>OY821761.1:1202500-2402500 GCA_963682095.1 Potentilla sterilis
TGGAATTTGAATATGAATTTTTAACACTAAGAGCAACTTTAGCAATGTTAGCCATTTTTAGTCAAATTTGAGCCAAAATAGCTAAAATGTCATTTTAGCTAGCCAGTTTAAAAATATGTCTATATCAGTTCTCTCTATTTTAACTATTTTGAACTTACATATTAATTAAATTTAAAAAAAAAAACCTTAAATACAGTTATATATTACATATAATCATCTAAAAGAAATGTATTAAATTATAGATAGCTTTATCTCGCTCTCTATATTTAGCAGTGAGATAGTTAAGAGTTAAAATAGTTAGCTACTTGCGAGTTTAGTGGAGCTCCTAATTTTGATAAAAAAAAATAAACGGACTCTCTAAAATAACTAAAAATCAAAATAGAGAGTCGGCTAAAGATGGTCTAAACGATAAAAAAATTATTAAATTATAAGTATTTATTATTTTTTTTTATTGCAAAGAGAGAGAAAATGACAAAAATGATGCACAGACAAAAATTCTCAACAGAAACAAGTAGTGGAAGCCATTCTGTTATGTCTCTTTGGGATTTAATTATAAAACGAAAATAAAAAAGAAGCAAAATCTTTGATCAGTGGACAACGTCAACTTGTTGACTATGATGTGGGGACAAAATGTGGTGATGATATGTGCCAACCAATCAGAAAAGAGGGTGTTCCCTACGTGGCGGGGGATAGCGCATGTGAACAATTAAGTAACGACCTTCATGGGCGGGACCCAATCAACCGCCAATCACAAAGCAGCACAACCGGTGCTTCACAAGGCGGCAACCGCCCACCACCACCGCTGGCCGCTGGGGTTAAGTAGACAGCCTGTTGTTGTTTGGCAAAAGCTAAAAAGCCTAAAAGCACTTTTACAACTAGAGCTTTTGCGATGGCGTGACATCAAGTATAAGCTACCACCGCCTTAATGTTTTTGTTAGGTATATGTTATGTTCTGATCAAAGGATTAGTCTGCCGTGTTATCCAAAATTGAACGATGTCAAACTATATAATTAATTCTCATTAGAGCGGCTAAGATAAAAAAAAATTAATAATAATAATCATTTTGTAGAGTGCATAATAAGTTTGGTTTGGCTCATATTCAATTGTGTTTCTGTTCAAATCTGTACCCTCATAAACTTGTGGGACCTTATCTGATTTCCTGCAAATATCATGCTTAATAGGAAAGACTGGTTGGACCAGTCACTTCTACTCCGATGCTTAAATCAGTCAAGCTTACTGAAAATAGTATCTAATGAAGGAAAGAGTCTAAGCATGTGATCTCTCAGTTACCTGAAAAGGAAGGTAACTAGGTCCTTAAGTGGGTTTCCCAATCTCGAGACTGGACTTGCCTTTCGATATGGGACAAAGTTTCATATGCATAATAAATAGCCCTTCTGGGTCAATATTCACGGGCTCCTTCCTCTGGTTGGTCTGTTCTCGCCAGTCTTCCGATGCCGGGCCCTACGGCTTGGTGTACGGGCTTCCGCCGTAGCCCTTAGTACGGGTCTGTGGGGCCCCGGTAGCCCTTCTATTGCTACCGTAAATAAATTGCTATTAATTCCAACCTGCATCGTATCATCAAACAGAAAGTCTGCAGACTATAGTATGTATAAGTCGCGTTATTATGTGGATATATAAGACTGACTCCACATATTAATGGTTAATATTGCATCGTATATTGTATCTTCGTGCATACAGAAAGTTTGTCAGGCCAAACCCAAATGAATCAAGGACCCGGATCCTCTCCTATCCTCTTTTTTTACCTAATCTTACCTGACCCCGATCTAACGGTGGAGAGGCCTTGAAGGGGATGGGGCTTGTTGTGAGGTGGGATTTGGGTTGTTGTGAGCTGTTGGATGTGCCACAAAATGATCCAACTCCCAAGAAAAACTAGGAGAAGATCCTCTTCCATGAATCAGGGAGAATAATGAGATTCAGATAGGTTTGAAAAAAAAAAATCGAAATATGGATCGATGTTATTCTCTATGACGACTATGAGCCCATCCCAACGGAACCACAAAAAAAGGCTCGGTATTATTCTGTCTGAGTCCAAGTGCCCAAACCGACCCAACATCACACACCAGCTTAGCCACGTCATATCTGCTACCTGGCGCCATTTCATTGGCAACATAGCGTAGACGTGTTAAAACAGCTCCAGCTTACTTCTTCATCGTCGTCTTCTTCTTCTTCTTCGTCTATTTTCTCCATTGACGAAGCTTTTAAGTTTTATTACCTTCAAATTCTGAATGCCTCTGTTTCAAGAATCGAGGAATTAAAGCCATGAAGGTAGTACTGGTGCTCACTTTACTTGGGTTCGTTCTCTGCCACCTGGTCTCCGCCGAGATCAACCCAGCTCACCTAGGTAAAAATCGCCCATCTAATTTCACCATTTGAGCTCAAATTTTCGTAACCCATCTCTGAATTTGATCGACCCAGTTGTTTATTTCACCCCAAAATCTTGTCTTTCTTACCAATTTACTAGCTTTTGAGTTTTGATTGTGCTGAGCTTGAAATCAAAGGCGGAAATTTAGGGTTCATAATGTGTTTGGTGATTTGACTTTGCTGTGATTAGATCAAATTGATGAAATTTAAGTGGTGTTTATAAAGGGGAGGATCAATTTGTACGATTAGGCACTTCAAATTTACCTATATTTACTAGAGAATTTACTTTGTTTACTATATTAGTGTGCTGCACATTTTTTTACCTAAGCTAAGAAGTAAGAAGTAATGCTATGAGAAGAGAACTTGCATTGCAGTAGAAAGTGGTTTAAGGTTGCGGAAACTAGTCTAAAGAAAGTAGCCTTAGAAATCGACCTATGGTTGGAAACCATTCATTTGTAGATGCATCATTGAATTTCTGGTGCAGCAAAGTTAATTTCTTTTTGTGTCTTCTGAACTCTGTATATTGATGAGCAGGAGGCACTTTTAGTCGGAGTTCTCGTGAGCCAAAGTACAAGATAGAATTTCATTCGGAAGAGTCACCATATCTTCCTGTAAGCTACAGTTTAAATGTTTGTGTAACTTTTGCCGATTGTTAGTACCTACCTATCAGTTAGATTTGATTTCTATGAAATGTATAGTAATGGGGAGTTGGGGACTACAACTATTGCAGGAGGATGATCAGGAGTCTGTGGTTATGCCCGATAAGAATGGACAGAACTTTATATGTTACATGCCTAAGGTGGAGGAAGCTAAGAGTGATAAGCCAATTCTCCAGCAGAATACTAGCAGCATGATTGTGGAAACTGAGAAGCCAGTTAAGATAAAGACACCAGATGAGCTGCTTGAAGTACTCAAGGACCAATGCTTTATTAGGGTAAGATATGTGACATTAAAACATTCTTGATTGACTCCAATGGTTTAGTGCATAAATATTGTTTTCTTAAATATACTCTAGAAAGGATTACATTCCCGTTTTTCTTTAATTAGATAGATATTAATGGCTCCTAGGAGCAAATTACTCTTTTCCTGTTTCTCATCTTCATCACTTCATGTTACCTAAGAACTAGTGTCAGCTGCTTTATTGATGATTATGCATCTATTCTAAACTACTCTGACATAGTACCTCTTCCATGCAGCAAGAGGGTTGGTGGTCATATGAATTTTGCTATCAAAAGAGATTACGACAAATCCATGTGGAAGATGAGAAGGTATCCACTTATGTGCTTCTGAGTACACTTTCACTTATACTGTCTTCTGTTATTAGTTCCTAATATGATACGAGCAGTAGGAATACATAAAACCACAACTGATGACAGTTAGTAGTCTAATATGCATCCTGTGTGTTAAAAAGGAACCTTGTTTAATCACAGGATCTTGGGGTTTAACATGGTGTTGGCACTCATATGGTCTATTTGATTAAATACTGAAGAAGTAGGGTTGGGTTTTTCTGCGTATTCAATTACATGACATTCTTCCATTGTTGTAGTGGTATATGCAGTAGTAACTGAGGTATAGGTGGATATTTATTTGTTGCTTTGCATACTTTTGGGTCATACAGCTAAAGACCAGTAATATTATTTATCATCATAATCTTAGATGAGATCATTTCTTATTGGATCCTGAAACGTATGTGATTCGATACTTTCTCTCTTATCACAGGTGGTTCAGGAATTTGTTTTAGGTGTATATGATGACGAGGCCACTGCTGAATTTAACCAGAATCTCTCTGACATATCTTTGCTTAAAGATCCACGCTCAAAAGATGCATACCAAAGGTCTGATTTTGTTTTTTATGAAAATTTCTTGGACATGAAAAACTTGCTGCGAATAAAATGAAGATATTAAATGCGAGTTATCATAATGCTATTTTCATACAGGTATCATCCTCATCAATATACGAACGGAACCACTTGTGATCTTACAAACCAGCCTCGAGAGACTGAGGTATAAACTATGAACTTTGTTTAGCTTTCATTTCTGTGTTCCCATCTCTCTTCCCCTCCTTACTCTATCTGCATTTGCAGGTGAGATTTGTATGCTCAGAGCCGAGGGCTCTGATTAGTTCAATTACAGAGATAGCCACTTGCAAGTATGCAGTTACTATTCAATGCCCCACGCTTTGCAAGCATCCGTAAGCTCTCTCTTCCCCTGCTTCCCTCTCTAACTTTCTATATAGTGAATCTAAATATCTAATGGTTACCTTCAACCAACAGATTATTCCAAGCAGAGAGACCAGTATGGCAGACCATTAATTGTAATGTTCTTCCCAAGGATTACAAGGAAACCAAAGTTGAGGATGAAGAATCTGAAATTAGGCAGATAGTTATGGTCACAGACAGTGAATCCAATGATGATTCGGCGGAGTAACTTTTTACAAATGCAGAGAATTCTGCGCCATTTGTGAATACTAACAATAGCCAACCTTTTGTAATCTTGTATCGGTTTACACCTTTCAGAAGTTTATAGAAACCTAGTCATTGATTGCCCCTATATAACCATGATGCCCTTATATTTCAGAGTACATTATCATATCTTGAATTGACACTAAATCTGAATATTTTCCTAAAAGCAGTGGAATAGAATTATGCATTCTTATATTCCAGAAATGTTGAAACGCAGGTTAGACATACAACATGGTACTAATATTATTGTTGACAATGTTGAGAAAACGATAGATCAAAGACATTGATCTAGAACGCCATCACCATAACTAGATCCATGACTTATTGTCTAATATATATGTACATAGGATTTATATGTACATAGGATTCCTTTCCGCGGTTGTTAAAAGTTGTCCGGTTCTTAACTTCTTATTGACAAAGTGTCATTCACTTTGTTCCTGCTGGAGTCAGTAGAGCTAAGTACTCACTTATGGCTTCACCCTCTTTAGTAACTTCAATGTCATAGTCAGTGAAAGCATCTCCTTGTGCCAGTTCTTCAGCAAGTTCGTTTTCCATTTCTGCATCACGCTCTAATGCATTAGTAGACGTTGAAGGACCTCCGACTTGACCATTCTGATTATCAAGCATCGAAGCAAGTGAATTTGCCATGACAGCAGCAGCATCAGATTGGCTATGGTTGTTGGTATCAACTGCAGGGACTGCATCGGATTGCCCAGCAGCATTTGTGGGGTTTGGTGCCTGTCCCGAGAGCAGTTGGCGAATTGCTTGGTCCATTGTCCCTCCACCCCGCAAAGCCTCGATCGCTGAATACAAAGTTTATATATTAGAGTCAGCTAGCTGCCTCACAGAGATAAACCAACTACAAAACCATCTGTTTTAAGTACCTAATGATCTGTCAAAGCCCATGCATACAAGAGCTTCAACTGAAGCATCTACTGCTTGGCACTGTCGCTTATTTTTCCTAGATACAAGGTGTTGCTGCAAGTAAATAAATTTAGTAGGGGTCATCCTCTAAATAAAATTCATAGTTCAGACAAATTTGCTCAAGTCACCTGAATGGAAGAATTGGTCTCTGGATTTGTCAAATCATCCAATGCCTTCTCACTGTCATTCTCATTTCTTCTAAGTGCTTCAGCAGCAAGCTCTTTTTCAAACCTGCAGAGTAAAAAAAAAAACTCTTAGGATGACTAACGATTATACAGGGATTATGTTATTCAGATATTATTGGACAGATCTTCAGGTGATCTATCCTTTGAAACAACTGTGTTATATTAGCTTGCTTACCCAATGGAGACCAGTTGGTTTAATTTTTCCATATCCACAGCTTTCTTCAGGGGTGTAGTACCATACTTCTTTTGCTCCCTGCCAATTGGTTGCGTCATTAAAGGCACAGACAAAAAGACCCAAAGTAAATTCAATATAAGTTGGACACTAACATAATTTCATTTCGCCGCCGAATATCATCTTCCCGTTTTTGGGCTCTCTTTGCTTTCTGCTCAACAAGAAAATCAACAGCACTGGACACATCTTGATTACTCATCCTCAATGCTCTTTTTGCATCTCTTTCTCTAAAGCCCATGCTCATCACAAGTGAAAGAGATTCATCCGGCACCTGAAGCTGGAATCCACAACCATAATTACATGTTAATTAGTGTTTGCTGAAACTACTGGTTTCACTCAGTCTGCTAAGAGAAAGGGATTATCAGATACTGTGTTTGATAAAGTCTGGACACTTGAAAAGAAAATCCATCTTTTTTTTTTCTTTCCCACTTGTGTACTTTGTATATATATACTCGACTGTAAATTTAAGTACAACTTATAATTTGGATGTCCAAAATCCTATTTAAGAGAGGCAAAACTTCAGTGCAGGACACGGCCCTTCCCCTAACCAATTACCTGGGTGAACTTCTCTTGTGCAGAGGTCAACACCTTCATTGACTTATCAGCCAGTCCACTGTGATATGCCACTACCCCTTCCAGCAGCTCAAGTCTCAAATATCTATAACGAGAATCAACAAAATAAGTAGACCTGCGTAGTATAGATAAACATTCAGATATGTAGTAGAAGTACTCACAGTGCACGCTCTGGATAGCGACCTGCCTGAAGAAGTCTAACACGAGAAGAGTCCTTTCCATGAGCTCGTTCAAGTCCTTCTCTGGCTTTCTCAAGGCGAATTCCAGCCACTGAGAGCCAGTTGATATCTCTAAGCATGAAATAACACCAAACCATATCGATTTGCAGTATAGAAGGATTGTCGACCAGCTGGAAGCAAACACACGGATACCAATGTCAGAAAATGAAAGATAGCTTGATATAGTTTAACTGCCAAAGTCCCATGAACAGATGGAATTTATAGTCATAAAATGTCTTCAATAAAGTAACCTACTCACCTGAAGAACCTTCGGATCACAGAGAGAGAAAGCCTCCTAGAAGAATGATACATAAAAACAAAACACAGAGATAAGGCAACATTCTTTAGTTACTGGAAACATATTCAAAGCTGCTATAACAAGCACGAACAAGCCATATAACATGCTTCATATGAACAAAACTAATAGTGGAAAAAAGCACCAGTAACTAACCTCCCCCATGGTGAGCACTTCCAATGCATCTTGGTAGTTTTGTGCTATAATCAGTTGCTTTGCGTTGGTATGAAGCATCAGGCCCATCATGATTGCCCTGTCAAACAACAGTTCAAATTTTACTTTCAACATCCCTTAACACTTCTCATAAAAGCATCCAACTTCACAACAGAAATTACAGGAACCTAATTAAACCCTACCGCTGATCAGTCTCCGTTCCCATTTGCACTTTCTTCCCACTCTGATCCTCAAGTACTAAATTGAAATCTTCAATTGGCAATGAACCATCCGCGTGCCTCTTGGACATCGCAGTCGCAGCAGCCCTGCAAATCCAACACACACTGGTTAAACCAAAACACTTTCATATACTAAACAAAGTTACAAAACACAAAAATGTGAAAGACATTCCCTGCATATCAATCCCACACTTCCTTCTAATACCAAAAGCTCATACATATTACTTTACTCACCAACAAAAGAAAACACAACAGTGCCACAACCAACCATCCAAACCAACTAGCATGACCAAATTCTCACTAAGTTCAACACTTTCATCAAAACCAAACAAACCCATATCACCAAACCAACTAAACAATCAAATTCTTCATAAAGGTCAAAGCTTTGATCAAAACAAAACAAACCCATGATCAAAAACTTACTTGACTCGTGCGAGTCTCTGAGCGCGTTCGGTTTCGGCCATCAACTCCTGACCAAGAGACTTACCCTCCTCAGCACAAACCCGACTGGCCAGAATCTTGGCGTTGTTCTTAACACCCAACTGGGTCAACCTCTCGCTGCCGTCGCCGTCCTTCAAAACCCGGCCGGCGCATATCAGATTGATCGAGCCAGGCTCGGAGTTGGACCGCTTTGCAACCTCTTCTCTCAACATGGGCACCGTCCACTTGTCCAATTCGACCTCCAACACACCCGCCCATGTCCCTGCAATCTTCACTTTCGCCATCACACACTGAGATAGACACGACTTTGAACACTGAAATGTAAAGATTGGATTTTTATATATTGACACAGAATTTCTTGATCATCAAGATAGTGGCTTTTGTGTCTGCCTCAGTGTTTAACTACTGTTTATATATATTTAAAAATTAATTTCAGTTTATCTACCTAAATTTTAATCGAATTATCACTTTTGTCCGTATATTTTACTACACCCTTATACTTCCTAAATTAATCAACAAATACCAATTTTATAAGTTTCATCCAAACAATAGATCAATATCAAAGACTTTTTGGTACTATTTCCCTACATTAATGTACCGTTACTAAATTACAATTATAAACAAGGCTAAACAAATCATATAATTAAGTTGAACAATAGAAAACAAATAAAAACAAATCATAAACAAAAAGAAATCACCATATATGATTTGTAATCTATTGTTCAACTTGATTATATGATTTGTTTTGCCTTGTTTATAATCGTAATATAGTAACGGTGCATTAATGTAGGAAAATGATACTAAAAAGCCTTTGGTATTGATAGATCGTTTGGACGAAATTTATAAAATTGGTATATGTTGATTAATTTAGGGAAGTACACGAGTGTAGCTGATGAAATCAAAAATATATGGACTGAAGTGATGATTGAGTCAAAGTTCAAGTAGTTAAACTGAAATTAATTCTATATTTAATTTGCAGCGGCTCTCTAGGATTTACAGACTAGCCAAATAGTAATGCCCAGCCCAGCCCAGCCCAGCCCAGCCCAATTGAGGCCCAAAATAAGTGGGTAGTCAGTATATACACTCTCTCATTTGACTCATTCACACACACTCTGAAACACTTGACTCTCTCACAGTAAAAAACAAAACGCCACCGTCGATGGTTGCCGTCAGCGGCGGCGGCGGCGGAATAGCCAAGAACAGCAGCACCACCACCAAACGCGGCAAGCGGAAGAACAAAAACGATCAGCGCAACCTCCTCAGCCTCGTCACCTCCGCCACGTCACTCGCCCACTCCTTCCTCTCCCAAAACGACCTCCTCCTCCTCCCCTCCCAAACCCCAGCCCTCGAAACCCTCATCTCCTCCGCCTCCTCCGCCCTCTCACCTCCTCCTCCTCCGCCGCCGCAAGAATGCTGGTTCCTCCGCTTCCTCTCCGACACAGCCCCCGGCGACTCGCGGTGGCGCCACGCCTTCCGCATGTCGGAGCACACCTTCTCGATCCTCCTCTCCCTCCTCTCTCCTATCCTCGCCTCCGCAATCCCCTCAGTTCCGGCCAACTACGCTCTCGCCGCCGCAATCTACCGCCTCGCCCACGGCGCCACCTATAAAGCCGTCGGCCGCCGCTTCGGATTGGACTCCGCGGCGGCCTGTAGAGCCTTCTACGCCGTCTGCAAGGCGGTGAATGATAAATTGGGGAACTTGTTCGAGTTCCGGTCCGATATGGACAGGATTGTTGCCGGTTTCCGGTGGATTTCGCTGCCGAATTGCTGCGGCGTTTTAGGGTTTGGCAAATTTGGGTTGGATGGTGCAATGTTGGGGCCGAATGCGGCTTTGCTTGTTCAGGCATTGGTCGATTCCGAGGGGAGGTTTCTTGATGTCTCGGCGGGCTGGCCGAGTACAATGAAACCGGAGGCGATATTCCGGCAGAGTAAGCTGTATTTGGGTGTGGAGGAGTCCAGGGAGTTGCTGAATGGCCCTGCTCATGAGCTCGGTGACGGCATTGCGCTTCCTCAGTATATACTGGGGGAGTCTTGTTTTCCTCTGTTGCCGTGGCTCTTGACGCCTTATGTGAGATCGAATGATGAGGAAGAGGAGAGTTTTGGTGCGTCGCAGAAGGCGTTTAACGCGGCGCATAGTCATGGAATGGGGCTGGTTGGGACGGCGTTTGCGAGGGTGAGAGTGGGGTGGCAGCTATTGAGGAGGAGGGTGTGGAAGGAGGAGTGTAGGGAGTGAAGGTATCTGTGTGCATCCTAGTCCAACTAGGATTGCCTTTCCAAGTCAACCCTGGTTTCCTTGCTGCACAAGGAAAAGCTGCTGCATCAAAGAAATAAGATCTCCGGAATGTCAGAAGTTGATTCTGCTACATCAGATGAAGATTTGCCTTTAATTAGGTCTCAGTCAACTTGGTAAGGATCATTTGCATTCATGATAGAATAAGATAGTTAAGGAATACATGAATATATGTTTGAATTAGTTGCCTTATTCTATCTGATTTATTAGTTGACTTTGTTGCTTGATGTCTAAAGATTGTAACACTAGAATGCTTTTGGAAAATGATTAAGTGTTTAATTCAAAACATTGCAAGTATGGAATATGCATTGAATTAGGATTTTTATATCCCTGAATCAGTGGATGATTTACCTAAAGATCAGTAATCATCCAGCTGTCCGAGATAAGGTGAAACACACTCTATTTATAGCTTCTGCATAATATGTTAGTGTTAGAGATTTTGTAGTAAAGTGAAATAGGTATAGTTCATCTTTGCATTACATTGCATATACTTGCTTGTATTCCAAATCTCTCTGTGAATCATAGGTTGAGTTAGCATAGCATCTGCATTCATGCATTTGGTTGACTGAGACCTTCACATCAGATCAAGAACAGAAGTGTTCAAATCAAGTTGAGTGAGAACTTGATCTAGATTGTGTGAGAATCTAACTGCATCAGTGTGAGTGGTGTAGTACTGTATTAGGTTGTGTGAGAACCTTGTAAATGAACTGAGTGAGAGTTCAATACAGTAAACTGTCTGAGGTTAAGTGAGAACCTCTTTGAAAGCTGTGTGAGAGCTTTAGACAGTGCAGTTGAATATAAACTGCAATCATAGACTGTGTGAGAGTCTATGCAAGTCTAGTTGTTGAGTGAGAATAGCTAGCACTAAACTGTGTGAGAGTTTAGTAACCAAACTGTGTGAGAGTTTGGAAATTTGTTTATACTGATTGTATTACACTTGTATTCATTTGTGATTGTAATAATATTCAGTTTGACTTAGAGCTTTTTCCTCAAAGAGGTTTTGCTCTAAGTTTTGATCATTGATTTATACATTCCTGTGTTCCTTCCATTCTGTTATAGTTCTAATATTTTTAGGGAGTACTTGCCGTTTGTGGTGGTTACTGGTTGTCTGCTGAATAATTTTCTGATCAAGTGTAGTGAGCCGCTGCCGGATGTTGATGTGGAGGGCTTGAGGGAGGAGGAGGAGGAGAAGAAGCTTGAGGTGTTTGAAGGAGAGATGGATGAGAGTGGAGAGAGGATTAGGGAGGCACTTGCCGCGCACTTGAGACGGGTAAGCCTAAGAAGATGAACTCTATTGGTGCCATTTGTTATGATCAATTAGCAGTTCTTGTTAGATTTGGAGAGAATTTTTGTGGGTTGGATCGGCTTGATATGGTCTGCTTCCACTGCATACATGGATGTGAGCATGCATATGTGATTTTGAATGTCAATAGAGGATGAGGATCATTAATGTCAAGGTTTCTTTGTCTTTCCATGGTATGTTAACCACATTTTTATTGTTATGTGCTGATAAATATGCTCATTTAGATACTTGGCATTTCGGATAAATGTTAGTGATGCTGCTCGCATATATTCAAATACCGTAGCCTACTTGATTTGGAAACAAGAACTGCATTTATTAAAACTAGATAATACTAAAATCTGGTAGTATCAGGAAGTTTGTACATAAAATAATGAAGATGATCTGTAAAGACCATAAGTTTCGACTGATTTAGCTAAACGGTTACAGTCACCTATCCAACATAGTAAATCTGCAAATGAAATAAGATATCAGCCTGCTGTTATTTATGTACTTCAATCCCACAGCAGACAGATTCTAGGTACAGCACCCAACCTTAGAGCCATATATGGCATTGCTGAGGAGAGTGAGTTTTTCAGGGTGATCAGGTCTGAACTAGGAGCCGCTTTTATTGGCACAGTTTAAGAAGCAAGTTAGGAGTCCCCTGAGGCCCGACTCTACAGGTTCACCTTCACGGTTCTGTAAAACTTTGACGAACTCATTCGCGCTTAGATCACCATCACCGTTTGCATCAAATATGTGGAAGATTATGTCCGTCACATTGTCTGTAACATTGATGCCACATACCTGTGTAGATTAGGTAATCGTTAGTATCCACATTAAAGAAGCTAATCAGAAGTAACAGAGAGATTGGTATGTGAGAATGTACTTTGGAAGCTGCTCTCTGGAGATCTGATTTGGTCAAAACGCCATTAACCTCGCCGTAGCTGAAAAGGGCCAAAGAGAAATTCTGCAGATTCTTGCGTAGCTCTGCAAAGTCTTTAAATTCCTTGTATGTGATTTGTATGTTGTCAAGACGTGGGGCGTTGTTAATATCGTCAACACGATCAAGCAACTTGTACAAGTCACTGAGATCAGCAGATGCAACCAAGGACAAGGCAAAATCTTTAGCTGTTATGGTTCCTTTTGCTTTGTAGTCGTAATGAGCAAACTCCAAGCGCAACATCTATCAAATTCAATAATACATGAATAAGAAAACGAAGGATCAAACAAACTGAGATATAGCAATCCTAAAATGACTGGGAGAGTGAGAGAATTGACGTACTTCCTCGTGTAAATCCCTGAAGAACTGAACAAATCTTTCATGCTTAAGGCCTTTTTTGCCGTCTTTGCCAAACAAGTACTCGAGTATGCCTCCCTCTTCCACACCAACTCTGACCCTGTGCCCGTCCTTGGTTTTGTTATTATGATTTCGCATCAATGCCATAACTCTGTTAAACTCTTCCTTGTCAATGTCTCTGTTAACACATGTAACAAGTTAGATCAAACTTTTCAACCTCGTCTTGGAAACCAAGAATGTACAAAAGACGAATTGGAATGCCATATTTAAGCTACTCACCCACTGTTGTCAAGATCGAACATTTTAAACGCCACAGTAAAACTGCTTTCAGGAATGCTGAGGAGAGTGACAAAAAACATGTACCTAATATTCATAATGAATGTGGTTTTATATGAGTAGGCTGCTGCATATTATCCTTGATCTGGAATCAGATAGGGATATGTATGTGTAAAATATTAAGTAATACAGGTGAGTACTACGCACTCTTGAAATGAAATGAGGCCATCACCATCAGTGTCGAAAAGCATGAAGAATTTAGAAGGAGCACATTGCAATTCTCCAGGAACATTCTCCCCTTGTAAAGAGCCTTCTCGAACACGATTTGAATCATATGGAGGAAACACAGGGACAATTGCTCGCATCAAGTCCCCCGGAGTCATGAAGCACTCTCCACTAGAGGTTTGAACTGATGCAAAATAATTGAAGATCTGAAAACACAAACAAAGTTGCAAGAGAGTGATTGTTAGGACAATATATGTATGATAGCAATCATATCATTATCTTCTTCTACACTTCCATGCATATAATTATACCTTTTCAGGGGTACTTCTCTCTCTCAACTTTTTTTCATACGTAAAGAACTTCTTTCTCCTAAATGTATCTGAAACAAGATCTATTAGCACACACGCGAGTAGGTCTCATAATGTAGAAATGATTTTAGAAACGAAACGATTAAGGCAATGTAAGGTAATGTACTTGAAAAGAGGGACTTGACTTCGTCTGAGTCCTCGATTGCCCATGCTGCCTCCTCTTTGGTATCAGCATAACAAACAGAGGCATTTGGATCCAAGGAAGAAGAAGACCAATACGAGTAGCCTATGCTTGACCCCAGAATCAGAGCCGCTGAAGAAAATGGCCTCTGAATCAAATCAAACGTACTACCCTTATTGGAGGAGCCTGATCTGCTCTTGTAGTTGTACTCATTGTTGCACCCAAAACTGCCACCAGTTGATGATGAAGAGCTGATCGAGGAAGAGGAAGATGGCGATGAACAGGGTTGTGATTTATTAAAAAATGTGCGAGAGCTGAGCCGTTGAACATCCCAAACAACCCCTGAGGATCTCCTTGAAGATGCCCAAGAAAACATAATATAAACCTCGATCTCAAGCTACAACTCTATCTGCTACGGTTTGGATACGCAACGATGGAGTTTCAATAAGTTCTTACAATTCTTACAGAACCTGAAAATGAGCGAGAGATTGATCAATTCTTTGTCACAGAGAGAATGAGTGGAGGTTATAATGTGAGTGAGAGAGAATGGTGCGGAAATGAATTGATTCCCAGTGAAGATGTGTGTGGTTAGTTTTGAAGCGGGAAAAGTGGTATCTCCAAGCTCTGACTGAATCTTCTTCTAACGGTTTTTTTCAAAAGTTAGTTGTTGGTTGTCGTAGTTCTAGGACTCGGATCCTCTGCTCATGCTTTTCTGCTCATATTAACTCATATTGCATCTAGGTCATCCAATCTTAATTATATGGTCAGATTTCCTTGCATTGGTGTGGGACTCCACATTATATGGTTTAAATACAGGAAAAAACATGTCCACATGATTACAATTGGATGAACAAGATTCATTCATGATACAATATAAACAGACAAATATGAGCAGATAATCTCAGTCCGTAGTTCTATGTGTTTGCTTTGCATCAGGTGGCACAAACTCATTCATGGAGTTAGGATTTCACGGAAGCATTTTCTAATTATGATCGAGAGATATTTGCATGTGACTGAAAAATAACGTATGTGATTATGTAAGACATTAGAGTTGAATGACTTGAATCTAATGAATGTTGTTCACTTCGGTAAAATTACGATATTTTAGAATTCTCATATTAGAATGACCTCTATCACTATATATATACGATGAGTAGTGCGAAAACTATATTATTAAAATAGGAGTAATGCTCACCTGGTCACTATCTGACCAGAAGATTCATGCTCAATCACTCTTCGATTTACATCTAAGGGTTAAGAATAAAGCAACTCAACTTAAAAATAATTCTCCTTACCCTTGGATTTACATATAAGGGTAGTTGAGTATAAAACTCTTGATCAACTAGTGATCAGGTGAGCATTACTGTTAAAATAGTGACCAGGTGAGCATTACTGTTATAATAGTCTATTAATAGAAAATTTCATACTCTCGTCTTAATGAAAAAATTATCACTTGTATCATACAAAACTAAGACTAAGAATCGTGTCGTATATAGTGTTTTAAAACATTTGAAATGATCATTTTCTTTTTCCTTTTTGGGGTATACATCATTTCCTTGGATTCGATTAATTTGTATAGTAGAAAAATTCCTAGCTAACAGTTGGTCGATACAACTTAATGTATTATTTAGCATTTGTAGTGGTCCTAGTGAGCTGTTGTCAATTTCCTTACCCAAATTTTGGACACAGCTCATTAGAAGTGAAGCGACCTAGGGGCTAAGTAACACAGCCTCGTTCTCTTGGACTTAAGTTGATGACATTCAACCAAAGTGGAAGTAGGTTTACCAATTTATCATTGCTTAACTGCCCCCCTTAATTTTGGGTCCCCTTTTCTACTTTGGATCTCTAAATGACTTCAACCACCATTATAGAACAGACTACCAATTCCTCTGGCTAGCTACAGCAACACTATATACGGACTGAGATCCTCTACTCATATTGTCTGCTTATATTGTCTCATAAATGAATCTTGTCCATCCAATTGTAATCATATAGACATGTTTTTTCAGGTATTTAAACTATGTAATGTAGAGCTCATACCAATACAAGGAAATCTAACTATATAATTAAGATTGAATGACCTAAATGTAGCATGAGTCAATATGAGCAGAGAAACATGAACAGAGAATCTGAGTCCCACTATATACAATTTCCTCTACACTACTACAGAGATTTCCCAACTCATATGCATGCTCAGTTTCCAGTTAGTTAGTTATGTCACATTCAGTCCCCAACTACCATCCAAATTTTCCACATTGACAAATTTGTTGGGGTCTCTCCCTTACAGCAAAATCAATATCAACGTACCCACCACATTAAATTTTTATATTTATCATCATCTTCTTCTCCATCTCTTATATCTTTTCCAAACTCTAAACACAGCCTCACACTGTAACAGAGCTATGGACTGGTTCACATGGCTGTCGAAAACCAGCCTAGAACCGAGCCTCGTCTATGAGTACGGCATCATCTTCTCCCGCAACGAGCTTCAAATCGAGGACGTTGCTTTCTTCAACCATGAGTTTCTGCTGAGCATGGGAGTCTCTGTGGCCAAGCACAGGCTAGAGATACTCAAGTTTGCCAAGAAGGAAAACCAGGGTCACCATCCAAGAGCAATTTCAAGGCTCGGTTTAGCGCTCATGAAAACAAAGAAGTGCTTCAGCAAGTACTTTACGAGATTGGCTTTCCAAGAAACAGACATGTCGTCGTCCCCAAAGCATATAGCAGCTGATCAGCCAGAGAAGTATCAAGAGCACTGGAGAGGAAGTCTGCTGAGGAAGCCAAAGGGTCATGAGGAGGTCAGAACTCGGTGCATTGCGCTATCGGGGCCGTTGGATATGAGGACTCATGAGAAGTTGATGATGGTCCCTAACCCTAGGAGCTTGAAGCTATCAGGACCGCTGGACTCAAAGGTGAATGAGAGGCTCATGTACACTGCAAATAAGAGCCCCAGGCTCACTTCAGCTCCTATGGTGAATGACAAGTTAATGGTTTCAGCAAATAGGAGCCCCAAGGCATCTGAACCGTTCGTTGCACGATCATATGATAGGCTGATGGTGTCGAAGAATAGAAGCCCGAAGCTGTCCGGACCGCTTGATGGGAGAGTCACACCATATGAGAAGGAAAGGATGGACGTTGATTTTGACGACCATTCACTATGGACTGCAATGTTTCAGGATATGAAACCCACTTGATCATTATTCTCAATATTCTGTGCTTTTGGGTTGGTTATGCTTTCCTTGAAGTGTATTGTGTTACAAAGAGTCATGAAAATTTGTACAAGCTAGTCTTGAAATAATTTCTTCAGATTGCACCGAAATCTGACACTTTTTTGGTGTGTGTGTGTGTGTGTGTATTAGACATTGCGTTTTGTTTACCCTTGAGTGTGCTCTGGGATGATCGAGCTGGTGTCAGCTTACATATACAATATTGGTAGCAGCATCAATGTAAAACACAATATATATGTTGCTCTTCCATTGACACTTGGTTATTACTTAATTGTTGGGAAGGTATTATATTACATTTGTAAAAAACATCATATATACCAAGCTCTGTCTGCTCTTATAATAACACATTCTTCTTCTGTTTTCGAAACCTTATTGTTGTTATTCTTATTTCGTGGTAGAGATTGGTGGCAGTTTGAAACACAAATAATAGAATCATAATTGTTTGCTCGAAAGTCGCATCCCCTCCGGCCTCAAGTTTTAGGGCCTAATTACAGTAGTAAGGTCCCCCGTCCACCGTCCATAAGGTATTCACCAACTTAGTAATTAAAGAAATAAATTATGCTCAACCACAATTGAGATCTAATGTTGTGTTGCACACATCCTTTGGCATCCTCAGTTGATGGAGAACACCTACTGACCTACAACAAGAGAAAGGAAGTCCTTGCATGCAGGACTAGATCGACTTGCTCTCTTTGGCCAGTTCCTCGATAATTCTTGATTGCTCCAGACAATGATGGCATGGCTAGGAGCTGCGTTAAACCCCTGCCGGTGCCAATGTAACATTATCATCTATAAATGAGTATGAATGTTGGGTCTCGTTTGGTTTTTGAAAAAGAAAGTAGTTCCTCCTCCTTTCCCATAGAAAGAAAACTTGAGGGGGAATAGAGTTTTTATTTCTTGTGTTTGGTAACATAAGAAAAGTTAGTATGAAGATTGTAAAAAAAAAAATATAATTAATGTAACAAAATAATAGTTGTGAGTAATAAATGTAAGGAAAGAATATGGAAAAGTGATTCCATTGGATTTTTGGATGAACCATTTTCCTCCCTATTTTACCTTGTATTAGGAAAGTGTTTTCGTTCTTTGTAGCATCCCAAACGCAGGAAAGAAACAACTTTCCTTTTCTGAGACTTACTTTCTGCGAAACGAACAAGGGCCAAGAGTAAGACCAACCCCAACCGTCACAACCACCCTAACTGGGACAAGTACTACTGTTTAGTAACAATATGATCAGGCTGATGCGAGGAATCTTATAGTTTGGATTGAATGCCATAATTAACCGATTATAGAGCCATGCCAGTTGATCGATATACATGGAGACTCACGCACGTGGTATTCATAATGATCTAGCGATCGACTTGCTTCCAAAAGCAATTGCAACATCTCCGGGAGTGAACCTCTTTCTCTCTGTCAACAACTTTCGATTAATCTCATAATGGAAAAAAAGAAAGATGACTTCAGCCTCCATCGATCGGACAAACTGATGAAAAATATCAATGATGAGCCTCATCCATCATTTAAGCTAGCTAGCTACTTCCCCCACCCTCACCCAATTGTTTCTACTTTCTACTTAATTAGGGCAGCAATAGTAGGAGCTGCTTCTTCATTCCAACACATCCTCTTTTCAATTCGCTCCCTGGTCTGTGTTAGAAGATTGAATGCCCGTGTTCAGGAGTCTAACGACGTTAAACAGAGAATCTGAACTGCCTTACCGAAATCTTTCCAGGGTCATCAATCACTTGGCCCAGATTGAACGTTATGTTTGGTGAAGAATTTTAAGCAGTTCAGCTACGCACATCATGCATTAAGCTACTATAGTTAATCTCAGTCCATACTTGCCTGTATTGTTGTATATATGTTTTCTTCATGCATATGTAATATCAATGCTTAAAATCTGTTGCTATTAGTTCCTTTCATGCTATATATGTGCGCGGGTATTCTATCTCGATCGTGCTGGGTACGTACGTACTATGGATTTTGAAAACCCCAACCTGATCAGTTATATCTCTATCATGATTCAGGAGTACATTTCATGATAAAAGGGGAAAAGAAAATTAAAAATTGAAGACAGATATAGTACGAATCTGATTTCAGGTAATTGAAAGGTAGCTGCAGTGAAAACCAAGGCATTTAAGTTGGAACTTGGAATCAATAGAAAAATATAAGGTACATATCATATGGGCATGAGTGCATAACAGTAGAGTCGTGCCCTGAGTCATTTTTTATTGAAATTTTTTCAAAACGGTACTCGAGAACTGATGGTTTCACCTACCATGGCTGCATGCATGGCCTGCATGGCCTGACTGGATTGAATCGATTCAACTCACTTTCAGTTGGCTCACCAGTATATATATTTGGTCAGTTCCGTACAAGCTTCTCACGCAGCAGAAGCAGATATTGGTGCAGTAATAGAGTTGAGTGAGAGATATATTAAGCTTATCATATTCAGATATGGGGCTTGTGGGAATCTGGGCGGCCATTCTTATGACGCCTTTTGCATATTTCTGGGGAAGGAAATGGAACTTACTTGACCTAGTGACTGCAGCGATGTTCATGTCGCTCCATGTCCTTGGTTTATTTGCACCCTTTTATTTCAACTGGTCTGCGTTTTTACTCGCATTGGCCCTCGCTTTTACCACCATCTTAGGAGTAACTCTGTGTTACCACAGAAACCTTGCGCACAAGAGTTTCAGGCTTCCCAAGTTTCTCGAGTACTTGTTTGCCTATATGGCTGTTCTTTCGGCTCAGGTACGTACCTACCCAGCTTGATCAAGGGTTTTATGTGCATGATACCTTTCTGCTACGTGCTTTTCTTTCATGTATATTGTCATGGTTTTCTCAACGAGGAAAGAGTATAACTATGTGTACTTTTGATTTAATTTGCTTTTGATTAACTACCTAGTACGTACCTACCATATTACTATATATGAAAGTTTACATGAGTTTAATGTTTAGGGTTTTGATATGTACGTACTTTGGTTTTGCAGGGCAGTCCAATTGAGTGGGTGAGCACACACCGTTACCACCATGCATCAATATACTGATACAGAGAACGATGTTCATAGCCCTCTCAAGGGTTTCTGGTTTAGTCATATGGGATGGATTCTCGATAGCAATAAGCGCTTCGGACGAGTATGCAATCGCTTAAGAACTATATATCACACATTTATGCATAAATGCATACACCAAACCTTGTATTACTAAATACGTCCATATATACTGAAAATTTATAACTTAAATGAAATAATTTGCAGTATGGAGGACT
Organism: Potentilla sterilis; assembly: GCA_963682095.1. Classification (NCBI taxonomy): domain Eukaryota; kingdom Viridiplantae; phylum Streptophyta; class Magnoliopsida; order Rosales; family Rosaceae; genus Potentilla; species Potentilla sterilis. The sequence goes on from OY821761.1 coordinate 1,222,956, forward strand.
GAAGAATGTCGACGATTTGAAAAGGCAAGCATTCTATAGGTTTCTTCATCATACTTTCCTTCTACACTCGTTCATTCTTGGAGGAATTCTCTATTCCCTCGGTGGGTTTCCCTTCATCGTTTGGGGAATGGTATGTATCATGCATATCGATCCTCTCTTTATATTCTCATCGATTAAATTAAGTAAACTAATTAATTCAATTTCTCATCGATCAGGGAGTGAGGATGCTAGTTGTTTTCCACGGCACTATGCTAGTAAATTCGGCTTGCCACATATGGGGGTATCAAGCATGGAACACCGGTGATCTATCTAAGAACCTTTGGTACGTAATTAAGAACTACTAAAACTAATTAAGGATCCTTAAGTAAGTTCTTAATATTGAGATTCTAGATTATTAGTAATCCACTTTGAGTGCATCTTCATGTTTAACTGTCTAATTAGGTGGTTGGGAGTGATTGGACTAGGAGAAGGATGGCACAACAATCACCATGCTTTTCAATACTCAGCTCGACAAGGCCTCGAATGGTGGCAGATTGACGTGACTTGGTACGTCATAAAATTTCTTGAAGCTCTAGGGTTGGCAAAAGATGTTAGACTACCATCTGAAGCTCATAAGAAACGCAAAGCATTAGAGAGCAGAACAAAGATGGTTTCTCAAGAAATAAGCTACGAAGACTAACGTTTGGGGAGCTTATAAACACGGAATGGTTTTCTGTTTGGTAACGCAACATGTCAGTAGTTTTTTTAAAAAAATATGGGTCATTGATACCCACCTTATACTTATAAGTAAAAGTTCAATTTTTACTTAAAAGTCCAACGGCACCAAATCCATCCTAAGTAGTTTGCTTAATTTGCTAATAATGGACAGCTTTGTTCTACCCTTTAAATCTTTAATCGTGTGGCCTAGTCTTTATGTGTACGTATGTTAAGAAGTAGAAGACTCTTGCATGTAATGCATGGTCGGGTTTGCAGTCTTTGTGCTCTAGCTAAATAATGGAAATCGATTCTAGCTCATCAACTTGTTGCATCACTTTCCAATCGAGTTAACTCTAATCTGCTAATATGTTTCGAATTCCTTCTGGTTTCTGATCTCTTAATCCAATTCATTTCTAACACAAGACAAAGAACAGCTTTTAGTAAAGTAATATTGTATTTATCTCCGACAAAATATTAGCCCAGATTCAAGTTCAAGTACCCCATCTCTCATTGATTACCAAAAACATATATGTCAAAAGTAAAAACAACAAGAACAATAGCTACACCATTCTATACATGAACGATACCAACAGAGATGCGCTTCAGTAGAAAAGTAGTTGAACCACTGACTGCCGCTCATTGCTATTGGTTGTTTGTATTCTGAGGTAGTCTGAAGGAACCACCGGCGTAAAGCATTTCATAAACAGGCTTTATCCTAGTAGAGAGAACAATGCTCAAGATTGTGCCGACACCACATACACCTGCCAGAACAAAGAAGGTAAGCCTAAAACAATCTGGACCCAGGCAGGAGATGTTTGTTCCATAGAGATGATTAGAACTGTGCTGCTTTGCCGCCTCGTTATCATATATGTATCCTGCTAGGAGGCCTGAAAATAGAAATGCGCCTAGAGGATTCCCTAGTGACATGAAATTGTAGAATAAGCCAAAATGCCTCAATCCAAAGAGTTCAGAGACAGTCGGGATCATGATTGAAAACTGGACACCATAGCAGATCCCAAGCAGTCCAGTCACGGCCCAAAGAGTTCCACTGATAGCAGAAGCAAACAGCAGATAGATAAAGATCATTATAATTTGAGTGCAAGTCATCCAAAATGTCCGTGGAATTATTCTTGTCCTGAAAAGAGAAAATAATCATCTAATATTAACTAATGTGATATTAAATCGTCAGACGGGACATCAATAAATGCAAGGATGAATGGTACTTACTTGACAAAATGTTCAGAAACAACTCCTCCGCCGAGACGACCCACAAAATTGCCAAAGCTGAAGAGAGACAACAGGATCGTGGTATCATGTGTTCCTTGTGCAATACCTATTTGAGCTAGATTATTCAGAACAGTTACCCCAGTACCAACCCCTACAAAATAAACTAAAAACAAAAGCCAGAAGTCGGCCTTGATCACAGCTTCAGTAAACTTGAAATCTTCCCCTCGTTTCGGTCTTCTCTTTCTCTTCACTGCCCCCTCACCCACTGCAAGAAGCATAGCTATGTCGGACGAAGAATCATTTCCTTCCCGAAAACTCCCTAGGCTTGCTGTTGATATAGATGACTTCAGCAGTGGTTCAGTTTCATCTGCATTGCTGTCCCCGTTATTCAAATTACCAGAAGGGCCGACTCTTTTAGGATACAGTGTCATTTTCAGAGGGATTGCAAGGGGGGCCATGAGAAGTACAACCATTATGATAACAAAACTATAGGTAATCGGAGCACTCAAGGAAAAGGAGTCATCCAATATTGTAGTTGTGAGCACATATACGCCAACCGCCACACTTGCAGCTTGGATGAAGAGAAAGTGACCACGCTCCGTGGAGTCTTCACTAGAAGCCGGAGTACAAGGCCTAACGAAATACATCATAACGAAACACAGGATAGGAACCCCGAGTGTAAGGAAGAGTAGGAGCTTCGAAGATGAATTACGAAGCAGTACGCTATAAATCTCTGTAAACACAGCTGCACTGAGACCCCCATAACCTTTCAGGATGCCGGCAACGGTGCCACGACTAACAGGGAAGTTCCTCATATTGGTTACAAGGACAGCAGTGGTCAGCCAAGCACTACTATTAGTAGCAACACAAAGAGCAATCCATAACTGCAACATAAGCAATGCTTCATGATCATAATCTAATCAACATTATGGATTTGTCTGCAGATAAACCAACTCAACCACTAGTAACCATTCAATTGGATAACCAAATCTAAAGAAAAAGCTGCCAACAGAGAAAGCTCGAAATTCTAGCCCACCAATATCTTATCTCATCCAATTTCCATTACTTTACAAAGACTAACATCACAATCCCATAAACAAATTAGTGCCCAATTCAGAAAATCACCAATCTATAACACCTCAACTGGAAAAATCAAGGTTCCTAGTAGCTTCAGAACACAACAACATCAAGATGGAGATCACTGTCTACCATCTCAAATCTCTAAGCAATCATATTAGCAAAAAGAATAAAGCTTCAAACCCAATCAATACCACAGAAACTACTCTAGCAATCTTCAAAACCAGTATTCAATCACCAAATCTTAATAGCTCAATAAAATCGCAAATCATATAAAGATCAAAACTTTGAAGAAGAAGAAGAAGAAGAAGAAGAAGACATACCAACCAATAAGGCATAGACAGAACCGTACGGCTGACAGCGAGCCAGAGCACACCGTAACCAAAGAAACAAGCGACAGCTCCAATCGAAAGTATCATCCAAGGTGGGAGCTTGTTGGAAGCAATCCCAGGAACAAGTCCAACGTTTTCCCCAATATCATTCGCCACTCCGAGCATGGTCAACTGTCGCTGACTGATCCCCATAACCGACTTGAGCGAGTGCGAGTAAAGCGGGAAGTTATATCCGTTTCCGGCGGCTATTTGGACCCACACCGCCGCTCCCAACCCCACCCACGGCGGCCTAGTCCCTTCTTTAACGGTCCCCATTGTAACCAAACCCAGCTGGAACAGAACTGGGTTCGAACTCTATCGAGAACTGAAGAGGTTTAGAAGATGTGAAGCTGGTTTACGATGTGGTCGAGTTTAAGGTGGGTGGTGATATGGCAACAGGACAAGCGTGACTTGGCCTTTGCCATTTGGACTTCCCGGCGGTTTCGTCTCCTTCCTTTCTTGTTTTGTGTTTCTAAGCAAAAGTCGAAGTACTTGAGTCACTTGACGCAGGGTCACGTGACGAGGAGTATGGATCCCATGATGCTAAATGCGTTAGGCCAAAGATCCACTTGAGTTTGTGGGCCCCCTAGATTGATCCTATGGTCGGAAATCGAAAGTAGAGAACAACTGGGGACGTGGTCGGGAAAAGCGTGACTATGTTGTTTCCTAGGAGGCCACGCGTTCTATCTAATAGCTTGTTCACCAAGTCGGTCACGTTAACAAAGATAGTAAATAGAGATTGAGTTAGTATTTAGACCGAGATCCACGAGTAGTAATTCCTCGTAACATCACATGTACATGAATCGGAAAGTCTCTCAAACTAATATCATCGATGGGAGTTGAGACTCGAACGCTTGACAATTAATCAAATTTATTATATTTAATTATTAGAAATATTATTAACTTGATATTAGTTTGTTTTTGGACTTATTTATGATTTTGTTCTTGACAAAAAAAAGTGCGGGGGGATGCTTTGAGCGCAAGTTTCGCAGCCTTTATCTCATATCTAATCTATCACATACCTCACTTGATGTGTATTGTTTTCCAAAGAGGGTGACAAGAAGGGTCACAACTTTTGCTAAGTAACTTATGACATTTACTCTTGAAGTTGGGATGTTTCAAAAGATGATGCGATTTGTGATCCAAGAAAAACAAGGGTGCAGTATGAATGATCACGATATGCTTCTTGCTGGATAACAATGTTCATATATATCTAAAAGAAACAGAAGATAAATATAACAAAGAGAATAGTGCAAATATGTGTACATGTTGTGACGAATTTCTATATAGACACCACAAAATAAATACAACCATACCATGAGTTTCGATCTTTTTCTCTCAATTAATTGCTCTTGCTCTAAATCTCATGTCTTTCTCACTATTTTTGGAGTCGTTGACATGCTTTGGGTCGTAAATTGTCGCCTTCTGTTAAATATGGGCTAAAGCTCACATACCCAAGTTGAGAGAGCCCAAATGCAGCCATAATTTCGGCCGCTCCAATTTGATACCTAAATATCAGCTTCGATATATGAATCAGAATTTCAGAACCAGAACCCTAACCTAACACAACTGATCGAGAGTCGATCTCTCGGACGCAAAACCGAGACCGACGACGAGAACCAGAACCCTGGACCGTCCGGCAGATGAAGTGCCGACGGGAAAGTGATCAGGAATAACATTATTTTCCATTTGGAATGTGATGTTTGCGATACCAGTGGTGAGACTTGAGAGCATATGTATGTTTGGACCACAATTGAATTTATTTCAATTGGGCTTTCGCCCCAAGGCCCAGTAGGGGTTTTGATCAGATTCAAACCCATGGAAATCGGGTTTTCCCGCTTCAACCAAGAGGTTGGGTTTGAGGGAGAACGTGGTTGCTTCCTAATCCGATTGGGGTTGTTTCGTAACAATCCATCAGTGAAAATATTTGTTAAGATTGAGAAGCAATGTAGCAATGATTTCACTACCTACGCTGGGCTATCAATCACTAACAGCTATAAGCCACGCTGCACCATGCTTTAGGGAGGTTGTTAGAGGAACCGGCCATACTGCGCAATGATGAGTGATGAACAGCAACAGCAGCATAACAAGCAAGGTCAAGACGTGTTGCTCCGAGCTTCGAAGCTGCAATACCGACTATGCCTCTGATAATATCTTCGCTGATTTGATGGGAAGCATGGTAGGGGAGGACATTCCTAATGAGTCTCAAGGATCCGCCATACCGGAGTTGACAGCCCCAGGGGTCCTTGAGTCATATAAATATGAACCTGCCGGCATCTGGAAAAAGGTTCTCAACCAAAAACAACCACAAGTCCTAGCGCAACGCTAACTTGCCAAAGCCTCTCCGGAGCAACTCACGCAACCCGCCTCCGCCTCACGATCGATCTAATCTCGTGCTTGTGCCGAGCGCTTTGCTGGGTCTACTCACGCAACTCGCCTCCGCCCTACGACGGGTTCAACCTCGTACTTGCGCCGAGCATTTGCTGAGCCTCAAGCAACCCTCCTCCGCCCTCTTACGATCGATCTAATCTCGTACTTGCGCCGAGCATTTGCTGAGCCTCACGCAACCCTCCTCCGCCCTCCTACGATTGATCCGCTCTCGTACTTGTGCCGAGCGTTTGCTGAGTCTATCGAGTCAGTCCGCCACCCCCGGTGGCAATCGAGTCTGTCAGTCCGCTACCCCTGGTGGCAATCGAGTCGTCACTCCGGTGACACACCCGTGGTCTTGGAACAGCTCTGCTTTGCTTCTCCGGATCAGAGTAAGATCCTCAATCCTCAAGGGGTTGGGAAGAAAATCCTGGTAGAGAGTTCTATTCAGGTCTTGTTCGAGCCCTGTACGCCGGCTTAGTCAGCGCCCGCGTAACAGTCGCTTGACCAGGAAGTCAGAGTCGAATTGGGAGCAGACGAAGCGACTCGCTCAGGGGGTCGCGCGCAATCGAGTGGCACCGCTCCAAGGGTGCTGGCACGCCTAAGCACAACACAGAGACACACAAACCATCAACCGACGACCGTGCTGACTGTTCGCCGGGTGCTGAACCCGCCACGAACATTTTGGCACGCCCAGTGGGACAGGTGTCAAGGATTGCGGGATCCACAAGGGGTAATCCTTACGTAAGGGTGACCATGTCTTGTTTGAAGATTTCCCACAAAGGGCTGATCCAGCATGGAACAGCTGAGTGTAGGGGATTAACTGACGCTGAAGTTAAGGAAGTGTTTGGCGGGACTTTGGCCGATGCAAAAGCTATTGCTACTGCCCTTAAAGCCCTGCGAAGCAAAAAGGGTCTGAATCCGGTTTCCGAGCCGTCTATTTCGGAGATCGAGGAAGAGACCACTGAAATCACTGCCGCTTCCCAGGATGACGACCGCGCTATCGGTTTTGTTAACCGGGAAGCTACATCTGGTTTTTTGGAAAAGGGGTCCGCGGATGAATCCGCTGATCCAAGTGCGTCACCTGTGGTACAATTTACTGGGGAGTCGGCAACTCCCACGGAGGTGACGGATACTTTGAAGATGTTGATCGAAAAGTCTTGTCACACGGACGAGGCATTGAAAAGAGCCAATGAGGTGGTCATTGATCTAAGTGAATCCGTCAGGCGTATGCAGACGGAGCAACGGGGGTTCACGGCCAATTTCAAGTACCTCGCCGAACAGCAGGATCGGCTGGGGAGCAGCTTGACCACCTATGCCAGGAGCTCCGAGGGCAGCTGGCAAAAGCAGCAGGAGCAGCTGGCGGAGACCAATACCGCGCTCGCCAACCTGAGCGCCTTGATGAATCAATTGCTGGAACGGGGTGACCACCCCGAGGGGTCCGGCCGTATAGTTACGGATCCAGCTCAGCTGAAGGACCAGCGCAAGCGCGACGCCGGTCGTGGAACTATTGGCGGAGCTAACAACAGGCCCACTAATAGTCAAAGGGGAGGTCAGGTTCCTCCTACAGAGCCGGTTAGCAACGATCAGTCGGTACCTCCAGCGAACGCCGTGGCGCAGATAACCCTGGAGGACATTGGCAGGATCTTCGCTGACAAGCTCAGGGAGCTGCAGGGGTTGCCCGACGTCGACAAGACGTACGAGAATCCGTTGACTCCCGAGATCAATGCGGTGCCCTTCCCGGTCGGTTTCAAGCCAATCCGTTTTACGCCGTTTACTGGCCAGACATCCGAGGATGCTGAGACGCACATCATGCGTTTCACCAACGAATCAGGTCAATATGCTGAGAACCCGATCATGAAGTTGAAGCTCTTTCCTACATCCCTGGCAGGGGAAGCAGCTATCTGGTATAAGCGTTTAAGGCCTGGGTCAATTCCAGACTGGAAGACCATGGAGGTCATGTTCAGGACCATGTTTGGGGTCGTGGAAGCAAAAATCGGACTGAAGGACCTGGCAGAGACTGAACAGAGGCCTGACGAGTCCGCCACTGATTATCTGCGCCGCTTCAAGCTAGAGCTAACTCGCTGTGAGATGGAAATCCCGGAGGAGCACGCCGTGCGGATGGCGATTGACGGCTTGATAGACGAGATCCGCCAGGGGTTCAGGCAGGTTCATGTAACCACGATGGCAGATCTGACTAATCGTCTGGGTCAGGAGCAGCACTATGTGGATCGGTCCAGGGAGAGAAACGAAAGAAGGAAGGGGATTCCGATGTCCTACTATCCGGGGACTCTGAAACCCAAAACTCCAATTCCGACCGCCGCTCAGACCGTGGCAGCCGTTCAGGCGGATGCAATTCCTAGGCCAATCCTGACATGGGTTGATGAGGAGAAAGTAGGGGTCGAGGTAGCAGCCATCGAGAGGACTGATCAGAAGCCTTTGCAGTCCCAGGTAGCGAAGCCGGTCAGGGAGCCTATTAAGCTGGTTACTCCTCTTCCAACCAAATCAGCCTTTGATGCATACACCTATAACGCCCATAGAGCTCACGAGATTCTGCAAGAGTTGTTCAACCAGGGGCGTCTGCATCATGACGGATTTACCCCCAAGCCTGATTATATGGCGGGGAAGACATACTGCAGCTATCACAATATGAACAATCACAATACTAAGGATTGTGTGAAGCTGAAGGACCAGTTGCAGATATGGATCAATGACAACGTCCTGCAATTGGAGAATCCTAAGGAGCCTCAGTGGACAAAGGCTAGGGGTACACCGCAGGTGAATGCTATCGAGATCAGTGTTGGTCCGAGTCTGCCGCAGCAGGGTAAGAAGCGGGTTTCCAGGTTTCAGGAGTATACTTACGACGCAAACAAGGCGGAGGAAATCTGGGAAACCATGGTGTACCATAAGGCGCCAGAAATTCAGGAGTTTTACCAGGGCCATCCTATCAGTGGGAACGGCGGGTTTACGTGTCTCTTCCATAGGTCCTTTAACCACTCTAGTTCTGAATGTGTAGGTCTGAAGGACCAGTTGCAGGAGTGGCTGAACGACGGCAAGCTGGGGTTCGACGCCAGCGAACCTAGGCCCTGCCCAGAATTTTGGGTTGGGGCGATTGAGGAAGAGGACATGGTGATGGTCCCACGCTCCAAGCTCTGCCTCACGTGCAGACTAACGACAGGGCAGCCGATTACCTATGAGGAGTTTCAGGCAGCCTTGAGGGAAGCGGAGCAGAAGGCTGAAAGGAGAGCCCTCGAGAAGGCCAAGTTAGAGCGTCCGCCGCCCGAGAAGTCAAGCAGGGAGGGTTACAAGCGGATGAAGTACCATCACGGGTCCGAGGACAGTTGCGCCAGCAGGGCAAGGCCTAGGCATGGTCCAGGACCGTCCGAAATCAAATCAGCCACGGCTGGGGGTTCGCAGAAGGCTGCGAATCCAGAGCCATCCGCGAGGGTCTATGTTCCGCCAGCATCTAGGAACGATCCGAAGGCGGACACATGGTATACCCAGCGGGCCGGCAAGGCTGTTGAGCTTGCAGCGGTGACTACCCGGAACGAGCGGAGACGCTTCGGCAAGGCAAAAAGAACCTTGGCGGATCTGGCATCGGGAAGGGTAACCGAGGAAGAGCTGTCAGTACCCGTGAAGCGGGTGGAGGAGATCCATAAGCGCTACAAGGTGAGAACCAAATCGTACATAGACTCTAGACGACAGCGAACCACGGACGTTCCACCGGCACCTCGAAAGAGTGTGCACGATAGGATAGCTAATCTGCCGAGATCCGCTGGGGCACCCCAGTCCAGGCCAAGGAGAAAGCTGGTTTTCCCTCCTGAGCCTTCGGAGACGAGGAAGTCCCCTCCAAAGAAGCCACAACCGGAAGCTGCCGGGAAGCAGGGGGCTTTGGAGGCCCAGGAAGATGTGATGGTGATTGACACCAGCAAGGGTTCCACCGTTATGCGGTGGATACCAAAGGAAAACAGCGCGTCATTGGCGGCGAGCACGAGCAACGTGGGGGTTTCAGAGAGGGAGGCTGTTCCCAAGGAATCCAGATCAGTTATAGCGGAAGTGAGCGGGCCGTCCGCTACCATATCGCGGGCAAGGCCAAAAGGGCCTAAGGCGCCAACCAACTTCGTGGAGTACGCGGCTAAGAAGCTGCAGATGACGGTGCCAACTCGGACATCCTCGGTCGCCCCCAGTATACGAGCTGACTCCGACTTAGGAGACCTAGCCCTGGATAAGGAAGAGGATGTGGTCGACTACGAAGATGAGCCTGAGGCGGTAGACGAGGGCGAGGTGCCAATGGACGAGGAGCAGACCGGGGATGAGGCCATGACGCATCATTGCAACATGGTCTTCATTCTGTCATCTGCTTATGCTCTGCCAGAGCCTTTGCCCACTGCTCACTTCATCACAGACGAAGAGGCTTCTCATCCTGTTTACTCAGTACAGGAGCCTGAACAGGGGGCTCAAGCGGAAGCTGAGCCCGGGGTTTTTCGGTCCGGTCATCGGTATCCGGAGGGGGCCGGAGACCTTCTGAAACAATGCGTGATGTTTGCCAAGCCTACGTTTGACATGTCCCAGCATCTGAAGCCTCTATACGTGACAGCAGAGGTGCAGGGCATGAGGGTCCGCAAGATCTTGATAGATACAGGGGCTGCGGTAAACGTCGTCACCACTACTCTTGTGGAACAACTGAAGATCCCGAAGGACAAAGTCATCCAGACTGTCTCTAGGGTGAAGGGGTTTTCGGGGGAGGTAACTCCGACCGCTGGGGTGGCTGTGCTCCGAGTCAAGATAGGACCCTCTGATGCCCATCACGCATTTTACGTGGCCAACGCAAACGCTCCCTACCATATGATCCTAGGGAGAGATTGGATCCATAAAGCGCTGGCAGTGCCTTCATCTCTCCACCAAGAGATGATCATGTGGGATCCAGTCACAGAGTTGCCAGTGCTCATCAAGGCGGATGAGCGCCCGTATTCGATAGCGGCCATCCAGTTGGAAGCCAGCTATTACAACAGAGACATGAGACCACTCCGGATTGGGGGAGTCGACCATAGGGGGCATCCACTCGGGGTGACCCAGAATGAGCTGTCTCAGTGGGGAATTGCCCAGGCTATGGCGGATTGTAGTCGGCCAATTTCCATTGAGCTCCGTCCCAATACTTCCAATGAGTGACGCCTTCTCGCAAGAGGAGTCGGAGGCCTTTGCTAGCTTTCTACAGCGATTGGCGATTTATCGATTAGAGCGAATGGCTTGGGAGGAAGTGGCACTGGTGGAGTGTATTGAGGAAGAAGAGTTCGAAGTTTCAACAGGGGTGGAAGTAATTCAGCCTGCTCCAGCAGCGCTAGATGATACTCCGCCCAAGGTACGCGATCCCGTCGAAAAGATCAACCTGGGGACAGAAACGGAACCCATGGAAGTGGGGATCAGCCAGTACCTTAGACCAAAGTTGAGGCAGCAACTGATAGGGTTGCTGCATGATTATAAGGACTGCTTTGCCGAGAAGTATCAAGACATGCCGGGGTTATCAAGAGAGCTGGCTTGCCATCGCATCCCTATCAAGGCAGGGTGTAGGCCAGTTAAGCAAGAGCAGCGGCGGATGAACGCTGACACGGCAATGGCGGTCAAGAAAGAAGTTCAAAGCATGCTGGACGCTGGGATAATCAGACCAGCCCTTTATCCGGAATGGTTATCCAACGTCGTCCCTGTTCGGAAGAAGAATGGCAAAATCAGAATATGTGTGGACTACAGGGATTTAAACGCTGCATCTCCTAAGGATGTTTATCCTATGCCCATAGCGGATATGCTGGTGGATGCAGTAGCGGGGCACGAGTTGCTCTCATTTATGGATGGGACGGCAGGGTATCACCAGATTCCAATAGACGAGCCAGACATTCCTAAAACCGCCTTCCGCTGCCCAGGGTTCACAGGAGCGTTTGAGTATCTCAGTATGCCATTCGGTTTAACCAATGCAGGGGCTACATACCAGCGTGCAATGAACGTAATTTTCAGCAGAATTTTGGGGGACATCCTTGAAGTCTACATTGATGATGTAGTAGTAAAATCCAAAAAGAGGGAAGATCACATTGATCATCTCCGAAGGGTGTTCACAATCATGCGAAAGCATCAGCTTAAAATGAATCCGGCCAAGTGTGTCTTTGGGGTTTGTGCTGGTGACTTTCTAGGGTTTGTGGTACATGAGAGAGGCATCGAGGTGTCGGGCGACAAAGTGCAAGCTGTGTTGGACGTGCCAGCACCGAGAAACAAGAGGGAGCTGCAGAGCTTGCTTGGAAAAATCAACTTCCTCAGAAGGTTTATATCCAACTCAGCAGGCAAGGTAGCACCTTTCTCGTCTCTACTCAAGCTCAAACCAGGAGAAATCTTTGAGTGGGGTCCTGAGCACCAGGCTGCCTTTGACAGGATCAAGGAGTATTTGGCTAGTCCGCCGGTCCTTCGGCCGCCGACACCGGGTATCCCTCTCAAACTGTATATTTCTGCCTCTGATATCTCTGTCGCAGGGCTGCTAGCCCAGGATGAAACCCTGGCCGATGGAAAGAAAGTTGAATATGCAGTAGCCTACGTCAGCAGGACGTTGTTGGATGCAGAGACCAGATATTCGCCAGTCGAGAGGCTGTGTCTAGCCCTGTACTGCGCGGGCATTAAGCTCCGCCATTACATGCTTTCATTCACAACAATAGTGGTGGCACAGACTGATTTGGTGAAATATATGCTAACGAGACCTATCCTGAGGGGTAGGATTGGCAAGTGGGTCTTAGCCCTGTCAGAGTTTTCCCTACAATATGCGCCACTCAAGGCCATGACGGGTCAGGCCATCGCGGATTTCCTATTGCACCATCCTATTGGGGGGGAATTCGCGGAACCGCCAGAGTTCGTTAACGTGATCCGATACCAGCCTTGGGTCCTATACTTCGATGGTAGCAGTACCAGTAAGTTGGCGGGCGCGGGGGTTTGTATCCAGACTCCAGCAGGTGTCAAGTATTTGTATTCTTTTCAGCTGGAGTGGACATGCACCAACAACCAGGCAGAGTACGAAGCCCTACTCATTGGTTTGGAGCTGTTACTCGACCTGGGGGCACAAGAAATTGAGGTACTTGGAGATTCCATGTTAGTTATTAATCAACTGTTGGGGATCTACAAGTGCGTTTCCTTCCATTTAGTACACTACTACGAGCGGGCTATTGAGCTGCTGGATCGATTTATTGATGTTTCCTTAGACTATGTTCCGAGGGAATTGAACTCAGCAGCCAACGAGCTGGCACAATTGGCCACTGGAATCAGCTTAGCCCAGGGAGTGAAGGAACGAATCCTTAGGGTGGAGCGCAGAACTCTACCATCCTTTGTTATCCGCCAGAGAGAGCGCGGAGGTTGGTCGGTCGCTACAGTTGAGCCGGTCGACACTGACTGGCGGATACCAATCATAGCGTATTTGCAGGACCCATCTGCACCATCCGAGAGGAGAACTCGACATCTCGCAACAAGTTATCTTCTCAGGGGAGACGAACTCTTCCGTAGGGGGGAGGATGGAGTCCTATTGAGGTGTATCTTTGGCGTCGAAGCTAAGCGGATCATGAGAGAGGTACACCTAGGGGTCTGTGGTTCACATCAGTCCGGACCCAAAATGAGATGGCTGATTCGTAGATATGGATATCATTGGCCATCCATTTTGAAAGATTGTCATAGTTTCGCTCAGGGTTGTCAGGAATGCCAGCGACACGGGCCAGTGCAGCGGGTTCCTAACATTCCTTTGCAGCCCATCATCAAGCCTTGGCCTGCTAGGGGCTGGGCATTGGATTTCATAGGGGAAATCAATCCACACTCATCTGCGCAGCATAAGTTTCTTTTGCTGGGTACCGATTTCTTTACTAAGTGGGTTGAAGCTATACCAACCAGGAACTGCGATGCAGATACGGTCATCCGCTTTGTTTTCCAAAACATAATCTGCCGCTACGGCATTCCAGAGTGTATAGTAGCGGACAGGGGGGCAGCCTTCATGGCTGAGAAGACCCAAACTTGGTTAGCAGATTATGGTGTCCAGTTCCTCCATTCTTCTCCTTATTATGCTCAATCCAATGGCCAAGCGGAAGCTACTAACAAGGTGATCATATCCATTCTAAAGAAGATGCTAGTGGATAGCCCGAGATCATGGCACACTCAACTTGACAACACGCTTTGGGCCTATAGGACCTCTAAGCGGACGCCTACAGGTACTACCCCGTATTCGTTGATGTATGGCCATGAGGCTGTCCTGCCAATGGAGATCAATGTGGCTTCTTTACGGGTTCGCGAGCAACATCAACTCCTGGGTGAAGACTATGTCCAAGCCATGTTCCAGGAACATGAAGACCTCGACGAAAAACGACTTGAGGCCTTGGACACTATCATCCAGGAAAAGCAGCGGATCGCCAAGGCATATGACAAGCGGACCAAGGGTAAAACATATGGCGAGGGAGACTTGGTCTGGAAGGTAGCTCTGCCCCTAGACGAACCGGGTCGCGGTAAATGGAGTCCTCGCTGGGAAGGTCCATTTGTCATCGACCGAATCATGGGAAAGGGGGCGTACCAGCTCCGAGACTTGGAAGGTGAAGTTCATAGAAATCCCATTAATGGGCGATATCTTAAGAAATACTTCCCAAGTGTTTGGGAATTCGAGGTCCCTCCGGCAGACGACGGAGCTGGACAGAATTCTTAGCCCTCCGGCAGTGCGCTCAGACGGCAGTAAGTTAAGATGGTACATCCGCCAGGGGTGTTCCCGCCGTGTTCGAAGTGTTCGTCTTTTTCATTGCGAAACCATGGGGGTTTTGTTCTTCTTTTACCTTGTCTTATTTCAACATCCGCCAGGGGTGTTGCTGTCCTTATACTTTTCATTAACAATCAAATTCATATCTTGGTAAGTGTTAAGTACGAAAATTGCAAATTGCTTTATTCTTACGCAGGCTTTGCGGCCAAGGGCATTACAAGGAAAAGAAAATACAACGAGAGCTACTAGCTAGCTCTGATACCATCCTACGTCTCTCTTCGTCTTGGGGGATTCCTCGTGCTGCTGCTTGATCTTCTTGCCCAAATCCTCTTCTTCTTCGGAGCTCTGCTAATTCCAGGAGGGGAAAAGGAGTTGGAAAAAAGGGAAAGATGAGGATGCAGTGGCGGTACTGGAGGAAAAACATACAGTTCCGCTGGGAACGTATGGATGGATTGCTCGGGGTGAAGGTCATCGGCTGTGTTGATGACATTCATCCAAGCACCTAACCGGGTCACTAGCGTTAGTCGGGCCGGGTGTTGTTTAAGCACCAGGAAGCACGGCTTCGGGCCGCCTAACGCTAGGTGACCGGGGTTAGGATTTACTTAACGCTGGGTGACCGAGGTTAAGGGGGCATTTAACCAGGACTGCGGTTTCTCCGGTGGAAAGGCTTGTGGCAGCCAGAGGGCTACGCCAATCGCTAACCACTCTACGATTGCCATATTTGTTCTAAGCAGGGTGATCTGGTGAGGTTTTTGCTGCAACCAGGGGGTTCCTTTTATACTACATATGCGAGAGGATCCAACGGTTGGGGGTCACGTAAGCTTTAATGCTTCGATCTACCCATCTTTATGCATCTATCCGTTTTCGGCGCCTGCTCGCCTGGGAATCGATGCGTGATCAATTGGGTTTGACTGGCGCCGTCTCGGTTTTCCCCACCGTTTCGGTAACTGTCAAATCCTGCATTTATACCAGTTTGTGGTTCCCAAGCATCTGCTTAGGGCTACCTGGCGTGGGTGCTTAGTGGGCCGGACAGGGGTTCGACGACGACCGGGCTTTCACCTTTTCGTCGAACCTAGCCCATCATGGGGAAACCACTTGGGAATCCTATCTAGTTTACTCGGCTTGGTTCTGGATTTGCCCATCCGCGCAGCCCAGCAAACTAAGGGGGCAACATAGGGGCAATATCCGACTTATCTTTCGCGCTGAATTTTTCGAAGTTTTTGAGATTTTTGAACCTTCTTTAGGGCCAAGCCGGGTCGTCCTTTGAATAGGGGTTTTTAGGAACATCCGTGTTGGGGTGTGCCCTAAAACCTTTGCCGTGGGTAAGAATTGTGCGATGCAAGCCTTGATTCTAAAATTTTTGTTTTATTTACAAAAGTAAAGGGGGCTTTGCGGCCACGGCGATTACAAAGGCAAGAAACTAGCAATACATATCCGCCAACTAGCTCTGATACCATCTTGGTATATGGGGATCCTCGCCACCTCCTTCGATCCGAACGCGGGCCGAACAGGGGTTGTTGAGTAAGATCCTGCAAGATCAGCGGATGAAGCGTAGAGATAGGGGTGGCAGAGACTGTCTTGACGCCGAAGCAGAGTGGCACATAGACGTCCGCTACCCATAATCTCTCGATCATGCAATGAGTTCAATAGCCCAGCGTTGTCCACGGTTATCCAATACCCTTCATGTGGAGGTGGACAACTGGCCTATTGAAGCTCATTGCGCCTCTCTCCGGAGAGGAAGGTACCCCGAACCGCATCCATGCTGGACTTCCGGCCGATGCGCTAGAGGGGTGCCAAATCGACAGCTACCAATCTATAATCACATCCGCCCGGAACATAACATGGAGTGTTATGGTTCGAGATTTGTTTAACATGGGGTGTTATGATTTGGGGTGTTCAGCGGAACATCCGAACTAGATCGGGTGGCAAGGATCGAGGAGGCCATAACGGCTGGTAGCAGAACCTAAAGGAAGAAACGCTGAATAACATTCTAAGGCAGTTTTTTGAGGTTCTCGGGTCTAGCCAAGGGGTGTTGCTTTTATAGCCTTACTTAGAAGCAATCCAAGGGCTGAGATGAACTTGCGCATTTATTGGGCAGTTGGAGGTTGAAACAGTTTCCCGTTTTAAAATTCAAATGCAAATTCATGGGAAAAAGTTTTGCAGTTTTCTGACCGCATGATAAGACTGATGCGCAGGGTTTGGTTTGCGAATCAAACTGAATAGGGCTTGGTAAATGGGCTCATTTCATTAAACTTAGTAAATGAAATACATCAAGCCAGTTTTTACGGACTAAGGCCGAAACTCATATAGATGCAGGCCCAACCGTTTGATGGTGGCCTTGGTCCTGCTTACCCCACGATCAAACTCAGCTGTTTCCCTCTTTGCTCGCGTCCGCTCCTCTTGTAGCTTACTCCCCAGGGCTTTCTGTTGAGTTATTTCATTGGCGCGCTGGATTTGTTTCTGGCGGAGGAGGGAAATTTGCTCTTCAAGTCTAGCTATCTCAGCCGCTTCGGGGTTGCTAGTAGCCAGGGCAACCAAATCTTTGTAGGCACAAGCAGCATCCGCGAAAGCGGTCTCAGCTCCCTCAAGCTTAGCATGCTGAGTAGACCGGACAGGCAAACGCTCGTGCAGGCTCCTTAGCTCCGCGGGCAGCCGGAGGAGAGAAGCGTTAGCTTCAGCTTGGACCTCGGGAGGCAGTTGCTGGAAGTGGCCTTTGAGGATCTCGAGGGCAGAGGAGAGCTCGTCCGCCACTTGAACATCGGCAGGGTCCCTCTCTCCTAAGCGTTCCAAGAATCCCCACGCCTTCTGTACCTCTTCAGGTTCCTCTTCTGGGCTTCGAGGAGAAAGGAAAGGGTCTTCGGCCAAGAGGGAAGCAGGGTCAACTTGCTCCGAAACCGCTGAACCCGATCCGCCAGGGGTCGCGGATGGCTGATTCAATGGAGACGCCGCGACCAGACCTTCGGCGGTTGGGGCCTGCGGCGGGGAAACTTGTGCAGTTACAAGTCCCACAGGTTCCGAGGAACCAGAGTCCGTTGCCTGCGGGGCGGAACCGAGGGTCTCCACATCATCATCACTATCATCCACCTGTTTATAAAAAGGGGTTAGGAATGGTTCTAACTAAGAAAAATCGCTCTTCAGGTGGATTTTACACCACATACCTCAACAGCCGCTGAAAAGGGGATTTCCTCTGGCTGACTCAGAGGAGAGCCCTGCTGCCCTGCTTTTCCTTGCTGAGCTGTATCAACGGGAGCAGCGGCAGGGGTTGGAGTTGGTTCAACCTGGGGGGCAGCATCCACCACCAGCGGGGTGGCATTCTCGGTTGCCACTATCTCTTCTTCCACCTGCTCATAATCGAGGAGGATTGGAGGTAATTCAGACCAGGGGAGGTACCAATTTAGAGCATAAGGGATATATACCTCCGTCAACGGGGTCTCTTCGGGCAGAGGAGATCCGGGCCACCTTGCTGGTGATGGCCGATCGGCTTCAATACGAGAGTCAGCAGGGGTTGAATCTTGTTCAACCTGGGGGGCAGCACCGGCCAGAGACTCCGCACCGGCTAGAGCCTCTTCCTCTGCAGGAGATAGGTCATCCGCAGGGGAGGATGGCTCGTCAGCAGCTGGTTGGTTCGCGCCCTGAATCGGTTCCTCCTCTTCTTCTCCTTCTTCTACGTCCTCTGCGGCCCCGTGCTCTTCCTCCCGAGTCGAATCTGAGGTCAGCGGATGGGGAGCTGAAGAACTGCCAGGAGCGCCACATGGCATGAGCAGAGGCCTATCGGTTGGGGCCTCCGCCATAGTAGCATCTGGGTTTTCCTCCGCCTCCGGTCCAGCTTCTGCAGCAGCACGGAGAGTCAAGACGGGTTGGATAGAACTCTGATTAACTGCGAGGGCTAGGCTGGAGGAAGTACCTGCAGCAAGACAGCGCAGAGGAACAGGTTGAGGAAGACTATCGCCGCAAAGCTCACGAATGCAGAAGTCCAGATAGTAATCGTCGGAACTAGAGGAACCTGGTCCTTCGGAAGGGCTAGAGGACTCACCAGAGGAGAGCTCTATTACCGCAGGAGCTCGGCTGGTGGCGGCGGCGGACGAGGAGCGCTTCCTCTGAAGTATCTGCAGGGAGGGATAGAGATGGGATATCTACGTTATGTAGGTATCTGTTTGAGCTCATAGTTAGAGACGCAAGAGGAAAATGGAGCTTTAAAGAGTACTTACGGGTATGTCCTCCTCCTCATCTGATTCCTCATCCGCCTCAACAATGGTTTTGCTCTTCTTGGGGGGCGGAAGAGCTTTGCATTCGGCCTTCCGTTTTCCTTTGTCCATTGGGGTTTGCTCAATAGCCTAGTTTATTAAACAATCGAGATTACGCGAGAATCATGGGCAAACCGAAACAGTAGTTTCAAATGGGGGCATATTACCTGTCTTAGGGGCGGGTCAACGTATAGGGGACCGCCGTGTAGCACCTCTTGGTCAGCTGGGGTAAGTCGCTCACCCCGAAGGTAAAAGAATCTTCGGAAGTAGAAAACGGGTGGTTGGCGGAAGAGCGGGCTTCGCATGCGCGACCACCAAACGCGATAGGGGCCAGTTGCGTCCGTGGAGGCCTGCAGGTTTGGGTAGCAATCTTCGTTGTGTATGATGAGAAGCTGCAGGCATGAATTGTCACTGGCACTGGAGGGTCTTTTGGACTTCCGGCTATTCCTCCAAGCTGAGAAAAGATTCAGACTTCTCAGCGGCGGATAGGGTAAAGTTTGAATAAGACCAAACTGCCGTGCAAAGAAGTGAGGCGCGTAGAGCTCATGGCTCGGATAGCCTTTCTCACTACAGAGGAGTGGCAGGTCCGCCATGGAGACGCAATGGATGAAAATCCCTCGGCCTTTAGCTGCCTGAAGACGGTTAGGGAGAAAGCCTCGGGCTAGTCCGCGGGGATACTTCACGTGGATCAGCTGCTGTGCCTCTGTAAAAAATTCCCGAGCGGATGTGTTGAAAAAGATGTCGAGGCAGATGGCATAGCTGAGTTCGGGATCAGCGGCACAGCCGGCATACTCTTGCCCCACAACTTGGTCGGGCCTAGGAGCTCTCTTCGTGGCCGGTGAAAGTTGGGGAAAGTACATCTGGCACCAGATATCCAAGATCCAGAGCGGACCAGATTGTGCACAATTCATGGGCACGGCGGATATCTGGTGCAGACAGCGGTAGAGGTGTGCTAGAACGCATTGGGCAAGACCAATCTCTTGGCCGGAATAGATCACCTCCGCCATACGGTGGTAGTGCTTGGTCATTTTGTTGGTGGTGGAGCAGAACACGAATTTGTTTAGCCAAAAGGCCAGAAAGGCTATCCCGCCGAGCCTGTCATCACCCACCTGGGAGGTTTCGTTCCTCCACTTTTCAAACCCACTGGGCTCGAATCCCCAAACAAGGCTAGAGGGAGATGTCCTTTCGGGGTAGTAGCCCTCGTCGAAAGCTACAGGGCCGAGAGGGAACCCGAAGCCGGCGTAGAGGTCTAGCAGGGTCACGGAGGCGTGACCGAATTGGAACTCAAAGGCATTGACCGTGGGGTTCCAAAGGCTGATCAGCGGAACTAGGGCGCACCTGTTGCCTCCTTTTGGGCTAAGGCTGAAGCAAAGCTGGATTGCATCAGCGACCCCGGCTTTCTTCCAAATTGCTCCGTCGAGAGGAAGCCGTTCTTCATACCAGGTGGTCATGTAGGACCTAACCAGAGGCCAAGCGGAGTGGTTTACGGTGCATTGGTGAGCGTCTTTTTGAAAATTGGGGCACTCCGCCGGTTCTTCAGAGCGGAAGAGCGCCGGCAGCGGGCGCGCCGGGCTGTCGAGCATCTGATGGGCTCCGTTGTTATCATCAGGATGATAGGCCACCACGAAGGGACCTAGGGTAGCACATTCCTCATGGGGAAGGCTAAGATGGGTCCGGTTCTCCTCTGCTTCAGAACATTTGAGGAGGGGGAGAAGTTGAGTCTGGGCTTGTTCCGCCAAGGGATAGCGGATATCAAAGTTCTTTTTGGGAGCCATCAGTCTCAGATCTGGGTTTCTTCTGATTTCGGGCTAGGAAAGAGGAAAGCAAGGTAGTACGAAGGGGAAACCGAGGGGTCTCTGTTGGGATTTATAGGAATCCGAAAGGGGTTCTTGTTTCGTGAGGCGCTGGGTTTCGCAGCAACCAAGGGTTTTAGGTGAACAGTGTTACCGTTTCGAATTGGGGAATCGTGATTGGCGAAGAAACCGCGCAACAGTCCAGTTATTTATTTAATGGCGATTGAGGGTCAGTCTCTCTTCTATCTCGCTATACCTCAATATCGGAGACTGGGGGGCAATGTTTGGACCACAATTGAATTTATTTCAATTGGGCTTTCGCCCCAAGGCCCAGTAGGGGTTTTGATCAGATTCAAACCCATGGAAATCGGGTTTTCCCGCTTCAACCAAGAGGTTGGGTTTGAGGGAGAACGTGGTTGCTTCCTAATCCGATTGGGGTTGTTTCGTAACAATCCATCAGTGAAAATATTTGTTAAGATTGAGAAGCAATGTAGCAATGATTTCACTACCTACGCTGGGCTATCAATCACTAACAGCTATAAGCCACGCTGCACCATGCTTTAGGGAGGTTGTTAGAGGAACCGGCCATACTGCGCAATGATGAGTGATGAACAGCAACAGCAGCATAACAAGCAAGGTCAAGACGTGTTGCTCCGAGCTTCGAAGCTGCAATACCGACTATGCCTCTGATAATATCTTCGCTGATTTGATGGGAAGCATGGTAGGGGAGGACATTCCTAATGAGTCTCAAGGATCCGCCATACCGGAGTTGACAGCCCCAGGGGTCCTTGAGTCATATAAATATGAACCTGCCGGCATCTGGAAAAAGGTTCTCAACCAAAAACAACCACAAGTCCTAGCGCAACGCTAACTTGCCAAAGCCTCTCCGGAGCAACTCACGCAACCCGCCTCCGCCTCACGATCGATCTAATCTCGTGCTTGTGCCGAGCGCTTTGCTGGGTCTACTCACGCAACTCGCCTCCGCCCTACGACGGGTTCAACCTCGTACTTGCGCCGAGCATTTGCTGAGCCTCAAGCAACCCTCCTCCGCCCTCTTACGATCGATCTAATCTCGTACTTGCGCCGAGCATTTGCTGAGCCTCACGCAACCCTCCTCCGCCCTCCTACGATTGATCCGCTCTCGTACTTGTGCCGAGCGTTTGCTGAGTCTATCGAGTCAGTCCGCCACCCCCGGTGGCAATCGAGTCTGTCAGTCCGCTACCCCTGGTGGCAATCGAGTCGTCACTCCGGTGACACACCCGTGGTCTTGGAACAGCTCTGCTTTGCTTCTCCGGATCAGAGTAAGATCCTCAATCCTCAAGGGGTTGGGAAGAAAATCCTGGTAGAGAGTTCTATTCAGGTCTTGTTCGAGCCCTGTACGCCGGCTTAGTCAGCGCCCGCGTAACAGTCGCTTGACCAGGAAGTCAGAGTCGAATTGGGAGCAGACGAAGCGACTCGCTCAGGGGGTCGCGCGCAATCGAGTGGCACCGCTCCAAGGGTGCTGGCACGCCTAAGCACAACACAGAGACACACAAACCATCAACCGACAACCGTGCTGACTGTTCGCCGGGTGCTGAACCCGCCACGAACAATGTAGTTTCCTTCAGCCGAGTAAGATGCAGAGAGGTATGAACAAACTGTTGGTATAGTTGTTAGAACCCAACTCCCCATTTACAGAACTTTTATACTCACAAATATATATCACTACATCAAATCATACTAAGCTTTCAAGTAGAATTTCAGGTTGTGATCAATAATGCCATCAAAGAGCTAGTAGATTAATTTTGGCCGTTGTAAAGACTTGGACTGCAGGCTAGGTTAGTCTTCTCTACCTTATCTAGTTATCCATTTCAACTTATTAACGTTGTGAGGCAAGATAGAGGATTAGGATAATTAAGCAAGATATTATATGTTAAGCAGTCCACTACAAGGTAGCTGAAAAACAGCTGTGATCATTAGATTTGGAACTTACAAGTTTGGTTGTTGTTTTTGTTTTTGTTTTTTATGGGGAGCCAATAATTTGCTTCTCATTAGCTAATTGCATTCTTTCATATCGCAATCTATATGGTAGGCTATGTATGTTCATGCACATGGGGAGATATTAGATTAACAAACCTCACGCCGGCTTGGATTTTCTCATAACCGAGTCAAACTTCAACTTCATGATCCTTACTTTCATATTATAGGTCAGCTCGATCACAATAAGAGATAGAATTGCATATATGATGAGAGAAATCATTACATGAATAATCAGATTTTTCAGTAAATAATGACTTAAACTGGTTAAGTTAGTATGATATGAAAACAAAATATTCGATCCGATCACATTTCAGTTTCGATTAGCAAACTCAAATTTGTTATTCTCGATAATTATCAAACTCACATTTGAAACTCGATTTCTGTGTTTGTTTAACTTCATTGTTTGTCAAACTCTACTATAAAGTTTTTTTGGTTACCCGAGGTATCCAGTACTACCTACAGCAGTGACTAATCCCCTCACCACAAGAGCTCTCTAAAGAGGTAAATGACTGGCCATGAAATGCGCTCCATTCGTATAGGCAGGAATCGAACTCATGACCTCATAATTAAGGGACGAAGTGAGCTATCATCACGCCACACCTCATGGTTAACTCTACTAAGAAATTCGATTTATCAAACTCAACATGCATGTTACTCTCAAGTTTTTCTTTATTTTTGTTTCAAGTAGAGAAACCCATGCCTCATACCCTACATGTTTCTTCAACCTTATCCCGTTTCTACTTCTGAACTGACCTAACAACTCGTTTGAAGACAAACGGGATAGCCATTTCCTTCCTCCATTTACAACCCTCGTGGGAGAGATACATGCACATGAAGCTTGATCGTATGAGAACTTCCCCACATCCATCCAAACCACTCAGGTCATTTCGGGTTCGGGTTCTTTCATTTCCTACCAAACTGACTCAGCAACCATTAAGCAATTCCGGCATGGCCTAGCAGAATAGGAAATTCAGCACCCAACAATGTGATTCAGTAGTGCTGTTTGATCCGTTACAGGAATTTTTTAGAACGTGAGGCAGAGAATATTAGTAGATCGACCTCCAGTTTTCAACAGAAGCAATAATTTGATTAGGAAAAGAAAAAAAAAAAAAAAAAGTTGTCTTAGATTAGGATCTGACACGAAGTTGTCTACCCACCAAATACCAATCTTAGCTGCTAAAACACCAAGAATCTAACCATAACAATGCTGCTCACTTCGTACTTTATTCTCTCTTTTTTTCCTTCTTTCTAACAATGTTTTGGGCTTAAAATACTAGGGTGAAGTTCATGAGTGATTACGGTTCTTACCCTATTGCTGATCTATCAGATTGGTGCCTAAATCAAATTTAGCTCCACACTAATACACTCTTAAGATCGAAAGTGTCATATTTCAGCGGATGCATAATTGATACTTCCAATCATGTCGAAATTGAGTAAGACTAAAGCGTTATTATTTTAGTCGACAGGATAGTATTAAATTGAATATCACTATAAAAGTAAAATTTTATTTCTTTCAGAATACCAACTTAGACACCGACGGAATCAAAACATCGTTTTTTTAGTGTTTTAAGTAACACATTGATTGATTCGTCATAAAAAAAATACCATTTTAGACAAAAATACGAATTCAAATCATCATTATGTTAGATAACGTTTTAACCGATTCATGATGACACGGAAAGAGAATTCGAAAACGGATAATGGAAATGAAATGTAGAGACAATCGGGAAGCAAGAGCCTAAAAGGCAGCTAATTGATTAGCTCCACGTCCTGATACACCGGCCCATACGTAGCTATCGATTTCATGGTCGACCTTATCTTCTTCATCTTCTTCCCCCAATAGAACCAAGGTCAGTTTCTTGGCTAATGCCGTCATCCCATGAATGCGATACACAGTTGAAAAAAAGAGCTGCAATTGCAACAGATGGGACCTCGACCTTCATTTTCGTTTTGGCAGGACAGGGACTATTCCATTCTTTTGCAACTTGCAACTCTCTGTCTCTCTGATACTGACTCAAGAATAATATCCCCAATTTGAGAATTATCATTTCGCTTTAATGTTCTAAATTAGAGAATAAGAAGGATCAGATTGACTCCCAATTTTTTTTGAAACCTCGAATCTCTGCTGCTTTTGAATAAATATCTGAAAAAATAGAGCTGGTGATAAGGAGAGGGGGGTATGGATACTTTAGGGTAAGAGAACGAAAATGAATTTTTTACTATTTTTATAGATGTGGAAAATTTTAATCTCATAAATTTCTTTTATTGTATTTAAAAAAAACTTTAAATAAAATTTCTATCAATTTTTTTCATAATATTCTCATAAAATTAATAATTATAAGACTAATTTAGTCTAAAAATTTATAATTATTGTTAGAAAATAGAACGAAAAATAATTCCATAGAGTGTGTGGATAAAATCACTTTCCCGCTAATTTTCTAATACGACGAGAACGTGATTCCATAATATGTGGATAGAATCACTTTCTCGCTAATTTTCTAATGCGGAAAACAATTTTCTTTTCTATTTTTTTTCCTTCGGTTCCCGAACAAGGAAAATAATCGCTTTCTTTTACTTTCAGAGAGTAAAGTAGTGAAGAGATATTATAGTTTAATCAACAGTGGAGAAAGTAATGTCCGATAAGGTGCTCGAATTCTTGTTTCACATGTTCAGTAGTCAGTACTAGCCTCATGTGCCCGGCATCACCAGAAAAAGGTCGACGATGACCGGAATCTTAATTTTTTCACTTTTTAATTTCATTTAATCTGTTTATTTAGATTCAGTCTGATTCAATCCGATTCGATCCAACACCTACGCCATTGGTGAGGTCTAAGCAATTTCCTTCAATTTTAGAAGACAAACCTGCACGAGATGAAATAACAAAATTAGATAAAAGGAAAAATAATTAATTAGCTGGGAAAAATAACAATTCACCTCCATAAATCCAGAAAATGGTAAAGGAGACGAGAACAACGGGTACGGCCAATAGTAACAGAAACGGCGCAAATTCCGGCGAATAATAACGGATACTTGGACCAGAATGAACCCAATTTTAACGAATGGATTTGGATCTGAATATTAATTTGGGGATCAAATTAAGATGCTTAAGCGGAAGTTAAAAGAGTCCCGGAAAGCTTAAGCTTGGAAGACGCCAACAATGGCGCGGCAAAGAGATACATATAACTTTGTATTCTATACACACAAGGAAGGCCTTAGGTTCTTCATCATACTACTAACACTAACAATAGAGTCCTCTATAGAAGTTCGGTCACCGGAGGACACACAAAAACAAAGTCCGTTCCGAGTCATCCCAATCCATCAGATCACTATCGCCGGATTCCGCCGCGTGCGGCGTCGAATCGCCGGAAAATGATATAAAGGGCAAACGTACCGAAATACGCTTCAATTTCGTTCAAAATTTCTGTTACCGACGATCGGAATTATTCGCTGCACTTTGACATGGCGGAAAGCCGGCTCGGCCGGGGACGGAAGTCGGCGCGGCGGCGCTGGCTGTGGGAGGAGGGACGTATCAGAGCGGACAAGGCACGCTTGACGATTTCGCCTTCGACGCCACCGATTCTGACGAGCGAGTTCGTCATCGCCGATCTGCGCGCGTTGAGGCGGTTCTGTGAGTACGGCGCGGCGGAGGAGGAGCTCGACAAGTTGTTGTTGTTCTTGTGTAGGCTGCACCGGAAGGAGCCTGGGTGCGAAGTAGGGGAGCACATACAGGTCCGCTTCGTGGTGTTGATCTGCTTCTTCATCGCGCTCCGGTGGTGGCTACCGGAGCCGTGGGGGGAGACGGAGATGGAGCGGCTGGGGGAGGTAGGGCGGTCGAGGAGAGAGAACCGGACAGACTGAGCCGACGGAGAGGGCCTGGCGAGGCTCACGCGCGGCGGAGAGGCGGCGCGTGTGAAGAAACCGCCGGCAGTGCGGGAGGAGAAGCTGGATGTGGACGAGGCGAAGCCGGTGGAGTGAGCGGTGGAGAATCTTCCGGAGAGAGAGGGTGAGGCGGTGGACCGGAGAACCGGTCCGGTTGCTGACGACTTTCTAGAAGCTGTAGCCATTTTTTTCGGTTCAGACTTTAGAGTGAAGGGATTTTTTAGAGAGAGAAAACGAGAGAGGAGAGAGAGGTTTTTGTTTAAGCTGCGTTTTGCTGCTCAAATTGGCAAACCTAGCTTTACTCGAGCCATGTATTTATACTAGAGGGGGGACGAGAAATTGGCGAAATATCGCGAGAATTATTGAAACAGTTATGGTATTTGTTTAATAGGATTGCATTAGTGCCCTCTTTAATTTTCCTTATTCGTTTTCGAATCTTCTGGTGGTCCTTTCTCCTTGTTTAAATTCGATTTGTGTAGCTGTAAATTTGTAATTAATATGTTTTTACCATATTTTAATGCGTAATATTTTCATTTCATTGATTGTTTTGCTTGTGAGAACAAAGTTCCTCACCTAAACGTATTAATAATTTACTCTCATTACCCAGTGATTTATTGATATTACCTAAAATAGTTACATAATGAAATCCTGAAAATTTGTGAATTTATTTTTATGATCAATCTCAAATCAAGTTTCAATTTTAATCATATGTTAGAACTATCTCATTCTCGTAAAAATTACAGCAATTACAAATAGGAAATAAACCTATGATCATTAGACATCAATATTAGGAGACTTAGGCTTAGTTTGGGACAGCTTTTGAGGCTGCTTTTGAGACTGCTTTAGCTTTTGGGATTAATATATGGCGTTTGGTAAAGTTTTTAAAAGCTGCTTTTGGCCAAAATAGCTTTCTCCAAAAGCTGAAATCGAAAAGCTAGAAAATAAAGCTTTGGAAAGCAGCTTTTGAAGAAAAACACAGAGCAAACAATGTTGTTCTAATGAATGCATTGTAGTTGCAATATTAATAGTGTTTCTGCCTAAACCCGGGGGTCTTGGTAGACACTTGATGAATCCGACTCGATCTCCTGCAATCCTGCTTACTAAGGGGAATACCGGGCGGGCCGGCCTTCACCTCTCCGATGCTTAAGTTAGTATAGTTGGAATATATATAACTCGGGCACGTATGTAAGCAGGGAGGGAGACAAGTTACCTATTTATGGTGGTAGTTGAGGCCCATATATAGGTGGTTGAGGGTGAGGGCTGGCCTTGCCCTTCGATGTGGGACTGGTTCCCTTCTGTTTGGATATTCTGGTGCCCTCTTTGGCAGGCAGGCGCCCCTGGTCCCAGGACCCTTGGAGGCAGGATAGACCGCTGGGCCCCGAGGCCTGGTGCTGGTGCTCCGATCCTGAGTCCTGGGCCGGGCCCTGGTGTACTTGCCGCGGGTCTGTGGGCTTGCTGTAGCCCCTCTGCGGCTACTGTCAACAAGTCCCCCAAGTTCCCGGTCAAGTGCAATCTTGAATGGGGACTTATCTGTCTTGCTCTTGTCCCGCAGACCCGCGGGGTTACCAACCTACAGGTCCCCAGTCCCCCAAGTCCGCGTTAAAGATTGGGCGTGACCGAGGTGAGTACCTATTACTGATGGCAAGAAATATTTTATAAGCATGTTGGGTAATGTAAAATAGGATTGTGCTCGAGTGTTAGAGCATGGAATGGGGTGGAAACCCGAAGAGTGTATGAGATGATGCCATGCGATAGATGGTGCATGGAATGTTGATGATGAGGCGTTGAAATCCGCCATGCGAGAGATTAATGCATGGAATGAAGGTGATGAGGCGTTGAAATCCGCCATGCAAGAGATTAATGCACGGAATTCTGATTGGGTCTGCTGCCCTTCGAAGCTCACTGGTCCCGAACTGGGCATCCTGCCAAATCAGAACGGAGCGGTGCAAACTGGGCCAGAACCGGTTGTTCTGCCAAACCAGAACGGAGCGGTGCAAACTGGGCCAGAACCGGGCGTTCTGCCAAACCAGAACGGAGCGGTGCAAACTGGGCCAGAACCGGGCGTTCTGCCAAACTAGAACGGAGCGGTGCAAACATTTGCTAATTCTTCTCAGCTTTGTGTTTAAATAAGCGATGAGGTAGATGTGCAGGTTTGTTAGCCTGCGGGGAGACTTGTTCTGTGTTAGAGATACAATCTGCCCGGTGGGATGGTGTAGAGATAACGAGGCTCCCCCATGTGTTCCCAAAGATATCGCAGTTCAGTGCGATGCAGGGTTTTTATCCTGCTGGACAGTATCGCGGTTCAATGCGACGCAGGGTTTTTATCCTGCTGGACAAGGGTACATGTGTTAGATGTAGACTCGCCCGGTTTGTAAAGCCCATGCGTTTGCCATGGGGGCGGACTCGATGGGTGACATGCCTATCGAAACGAGTCCCCCTGTGAAAAAGCCATGGGTCCGGATGTTTATGTTTCCGGAAAGTACTCTCAACCTGGTGGGATATGACGGAATCGATGAGGTGGGCCTCGCCCGGGCGTTCTGCCATATCGAGACGAGGTCGTTGGTGTAGATGCGGGGGAAGATGCCATGGAGCCGGTTTGAATAATCATAACCGCGGACTACCATGGTACCGGGCGGGACTCGCGCGGGTAACATGCCATATCGGTGCGAGGTCCTGCTCAAACCCGGATAGATGCTCTTGAAGCGGTTGGATCAGCATAACAGGTGAGAGGTCTTCCTAAGCGGTTTGAATTGCAATGATGATGGCGTGCAACCGTGGAATCTGGGGAAGCGTAGGGGAGCGTGACTCCCTGGCTCCTGCTCCTGCCTTCCTGTCGCCAGCGTGTGGGACAGGTGGCTGACATGCATTTAAGGAGGGAGTCCATCAGTCTCGTCAGTTATGATGGCGTGGGCAGTTTTACCAATGCTGGGACACGTGCCGTCAGGGGACGGTTTTGTGATGGAGGGCCTGGATTCGCAGGCGTTTGATTTGTTCTGATTTGTGTTTTTGGAGGGATTCCTAAATGCCTAGGGCACCGGTCTCCTCTATAAATAGGTCTCTTCTGCTCTTCTTTCTATCTTTGTTGCTTGTACGTTTTTAAGAGACCGAGAGAAAAAAGGAGGTGGTCCGGCGAGAAGAAAACCCTAAGTTCCTTGCCCCAAGAGATCCGTTGTTTGAAGCGCTCCCAAGCCTCCTTTTATCATTGCTCGTTGCTTTCGCTGGGCGGATTGTCCTCGGCTGAGCATACTAATCGGTAAGTTGTGTTCTTTGCCCCGGTGTGTCTTGGTTTTTTGTTGATTTGTTGTTTTGCGGCGGGGGGGGGATCTGTGTCGCTGACTGGGTTGCTCAGCGGCAAACTTTTGGGGGGGGGGAGGCCGTTGAAGGTGGTGTTGTAGTCTGTTGCTGACGAGCGTTAGGGTTTTGCTTTCCTGCCCCTAGATTAAGATGTACACTTCGAGTTCGGAGGAGGCTTCTGAATCTGCCGCAAGAGGTCCTGTGGTGGATGATGTGGAGAGGATGCAGGACTGGGTCGATTCTGAAGCCCCGGAGCAAGAAGCCGCGGACCGCTCCGGGAGCGGTGACTCGTCCACGTCCTCGGATTCCGGGTCAGATTCCTCGGAAGCTGAGATACCGCACGGGGTGCGAATGGCCGGTGCGCATGCTGAAAGCTACACGCTTGGCAGGGGAAGAACTGCCGTGGTATGTGACGAACCGGAGGAGAGCCTGACTCCCGCGGAGATCGCTGCGTTTCGGGAAACGTGGGGTATTTCGGACGATATCTTTTTGCGTCCACTGAACCCTGGAGAGTCGGCCTGTAACCCGGAGGAGGGTTGGGTTGCCGTGCATCCGGACCAGTTCCGGCACGGGATGTCGCTACCGCTGCCTGACTTTGTGCAGTATATTCTGAGTACCCTGCCAGCGTCGCCCGCGCAGCTGCCCGGTCTTCAATGGAGGCGGCTACTAAGCCTAGGCTGCCTGTACGACTTGTCCGGAATGAGTATGCCTACGATCAATGAATTCCGGGCGCTGTATAGGTTGTCCTACTCGAGGAAAACGGGGTCCAAAGGCTGCTTATCCTTCAACTCCCGCAACAATCAAGCGGTTATCACCACTATGCCTTCATGGGTAGACAACAGCTGGAGAAAGAAGGTGGTGATGGCTGGCGGGGCTTGGCAGGTGAAGAGGAGGAGGTACCGGGTGCCTGGCGCCTTCCAGCCCATAGGCGACCAGTCGTTCCAGCTGTCCGAGTTGGAGCAGGAGAGGGTCTTGACCATTCTCGGCTGCTGGGACCACCTGGAGCGAAGTTCGTACAACTTCATCCGGCGAGAAGTGCTGGAACACTGTGGGCTTGGGCGGGATCCCGGTGGGTAACAAACCCTAGCGGTGACTTGTGCTAGGTTTTGCTCAACAGTTTAACATTTCTCTTTGTCCTGCAGGTGCGTCAACCCGGGCGGTGATCAAGCCCGAAAACACTCTTTCGATGGACGGGGAAGACCTCCTGAGGCAGCTTACGGAGAAGGGTGCGAGCGTCGCCCGGTCCTCGGTGGAAACGGACGGGCGGGTTACGTTGCATGCGAAGCCCCAGGCCCGGGATCTGGACGAATCGTCCTACGTGCCGGAGCGAGTGAAGACCCATCACTCTGTGGCAGCAGCGGTGCAAGGGAAGGGCAAGAGCACCGGGGGACCGGTGCGGGTTCCTGGGGGAGAAAACAGGGTCCCCAACCGTGCGGCGAGCCTGGGTATCGCTGCTTTTGTTCCTCGTGCAAGCGCACGTGCCGCCGCTCCCGAAGGGCGGGGAGAGAAGCGGAAAGGGCCGGAGGGGCCGTCCCCTTTGCTGGTGACGCTAACTGGCGGATCATCCCGGGAGGTCCTGGCGAAGCGGGTCAGGACAACCAGCAGCGTAACATCCCATGCTGGGGAGGGAGCCGGAGCGGCCCGCCAGAGCAGTCCTGCGCCCGCGGAGGTGGGTATGGGAAGTCCGGACAATACTCTCGTTCGGCAGATGATGGCGGACCTGGCCAACTTCGGCCTGGACAGGCCCGGGGTTGATGGCGTGCTGGCGGGTGGTAACCGGCCAAAATGCAAGGAATCCATCCTCCGGGTAAGTACCGCATGATACCACCGTATTGCTTATGTCCCGCCCTCTTTCTTTGCCACTTGACGGCCTTTACTGTCCTGCAGCTGCTCTACCACCTATACCAGCCGGATGCAAGTGAGGAGCTCCCGGTGCTGAAGAGGCAGATAGCTGCGCTATCCAGGTCTCAGAAGCTTCTGGAGGTGGAGAAGTCCCGCTCGGATCGGGAGAAGGCCAGGGCGGAGGAGAGAGCCAAGAAGATGGAGGAAAAGGCCAGGAAGATGGAGGAAAGGGCCCGGGAGCTGGAGGAGCAGAACCGGAGCATGGAGAGTGAGAGGGAGCGGGCTGACGCTGAGAGGGCCGAGCTGGAGGCCAAGATAGACGAGCTCCAGGCGCGTGCCGCCGCTGCTGCTGGTGGAGATGATCCGGGTCAGTTCGACCGGTTCGTTCTTCAATACGAGGAGAGCAATCGGTTCCTGGATTGCCTGGAGAAGGCCCGGGAGGAAGGCATCTCGGATGCCTACACGGAATGGGCGGCGAAGGGGTGGTTAAATACTTCCCTGATGCCTGGTACCTCTGCCGAAGGAAATGCTCCTGTGGAGCCGGTCATCCAGCAGCTGGCGGTGGAGAAACAGTCAGGAGCAGAACATCGCTCGCACTTGGATTCTTTTACCAACAGTGCCGAACCTGCCGGAACTGAGGTCGACGACGAAGCCACCGCTGGAGATGCGGCTCCATAGGATGTTTTTCTCGCTTTTGCTTGTAAAAGAAACTCTTCGGAGCGGTTTATTTTTTGGATACTTTAACTATGAATATATACATCTGAGCTTGCGGGGCCAGAGTTTTCAAAAGTAGTTTGCATATATTTGATCTTTACAATCGGTTGAACCGGCGATATGCCAAACTAGCCGCCTGGACCCAGCGGGTTTACCAGGCCGGGTTACCCTCCCGGTCGGGGCCTGCTCCTCTCTCCCCTACATATCTCTGGAGCTGGCCGCTGTCAATCAAGCCCTGCACTGCAGTCTTGAGGGCGAAGCACTGGTTCGTCCGATGAGTTGCCTCATCGTGGTACGAGCAGTACTTGCCTGTCTGTGCCGTCGTGAGCTTCCCCTTGGGGTACCTTCTCTGGGGCGGTGGGGCAATAACGTCCGCATTCTCTAGCAGGATGTCCTCATATGATGCGGTGAGAGTGGAGAAGACTTCTTGATTAGCCGGGGGTGCTGGCATAATTGCCAGGGGGCGCTCTTGGTGGTACGGTGCAGGTTTGTTCTCGGTCCGAGGCTGGGGCCTGTCAGAGAAGGGTCTCTGCTGTCGCTGCGGCCAGGTCTTGCCGTTGTTGTTGTTGTTGTTCCGGCCGGGTCGGCGACTCCCGTGCTCGGCTCGCTGGCCGGGTTTGCTCTCGTGACTGCGCGGGGGATCCTCTACCCGAGGATGGTCCAAAGACTGCTCATCCCGCTTCCTCTTCAGCAGGTGGTTCCCGTAGGTCTCATGATCGGCCTGGGCATGCCGGATGGCCATAGCCATCAACTCGTCGTAGCCCTGAGGGAGTTCTACCCTGACGGCGTAGGAAAACTTCCCTGCCCGAAGCCCCTGCTTGAATGCCATCTCGGCGATGCCTTTGTCCAAGTTCCGAACTCCGGCCGTGGCCGTCTGCCACCGGTTGACAAAGGTTCTCAACTCTTCCCCGGGGGCTTGGATGCAGTTGAAGAGGACGGTGGATGTCCGCGCTCCCTCGACTCGGAGGATGAAGCGGCCTACGAACCGGTCAGCCAGCTGTTCGAATGCCTCGATTGAATTCGCAGGAAGCTCGTAGAACCAACTGAGCGCCTCTCCGGACAGGGTCTCCTGGAAGATGTTGCAACAGATTGCATCGGAGTAACCCTTGGCGCAGGTCTGGGATCGGAAGCTGTCCAGATGCTGATACGGGCAACCGGACCCGGAATAGGTGAGTTTGAGGGACTTCTGGTTGCCAGATCTCCCCGACTCTATGACTCGGTGTGAAAAGGGGCCCATGCGCTCGTTGAACCGGGCGCCTTCCAATGGCCGGGCCGCTCTCCTCTCGTTTGCCTCCATCTGGGCCTTCAGATCCGACACGGTGTTGGCTAGCAGTTGCAGCGCCCGGGCGGTTGGAGTATCCACTTCACCCACGGACGAAGTGTGCGGCTGGTGGGAGGCGGGCGTGCTCTTCGGCAGGTCCTCGCCGGCTCGTGACTTCTCCCGCATAGGCTCGCTGGATCGGGCGCCCGAAGATTGTCCAGCCTCTAGCCGCCGGGGTTGGAATAGCAGGGGTGCGGCTTGTGCCTCGGCCATGGCAGCACTGCGCTGCTGCCCCCTCTCTAGGGCGGCTACCAGGGCGGTGTTTACTGCCTCTATCTCTTCGTATCGGGCCTGGGACTTGGCTCGGTCCCGGTCGTTCTCCTCTCTGAGACGACTAACTTCCGCGGCCATTGCCCGTACCTTTCCCGCCAAGCCGTCATGGTCGGGGCTGTACGTGGGGTCTTGATCCTGGCTCTCAGACTGATCACTCGGATCATCCGAGAACGTCAGGGATAGGCCACGAAGCACTGGGCTGCCTTCGTCCTCTATCGGGTCTTTCCCGTGCGAGCTCTCGTGGCGGGGCTCTGGATCACCGGAGGGCCCTCCACGGCTCCTTCCCAAATCGCTGCCCTGCTCGCCACGCATCTCCCGCGTGACGACAGGGGTGGAGGCGAGCGTTTGCACAGCTGCAATACGCCCTTCCTCAGTAGTTCCTTTCTCTTGACTCATTCCCACAATCTCAGCCAGCGGCGTTGCTTGCACGGCTTCTTGTTCAGAGTTCCCACAGACGGCGCCAATTGTTTCTGCCTAAACCCGGGGGTCTTGGTAGACACTTGATGAATCCGACTCGATCTCCTGCAATCCTGCTTACTAAGGGGAATACCGGGCGGGCCGGCCTTCACCTCTCCGATGCTTAAGTTAGTATAGTTGGAATATATATAACTCGGGCACGTATGTAAGCAGGGAGGGAGACAAGTTACCTATTTATGGTGGTAGTTGAGGCCCATATATAGGTGGTTGAGGGTGAGGGCTGGCCTTGCCCTTCGATGTGGGACTGGTTCCCTTCTGTTTGGATATTCTGGTGCCCTCTTTGGCAGGCAGGCGCCCCTGGTCCCAGGACCCTTGGAGGCAGGATAGACCGCTGGGCCCCGAGGCCTGGTGCTGGTGCTCCGATCCTGAGTCCTGGGCCGGGCCCTGGTGTACTTGCCGCGGGTCTGTGGGCTTGCTGTAGCCCCTCTGCGGCTACTGTCAACAAATAGACTCTAATATATTTTGTGTAATGGTTCCATTTGATTATGGTGGAAAATACTTTGTCTAATATTTTAAATGAATTGTGTTTAATATTTAAGAATTATTCGTAAATCTTTTATTTGGTCCAAACAACTGGTCATACATTGGAAAAAAATTATACCAAAATAATTGCCGAAAACCATAGTCTATAATTTAGAGAAGTAATATTCATTTTAATAAAATTTTAAATATTTATAATTATTTTGGTAATTACACTCACTCAAAGTAAATCACTTTCTACTTCGAAGTTACCAAACACAAAAAATTATTTTTCGTTCTCACAGCACTTTTGAAAACAGTTTACCAAACACCTAAACTGCTTCCTCTCACAGCAAGTTCAAAAGCTATTTTGCTCACAGCTAATTCAAAAGCCATTTTGCTCACAGCACAGCTGTCCCAAACTAAGCCTTATATGCTAATGAGATCTTATGCCACATGTTTAGGATGCTAAAACATAAAATGAATTGAATTTAGTTATATATTATACGGTAGTTAAATGTAGCTTAAGCAACCGAAAACAAAAAAAATATTGTTAATTATGCATGTGAATGTTGTATGGCCATAATCATTGTAGAACCACCAATTTAGATTCAACTAATCACCGAATATTATAGAATAATTTGTTTCCTTAAGAACCCCCTAATCATATTCAAAGCACCTGCCTAATTAGAGACCATTTAGTAATAATACACACAAAACTAGTGAAGTATTATATTAAGACGAGTCCTTGGTAGAAAATATTGAATACTATAGGGACTGAAAAAGAAAGTGGAGGAAACAGTCAAGGGGTTGGTTAAGGTGAAACTGGGGGACGACTGCGGCGAGTTCCAACGGTTTTATTAAACAAGCTATGGGCAGAGCACGCAGAGAGGCGCCCGTTTTTTCGCGCTGGAGATTCGTTTAATTTGGTTAATTTAAATTTGAAAACTAAAAGAAAAAGAAAAAAGAAAAAGAAAAAGAAAAAACGGGTGGAGGGTTTAGAATAGTGTGGGAGAGACCGACAGAGTGGTCAAGGGCTGTCTCCGTCGTGCATATACTTTTCCGTTAACGCTGCCCATACACGCCTTAACCTGCCACGTACCCACTCTATTCCCATATTCTTTTTAGCCCACTGTTTTTTTTTTTTACTTTCAAATGGTCATAGATTCTCCTCGAAAAATTATTTATCGAGTTGTGCATCTATATATAGTCTCGCGTCCTCTACACATAATTGGAAATGTGTGGTGAATGCGATTTTTTTGTAACGAATTGATTCGAAATGTAGGTGAATTGTGATTTTTATAATTCTAAGTGTCAAATAATAATCATATAACAAGACTAATTAACTTAAAGAAAAATTTCACACACAGTACCTGAACTTAGGTGGTCAGGTCAGTTTGATACCTCAACTTTTTTTCGTACGATAAACATACTCCAATTTATTTATCCGTACCGAATGTGTACCCACGTCACTGTTTTGATGACGTGGCCTTAGGTAGTCAGGTCAGTTTGATACCTGAACTTAGATGGTCAGGTCAGTTTGATACCTAAACTTAGGTGGTCAGGTCAGTTTGATACAAAAACAGAGGTGCCACGTCATCAAAACAGTGACGTGGGTACACATTTGGTACGGATAAATAAGTTGGAGTATGTTTATCGTACGAAAAAAAGTTGAGGTATCAAACTGACCTGACCACCTAAGTTCAGGTACTGTGTGTGAATTTTTTCCTTAACTTAATAAGAAGCAATACACATATGTCACACAAATAACTGATATTTAATTTTTGTTGTTGTGTGGATAGTTATTTTAACTTAGATTTATATATTAATTCACACAATTCGCTAATATTTAATTGCGTCAAGAAAATATCTCTAGTTACAAGGTTCTAAAGTATATAAGTGATTTATAACATAACACATTTAATTTTTAATTAATAAAGATTGAATTAAATCAACAAATAAATCACAGGCAATTGTCCGGCATACCGACATGCACACTAATAATACATCTAAACTCGTCCTAACTATAATGTAAGCATCCACAATCCAAAATCTTAAACCAAAAATACCCGAAAATCAATCAATTTTCTTTTCCAATTACTCAAGAAAAATAATTATTAATCTACAAAAAAATGTTTTTCCTCGAGCCAAGAACAAATAAAATGGTATTATTTTTCGTGTTTCAGATCTAGGGCCCCGAGATCATGTGATTGGCCTTGGGTATTTTCCGAGATAGGGAATCAATTTGGGGACCCTTCCAAACTGAAACTGTGGACGTGGCGCGATTCCATTGAGGTAGGGAGACACGTGGTGCTTCACAATCAGTGTGTCATTCCGCATCTAAACTACGTGTCGTCCGCCGAAACGGCCAGAGGAGCTAAACCATTATGCCGGTTTACGATTTTGAAGCTTTGAAACTTTGAAAATGGGATTAATTAATCCAATCAGATTAAAAAAGATCGGACACGTTGGTGGGGTAGGTGACGTAGGTCATTTGGGGCTAAGTCGGGGGGGGAAGGAGGTCAACAAATGGAACCATTTTGGCACCAAAATTGAAATCAAAGGGTGCGAGGGAGAGTGGGGACAAAGAATACCAACAAGGTTTCGACACGATTAGGACTTCTCGAACGTTACACATTATACCCACTCCATGCAGCCATTTTCCAATATTCTTTTTTCCATGGTGTGATCGAGTGATTATCGGTGCTATATATCGAAGTATAATAATGTGTTTGATTAATTATTTTTATACCGTATTGTTATATTTACGTATTATTATTTATTTATAATAATTTAATAATGTGTCTGTCTGTTTTTACGATTGTGTGAATTTTTATGTTTATCGATCTATTAACACTTTCACTGTTTTTCTCTATAAAAATACTATATTAATGTTATATTTAGTAGGCTTTTTTCTTAAGGTACATGAAGCTTATTCTTTTTATCCACATTACATAATGGATTTACTTTCTTAGTCGCAAAGTTGATAGAAGCTCCAAACATGAAACACTGCATTCTATACTTTATCTTTCACCTTTCGTCGACTTTCTTAATTTGCTATCAAGAAGAAAGGTAAAAAATGAGCATACTTCCTCTGCACTAAAGATAGAAAAGGTTGTGAAAATAGGAACCAGCTGAGTATCTCTATTATTTCAATATTATTATTGAAACATTGGCCAGCAGCTTAACAGATCACCCAATGCAATTACCATATATAATCGACACAAATAGTCAGATAGGTTCACGATTGATCAAGGTACGCAACACAACCCAAACTGTCATGATTAAATCACATACGTTTCTTCCAAATTGATATACGTGTATTGATAAGTACTACTTTCTTCATGAACCTCTGCATATATAATTGTTGGCATTTTGGCCTGCAGCTGAAATAGATACCCAAATAAGCAATTACGTACCCACTTAATGTCATTTTGCTACGACATAATCATACATTTTCATGACTAAGATACGTCTAACACAACCCCACACAACCTACCATGCATTGCCTATATTTATATCAGTTCGATTTGGATAATGTTTGATATGGGAGTTCATGATGTATGTATTGCATGCAAGATAGAAACCGAACGCTGACAGTAGGGCAAGAATATAAGTCGATTTAGATTCTCAAATGGGGTACGTAGTTGAAGTTGTTGCACGTATCTCTACTTCAATTATATCTTCTGAATACAAGAAATATCAGAGGTGCTGGTAGCTTCGAAGCTTTACTCTTCCAGTTAGTTTGGTTCGATCCACCTCTTACATCAATGGTGTTTCCCACCGTAATTAGAAAGAATGAAACTCTGTCGCTCACTTCTGCAACCTAATCATAAGCTTTCGATTACTTTCTTAGCTAATTTGATTATTTGCTTTGTGTTTCAATCTGGTTGGTTTCGAAGCTTAATATTCACGTCCTTTAGCTAGCTAGCTTCAACAACTCAATCGACAAGCAAATCTAGTAGTATATATCTTGATTAGTTGGGTTGGCAGCTCATCCAACTCTATCTTCGATTCTCTTTCAAAAAGGAAAAGAAACTTAGTGTACGTACGTTACAGTAGTAGTAGCAGTTTCATTGTCGTTTCAAGATCGATGAAGATGAAGTTATTTTGGTGGAAGATGAACTAGAGATTATTGAGAAAGAGACATTGCCTCAAAGCTTCTCCATCATGCATGTTACTAATTATTATAGATTTGTTTGGCTTCTCTGTATGCTAGCTGTAATAGTAATTATACGGATAATTATTGATCCAATTGATATATAACTAGGGTTACATCAGTATCATATTGCTTGCGATTTGATCTACCTGCTTTGCCATAATCTTGCTTCTGCCGGAAACCCTAGCTAGCTATACTGTTTGCTGCTCCCGCAGAATATATTTCTGCCATGCAGCTCGCAGGTTGCAATCTTAGGTCATTTTAGTTAGGTTTATGCTTTCTTTGTTTGGTTTCCATACGATCGAGCGGATCGAATAGAATAGATTGAGTACAGGTCAAGTAACTAATTAAGCAATTAGTGATGAGCTACTTGTTCCAAGAAGTATCCCATTTCGAATCAGCAATAGCCATCAAAGGCCGCAATATAGATAGATAGCCAGCTCCCACTTGCTGTGAATCTTCTTCTTTCTGGTGAGTGTCATTAGCTTACTTAATTAGTAGACTTGGGATATATGATACTAATGATAGGACCACGAAGAAGAAGTGTCGGCCAAATTGTTCATCTTGGGTCAACCATTTCAAGCTTAGCTAGCCAAGTCGATCTATCTCCATCTCGTTAATTATTTAAATTCCACAGTATAATTTTCTTCCTTCCCAAGTCAATCCATGTCATTGGTGACAAGCATCTTGTATATATAGTATCCAAGCAGTACACTCTAGAATTAAGTGCATCCTATACGCGTATAATTAGTTGTAATAATGTTCTTTAATAACTAGATAACCATGACATCAACTTGATTAACACCCATGAGATATTTAAGTCTGGTTAATTGATTAAATAATACAATGGTAGCAACATATAGGCTACCGGGTCCACAAACCCGTGTTAGGGCCGGGAAAGGAGGCTCGTATACCCGAGACTATGGACCGAGCTGTCCAGCATACGCAGTATGGGCCAGGGAGCCCGTGGGAGAAGTCCATAAAGAATGGGCCAAACTGGTCTTTAATGTGTATAATGAGCCTCCAATTCCACATTCAGGGATGAGCTCAGCTCCTGCAACCTGGAGTCCATATATTGGCCCAACTACCTTCATTAAATGGTAATCAACCAATCACCAACTGTTTGCTTCCACTTATTGCTTATATTCAAATTCCAATTGTACTAACTTAAACATTGGAGTTGGAACGACCGGCCCCAACTTTTTTTTTTTTTTTTTTAAATTAACAGGAGTTTGCAAGAGAAAATAATACCAAGTCCAGTAGAAGATTCCACCAGATATATGTGAGTGTACGAAATTCAGACAGAAACGTACTCTTTTATTTACAGGAGTTCGCTGATACCCTCTTTTAATAAATTAAAGTTTCAGAGAAATATCTAAGAAAATCCTCGTCAATATTGCTTCTATATTAATTATCAAGTTAGTGTCGACAAATGACATTTGCTCTTTACTTGCTAGCTAGCTAGAAAAAGTCGCACATCGAATGTTCCTCAAGTATGAACATCACTCATCCTATGATGTACGTGTAGAAGGATGTGACTACCTAAGTCGACACTCTATTACAAACAACGTAAAAAACTTAATGGTAATTAATAATTAGCAAGTGATAGTCAATTTTGGTTTCGTAGAAGTCACTGCAACGCAATTCCAAAGTAGAGAGAGAGAGGCTTCCCTCCACCTAGTGTTGTCTATTCCATTGCTTTCAACTTGTATGAATTGCATAATTAGTGAAATGGAAATTGTCGTAGATAGCTAGCTCCCACATGGTGGGGGGTCGCACAAAACTTGGGCTGGAGCTGAAGAATGTTGTACATGGTCCATTATATTTATGATCGAGTGCTGCAAATCAATACTGCAATGGATGCTTCTTCTTCTTGTTTCTGAACTTTCCCAGGTCAAGGGTCAAAACTCCCAAGCATAAGCAATTGCGTTTGAATCCTTTGGTTTGATTTGACCTCATTTGCTTCTAGTTTCTTTGAGTAGAGGACCAGTCACCAAGTCCATGGCAGGTGCCTTTGTTGAAGGGATCCCCATATCAATTAAGGTCTTTTCCCCTAAATTTATTGGGAACCAACCTAGTGTGTGTCCTTGTGTGTTTTATCAGTAACACTTTGATTTTGATTTGGGTTTACTGAATAGCAAACAAATAAGATAGCTGAATCAAAGTGAAATCTATTTTGGTCCTGCTTTGCTCAATTGCTATTGTAGAAATTAAAGAGAAATTGTTTTTTTTTTCTTTTCTTTTTTTTTTATAAAAAATAATCCGACGTACCGGATTCGAACCAGTGACCTAAGGATAACTGATGGTTTTGCCAACTACAGTCCTCCGCTCTACCAACTGAGCTAAGGTCGGTCTGTGTATTTTAATAATAGTAATAGAAAGGTTGATCATCAGTTCACCACCATTACTTCCATAATAAAGTAATGATATATTAGTACTGATTGGGTTTCCATGATATTCCCAAACATATCGAATTCAGGGACGTACTATACTACTATATTGATTTGACTATCTGTGGGTGCAACTGTGCAAGGCTGGGGAATGGATCAAATTTGCCATTATTGCTTATGAGACACAGGCCATTTGAGGGCATGAAGATGACAATACATATGCCTTTTGAAGGGATGAAGATGACTAAACATATATGCCATTTGAAGGGATGAAGATGACTTAACATATGTGCCATTTGAAGGGATGAGGATGACAGGTGCAGAACAAGTCTAGCCTCCATTGTTGCTTGTTCAACTCTTTCTCTTCTTCATTGTTGCTTGTTTGAAATAAGCAATATGTACAGATCAAGGAGCTATGTGATTTTGAGGCCATTGAAACATTGGTATTCAAGATCAAATTGTTTGATACAATTTGTCAATAACCTTTTGCTTACCAGACCCGAGTTTCTCTCAGTAAGTCTTGTCAAGTAAGAAAAGCCAAAGCTGAAAACCTTCTCCGTTGGAAGAACAATATATAGTCTTGAAAGTAACTCCTACGTTTATTGTCCTATTATAGACTAACAAATCTTTTAATCCAATGATAACAAATCTTCACTTGCAAGCTGCAGTATGATGTTGATCGACACTAAAATATAACATTATCTAGCTGCAGTATTATTTTTCTCTTCTCATCTTTTGGGACTAGAAGTCTTTCCACATTTGAAGCACGTCTGATTTCAGATTATTTATATTATCTACTCTTGCTTGATGTTTCTGCTAGCATTTGAGTTGACGAAGAAAAAAAAATCCGACCTACCGGATTCGAACCAGTGACCTAAGGATATCTGATGGCTATTCCAACTACAGTCCTCCGCTCTACCAACTGAGCTAAGGTCGGTTGCTGTCAACTAACACTTTCTTTGTTATACCACTCATATTCTTGGGGTTTTAGGCTAGCCCGAATGAATAAGCACAAGAGACCTAAATGCTGACAAATATTTACAACCCCAATCCATTATTCTTCTCCTCAAATGCAGTAAGGAAGATGGTTACTGTGAAGGCATAATGGTAGAAGTGCATCACTGTCCATATTAGAAATGGGATCGGCAAACATTTGTTTCAATTTGGCAACAGAAAAAGATTTCACAGCATACAGTATTGTAAATTGTTTTGATCTTGGGGCAAAAAACCAATGATATTATATGCCATATGT
This sequence comes from Potentilla sterilis, assembly GCA_963682095.1. Lineage (NCBI taxonomy): Eukaryota > Viridiplantae > Streptophyta > Magnoliopsida > Rosales > Rosaceae > Potentilla > Potentilla sterilis. The sequence goes on from OY821761.1 coordinate 1,265,562, forward strand.
ATGAAGCTAGCTAGTTAGCAAAAAACAATATCTATAAATGTCTCTCTCTCTTTGCATTTGAACTTAAGAAGCATAGAAACAATACCTCTGCCCTCAATCTGCTGCTAGATAGTTCTGGAAATGAGAATGATGCTTCTGCTGGGCTTGAGATCACTTGGGACTTGGGAGTATTTTCTTTTTTTCTTTGTAATTTGTATATGACGTATATATCTATACAAGTATTACAATTTTTTCTACAAAATACTCGGACTGCCAATGAAGAGCCCAGATACTAGGACTATTGTATATCCAAATCTTCTAGCAGAATTGTCATGGAATGAGTATGCTTCAACTGTTTCCTATCCATTATTGACACTGCCATAGTATGAACTGCCCTGACTTGAACGGCCAAGGTTTCTACTGCCATGATTTGCACTGCCCAAGTTTCTACTGCCATAGTTTGCACTTCCAAAGTTTTTACTGCCCTCATTTGCACTGCCAAAGTTTGCACTTTCATTGCGTATACTGTCACTCTTTTTAGTATAAAAGCGATGCCGTCGTTCCCGGCAGTAAATCACCCAGAAGATCATGGAAAACATTACAGCTAAGGCTACCATCAACAAGCCAATGTAGATCCATTTACTATGTAGTCGCAGACCAGGACAATGCTGTTTGCTTATGTCCGAGAATGTATCCTTAACAAATGTGCAGTCTGCAAGATCAGCAAAGAATGGACCGTATCGATGCAGTGCGTAGCTCACATTTACAAAAGCTGAGATTTGATCAAAATATGTAGGTGTCAGCCGCCCTGGTGTTTCACATTGGCCAGCACTGGAAATGTTACACACGTATTTCCCGCATTCCTGCTCAGTTGAAACACAAAGCTTTAAAGGGACTTGCTTCATAGAATTTCACTTCATTAAGTCTAATACAGTATAGACTCATAAACTTAGTCTAGGAGGAATTGTTAGTTGTATTACCTCATGTACTTTTTGCATTTCCACTTCACCAGGGGTACATTTCCTGTCAGTCTTATCCTCATTCAAGGGGTTGCAGACTTGTGGTAATAAAGGACCAGATTGATTGTAATTCAAGGAAATGCCTTCAGCAGAAGGATCACTATTTGCGCCATCGATGATGAAACGATTCACGACATAAACAGCAAAGTAGGTTGCCATTTTGGTGTCTTCCAAGATGCCTCGGGCTACATCTTTGTCTACACATGGAAGAAAATCATCCAAAGAAGTATGGGCAGTGGGTTGCTTTTGCACCCACTCATCCATGGAGACACATGCATCTCCAAACACACTACATATATATGCACATAGCAAAAGTTGAGTTTCTGATATGACACAGCTTCCTCACAGAAAATACTTAAGTTCAAGGATATCAATTAATTTCATGAATCAGCTGGATTATAGATATGCTAAAGTGAATATTCAATATAAAGAGGTGTAACTTAGAAACGGATGATGTAACCATAACCAGTTAAATGGGACATACTTATGGATGAGGAGAAATGCGCCGCACAAGATGAATGTACATGTAACAAGAATCCACCCAACAATCACTAAGCTGCATCAAATTGCAAACTGTTTTGTAAAAAAAATGCATTTGACTAGTAGTTAACTGCTTCAAAGACTTGATCTGCTTTGGAAAAACTAAATGCAAAACAGTAAGTTTTAGGTATCTGACTTACCAGTATACAAGAAATCGCATCCCACACATGGAAAGTGCTGCAACAAGTATCCAAATGAAAACAAAAGGAATCATTAAGGCCTAATCTTACCTTTAAGTTTTCAACTCTAATCAAAAGAAAATGAGAGACTTACCAAATCCAATAAAGACCAGAAGGAGCATAACAACAGAGAAAATCATGAGCGCCAGCTTCCTGCAGAAGATTGCAACAGATACATGCTATACAAAGTAAGGTGAGTAGAAGTTCACAAGTTTCTAGAGATTTAAGAATGTAGTACTTACAGGTAATGCAAGACTTCTTTGGACTTCTTTGCAGTCTTTTCAGTTGTTTCAGAAACAACATTGGCGACATTCTTTACTTTTTCCATACCATCGTCAATTTTTGTCTGAATATCTTGGGGAAGAACTATGGCGTCAACTCCAATCTTCTTCGATGCACTAAGATAGTTGGACACATTTCTGAGGTTTTGAGCAGTTTCATCTGCCTCATGCACAAGGTAATCCAATGTCTTTCTTGTACTGGTGTAGAGCATTCCCTGACCCGTGTACAGCACAACGCATCCAGCACTACAACAGCCAACATATAGAAGCTGATTAGCACTAGTACTTGGTATGAAAATCATGGTGTGTGTGTATGGAGAAAGAAAGAGAGAGAGTACGATACATTGCCATGAGGGTGAAGATAATGAGGGTCACGAGAGAGAGGCAATAGGCTGTTCTAGAATAGCCATAAGGCTTTTTTCTACGGCAGCAATAACAGATACAGATGATGCACAAGCTTATCCCGAATATCACGAACCACACAATAGCAAGAACAAAGAAAGGTGCCGCGGTAAAAGCAACTGACTACAGCAAAAATCGATGAATAACCAATTAAAGTCGAACAGTTTTATATGAAACATAATCAACCATACCAGCCAAACCCAATAACAGAAGTTCATACTTGGCATAATAATATATACATAGATGTTCAACAAGTATACAATCATCACACTCATAACCTACATTGGTAATTCTCAAAATACAGAATACACAAACCAGCAAAACAATAGAAACCAAAATAACAAAGACAAAAGCAGCAAATGAATTAAAAATAAAAGCTAGAATATAGAACTCACAGTCAAGTAATGCCCGTCGCTTATGTTCCAGCCCCCATTGTACTTCTTGAAGTGGTTTGTAGGGTCCCTCCTGTGTGACCTTTTCTTTGCCAATAATAAGGTCTCTTCTTTTTCATCTTCCTCTCCTCTTTCTCCTTCTCCTTCTTCTCCTTCTTCTCCTTGTCCTCCTCCTCCTCCTCCTTGTTCTTCAAGAGACCTCCTTCTTCCCAATGTGATTATCCCACCAGCATCCTTTAATTGTTCTTCCTCTTTACGTACCATTTACAACACAGACACAAAACTAATTCAATTTCCTCAAGAGCAATGCAGAAATATCATGTCGTAAAAAATGACATATCGATCATTTGTGTTAGAAGTGATGATGATCGACATGCATGCATTCATTCGTAACTCAAATTTGGGGTCTCAAACATGTATCTTTCTTGCAATAAAACTAAACCCGATTGATTACATGCATCCCCATTTAAATTACCTGTGTGAAAGAGCTGATGGCTTTCTGCAGAAGCTGAAAAAACAAAGACGAAGAAGGAGATGGCTACGATCACAAAAAGAACCAAATGTTTCGACGGCATTGATCTAATGCCGAAGAACATGTTGGATTTTGGATTTCTGGGCTTCCCCTATACTGGTCCTTGTAGTTCTGACGCGTACAGCGGGAGGTGGAGACACAAGGACCCAAAACCATGGTGTGAGGACAAGAGGTTATTTATAACATAGATTTAACAAACGCATACAAAGCTGTGGAGAAACAGAAAATTTGCTATAAAAGCCCTAAGATATTATCGCGTTCTATATATAAGGAATCACTGAGTACGTTTAATGTATAGTTGTACGTCTCTATTCCTGCCACTCTCGAAATCCCATTTCCAGATTTTGGGTTTTGGATGTTTAATGGGATTAATTAATGACGTGATCTTGTGGCTTTATTGCTAATGAATCGATTTAAAGATATTCGTTACGAAAAATGAAGGGGAAAATAGGGACAATATTTGAAGAAAAATTTGAGTGTGATTACCTGCATGGATAACATGGATATGTTGTTGGATTACTCGTAGTGATACAAATATGAGAAAATATTACAAAACGTTAAGCTAAAGTAAGATCAACATCTATATATGAGAGCATAAAATATTTGGTATTAAGTAGTTTGTTGCTTAGGTTAATAGTCAGCGGAAGCCTCGCTCTGTGATATATATTTTCGTTTAGAGAGAGAAGAATGTAGTGCATGCACAAGAATGCCAATCCTTATGATCATCTTCTCGATATAAAAGCTTGATCCTAACTTGTCATCTCTGTGTGGTGTCCTTGCTATCTTAATTGTGTGCCTGTTAAACTCTTCTTATCATACATTAAGTGAGATAGAATTAGATGAAAACTTCAATAAACTTGAACTGGTTTGAGAGAGAGAGAGAGAGAGAGAGAGAGAGATTTGCTATGATTAGGTCTTGACCTCACAATCCTGGTGCCAAAGACTGGTCCAAGTTAATCAAACTCTCTTTTTCCAGATTGTTTTAAGTATAATTGCAGTCAAAGTCAAGCAAGTTCCATTGGTCATTAGGGTTCCCAAGTCTTTACAGACATTTCAAAATGATAATCTACTGCGATTGGTGCAACACCAAGGCACAGATTGTACCACATTTCAATTGTATAGAATTGTTGAACTGTATATAAAATAGTGCAAAAGTTTGTTGTATCTGTTTAAGCACAAACCAATGAGTGTAGGTAAGAGTGTAGAGCATATGCTCACAAGAAGAGCCTCATTAAATTCATGACTAGTTAGTGATCCTGGTGATTAAAAATCTCAGATACAGTACGAATCAAACGAGTTATACAATTGTACAAGAACAATAACTTGGAACTGGGAACCACGTGATTGCATTAAGACAAAACACCCCGACCAAGTGATTAATTAACTAAATTGAACTTCATTTTCGAGAGAGAAAGAGATGAGTAATCAATTAAATTAAGTAAAGCATTTTGAATTTCAGTTAAAATGAAATGGAGAACTGTAGTGGCAGATTGAATACCAAGTTTGAGTAATTTTGTTGTTTATGCTAACAGCTACCTGGTTAGCTAGCTTAGCCTCTAACAGAGAGGAGATCTATGAGGAATGCTTTTTCTTCTACTGATCATGTTAGAGGACATGTCTTGATCATCGTCTGAATCTTTATGAGCTGATCTTGAGCAGTATACGTAACTGTAATTCAGTCCGCTTCTCTTCTTTCGGACAATCTGATCGCCATTTGCGTATGCCATGCTCATGCTCATGTTTTCGGAGCCTGATGATGACGAATAGCTCATTGGATCATCGCAGTCCACAATTGTGGAATGAAGAGTCTGATCACTGGTCATGTCCTGATCGTCAGACCCGGACTGGAGGGGAACTAAGAAATCTGGACCCAGTTGGAGTGATTCACATTTCCTCAGGTATGGAGAGAGCCCCCTCTTCAGTGTAACCAGATAATCTACCTGAGATTATTCATCACAATTCCAATTCAGTCATAATTTAAGTCATAATTTCGTAAGAATATATAAGGGAAATTCAAGTCTTTGATGGATGCATGTATAGATGTTTACCTTGCACCCAAGAGAGCAATGGATATAAGGTTCTTGAAGACTTCTATCACAAGTAGTACAATAGTTTCCTGCACCCTTGAATTGCCTATTCTGAGGTCTCTTCTTGATGAACACCACTTTGGCATTATTTATGGTATATGACTGAAAAACAAAGAGACACTATATCAGCTAACTGAATTGCCAATTAACTATACTAATTTGGAACTGGAATTGGAATTAGTTTTGGAATATGAATAGCAACAAGTAATGTAATAAACCTGAACATTATTGCAGTCGACGAGCTTTTGAAGATCTTCCAATCTTACAACATCGTGGTAAACATAGCGACGAATTTGAAGGAGCCTATGGCAACGGTGGGAAGGTAGACAATGGGGGCATATACTGGTGCAACAATCCAAACAGTAAACGTTCTTTTCATTCTTCTTTGCAGTTTCATGAAAGGAACAAGCTGCAAAGAACTTCTGCGTGTAGAGGGCTTCCAACCATGCAGGCTTCTGAATTCCCTGAATTACATGCAATCAATTCAATCAGAATTAGAATTACCAAACAATTATATGTATGATCCACAAACACAATGAGAATTGTGGAATAGAGAAGACAGAGAGGGACAGAGACTAACCATGATCACATAAACACTTCAAAGCAAGTGCCCTGCTTGAGCTGTTATCAAGACAATGGTGTGAGCAGGAGAGAGAGAGAGAGAGAGAGAGAGAGGTGATAAGAGTATTTATGGAGCTTCACAAGAGAGGAAAGGTTTATATATTAATTCCTTGGGAGAGGTACACAACATTTTGTCAATAGGGGTCTTGTAACATATGAGTGAGAGAAAGAGAGCAAAAAAATAAAAATAAAAGGGAAGTAAGATATGAGGGGGAACGTGGGTGCTGTTTCCGTGTCTCCCATTTCTCTAAAACCTGTATAAACTAATGCTGCTCATCTCCTTGGCTGAAGAGCTCTAATGCTAAACTAACCAACTTCTTCTTGAACTAGCTGCCTCTGTGACTCACCATTTTTAGTTTTTACCTTTTCTTTCATTGATTCTAATCTCTTAGAATTGGTGAAATCAGTTGGAACGAGCCACTTGTTGCAGATCACTTTGAAATGGAAACAGAAAAGAAAAAGAAATCGAATTACAGATGATCCGTTTGATATTTCTATGTTGAGTACTCTTTCTATGTTTTACCAGCCTGATGGGTGAAAATTTGCACTCCACCCAGTCCTCACTGAAAGTGAACCTTAACACCAGACTTCTGGTAACTCCAAAAACTTGAGTTTCTCATCCCCATAAGTCGGCCAAGTTAGTTAAAAAACCAACTACTATGTTGGTGATTTCTGTGCATCCCTTATTCTCGCCCTGCTGCTTTTGATGTCATTCTTGTACCGAATGACTTCAAAGCTAAGCAATAAGAGCCTTCAGCAAAGTGAAGGGTACAGAGCTGCAGTGATCACAATCAAGGTAAAAGGTAAAAAGTAGACCTAATAACATGTAGTGTTTTAGCGTTTTTGTGATTGAAAGATCAAACTATCGGTTCTGGGGAATATTAGTATGTCAAAAGAACATGCAGCTGTTACCATTCAATGGTTTTGTTTGATACCTGAACTGTGAGTCCTGTGAATGAGGTGGTAAGAAGGTTGAAGAACATCGTTCTTGGAATATTACTACTGTACCTATTGTGAAATCAACAGAGAAAAACAACTGAGGGCACTAAAGCGCTGCTAACAAGTAAGAACACCGTCTTTAGTGTCAAATGCCTTGCATCTGATAGAGGCAAAACAAGACATGTACGAGAAAAAATCCGGTTTTTAGGGAATAAAACATGTCAACATTAATCAATCAACAACTCCACTAATCTCAAGCCCTCTGCTTTAATAATACTGTGGTTTTGTAACAAGCATTTCACAGACAAACACAACTCATTAAGCACTAGTTTCCCCATACTAATGACCTAATTAATTAGAGGCTCCATTGCAAATTTTGAGGAAGACCTTGCTTAATGCGCCTCTGAGCTTCATCCAAGAGTTATCTCGGGGTTTACAATGCTAACAGTCTTTTTAATCTTGTATTTTCCCCTCCTTACCCTTCAGGACTACCATTCAATTTCGAGTTTTTACGAGCTGACAATCTTTTTTTTACCATATTAGTCAACAGTTCTCAATCATCCATTGAGGCTATCAAAGCTCTTCTAAAGTTCTACTCCTACAGGTACAGCTATGAAGCATAAGAGGATTTGGCATAAGAGGATTTGGCATAAGACAAGCTCTAAACAATTTTATTCAGATATTATCTTATATTATAGACACTAGGCAGCTTAGTCCCTAAGCTATTACCTATTTTCACATTGGGCCAAACTCAAGCATGTAATTTTTTACTCTTCTTATAAATCTTTTGAGGTTTGTTTTTTCCCTTACTGGTTTCTCTGCTTCTGTCTTCTAAAATCTACTGTCATGAGCAATACTGGAGACTAGTCTCATAGATTACTATTAATTACAATTTACTTCCCAGAGAAGGAGAAAGATAAACAACAAACACAAGCTACCATAGATCCTTCAGTACATAAACTCTATTCGAAACGAGATCATAACTTTTATATTTATCAGAAAAACAGAAAATAGTATACAGATAACTATTTGGATCACAGTACTCGGAACAAGTTCATGATCTTCAGCATCAATTTGACCAATGAAATTCGTATAACATGCACGAGTACACTAAATAAAGGAAGCAAATATCTTAATAAAAACACAGTAGAAATATCTACAACAAAAATGAAAGGAAGAAAGAAAAACAGAATCAAAGAGGAGGATGGGCAAGGCTCACGTGCCATGAAAAGAAGAAAGGTATTATAGTAAGCAAGAAACTCACGTGCAAGGGATCCAAAGACCCTGGATTTCAAATATAAACCCAAGCAAGCTTACAGGGTTCAAAAGCTCAAGCGTGTCTTGGAACTGACCCAAATGATTCCTCTTTTTCTCATACAAACACTTCAAAGTTGTAGGTGGTGGTCAATGGTCAAAGATACAGAGAGAAAGAGATGATGTGGATGTGAATATGGTTGAGAGAACAAATAGGGGTTGCAGAGTCAGCGGATGAGCCGCACGAGGGGATCTCCCTGCCCCTCTGCTATGGCCTCTGGTAGTCTGAGGCTCACTCCATTCTGCTATATCAAAAAGGGTTTCTTTATAACCTATTATATATGCATACCCTTAGTTTTATGGGTTAAGCCACATGCAGAGCCTTTTCTAAAGATTAAAGACTACAAGGCTACACCTGCATCATGATATGTAGTAGTACACTAGTTCTAGTAATCTAGTTCCACACAAGTAAAAAAGAAGACTTTTCATCGTGCTTAGAAAAATTTAAACTTTTAGCTGAAATCTTGTCCAAAAAAAGGGACTATAAACAACGGCTCAAGGAAATGTGTCTTGAACTAGTCCTTTTCTTCCTCTTCTTACATGGATATTTTATTGTTCTTGTTTGGTAGCCTGGGTAATTGGAGCTATAGTTAAACTATGTGTATGAGTCCCTTTTATCAATACATTACACTCCAAGATTTTCAGTCACCAACTGGTAGAGTACAGGTTTATGAATTTAATTGTTTATTGACTCTGAGCATCTGTCTTATGCCATAATCAACTCAGCTTAATTCAGATTAAAATCACCCATTCATCTGTCATCACTAACCAGTAACCACTAACAGAATTCATGATCATGTTAAGCACTACTATCATTAATAAAGTACTTCTTATTCATATTTCATAATGATACTTTACATCTACCCAGATTTTCCACCTTTTCAGGTTTTGTTTTCTTCTTTTCAGATATTTATAAAGTTATATTACATACTATACAACAAATTAACAAGAAATATGATAAATGCATGTAATGGAGATTTGATATTCAAATGGCTCAAACCTAGTATCAAGGTTTCTGAGCAGAAAACATGATGAAGGATTGCTGAACTTTGCTTGAGTAGTTCGTGAGACCACATGATGTACACAAGTCCCGTATCTCTTCCTCCGTTAAATAGCTGTAGCCCTGAGCAATCCTCTGCCACATAAATATCACCTTAATATCAATATTTATGGTCTATAACCAAGCCATTCAACATAAATTTAATAAAACCCAAGCTCCCAATTCAGAAAACAGTCAACTACGCCATATTAAAGCCATGATTAGTTAAACTTTGCCATTGAGAAGTTTCTACAGAATAAGAAACTGAATTTGGATACTATGCACAATTGTTTTTAATAGATAAAGAGGCATCTGAGTAACATTAGCCAGGAGGACAGTCAATATGCCTGAACGATATATTATAACAGTGAACAATTTTTAACTGCAGAGCATGAAATTTACTTATTTATTACATGTGAAATCTCCATCTTGAAATATCATATAAACCAACTCCTAGTTGGATATATATCTTCCCATGCAAACTCCCTATATAAGATCAACATAGCCAGGTTTTACATCGAGAGTATACCAGATTAAATGAACCTTCAGAAAGTTCCAACATGAAGATTAATAAAAACCAACCTAAGAGAAGTCTATGATTGTAATGTTAAACCCACCAAAAGACTCTCCCAAGTATGACTGGCATTTGGCAATCATTGAATAATTATTACCTCTCTGAAAGGCCTGATATACCAGGGAGTGGTTGGAGTATACCTCAGAAATGTGGTTCCAACAAAGACACCACCACTTCGTAATACACGAGTTATTTCAGCAACCTGGAATTATATGATAAATTAGATGGTAAATGTATTAGTTACAAAAGATTCATTCCATCTGTAAACAAGTTTTAATTGAGTAAAAATTGAAAACTTAAAGAGATTGGAGAGATCATAAAGTTCAGATGCAAAACAAAGCTCTGCCAGAAAAACCCTTATATGTGTACCCACTTGCTAACACCAAACCGTAAGATAGCTGACTCCAAAAATTTCACCAGAAAATATACTAATATCTGTGATGTACATAATACTTTATACCATTATAATCGCAGTATGTTCCGCAGGAACCAACTAGGCCACTAACCCATGGACTATCCTATAAAGTTCATATTACCATAAGCACAGATAGAGGCCTAGTGCAGTATAGCCTGTTGTGAGGAACAAGGGTCAAAAGGCTCCAACTTTTTCTCAGAGTTCCACATATCACATCTCATATTAATTTCTCTCAGAGTAAATAGACTGCATAATTTTTATTCATACTGAATAAACATAAAATCCTAAAGAGGAAGCAACTTAAAGGAAAAATAAAAGGAAACAAATCAAACTACACTTACAGCATTTGAAGGAGAGGGCCAGCAGTGCAGTGCTGCACCGGCATGGACAGCATCGACTGACCCTGATGCGAATGGAAGCCTTGAAACATCTGCCCTTACAAGAGCAAGATTCCTGCACTTATTCGAACAATTTGTAACAAGCTAAATTAGAATAGACCGATAGACATCTCTCTTTTCTTATACCAGTATAGTAGCATTGAGAAACTAATAAGAAAAGAAGAACAAAAAAGGCAGACAAGACTCACGTAGCTAAAAGAGAGGCATCTCTTTTGAGAAAATCATAGCACTGTCGAAGCATATTTTCCGAAAAATCAAGCGCCACAACTCCAGAATACGTCCCTGATTTTGCAAACTTCCTCGAAAACAAACCACTCCCACAGCTCACATCCACTAGAAGACCGCCTTCCGCGGGTTTCAAGTAGTCCTGAGCCATTTTAAACTGCATAGTACATAAAACAAATGTAACTCCAAATAGGCACATATGCAAAACTCAAATGATCCACACAACTATGCATTTAGGACACATTAACCTATTGACACATACCTCTTCATCAGGACCCGGAAATCCACTATTCCTAAAATTCTGGCGCCAACCTCTTTCATACAAAAACGACACAAGTGGACTCCTAAACAACTCACTCCTTGCTGGATTGACTTCAACATACTGCTTCAATCCAGCAGTAACAGTAAGGTCCAAGTAAATGTCCTTGCTGGAATACGACTTGTCACATTTCTTGCACTTGAAACCTGACCTGTATATTGCTTCCCTACCAAACCCAAATAACCAAATCAGTCGCTATAAAAATTCACACAAAAAGCCTCAGCCTTTTTCATCTTAACTATTCAGAACTGGGAATTTAAGCACAGTACTCACAAGTTCAAACCACTTGGACCTTTTCGTATGAGCGGTTCATAGCAAACTGGGCACGACAGAAATTCAATGCCTGAGCTTTGACTTTTCTGGGTGGTAGAGCTCTGCTCCTAAAGATCAAAACTTTATGAAGTAAAATTGAAACTTGACAAAATGGGGTCTTAATGATTCAAACTTGGTGAACCGAAATTGAGTTGAGAGTAGAGATGAGGTAGTACCTGTTGTAGGGTCATTGCAGAGGTGGCGCGAATGGGGAGAGAGTGGAAGCGGAGACGAGGAGGAGAGAGATGGGATTTGGGATTGAGACGAGGGTGTTTTGGGGATAAAAATGTTTGGTGGAGGGAGGAGGGAGCCGTCGTGGCCATGATGATTTGATTCTGGAATTCGTTTTGTTCTTGTCTGTGTTTCTGGCTTTGAGTTTAGGGGATAGTAGGAGTTCCATACGTTTGTGTCTGTGTCTGTGTATGCAAAAGTGTGTTCTGTTTTGTTGTTTTGCTTTCGGTGAGAGAGTGAGTGACGAGTTGGAAGTGTATGGAGACGATGGCTGTTACGAAGTTCTAATATACTCCTCAAATTATTGGCATTGCAATATTACTAAACAAAGAAATGAAATGATATCGTATATGAAAATTGTTTCCCAAGACTAAATGACTTAATGCATCACGAAACGTTTGTCTTTTTATACTTAAACCTCTCACCTAAGACATTTTAGACTGTTTTTGTTAACCGTATTTATAATATTGTGTTACGCACAAAGTTAAACGAAACAAAACTAAATTTCTGTTCAAGGAAGGTTAACTCCGTAACTTCCGAGGTGTGTCTTGCCCTAATAAGACTTGTAGTCTAGATACTCTATTAGATAGGGAATCCCTGTTCGCCAGGGATACTTGATGTAATGCCTATATAAAGGCCTCCTTATCAATGAATAAACACAGAGAGATTTATCAATCTATTTCTCCTTCAACACGTTATCAGCACATTGCTCTAGCCTCCCGTCTAATAAGCCCTAGAAACCCTAATTCCGAATTTTTTTTTTCGAAACCCTAACCTACCGTCGGCCGCCGATTCTTCTCTTCGGCACCGTCGGCCTCTTCTTAGCAGCATCTGCGCTGTTCGCTTGCCGCACTGTACCCTCGAGTACTGCTCCTCCTCTGCCTCTAGGCAGACAACCCGCTCGCCAGCAGCTCTCCCTTGCGTGCTACTTTTTGCACGCATCCGCCAGACGATCAAAATTGCTCGCAAGCCAAGCAAGCGATCCGCGAACCCTTATTCGTGGTTAAGAAGAAATCAAGAAAAATCGAAGAAAACAAGCTTCCCCAAGAGTCAAGTTTCGTTTGATCAAGCTTCTCTTGAAGAGGTAAATATTTTTATAAACGTTCCCGCTTATGAAAATTTCAATAGTTGGGTTTTGTTTTCTCTTCCGGGACCTTTCCGTGTCCCTGCTTCTTCATCCCGATTCTATCGCTTCTCGGGACGGCATACGGGGATTTAGTCACCCCGGTGCCAACGTTTATTGGGGTAACTGTGATGTTACCGGCCACCGTTATGCTTGTGACTGTGATGTCACTGTGAACCATAACGTATTATTCTTTTTTGGAAAGAAAACAAAGGGAAGATATCGATTGTGACTTGAAGTCACGTTAAGCATCGATTTATGTGACCATGATATATCTTGGCACTGTTCTAAAAGAACAATCAAACTTGATTAGTATTCAAACATACTAACGTCTCCCTGTTTGTGTTCTGTAGATGGCTGACACTCAGCGTCCAGAATTTGACATCTTGGATGTCCAAGGCAAGGAATACAAGAGGTGGGTCTCAGATGTTGAGAACACTTTCATTGGTAAAAGATTTACTGCCACCATCAACCCTCCTGAGGATGAAAGCTTACACGCTTCTCCTGAACAGAAAGCACAAGCCCTGATGTTTCTCAGGCGCCATATCCATCCAACGCTCAAGAAGCAATACCTGAGGAAAACTGATCCCAAAGAGCTATGGGATATCCTCAAGGACCGCTTCGACAATGTGCATGACGCACAACTCCCAGACCTCATGTCTGATTGGGAGCAAATCCGCTTACTGGATTTTGATTCCGTCCAGGAATATCATCAGACTATGCTAAACTTGCAATCTGATTTGAGCTTTTGTGGGGTCGAAAAGACCGATGATGATATGATGGAGAAGACTTTCACGACGTTCCCAGAATCTGCGTCCATGTTGTCGCATCAGTACCGCGATCTCCGCGAGAAAGGCACTATCAAAACCTTCAGCGATTTGATGAATGTGCTTCAGAGAAAGGAGAGGTACCATGAGTTGATTCTTACCACCAATAAGAGGCCTCGAGGACCGAAATTCATTGCGGAATCTCATCAAGCCCGTGGTAAAGCTTTTAAGCAGAAGCATCAACCTCATGAACGTCAAGCACCGCCACCACGTACGCCAAGAGCAATACGTGGCGGACGAGGAGGGAGAAGAGGCGTCGGCCGTGGCCGACCGCTTTCTTGGACAAGGGATGATGGCAGAGCCGCCGCTCCCAGAGGGAGGAACAGTTTCGGTTCCGGTCCCAGGCGTGGTGGCCATACGCCGAACAATGCTTCGGCTCCTTGCTTCAAATGTGGTTCTACGAATCATCTCCAACGCGATTGCATAGCAAGCAGAGATATTCAAGCCGCTTACAAGAAACACAAACAATACATAGAACAAGAAGCACACTATGTAGGAGACTTTAAGGAAGAAGTATACGATGAGGAAAATACGAACTTCGCCATCGATGACTTCCAACCTACCAAGAAACGTAGGACTCAGGAGTATGATACTCCAGACTATGAATAAGTATTTGACTTAGGTCATGAGATACGTGTTCAAGTTTGATTTTGATTGTTATTTTGACAGAATAGTCAATAAATCACGACTTTGTTCGATAAGTCGTTCTATTTAGAACAACCATGATGTATTTTTGAGTTGTCATCAATAAAATCTATCTTATTCTACGAATGATTTGAGATTTTTACATCCCTGAAAGCAAAATTGGTTCAATGCGTCCAATTCTCAATGGCATAATCATTTTGAGTTCACCAACATTCTGGTAATGATTAACTCATATCCGAAAAATCACAAAGACAAAAGGAGAGATCCGCGACACGCCATCCGCGATCCGCGATACGCCATCCGCGAGCCACGATACGCGAGCCGCGATACGCGATACGCCATCCGCGAGCCGCGATGCACGATCCGCGATCCGAGATCCGCGATCCGTGATCCGCGATCCGCTATCCGCCAACTTGGTCGCGATCCGCCAGGACTCGCTCGCCATGGCTATTCGCCAACTAATCCGAGATCCGCGATCAGCGATCCGCCAACTTGGCTGCGATCCGCCATGCCTCGCTCGCCAAAGCCCATAAGCGCTTGGCCGCGACTCGCTAGGCCTCACTCGCCATGGCCATTCGCCAGCTTGGCTCAGCACCGAATCCGGTTTTTGAAACCAACAATCGATAGCCTATCGAACAAATGCAACTTTTGCATCAATGGCTCGGCAACGAAGTGTCTTCGGACTCGCCATGCTTCGGATTTAGCTCAACCGTCGCATCGCATTGCCTCAATGCCTGACCGACTCTCACCACTCGCCTTGCTTCGGCTCGGCCTCTGGGTAGCTTCGGCCTTTGCCTTGGCCTCGGTCTTGGCTCGGCCACGCCACCTACGACGGTGTCCGGTCTCAATCTCTGAACTAGGCTATGATTATCAATGGTGATACTCGGTGATTAAAATGCGGCTTATATCTTTCTCTCAAGTTTTGTCGTTGCCATGGCTATGTTATTGGCCTTAATGCACTTCATTTTGTGATGATATATTGTCTCAGTACACTTACTTTAAAGTGTTCGCCAAAGTCTAAAGTAGACTATTGATTCAATTTACATTGTTTTTGTAGATGTATCAAGGCGAGATTGAGTGTTTGTTGGATTGTGCAACAACTCACACGATTCTGAGAAATCGGCAATTGTTTTCGGATTTTACGCCAAGAGAATCGTCGTTATCTACGATGACAGGAACTGGACCCGTAATTAAGGGTCGCGGCACTGCTCAATTCTTACTGCCAAATGGCACTGAGATTCGGGTAGATGACGCCCTATATGCGCCTCAGGCGCCAAGAACCTTGCTAGCTTTCAAGGATGTGCGTGACAATGACTATCACCTCAGCACTTATGTTGAAGATGGAACTGAATATCTGTTGATCACCTCCACTCAATCTATGCGCACTCGCATTGTGGAGAAGTGTAAGCGAGTTCGCAATGGCATGTATTTCACAACCATTCGAGCCAACGAATCTCATGTTGTTATATTATGTGATTCTGATGCTTATAAGCTTTGGCATGATAGACTCGGTCATCCGGGTCGTGATCTGATGATCCGTATTTTGAAATGCTCCCACGGTCATCCATTTTTCCGATCACAAAAGCACAGAGGGCGCCTCGGCCTCGGCTCGGCCGTGCCGTCGATAGCCGCCTCTCAGCTCCAAGGAGAGGTTCGGCCCCCTCCTGCTTCTCATGCTTCTGTAGCGATGTCTAATGCTCATCGTTCGTTTTGTAAAGCTTGTTCACTAGCAAAACTTCAAGCAAGACCATCTTTTGCTATTGATAATAAACAGAATATTCCGTTTCTACAACGAATACAAGGTGATATTTGTGGACCTATAACACCAGAATGCGGACCATTTCGATATTTCATGGTTCTGGTTGATGCATCAACGCGTTGGTCACACGTAGCGTTGTTGTCCACGAGGAATGCTGCATTCGCTAAACTCCTAGCTCAGATTATTAAGCTTCGGGCTCACCACCCGGACAATCCGATTAAGTCCATCAGACTGGATAATGCTGGAGAGTTTACCTCAAAGTGTTTTGATGACTATTGCATGTCAGTTGGGATTGAAGTTGAACATCCCGTACCCCACGTTCATTCTCAGAACGGTCTTGCAGAAGCCGCTATCAAGAGACTACAGCTTGTAGCTAGGTCTCTTGTCATGGCCACAAACTTGCCAGTTTCGGCATGGGGATATGCAATATTACATGCAGCTATGCTTATTCGTCTACGACCCACAGATAGCCAACCATTTAGTGCGTACCAGTTGGTAACTGGTTACGAGCCTGATATTTCGCATCTGCGTACTTTTGGTTGTGCCGTATATGTGCCTATCACGCCTCCACTGCGTACCAAGATGGGTCCACAACGACGATCAGCTATTTATGTTGGATATGAAGCACCAACTATTGTCCGCTATATAGAGCCTATGACAGGTGATCTGTTTACTGCAAGATTTGCAGATTGTCACTTTGATGAGACATCCTTCCCGCCGTTAGGGGGAGATGGGGCCGCATCCGTCCCAAATGAACGTCAGGAATTGACGTGGTTCTCTCCCACTATGTCTCATTATGATCCCCGTACGTCTCAGTGTGAGACTGAAATACAACGCATATTAGAACTACAAAAGGTGGCGGATACGATGCCCGACTCCTTTACTGATATTGCGAAAGTGACAAGATCAACCATACCTGCTGCGAATGTACCTGCAAGGCTTAACATTCCTCGCCATGCGCGAGCACGCGCCGCCGGTCTCGGACCCGCAGCCCTAGGTGCCATCGGTAGCCTAGGCTCGGCACCTCCAAGTGGAGAGCCGGCGTCGACTTCGGATCCTCCTAGAAAGAGGGGGAGACCAATCGGTTCCAAAGACAATGTACCTAGAAAGAGGGCATGTGTCCAGGCACAAAGCGATCCGTTCATCATCGATACTGTGACGCCGTCACACGAGATTGTCTCCGACTATACCTATGTCCAAGAATCAACTCTGAATCATCTGGGGGACGCCTCAGACTCACTGTTGATGTTGGAGAACAAGGAAATCTCACTAAACTACTTATGCATGCACAATCTGATGGAAAGAAATTCCATGTATATCGATGATGCATTCGCCTACGCCGTTGCTCAAGAAGTCATTGACGACGACGATATGGAACCCCGCACTGTTGATGAATGTCAACGTAGGGCGGATTGGCCGAAGTGGGAAGAAGCAATCCAGGCTGAACTAGACTCTCTAAAGAAAAGGCAAGTATTCGGACCGGTTGTGCCTACACCGCCGAACGTGAAGCCTGTTGGACATAAATGGGTCTTTGTCAGAAAGCGCAATGAGAATGGCGAAGTCCAGCGATATAAAGCTCGACTCGTGGCGCAAGGTTTTTCTCAACGCCCTGGAATTGATTATGAGGAGACGTATTCTCCTGTCATGGATACTATTACCTTCCGATACTTAATAAGTTTGGTAGTCTCAGAGAGACTCAATATGCAGCTTATGGATGTTGTAACTGCGTATCTTTATGGGGACCTAGATACGGAGATGTACATGAAAGTGCCAGAAGGACTTTCGTTACCCAAGTCAAGTGAGCAAAAACCACGAAGTTCATTTGCTATCAGGTTGAGACGATCTCTATATGGACTCCGACAATCTGGTAGGATGTGGTACACACGGTTAAGTGATTACTTGATTGGGAAAGGATACAAGAATGATGAGTTGTGCCCTTGTGTGTTCATAAAGAGAACAAGTTCAGGATTTGCCATTATAGCCGTCTATGTCGATGATATGAACATCATTGGAACTCTGAATGAGATCAATGAGACCGCTAGCTATTTGAAATCCGAATTCGAGATGAAAGATCTGGGAAGGACTCGGTTTTGCCTAGGCTTAGAACTAGAGCACCGAAGTGGTGGAATTTTTATACACCAGTCTGCATATGTCCGAAAGATGCTCAGGCGATTTAACATGGACAAAGTTATGCATCCTACAGGCACTCCCAT
Source organism: Potentilla sterilis (assembly GCA_963682095.1). NCBI lineage: Eukaryota > Viridiplantae > Streptophyta > Magnoliopsida > Rosales > Rosaceae > Potentilla > Potentilla sterilis. Next base: position 1,283,927 of record OY821761.1, read on the forward strand.
GGTCGTTAGAAGTCTGGATATCAACAAAGATCCCTTTCGTCCGAAAGAAGATGACGAAGAGATCTTGGGAGCTGAATATCCATATCTTAGTGCGATTGGAGCTTTGTTATACTTAGCTCAGTGTACTAGACCAGACATCGCTTTCTCTGTGAACTTGTTAGCTAGATTTAGCTCTGCGCCAACACAACGTCATTGGGTTGGAATCAAGAACATCTTCCGATACCTTAAAGGAACCCTTGACATGGGCTTGTACTATCGATACACTCATCAGGATTCGACACATAGTCGATCTCTTGCATCTAACAGCACAAACCATGGCTCGGATTGCCATCCGCCAGCCATATCCGCCAGGACTGGCTTTGGTTCATCCATCCGCCATCCTGCAGCCATATCCGCCAACTTATCCGGACCCGCGGATGCTAAGTCGTGGTCCCGATACGGCTTTGGCGATACCCCCTCCTACTCAGATACACCAAATGATGTAATGGTAGGATTTGCTGATGCTGGATATTTGTCAGATCCACACAAAGGACGTTCCCAAACCGGTTATGTTTTTACCATTGGGAATACGGCGATATCTTGGAGATCAACCAAGCAAACCCTTGTTGCTACCTCCTCGAACCATGCTGAGATTATTGCACTACATGAAGCAGTCAAAGAATGTATTTGGCTTCGCTCAGTTATATCTCACATTCGAGAGTCTAGTGGACTTGAGTCTACTACGATGGGACCAACTTGCATATTTGAAGATAATGCAGCATGCATTGAGCAGATGAAGTTGGGATACATTAAGGGTGACAATACTAAACACATTTCGCCTAAGTTCTTCTACAATCAGCAGCAGCAAGAGACTTTGAATATCCAGGTGAAGCAAGTCAGCTCAGAAGAAAATGCAGCGGATCTGTTCACCAAGTCTCTACCCAAATCTACATTTATGAAGCATGTAAAGCGCATTGGAATGTGTCGCTTATCCGAACTCAAAGACTGAATGACTATCAGGGGGAGTTCTTATCTAGACTTCAGGGGGAGCCTAGTTATGCATGTCTCACATACTTGTAGTTGGTGCGTTGTACTCTTTTTCCTTAGACCATGCTTTTATTTTTGCCCAAGAGGTTTTTGTTTGCTGGCAAAGGTTTTAACGAGGCAACGGTTCATGCACCATTGAGGACGCGACACAAGGGGGAGTGTTCAAGGAAGGTTAACTCCGTAACTTCCGAGGTGTGTCTTGCCCTAATAAGACTTGTAGTCTAGATACTCTATTAGATAGGGAATCCCTGTTCGCCAGGGATACTTGATGTAATGCCTATATAAAGGCCTCCTTATCAATGAATAAACACAGAGAGATTTATCAATCTATTTCTCCTTCAACAATTTCATATTTATTGATGCACTTTTACAAAATCGATAACATGAACCGATTAAGTAAATTGTTAGTTTTTCATTGAATAACAACGAGATCTTTCATTGAATAGACTTTTGCAAGATTTTCTTTCTCAGGACATAACTTAAACAATAGAGGATCTGGAATGGGAATGATTGACCTGTGCAATTTCTTCCCGTTCCTACTAATAAACAGGGGATATGATATACTCGCAGCTTTTGTATTACAATATGAATATATATATATATATATATATATATATATATATAGCTTACATCCAAGAAAAAAGAAGGAAAAAAAAAAACTTTGGGATATTACTACCCGAAATTTATTATACCATATACAGCTTTATGCCCCACCTATATGCGAAATGAACCTGCTACCTAGTCTTCTTCAAGGTTTCTGAGCAGAAAAGATAATGAAAGACTGCTCAACTTTGCTCGTGTAGTTTGTGAGACCGCACGATGTACACAAGTCCTCAATCTCTTCCTCGCTGAAATAGTTCCCGCTTGGAAGAACCCTCTGCCACACAAATTAACACATGAGAATTCAGATAATCGTTTATACAACAAGTCTGTCATTATGTTTTGGACAACCTTCCCCCACTAAAAATTTGGATGAATTTAAGTTTCACCAGCATATTGATATAAAAAGCTCAGAATAGTAAAACACCAAGAGCTCTCCATCCTGCCATGATTGGAACTACTGACCATTAATATATAAGAATGCATATTACCTCATTGAGTGGTTTGAATATCCCGAAAGTACTTGAAGGGCTAGACCGCAGAAATGTTGTTCCAACAAAGATGCCACCACTTCGTAATACACGAGTGATTTCAGCAACCTGAGAAATGTATGAGAACTAGCTAAATCAGTCACCGGAGAGTTCTTAATTATGTACTGAGGTAGATCTGAGTAGACAAAAAACTATGAGCGCCGTTTAACTTGAAGGAGAGAGTCACTTACAGCATTGGATGGAGAGGGCCAGCAGTGCAATGCAGCGCCGGCATGAATAGCATCAACTGAACATGATGCGAATGGAAGCCTAGAAACATCAGCCCTCAGAAGAACGAGCTCACTGCAGTTGTTAAAATCGAACTTGCATTATTGGGATATAGCAGACAGATGTGATCTTTTCGTATACAAGAACTGGAGTGACAGTAGCAAACAAACTTACGTAGGGAAAGGAGTAGCAGGGTCTCTCATAAGATAATCGTAGCACTGGAGAAGCATATTTTCAGAAAAATCAAGTGCCACAACTCCAGAATAGGTCCCAGATTTGGCGAACTTTATCGCGAACATACCACTCCCACAGCTAACATCCACTATAACACCACCTTCAGCGGATTTAAAGTAGTTCTGAGCCATTTTAAACTGTGTACGGGAAGTGAAAATAAGAAATTGCATATAAGTCATTGACAAACAATGGATTATAAACACAGTGTAACTTACATATGTTGTATATATACGTAACGACATGTATAGAAGAAGTTAGATATGCTGTATAAGAAAACATACTTCTTCATCAGGACCGGGGAAGCCATATCGTCGGAAATACTGACGATAACCTTTTTCATAGATGAAGGACATGAACCACCTCCTAAATAACTCTGTCCCAATTGGTTTAACTTCAACGTACTTCTTCAATCCGGCAGCAACAGTGAGATCCAAGTAGGTTTGCTTAGTAGAATAGGACTTGTAGCATTTCTTGCACTCGAACGATGACCTACATATTGATTGCCTACCAAGAATAAAAGACACAAAAACAAAGTACGCCGGTTAACAACATATACAATTTAAGCAGAAAGCTAGCTAGGCCTTTGCCTTCTTCAGCAATTAATATATCCACTACTAGCTGACAGATTCGATAGATTGAGTACTCACAGGATTAGACCAGGTGGTCCTTTTCGTATTAGCGGTTCATAGCATACCGGGCAGGATAGCAACTCAATCTCTGAGATCTGCACTTGGAACATGTATGAGTTTTACATTCCGAAATATGCATGGAAACCGAAAATGCAAGCTAGTGCAAGAAATTATCAGAAGGCAGTACCGATCCATTGAGAGATGAGGGAGCCATGGCCATGAGTTTTAATCGATCGATTCGCTAGCTGCTGCTCCTCCAGAGTGTGTTTCTTATTGATCTCCTTTTTCTTTGTTTCTTTGTTTCTTGTTTTGACAATGAGAATGGAGTGTGATCTAGTGTATATATGTACGAAGCAGCATTACTGTTTTCAACAAACACAACAACAATACCACAACCGCAACCACCTCAGTTACGAGTCAAGTTCCCAACAATACAGTACTACATTTACTTGTAAGTACGTAAAAGAGTCTGGCTCCCAACAATTAACAACTCAAACAAAATATCCAATAAACAACATTTATGTGAAGCCAAATTAGGTACAGATCAAGTTCTTGAATGATAACGGTAATGAGGCCACACCATTATAACGCAAGGTTCGAGTCTCTGAAGTTCAACTCCCTACTATGATACATCAATTATATAAGTTTATCAATAACAAGCAATTTTTTTTCAACCTCAATTAGGATTGGAAATTTCTCATTTCTTTTTCTGTTTTTGTTGTCGCTACGAAAAACCCTTGTAGTACTCTACTTTGTAGAGGAATGTTTTGTTCGTGTGAACCTTTATGACAACCTTTGCCGTGTAGAGTTTTGTGATAACATTTTCTGTGTGAAGCTCTATGACAACCTTTTTCTTGTGAAACTATGCAACAATCTTTTCCGTGTGAGACTGCATGTATATCCGGAATCCGGATCCTCCTCCAAATCTTTCAACTTGCCTAACATATCTCCATCGGTTAGTTGTAAGCTTTGGCCTACAACTAACTCGAGCATTATTTGTCCCTCTCACTGCCCATCTTTCTTGTCTTTCAATTCTCTCCTCTTTCCCGGTGCTCTCTCTTCCATCGAAAAGCATGAATCAATCCAATATGTAGTTCCCCAAATTCAAGGGAAGAAGAACAAGCGCGGATAAAGACCATACAATCAACCAAAAACAATCAAAAGATTGAGTTGCAAGAAAGAAAAAAAAATCGAAACATTGAGAACCAAGGCAAATGAACAAAGACTATATTCTTGGTTGCATACAATAACAAGAATCTGATGATTCATGTACAAAGAAATGGTAGTTAAATGAGATCAAAACTAGTCTTGGATTAGGTATTCTGACTGGAACGGTTACTTAACTCATGGTTTCTGAGCAAAAAACATGATGAAAGATTTCTGCACTTTGATAGAATAGTTGGTGAGACCGCATGATGTACACAAGTCCTCAAGCTCTTCCTCCGTCAAATAGGTATTAGTTTGATGGATCCTCTGCAACATGAATTCAAACCTTTTAATCAGTATAACCAAGACTGTCATACTAGACCGAAAACTGAACTTAATTTATGAATCAGTCAATAGCTTAGATAGAGCAAGTAGAGGATTATGGATCATCATCAGTGAAGTCCTGAGCTATTTCACATTTACGCTATAAAAATCATGAATTAGTTAATGATATTTTATTTTTTCAAGTTTGGCACTCACCATGCTGGAAAACTTACATTTCATTTACCTAGCCTACCAACATTATAGGCACAAATCAGTAGAAGAAAACCAGAAAATGAATCAGTGTGATGTTGTATGGTAATCCACCTCAGACTTACTGTCCAAGGTTGGAAGCATTAATCCACCATGAAAATCATGGACCACATTTTGATACGAGAATGAGTAAGTAAATATACAACCATAGTTTAAATGAGAAAAGTGCAGCAATGAATAAGAACAAGTACTTATCTACCTCTCTGAAAGGCTTGAATATCCAAGGAGTGGAAGGACTAGACCGCAGAAAAGTAGTTCCAACAAAGATCCCACCACTCCTTAATATACGAGTGATTTCAGCAACCTGCAAAAGAATACTAGAAATAAGATCGATCATGGTGAAATTCAATTACATCCATAAATCCACATACAGGTTCAGAATTGACTAGAGATTGATGTATAAAAGACACTAGATAAACATAAGATGTGCAAAAGATATATGAAGTATCATAAGTAATAAATTGCAGTATATAACAGCATCTCCATTCTCAAGTTCTCAGCATAACATTTTAAAATATTTTTTACCCCAAATTTTATTGGAATATGGAATAAAAGAGGATGAAAGGCGGCATTAGTTTACTTTACCACATATGCTTGAAATAATCCAGATTGTCACAAATCCACAAAGCCAAGTGAGTTCAAGGAGGAAGCCAAACGAAACAACTTACAGCATTGGAAGGAGAGGGCCAGCAGTGCAATGCTGCGCCGGCATGGACAGCATCAACTGAACCTGATGAAAATGGAAGCCTAGAAACATCTGCCCTTACAAGAGCGAGATTTCTGCACTTATTCCAATGATGTATAAATGAGTCAATTACAAACGATATGTCCTTTTTCTTACTAGAACTGGACTGGGGGAGATTAGTAGATAAACTTACGCAGCTAAAAGAGTAGTTGGATCTCTTGTCACGAAACCATAGCACTGGCGAAGCATATTTTCAGAAAAATCGAGTGCAATAACTCCCGAATAGGTCCCAGAGTTGGCGAATTTCCTCGCAAACATGCCACTCCCACAGCTTACATCCACTAGGACACCACCTTTGGCAGGTTTAAAGTATTCCTGAGCCATTTTGAACTGTGTAGGAGGATACAAACGTATACACTAACTACCAATGCACGTATATATGGACATTTACTATGAAAGAAACTTCAGTAATTCAATTATAAAATGATAGCTGAGACATACTTCTTCATCAGGACCTGGAAAGCCGCCTCCAAAATACTGACGCCACCCTCTTTCATAAATGAAGGAAACAAATGGTCTCCTGAAGAACTCAGTCCCAGCTGGTTTGACTTCAACGTATTTCTTCAAGCCAGCAGTAACAGTGAGATCCAAGTATATGTCTTTGCTTGAATAAGACTTGTAGCATTTCTTGCACTCGAAAACCGACCTGTATATTGCTTGCCTACAATTACAAAACAAAGCAGTAACGAAATTCACAAGTTAACACAAAATTTTTGCCGTTGTCAACAATCAAAACTACCACAAAATGGTTTCACAAATTTACAGAAGTTTCAAGCTTTGAGTAACATGTACTAACAGATACATCAAAAAGCTGTTGTATCTCCATATTGGACAAATGGTTCCATAAAACTCACAGAAAGCCTTAAATTTTGGGTTTAATGTACTTAAAGAAAACCATAAGCATAATGTCATTGCCTTTTTCATCAAGTATTGACAACTGAGTTGAGTACTCACAGGTTGAGACCAGTCGGGCCTTTTCGAACTAGCGGTTCATAGCATACTGGGCATGACAACAGCTCAATTTCCAAGCTTTCACCTTTCTCAGTGACCATGAAGATTGACCGAGTCCTTCCTGGGGTTTCTGGGTTGATTGTTGTTTATGTTCTTCCTATTTTATTTGCCTTCTCTGAGTGTTCAATGAAACGCGTGAGAGGGAAAGCAACAAGAGAGTGTACTATGAAGTGTTATAATAATGGCAGTCTTCAACCAACAACAGACGCAATAAGTGACGACGGAGCAGAGCAGCAGACTCCACAATCACCACCACCAACGGAAGAACCAAAACATGTCTGCATTGATGTAACACACCTTTTGAGATTGGACATCTCTTTCAAAAAGAGTTTCCTATTACGGCTCATTTTGAAACTCGAGGATGAGTTCTATGTCTGCTTCCACTAGAAAATGAAGTAAATATGAGCTATCCTCTGATTCATACATCTCTCTCATTTACTGCAGCTTCCTTGAAAGTTGCAGCACCGTTTTTTTTTTTTTTTTTTTTTAAAAAAAGGTCATGCTCTGCATAGGTTTGGACTATTTGGCCCGTTTTGAGTTCTATCAAAGTAGAAGCATATCATATCTACCTCAAATTTGCTTCGATGGGCAATTAGAGTAACAATAATCAGAGAGGGATAATGCTAGCTCCAAAATACTGCTACTAGATCTCACTGAGTTCTGGCTATTGAGCAACAATAATCACCACGAGGGATCAAGCTAGCTCAGCATTACTACTGTTATGTCTCAAGCCTGAGCAAGCACAAGCAATCAAACCTACAGATAACTAGCATAATGTACAGAAAACTCATAAGAGTCACTGAAATATGAAAATCCTACACACCCTTGTCCTGGACTTGGAACGCTTCTGCGCCTCCAGTCATAAACTGTTTGGTATACACGCGATGCCTTCTTTCCCTTGCATAGATTACCCAGAAGATCAATGATAACATCACAGCAGCAGATACCATTACTAGCCCAATGTAGATCCAGCTGCTATGTTTTCGAAGGCTAGGACAATTCCTGTTACTTATATCGGTGAATGTGTCCCTGACAAACGTGCAGTCTTGCAGATCAACCAAGAATGGACCATAACGATACAGACCATAACTGATATTTACTGCAGCTTCCATTTGGTCATAGAAGATGGGAGTCAATCGTCCAGGGGTTATACAGATGCCTGCCGAGTTAATCTCACACACATAACTCTTCCATACCTGCTCAAAACAAAGTTCAAAGAGTTACTACTTATGATGCTGACATAAACATTACCAGACTAGTAGAGAAACTGATTGAAGCATGTAGATACTTCATTAACATTACCTGTGTGGCATTATGTAGTTCCACCTCACCAGGGGCACACTTTCGATCAGTGTGATCAGCGTTTAATGGGTTGCAAAGAACAGGTAATAGAGGGCCAGACTGATTGAAATATAATGGTCCAAGTTGGGGTGGTGGATTGTTAAGATTTGAAATATTGTTGACGACCTGGTCTACCATGCTCACAAGTTTGTAGGTTATATCCTTGGTGCGTGACGAGGTCTCTTGAGCAGTAGCATTGTCCACACAAGGGAGTACATCATCTAAAGCAGTATGGGCAGTGGGGTGCTGGACCCATTCATCCATGGAAACACATGCATCTGCAACCACACTACGAACATAAGAAAACAAGTTAGAAGATTTGACAATGGAACAGTAACTCCCCAAGTTATTCATTCAAAGAGTTCCTCTCCATTTCTTGTACCAACTATGTCAGCAACCCAATTGTATGCATGTATAGCACCATATGAACAAGTTAAGAGTTACTGAAGCACATAAAGAAAAGAATGGCTTAAAACTTCAATTTGTTACTTTCCTTGAAAAATGAGTGCAGTTTTCTAGGTGGACTTCATATCTAGGAGCAGCCTTTCTATCCTACCAACACACTCGAAGACTTGAAATGCTTCTGTTTCTTTCCGTTTTTTAAAAGAGGCTAATTTAAGTGAGCTTTAATCATAAGTGATAAAACCCTGAAATGTTTACAAAAAGAATTCTTTGACAAAATTTTATATCCTGATTTCGGATTGTATCCAAATGAAGGAGTAGTATCTAAAAATCATCAGTCTCTGTTACAACTTACAAGGGACAGCTTCATCACAAGAATATCTCTTACATACTTCACAATTGTCAAATAAATAGGAAGCTTCAGTATGTTTACACTTGACACATGTGCAGGCTAATGAACCCCTATCCGATTTCAAAATTTTCTCATGTCTAAATTCAAACACGATCAATATGCATGAACACGCACGCAGCCAAACTTCAGGTTACTAATATACTTTGTTAGAGCTTATAACATTAGCCTCTAGAAGATCAAAATAATATTATCTCCCTGTATCATTTAAGATATATCCGAATTTTATCTAACAAGTCTAACAACTACAATCACGTGACTTACTAGAATTTTATGAAATTAGCATCTACATGTCCAATTAAAGGAAAACATGAACATCCAATATAGATGTAAACTAGAAATAATGTGATGTAATCATAGCAATCATTACTTACTTGTGAAATTACTAGAATTACTCGAATTACTTATGAAATTACTAGAATTTTATGAAATTAGCATCTACATGTCCAATTAAAGGAAAACATGAACATCCAATATAGATGTAAACTAGAAATAATGTGATGTAATCATAACAATCATTACTTACTTATGGAAAAGAAGAAATACACCACACAAAACAAACGTGCCCGCAACAAGAATCCAGCCAAAAATCACCAAGCTGCATAAAATTTGCGAGTGTTCATTTGATAAATTTTTACGAAGCATCTTATAAGAGAGGGAAAAAAAAAGAGAAAAAGTTTCAAGGGATTCAACTTACAAGTATACACAAGCCTGCATCCCCAGAATTGAGAATACTGCAACAAGAATTCAAAAAAAAAAATGAAATAATGGTAATAGTCGGATCTTTAAAATCTCTCTCTCTAATAAAAATTAAAAGAAAAGGACTTACAAAATCCAATAAAGGCCAAAAAGAGCATAACAGCAGCAATGACAATGAGGGCCAGTCTTCTGTGAAACATAGGAAAAGACAAATGTTATTCAAGGCATTGTGGTCAACATTAAAGGGCTCAATAACTTTTTTGAATTTACTTACATGCTATCCAATCCATCATCTATACGTTTTGAATTCTTTTCAGTCGTATTAGAAAGTTTAGTGGCAGCAGAGTTGAGTTTCGATACAGTTGTGTCAATGCTACTCTGAACATCTGATGGCAGAAAGATGGTGTCAACTCCGATCCGCTTAGCTGCACCTAGATAACCTGACAAATTCCGGAGGCTTTCCACAGTTGTATCCGCCTGACTCACAACATAATTGAGTGTCTTTGTTGTACTGCTGTGGAACTTTGCCTGACCAGTGTACAGAACAATGCATCCAACACTAGAATATGGCCAGAAAGGTATTGAAGGAAACCATCAGTTCATATGAATTATAGGCACTAGTTCTGTTTATGTATATGTGTGAGAGAGAGAGAGAGAGAGATTACATTGCTGCAACAGTGAAGAAAATAAGCAAGATGAGAGAGAGCGCATAGGCTATTCTAGAATAACCATAAGGCTCTCTTGGACAACAGCAGTAACAGAAACATATAAGTATCAAGTTCAGCGCAAAGATCACGAACCACAAACCAGCAACGACAAAGAAGGGAACAGCAGTCCAAGCAACAGACTACACCACAAATTAAACATCACCATTAAAACACGCACCAAATACCAAATTCACACCTATATTTCAAACAATCACAAACATATAAAAAAGGGATTTGAGAAACAAAAAACCCCACACAATATCATCAAACCCAAAAAATCAATTAGTTCATGATTGATTCTAAACATTCCCAACTTTTCTAAAGGAAATCCACAATTGGATTACAGATGTAAAGTCCTAATCTTTCTTTCTGAACCCTGCTTTATCTGTCTACAGGTTCCCTTTCTACTCAATAATTCATGAATTAATTTAAAACCCAAATGACAAAAACAAAAGCAGCAATTTCAATTCAATTACAGATGTAAAGTCCTAGTCTTTCTTTCTGAACCCTGCTTTACCTATCCACTAAATTAATCATAGATTAAAGTAAAACCCAAATGACAAAAACAAAACCATCAAACAACCCAGATATCAAAACAAATTTAGAGTTGCAAAAACTCACAGCCCAGTAATGATCATTGCTTATATTCCATCCACCAGTGTACTTATGAAAATCATCAAGAGGGTCCTTCCTGCGAGTCCTCTCCTTCGCCAGAATCAAAGACGAGTTCTGCAGATTCTCATCCACAAGAGACCTTCTTGCGTCCAACCCCACCACACCTCTCTCAACACCACCACCACTATCTGCACCAAATCAACAAAATTTCAAAACCAAAACACACAAACCATTAAAAAAACAACATTCTGAATAAGAAGAGAAGCGAAAGCCTTGAAGACAGTACCTCTGGCTCGGAATGTGTGAGAAGTGTGAGTGTTTCCGGAGGTGAGAGCGATGAAGAGGAAGAGGGAGAGAGAAAGAAGCAGTTTTTTTGAGTTGGAGATTGACATTTTTGGGTTCTGGGTTCTGGGTTGGAGAGAGTGAAAGGGTAGATAGATGATGAAGAACAGAATGTGAAGCGGAACTGAGGAAAGCCGCGTCTGTTTCTATGTTGCGGAAACGAAAGCGTCTGGTTGTGTTTTAAGCGAGTGGGAGAGCGAAACAGTGGCAGAGAGACAGATAGAGATAGAGAGAGAGAGAGAGACTGCTGTCGGTATTTCTGTCCTTACAGTAATACCCTTCTACTTTTTTTTTTTTTTTTTTCAAATCTTAAAATTTTCAATTCTGTTTGAACTTTGTTTTTGTTGTAGGAGAAACAATATAGATGTAAAGCGTTACTTTATTGATAGATAAGGAGGCCTTTATATAGGCATTACATCAAGTATCCCAAGTAATCAGGGATTCCCTATCTACTAAGGTAACTACTATTCTAGTCTAATTAGGTCAAGACACACAACGGAAGTTACGGAATTAACCTTCCTTGAACACTCCCCCTTGTGTCGCGTACCTAATGTGACACGGTGCATAACATGTTGCCTCGCTAAAACCTTGCCAAGCAAAACAAAACCTCTTGGGTAAAAATAAAAAGCTTGGTCGAAGGGAAAAGAGCACAACGCACCAACTACAATTGAAGATTACATGTGAGGTAGACTCCCCCTGATGTCTACAAGACAACTCCCCCTGATTGGTAACTCAATCTTGGAGTTCAGATTAATGGCGTATACAAACGCTCCTCACAAGCTTCAAAAGTAGGTGTGGCCAATGATCGAGTCATTGAATACAGCCACATTATCCTTGTATTAGACCAGCTACACTTAGCTTTACTTGGTCTTAAGGAAGAAGGTCGCTTAACAACTCAAAACTAGAGTTCGCGTTGAAAATCAGATTCACGCGCAGCATGACCTTCGTGTACTTAAATAGTCATAACTCCTTCGATACAGTAGGTATGAACGAACCGTAAAATGTTCTGGAAACTAGACACCCATATCTTTCCAGTGGTATAAAGTACACAACGTGGTTCGTTCTGAGCTGATCACAAAGCTCTGTCGAAGGTGACTGATCTGCAAATTACTGGACAGATTCGTCCTACTTTGCTAAAACAGCCATAACTCACTCAATATGATAGCTATGATCAAATGGTTAGTGTCCCTGGAAAGTAGACACATAGAGCTTTCCAACGGTACTAAGTTTACCATTTTCCGATGAGTGAGTTGTCATGTAGGTCACGGGGAAGTTGACGTACAGAACTAGGCAGAATCTGGAATTGCCTATTGATATGTCTTTCATGATGGGATCGAATGAGCCTAAACCTTTCTCTCTTAAAAGAAAGTACCGCCATATACCATGGCATTGCGTGGGCGCGTCTAGCCATCACTTTGGCTTTATAAGTTTATAGCGAATGAGATGTCGAGTCGAGCATATTATGACAAGCACATGATTGCGCACATGATACTTAGATAGAGAGTTTCATCTCCCAAGACTTCTCGTCACATAGACGAAACGAGTCTTCTCAAGACATCGACTAATCATGGGATACATATAGGCTTTGGTTTAACGTCCATTAGTTTGCCATAAGCCGATAGATGAACAAGTTCATCACTAACGGTTCTCACATTTGAGACCAAGTATTCCCAAGATCTTTTCATTCTTAACGTCGGATTAGTGATATCTCAATCACAATTCATCCGTAATTTACACGCAAATAGGCATGATTCATTACATTTCATCTCCAATCAAGTAGTTGCTCAACCGCGTTATACAATATCCAACCAGAAGATTTGAACCCATATAGAGAACATCCTAATCTGATAGCATACGCACTTCGAGGTTTTTGCTTACTTGACTTGGGTGAAAACTGATCCATTCATGATATTTATGTACATCTCTTTACTTAGTCCCAATAGAGATGATACAAGCTGCATGATCAGTTTTTCGGAACTACCTAACTGACAAGGTAGTGGAGTGTGATATGACTCCATTACGAGAGCATATGTCATCGTAGTCGATTCCAGGGCGTTTGTGAGAGACCTTGCGCCACAAGGTGAGTCTAGGCTCTTTTTCTCACTACGCTTTCAATCAAAGATTATCGATAGGGTTTACACTTGCGGTGTCGGCATCACCTGACCAAGGACCTATCTCTTTGTATAAACTGGATCGCATATCTTTCCGTGTAGGCCAATTCACAACGTTGGTATTTGCTTCAACGAAGTGAGTGTATTCGATATCTAACTCATAGACCACGTACTCATGTACACTAGTGTAATTCGCATTTGTAGAGATCTCTATATGGATTGGCTTCTCATTGAGGCGTCCCCCAATAATAACCTTAATCCAGAAAATCCATGAGACGAATGAGTTGTCATTGATCCGAGGATCAAGTTGTGCCATACTCGCATTCGGCGAGTGTATATCGAACAAAGTGCCCTCTCTACACTTCTTGTGAGAGTCACGGCCTAGTGACACCAGCTACCACTTTTGTGGAGTCACCATGTCACCATTTATGAATGACAATATGTCCATTGATTTGGACATCAATCCTTACAGGCATGTTGATACAAGAGTACTATTCCGATCTTTTCCTTGAAAGACCAATAGTTTGCTCTTTGCAGCATGTATATCAAATCTCGTCACTTTGATTTATGGGACTTTGGGAACATGATGAGGCACAGTGGGGACAAACCACGGCAATGCCAAGTCGTTCTACTTGAACAAACTTGTTCTTCTCTCCCCCTAACGACGGGGAGACTGGCTCATCAAAAAAATGACATAAACGAGATCGCCTGTTAAGGTTTATATATAGCGGACTATAGGTGGAAGCTGACGTCTTATTCAAAGACGTTATTCATAATCAAATAACCCATCATTGAGCGCTTGTGGTAGCGCAATATGGCACATAAAGTATGTGGACGGTATAGGGTATTGATCGTTAACACTTATACGTTAACAAGATGCATTCCGTTACAAAATGTAACATGCATGTATGCTTCCTGAAACGTTTCACTATGTTCCGGAACACCAAATGCCACCAAATTTTAACAGTAGGTAGGCACATGTGTTAGGATTCCAACGCCGCCGGCCTCATTGCCGGAACCGGTCGGAAACATACCGAACCGGTCGGAATAGTCGCCGGAGGTCAGTGAACGTTTGTGTCGAGTGGTTCATCACCTTCCAGGTGTCCAATGGCTCTGAAATTTTATGAGCAGGTAGCCATGGATGTTAGGAATCGGTGGACCAAATTTCACCTCAAGAACCGGCCTAAAAGTAGGTAAACCGGTCCTCACAATGACGAGTCCGCGAGCTAAAAAACCAGAAATTTTAGGTTTTTGCTACTTTTCTATCATTGTGAAGGTGCTTCATAACATCTAAGTGTTATGGCTTGAGTTTAACCATGAGGTATATCACCATAGTATCATTGTATCTCAAATTGAACTATGAGAAGGCATCAAAGCCATCATCTTATGTATCATTGCCTTTAGCGTAGGAGGGCGTTACTCCAAAACTTTGCTAAAGATTAAGCTTCCATATGTTGAGCATAGCTAATGAAGGATCATAAGGGGGGATCATATGCACGTTTAAATGCATAGATGGTGCTTCCATTGACTTGGAGGAAGACTTGGGTGACGTTAATGTCATCCTTGAGCCTTGAGCATTGCTCATGACGCTACCAAATTCTTTTGGTAATCTTTGATCCCAATAGCTTCTTTGCTCAAAAGAAACGATGTCCATAGCTTTCTTGCATATATGGATCATCAAAACATGTCCAAAATTCCGGACTATGTATGGAAGAGTCTACATGAGTCGTCGATTCAAAGAATCCGAATCATAGTATACGTGAAATACATTCACAATATTGACTCATAAGTTGTGCGCATTCATTAGAAGCGATACATAAGAAATCAATTCAATTTTCACAATGAGTTTCAAGGTGATAAACGTTGGCACCAATATCTTTAAGTGGTGAGCAAGGTTCGATGTAGATTAGCTACACACTCAATGTCTCTATGATACATTCATAAGAGTGTAGAGACAAGGGTTTTATGCCAAGACATATAAACCGGAATATATACTCAATTCCTATAGAGTGTGCAACATGGCGTGTAGTATCACAAGATAAAACATAGGCATGCTTAAAGGCGTACTAGATACATCCGTTAACGCTCAAAAATAGAGCCGGAAAACAACCAGAATGAGCCAACATCGATACTATAGAGACATAAATGTCTAAACCAAGTATCCAGGACCGAGGCCATGAGCTAGCTATCCGAGGCCGAAGCCAAGCTAGAATGGGAGCCAAGCCGAAACAAGGCAAGGAAGGGCCATGGTCAAGCATAGGCGCGTGCTAGGCTAGCCAAGGCCGAAGCCGAGGTGGTGCACGGGCAGGCCGAGGCCGAGCAAATGTCAAGGCATGCCAAGGCCGAAACCAAGGCGTGTCGAGGCAAAAGCAAAGGCTTTTGGGGCCGAGGCTTGATGTTGGAGTCAAGGTCATGCGAGTTGCCGATGGGTAGCCTAGGCCGAAGCGAAGGCTTACCGAGGCATAAAACAAGGACCTGACGAGGCCGATGCCATGCTAAAGAGCCAAAGGCATGCCGAGGCCGAAGCCAAGACGTGCCGGGGTGAGTGCATGGGCTTATAAGGCCGAGATGGCTGCTGGCCGGGCCGTGTTCAGGCCAACGCCGAGGCCGAGGCCGGGGCGCTGCTAGGCGGGCCGTGTGCGTGCCAAGGTCCGGAGACCGAGGGGGCGGCAGCATGTGGTTGTGGCGGAGCTGTAGTCCAAGCAACGCGTAAGCTAAGCCAAGGCCGAAACCGAGGCTAGGCAAGGCGGGCTATGGTGGGCGCAAGAGTGCCGAGGCCGAGGCCGGGCAATGCGCATGCATCCGCTTATGTACGCAAGCATGTCAATTTGTTTCTTGACGAGTGAGGCCTGGCGGATCGCGACCAAGTTGGCGGATGGCCATGGCGAGCGAGGCCTGGCGGATCGCAGCCAAGTTGGCGGATGGCCATGGCGAGCGAGGCCTGGCGGATCGCGGCCAAGTTGGCGGATGGCCATGGCGAGCGAGGCCTGGCGGATCGCAGCCAAGTTGGCGGATGGCCATGGCGAGCGATGCCTGGCGGATCGCGGCCAAGTTGGCGGATCGCAGAGTTGGCGGATCGCGGCCAAGTTGGCGGATCACGGCCAAGTTGGCGGATCGCAATTTCTCGCGAGTCACTCATTTTGTCTCTTGTGATTTTTCGAGTTAACATCACCAATTAGGTTGGTGAACTCAATCAACATGCCATGTAAATGTGTAATGCGATTCATTGCATTCACATATAGCTTTTTTTAGGGAATCGAACCATATATGCATCAAAATGCCAACGGTTATATCGAGATCTTGACCATAAAGAGTGTATCGACTAAGTAGCATTAGTCACACATGTGAGGTCTATGCCTGCACAAAATCAACGGATTTGTAGTCACTTTGACTATGAAATTGAAGTCATATGCTTCATATTTATTGCAAATTATCTTTTGCTGTTGAAATCCGTAATCATGAGGATATACTCTCATCTTCTTCCATGTATCTCTTGTATACATTGACCATATGATTGCAATTTTGCAATTAGTGAACCGATAGAACCATATCCATGACATGATTCTCTCTTTTTTCAATGGCCATTCTCTAGGCGCATTTTATGGTCAATTGTTTCTTTATATCAAAAGAACAAGAGGGAAGGAATTGAATGGTCGAGACCAAGATTCTGGTTACTCAATTCAATTGGTTGTGACAATTTCCGTCACATATCGATGTTACAGTGACAATTTCCGTCACACATCATGAGTTTGTCCCCTTTGTGACTCCCTTAGGATCGTCACAAGCATCGACAATATTATGTCGGAATCGTGATTAAATATTCACGAAGAGTTGTGGTTCACAGTGACATCACAGCCACAAGCACAACTTTGGACGGTAACATCACAGTTACCCCATAAATACTGTGATACGCAGGGGTGGGTGGGGCCCCTTTGTATCGTCCTGAAAAACACACAAGTTCCAACACATATACACAAGTTCAAGTAATTGAAATTGCGAAAGAACGGGAACTTTTATTAAATCATACATGCTAGTTCGCCAAATGAACTGCGTTTAAAAATTGCGCTGAAGGACTCGGTTCTGATCCTTGTGCAAATTAAG
Source organism: Potentilla sterilis (assembly GCA_963682095.1). Taxonomy (NCBI): domain Eukaryota; kingdom Viridiplantae; phylum Streptophyta; class Magnoliopsida; order Rosales; family Rosaceae; genus Potentilla; species Potentilla sterilis. The sequence goes on from OY821761.1 coordinate 1,301,397, forward strand.
ATGCTCTTCCATGTACGTGCAACGAAATAATCCTCGCAATTACATCGCGATGCGTCGTGCAATAAGTTTCATGGAAAAGAAAAACATATGGTTAGTCATATTCACCATATATGGAGCAGTAAAACTAATAAAAAGAATTACTGCAGTAACTGTTTTTAACCCGTAGGGTAAAAACTGTTTAACTGAGGTAAGTACAATTACCGTTTTGCCCCTTGCACAGTAGAATTCGTTTAACAGCCGAATCGGGTCGGGTTGGACACGGGTCGGGTCAGGCCCAAGGGTCCGGGTCGAGATCTGGAGATCCGGATCTGACTGAAACGGTGACGAATCGGGGCAGCAGGACTGGGTCGGCGGCGCTAAGCTGCGTACAGGCGTGCAAATCCGGGCATCGACGTCGTTTGGGCTGCGTCGACAGAGGCGGCGACGTCAGAGGCTGCGACGACTAGGTTGGAGCGCGCTAGGGCTTCGTCGAAGCATCGAGGTGGGCCGCCGGATTGGAGCGGCTTCGGGCTGAGGCGTCGACCGAGCAGGCGTCGTCTCTGGATTGCATCGCGGCGGGGAGGCGATGAGAGAGGACGCCGTCGAACCATCGGAGGGTGCCCAGAGCAAATTACTGGGTGCCCTGAGCTTCTTCAGCCTCTGCCGACAAAGATGTCGTCGGCAGTTCAATAGTATATGATGTACCGACGAATTGGTTGTCGGCAAAAAGTTCCTGGGGGCTTCTTAGCTTTTCCGACAAAGAGTTGTCGGTAGAACCTGGTGCCCTGGGATTGTTTTCTTTCTTCCGACGAAGGGGTTGCCGGCAGAAAGTGATTTCTGGGGAGGGCCTTCTTTGCCGACAAGCAGTTGCCGGCAGAAAAGCTAGGGTTGCTGAAATTTTTTTTTTTTTTCCGGCAAAAAGCTAGGGTTTTTGCTATCAAGCACAGGGTTAGAAACTACGTGCTGATAACGTGTTGTAGGAGAAACAATATAGATGTAAAGCGTTACTTTATTGATAGATAAGGAGGCCTTTATATAGGCATTACATCAAGTATCCCAAGTAATCAGGGATTCCCTATCTACTAAGGTAACTACTATTCTAGTCTAATTAGGTCAAGACACACAACGGAAGTTACGGAATTAACCTTCCTTGAACAGTTTTAGATATATTATCATTTGGGTCGTTATATATTTACATTTGTTACAGTTTATATATTTACAGTGTTATATATTTACATTCGAGAACTACGTATGTGTATTTTAATTATGTTCGAGAAGACTATTTTATGAGAAATCTGTCACTTAAAAAATGAGAATAGTCGGATCAACCTAATTTATATTGAAATCGGAAGACATTGTGTGTTGTTTATTGTGCTTATGTTTTAAATTTAACTGAATAGCTAAGATCAGAATACATGACGGAAAAAATGAAAAATAGATAAGATTTTGATTGTACATTTGAGAAAATGCATATCATAGATTGTTGACAGTAGCCAGAGAGGCTACACCAGGGCCCACAGACCCGCAGCAAGCGCACCAGAGCCCGGACCAGGACCCAGGATCGGACCACCAACACCAGGCCTCGGGCCCCAGCGGTCTATCCTGCCTCCAGGGATCCTGGGACCAGGGGCGCCCGCCTGCCAAAGAGGGCACCAGAATATCCAAACAGAAGGGAACCAGTCCCACATCGAAGGGTAAGGCCAGCCCTCACCCTCGACCACCTATATATGGGCCTCAACTACCACCATAAATAGGTAACTTGTCTCTCTCCCTGCTTACATACGTGCCCAAGTTATATATATATTCCAACTATACTAACTTAGGCATCGGAGAGGTGAAGGCCGGCCCGCCCGGTATTCCCCTTAGTAAGCAGGATTGCAGGAGATCGAGTTGGATTCATCAAGTATCTACCAAGACCCCCGGGTTTAGGCAGAAACAATTGGCGCCGTCTGTGGGAACATCGTTCAAAAAGTCAGTGTCGCTGTGCCGGAAAGTAGGGCCCTGGTGACCCTTTAAAAGATCGCTAAAACCGCAGTCCGGAAGACATGGAAGGAAGAAAGATAGAGACAAGCACGGAAGGATCGAAAGGACGAATTCAGTTCTCCGACCGGGCCCCACGCGCAGGGGCTGCGATCGGTGCGAGGTTCGTTCTTTCCCCCGACCGCAAAGGAAGTCCGGAAGCGCGAATTCAGTTCCCCGGCCCGGCCCGTAGCATAAAGGCCGAGGTCGGTGCGAGGTTCGCACTTCCTCCTATTCAAAACAAGGCCCACGATCGTCAAGTCTCAGAGAATCCCGACCCGGTTGGAGCAGGGGAAATAAGAAAGATGAAGGCAGAAATTGAGCGATTGCGAAAGGAGGGCGATCAGGATCGGTTAAGAGCAGAGGCCCGAAGTCGGGAACTGAAGGCAGTAACCACCGCCCTGTTAGCAACCCTGGAGCGAGAAGGCCAGCTGGGTACTCCTCGGGCGGCCTCGCACACAGCGAGCAAGGCTAGCGAATTCCCGCATCTCGAGATAGGGCTGCCTACGGGCAGGAGGAAGACCGTCCATATGCCCGTACCCCTCTTCTCAGAGGCTCTGAAAGATTCCGGCCCAGTCAAGCTCCCGTACCGCGCAGATCAGGCATCAGACGAGCGGGATAGCTCCACCGCGCGAACGATCGAGGCACTTTCCGCTTCGGTATCGGACATAAAGAGCCGCATGGAGACCAGCGAGCGGAAGGCGGGACGACCGCAGGACGGCGCACGGTTTACCGAGCGCACTGGACCCTTCCCACGCCGGATCCGGGAAACGGGGGGATCTGGCGACCAAAGGCCTCTGAAGTTGACATACTCGGGAACAAGCTGCCCGTACCGGCACTTGGATAGCTTCAAGTCGAAGACGAGCGCTAGGGGCTATTCGGATGCCGTGAGCTGCAACATGTTCCGAGAAACGCTCGCAGGGGAGGCACTGGGTTGGTTCTACGAGCTACCAATGGACTCGGTCGAAACTTTCGCACAGTTGGCCGATAGGTTTGTCGGCCGGTTCGTCCTTAAAGCCACGGCAGCCCAGCCATCGACGGTCCTCTTCGATTGCATGCAGGCTAACCACGAACCATTACGCGCCTTCGTTAACCGGTGGCAGGTCGCCACGTCCGGGGTAAGAAACTTGGATAAGAGGATTGCGGGGATGGCCTTCAAGCAAGGATTAAGAGCAGGGGAACTTTCATACGACTTACAAGCGCAGGGGCCGCTGGCGTACGACGAGCTGATGACCGTGGCCGTTAGGCATGCTCAGGCAGAACAAGAGACATATGGGAACAAGGCGCCCAAGCGGATCTCAGATGGCATACCGCCATCCCCTCACGAAAGCAAAGCCGGGCGGCTACGTATCAGCCGGGTATCTGTAGCCGCCAGGGGGATAGAGGCGCGAAAGGAGTGGCAACCCCGGCGAAGCAGTGACAATGATCCCCGACCAGGAAGAGGACCACCTTTTGGGCACCCAGCTCGGATCCAGGTAGCTGTGTCAGCGGAGCGGACACCACGGGCCCCGGTTCCTTCGCCAGCAAGAAAACCCTATGAACCGGACCTTCGGGTCCCAGATCGGAAACCACAGAAGGCGGTCGTACAAGACCAAGCCCGCCCCGGCAGCCCCAGGGCGGACCGACCGCGAGCTCGGCCGATAGGGACTATATGCACACGAACCCCCGGGTGGATCGAGGTACACGGGAGCATTAACATGATCCACGGTGGGGACCATATCGGTCAGCTCACCCGGAGCTCAAAGAAGCGGTGCCTGAGATCAATCCGGGGGAGGGAGGTTTACGCCTTCAGAGAACGAAGCGTCCAAGCCGCTAAAACCGGATGGAACTCGGTCACTTTCTATGAGGATGAAGAGCCGGAGGATGTGATCCAACCGCACACCGACCCCTTCCTTATCACGGTCCAAATAGACCACTGGATAACCAGTCGTATGCTGATCGATACCGGAGCCTCTGTCAACGTAATGTTCCGAGACGCGTACCGAGGACTGCAAAGAGGGAGGAACAAGTTATCCCAGGATAACGAGCCGCTGATAAGCTTCTCCGGTGAGGTAGTCCAGCCTCTAGGATCCGATTACCTACCAATCATTTTCGGCAAGGGAGACAGAACGAAAACAGAGCATTTGGAATTCATCATCGTCGACTGCCTGTCGTCGTACAATGGTATAATCGGTCGGCCAGGGTTATGGAGGCTCAAAACGTTCATTGCCGGCCATATGCTGATGTTGAAGATGCCTTCACCAGCCGGAGTTATAACTATACGCGGGGACCAGAGAATCGCCCGTAAGTACTACGCAGAAGCCCTGACCCACGGGAGGAAGCGGGCCGAGGTCTTTACAACCGCTCAGCAAGTACCAGCGCCGGATCTGAGTCTTGACCCCCGTGATGACATCGCTCCAGGTAGAGTTAGGCGATTCACGTTCACCGAGAAACCAGAGCGACCTTCGGCCGTGGAGGAAACCGAAGCCATCTGTATTTCCAAAGACCACCCGGACCGAAGCGTAGTGATAGGGACACAACTCGACCCGGTCGTCAGGGAAGAACTCATCGCCTTTCTCCGGGCCCACAGTTCGGTCTTCGCATGGTCCTACGAAGACATGCCGGGCATATCCCCAGAGATAGCCGTTCACCGGCTAAACTCATTACCCAGCGTCCCCCCGACGAGGCAAAAGAGGAGGTCTTTCAGCCCGGCAAAATATGAGGCGATTAGAGAAGAAGTACAGAAACTCATGGGCATAGGTTTCATCCGGGAAGTCCAGTACCCGCGCTGGCTCGCCAACGTGGTCATGGTACCGAAGAAGGCGGCCGGTCAGTGGCGTATGTGCGTGGACTTCACTAATCTAAACCGGGCGTGCCCAAAGGACAGCTTCCCGCTCCCTCGGATTGATCAGCTCATTGACTCCACATCCGGCTTCAAGCTGCTCAGCTTCATGGACGCCTACGCCGGGTACAACCAGATACGGATGCACCCGGATGATGAAGAACACACGTCATTCACAACCGACCGAGACACCTACTGCTATAAGAGGATGCCGTACGGTCTAAAGAACGCCGGCGCCACCTACCAACGGATGGTGAACCAAATGCTGGAACAAGAGATGGGCAAAACCGTGGAAGTTTACGTTGATGACATGTTGGTCAAAAGCTTAACTGCGGGGGCCCACGTCCGGGATTTGGCCGTGGTCATCGGTAAAATGCTCAAATTCGGAATGCGCTTGAACCCGAAGAAGTGTCTTTTCGGGATTTCAGAGGGTCTTTTTCTAGGGCACATCATCAGCCAGCGAGGGATAGAAGCCAACCCGCTGAAGGTCCAGGCAATCCTTGATATGGAAACACCAGGAGAGAGAAACCAGGTCCAGATCTTGACCGGCCGGTTGGCCGCCCTGGCCAGATTCATCTCCCGTTTAACCGATAAGTGCGTCCCGTTCTTTAAACTGCTCAAGGCACAGCAAACCAGGAAGATACTCTGGGCTGCGGAGCATGAGGCAGCGTTCCAGTCCATCAAAGCATACCTGGCTGCAGTTCCTCTCCTATCCAAACCACTGCCGGGAGAAATGTTGTACCTTTACATAGCCGCATCCGCAGCCGCCGTCTCCGCCGCTCTCGTCAGAAAGGAGGGCACGCTCGAACTTCCGGTATACTACGCGGGAAAGGGACTTACAGGAGCCGAGGGCCGGTACCCCGATATAGAGAGATTGGCTCTAGCCTTGATTGTTAGCGCCAGGAAGCTCCGACACTATTTCCAGGCTCATTCCATCACCTTATATACCAACCACCCCCTGCGGCAGATCCTGCAAAAGCCAGACACCAGCGGGAGGCTCGTACGATGGGCAGTCGAATTAGGGGAATTCGACATCACCTATGCCCCACGAACAGCCATCAAGGGACAGGCTGCTGCCGACTTCATATGTGAGCTCACCCCAATGGCGGTAGAAGTCCATCCCGCCCGGCTCGAGGACGCACGGGCAGAACAAACCGCCAAGATCGAACCAGACCTGCCAACCGGCTGGAAACTTTACGTGGATGGCTCCGTAACCGCCAAACGGAGTGGGGCCGGGGTCCTGATAATCTCACCCGACGGCCAATCGTACGAGTATGCACTACGGTTCCTTTTTACCACCTCCAATAACGCTGCCGAGTACGAGGCCCTCATAGCCGGTCTGCAACTGGCCAAGGAGCTGGGAATCTCATCCATAGACATATACAGCGACTCCAGCTTGGTAGTCAACCAGATGAACGGGGTGTTCGAGGTTAAAGATCCTCAGCTATCCTCCTACCAGGCTTTGGCCAAAACACTGATCGGGTTCTTCCGCGGCACCAAGATCCAACATATTCCCCGGGATGCAAATAGGCATGCAGACGCCCTTGCGAGGCTAGCAACCGGAAACTACCCCCCAGAGTACCGGAGAGCTAAAATCGAGACCCTCCAAAAGCCAAGTATAAGCAAGACCATCTCCGAAATATTCGCGGTAGAACAGGTACCACCGAGCTGGATGGACCCAATAGTCAAGTATCTGACCGACAAAACCAGCCCCCAGGATGCGGTGGAAGCCAGGAGGCTGCACCTCCGGTGTGCCCGGTATGGCCTCATTAACGGCCAATTATACCGAAGGGGCCACAGCTTCCCCCAGCTGAGGTGTGTGACTAAGGAGGCAGGAGAAGCAATCATGCGAGAGATCCACGAGGGGGTATGCGGTAATCACTCCGGCGCAAGGTCATTATCCCACAAATCACTCCGAGCGGGCTATTTCTGGCCCGATATGGCGGCAGCATCGAGGAAAATATCACGCGGCTGCCACAAATGCCACATGTATGCCTCGGTACCTCGTGCCCCGGCAATCGCATTATCAATCCTGTTGGCACCTTGGCCTTTCGCACAATGGGGATTAGACATCATCGGCCCTTTCCCCGTGGCAGTAGGACAATACAAGTACGCCATTGTGGCAGTGGATTACCAAACTAAATGGGTCGAGGCAGAACCGTTGATAAAGATCACTGAGGAACGGGTTAAGAAATTCCTGTGGAAAAACATCTACTGTAGGTTTGGGGTGCCGCAGACTATTATCACGGATAATGGGACGCAATTCAACAACGCGGATCTCATCCAGTACACAGCCTCCCTGGGGACCCGGATGCTGTTTGCCTCGGTAGCACACCCGCAGACCAACGGCCAGGCAGAAGCGGTCAATAAGATTATCAAAACTCTTCTTAAAAAGAAACTGGATGCCAAGAAGGGATGCTGGGCCGAGGAACTCCCCGCGGTATTATGGGCCATCCGGACAACAGCAGCAGAGGCAACAGGAGAGACCCCGTTCTGCTTGGCATTCGGGAGTGAAGCAGTGCTCCCTGTGGAGACTGAGATACCCAGCGGCAGGGTCGAGAATTACGACGCCGACACAAATGCCGACGGCTTACTACTCAACCTGGACCTCATCGAGGAGCGGCGCGACCGAGCGCACATGCGAAACCAAACCTACAAGCAGCGGGTCGCCCGGTACTACGATAGAAGGGTCCGGGAAAGAAAGCTGCAAGTCGGCGACTGGGTCATGAGGAAGGTCCAGAAAAAGCCATTGGCCTTGCAGCCAACATGGGAGGGACCCTACCAGATCACCGCGGCCGTAGGCCCGGCAACATTCCACATCATAGACGCTACGGGCATCTATTCTACCAGGCCGTGGAATATCGAACACCTACGCTTTTACCCTAGATAGTAGCAATCATAAAGGAACGAAAGTGTAATTGGCAAGCATTGCAATGTGCAGTTATGACATTAAAGAGACCACCAATTACAGGATATATGTACAGAGCAAACACCTAGCTAGCGCTCCCGGAACCCACAACCCCCGACCCGCCACCTTTTAGCTCCCGCTCCTGCTCCCTCATCACGATCAGGGCTATGTCAGCCTCCATCCGCTCGGCGTCGAGCCACCCTTTCTCCCGCCACTCCAGATAGGCGTCACGTATACCCTCCGTGCGAGCCTTCTCCAGCATCTCCTCAAAATCTGACGACTCCCGAAACTCGTCAACGGCCTTATCGGCCACTTCAGCAAGTTCGGATTCCACCAGCCTCTCCCGTCCCCGAACGACCGCCGTCATTTGGGCCTGCAGCTCCAAAACTTTTGCCTCCAACTCAACAATCCTCCCATCACGGGCGGCAAGCTGTCGGCTGGCTTCCTCTCTCTCCCGCACGAGTTCCGCGCTCAGCCGGCCGCCTTCCTCCCTTTCCTTCGCAAGCTCGGCTTCCGCCACACCCACCTTAACACCCAGCTCCTCCACCCGCTTCTCCAGGACAGCGGCAGCCTCCATTCTGGGGCCGGCGACATAAAACCTCTGAGCCAGCTGCCAAAAGAAAGCAAAAGGAGCATCAGCTCATGTCACATCACGGAAGAGGACTCACAGAAAAAACATTTACCTGTAGAGCCAGTCCCACGGGCTCCGCCATACTCTCACCCGGATTTTCGGTCCAGGACCCCTCCCGGTCGAGCCCCAAGGTTTCGATTATACCAGCCACAAGCCTGCTAAATCCACCACCAGAGCTACGAACGGTTTCCGGTTCCTGAGTCCTTCGACCACCCGCCTCCACAGTCGGGACTATGGCTCGCTCCATCGGCCCGGCTGAGCTTGACGCCCCCGCATCAAATACCCTCGCTCTCTTTGCCGGACTTTCACTGTGGCTGCTTCGACGGTGCTCGGGCAAAACCACCGATTCCCTCTCCCGCGAGGTACGCACTGCCATTTGCCGCGCCACAGGGTCTGGCCCCGGGAGGCCCTCCGCCCGCACTTCCCGAATGCGGAGTGGGGAATTGTTCTCACCGCCCGGCCGCCTCCCATAATGAGCGTCCGAGAACACTAGCGGCACCGGCCTTGCATGCTCCGTACGCTTCTGGGTAGCCACGTCAAGAACGACTTTTGCGGCCTCCTCCCCTATCTCCATCAACCGCGCTGCTATAAGCTCCTCATCCGGCTCGATAGTCTCCTCAACTTTAAGCGCGGGCCGAGGACCATTAGTAGGTTTTCTCCCCATCCCCAGCACCTCCAGCACGTTCCACCGAGTGAAATTGTAGGTGCTCCGGCTATCATGGTCCCAGCCATAAAACAAACGGAATAACCGTTGCTTCTCCAGGTTCTCCAATTCATAGGTCTGGTCCCCGATCGGTTGATATGCCCCGGGCACTTGATAACCCCTCCAGGTACGCTGCCACTTACCACCGGCCAGCACCACCGACCTCCTCCAGCCATCCAAAACCGTCGCCGGCAGATGCGTAATGGCAGCACCATGCTCCCGCGTGGCAAAATTCACGCAACCACGGCACTGGCCCTTTCTGCAGTAAGAAATCCTGTACAGCGCCCGAAATTCATTAACCGTGGGCCAGTCCATATAACTCAAACAGAACAGGCACCCAAGCCCAAGCAACTGCCTCCACTGATTGCTCGGAAGCTGGGTTGGGGAAAGATTCAGTGAGCTCAGCATGTACTGGACAAATCCCGGCAACGGCAGCGATAGTCCGTTGCGGAACTGGTCATCAAAAACGGCGACCCAGCCCGGCTCCGGATTACAGGCCAGCTCGCCGGGATGCAAGCCTCGAAGTTTAACGGAAGAGTTGATATCCCACCTCGACCGAAACTCCCTAATCTCCCTCTCGTCCATACTTCTGATTGCTTCGTCGCAGACAATCGTCCCATCACCATCCCGCAGCTCGTGCCTCCTAGGCCCACGACCGCCACTGGCATAATGCGCAGATCTCCCAGACGCCATTAAACCTCAAAACAAAAATTCAGTTCTGCCGAAAGAGGGAAGAGGAGAGCAGAAAGCAAAGTGCGGCAGGAGGAAAGCAGATGAGACGATAAATAGGGCAACAACAAAGGTCAGGCAACCCCAGCCGTCGATCCCCTCCATCTCAGTCCGCCCCCTGCCGACACGTGTCCACGACATCAATAAAAGGACCCCATGCCATCATAACTGATGGAACTGATGGGCTCCCCCTTCATTGCATGTCAGCCACATGTCCCACCCGCAAGCAACAGTTAGTAAGCAAGGAGCACGCAACGAGGCGTCCCCTCTCCTCGCTTCACAAAGGTCAACCTTCGAATCAACCCGACACCATGACGTGTCACGGTTATTTACACCGGCTGAATGCCAGTTCACTGGAGGACTTACCCCGATATGGCAGCCCGCCCGGTCGAGATCCGCCCAGCACTATGGCATTCCACCGGGCATGTGACATTCAACCAGCTCCAAAATATTCTACCGGATGTCATTCCCTACGCCTACGGGCAGGGACGAGCCAGCAACAACGCGAGGCTTCAAAACGCATGGGCTTTATAAACCCGGGCGAGCTTACATCTAACCAATGTACTCTTGTCCAGCAGGATAAAAACCCTGCATCACACTGAACTGTGATACCCTTGGGGATGCATGGCGAGACTCGTTATCTCAACGCCACTCCACTGGGCAGATTGTCTCTCTAAAACAGAGCAAGTCTCCCCGCAGGCTAACAAACCTGCACATTACCTCAACGCTTAAACAACAAAAGCTGAGAAGGCTAGCAAGTGTTAAAACAACGCCTCAGCGCGGCCATAACACCCTTCGGGCACCTGTTGGCCTATTCCACGCACCAACAGGCCTCCCCGAAGGCTAGTCTGCAAGTCTATCCGGGACTCGTTCCGATACGGCAGGACGCCCGTCGAGCTCCCGTGAACTCCGCCCCGCACCAATATGGTTCATCCGGGACTCGTTTCGATACTTTAGGAACGCCCATTCAAGATCCAGATACTCACCTCGGTCACGCCCAATCTTTAACGCGGACTTGGGGGACTGAGCACCGGTAGGTTGGTAACCCTGCGGGTCTGCAGGCCAAGAGCAAGACAGATCTTAAGTCCCCATTCAAGATTGCACTTGACCGGGAACTTGGGGGACTTGTTGACAGTAGCCAGAGAGGCTACACCAGGGCCCACAGACCCGCAGCAAGCGCACCAGAGCTCGGACCAGGACCCAGGATCGGACCACCAGCACCAGGCCTCGGGCCCCAGTGGTCTATCCTGCCTCCAGGGATCCTGGGACCAGGGGCGCCCGCCTGCCAAAGAGGGCACCAGAATATCCAAACAGAAGGGAACCAGTCCCACATCGAAGGGTAAGGCCAGCCCTCACCCTCGACCACCTATATATGGGCCTCAACTACCACCATAAATAGGTAACTTGTCTCTCTCCCTGCTTACATACGTGCCCAAGTTATATATATATTCCAACTATACTAACTTAGGCATCGGAGAGGTGAAGGCCGGCCCGCCCGGTATTCCCCTTAGTAAGCAGGATTGCAGGAGATCGAGTTGGATTCATCAAGTATCTACCAAGACCCCCGGGTTTAGGCAGAAACATAGATTATATTCTTGAGAGTAAGTGAGAACATTTGCTTTTAGTCATGGAGATTCTTTCATAATTACTAAACATCGATCTATATAGAAAAATTAAAAATCAAATCTTGGATACAAATACCGTTTGTCTTTCAACATTCTTGCCAGATTAGCATCAATGTATATTTACAGATAGTTTGTTGGGAAATACATGATTATTTGTGGTGGATGAGAATTTATATTAATTGAGTAGTAGTGCTAATTAAGATAAATTGGTCAGCATTAGTTGAAATCAATCAAATCATGACTGTTTTGAAGCAACATCTACATTATCTTAGTGAAGAAGATATTTGAAGGTCTTCTACTACTTAATTACGAGTAGCGAGATTTTCAATAATTTATATGGTAAAACAAAAGGCCAAAATGAAAGCAACAAATTGTGGTCACGCAATGAGCTTTTGTAGGGCTCTATTCTTTATATGACACTCATATTACAAACTAGTAGATGATGAAATTGTTATTTTGAGGACCTTGTGTGTAGTCTATTTCGTCTATAGTTATGTATGACCATCTTATCTTAGATGGCATGTGGATTGTTGCATCAAAAGAATACCATCACATGTGAGAATTGCGTCTAAACTAGTCGGGTGAAAAACAAATAATCTTATCAAGTAAAACTTATGATATAGTCCATTAGTTCCTGCACTTTTATTTATATGTATATAATTAAAATCATTCATTTGGATTATAATCCAAATTTGAGTCATTAATTGTAAATTATGTAATTCCATGGGGTGTTTTATGAAGTGATAAATTGGGGTTATTATCAATCCTTAATCATCATATCTATGAATTAATCAAAACAAGTTTGAAAGTTAATTGAGTGGAGTTTTTGGTCATTGTGTAAAATGATATTTAGGAAGGTGGTGAGGTGACTCGCCACACGTCCTTTATAGTGGAGATAAGAGAATTTGCTTTTGGAACTAAAGTCTAATCTTCCATGTGGCAACAACCAAACATTGACACCCAAAAAACTTGCAGGACGAATCCACAAAATTAAACAACTCAAATCTTCTTCTTCACAACGGTCACAAGTCATAACACGAAATCGTCCTACCATTTTTTTTTTCTTTCTTAATCATAGTTAGCTCACTGAAAATTATAACAAGGGTAACGTCAATTGATTTAATTTGATGAATAATCACTGCCTCATTGCGTTGTGAACTCATCATTCTGATGATGGGGGTTCGCTGTCGGCTCCTCGTTCCGGTTGGTAAACACGACGAATGATCGTGACGACAATAAATGGTTAACGCCATTTGAGACAGTTTATCGAACATTTTATAATTAATATATACATAGACTAATATTGGGCCTTTCCCTAGGCTTGCTAGGTTTGGGTATTGGATTAGGATACTATGCGGCCCAACTCAAGAGATAGAATGTAGGGAGCAAGGGATAATGAATACGAGTTGTATGGTATAGAAACCCATGAAGGGATATGAACATTCAAAAACACAAGGTCACAATACATGTATCTACTGTCTAAGAACACATCAGTTCAAAGCTTATACACCCATTTAATAAATGGCTACAATCTTCCAAGCACTGGTTCCCATTTGTTCTTCTTCAAGCTCAAGGCAGACTCCATGGAACACCCCCTCCAGACCCATCTCAGAATCCATGGCCTGTTTGCCTATCTCACACTTGTTTAGGCAGCAAGGCCAAGTAGCTGTCTCAGTTGCCTTCAACCCTTCTGGGAATTTTGACATCTCTCTCTATGATGATGAAGAAGGTATTACCTAACAACACCCTTTTCTTTTCTTTTTCTTAAGTAAAATGTTATTGTTGGTGCCTTTTTGTTCATCCCTTTATCCAAACTCTTAAGTTGTTTGTGTGGTGCACATTTGACAGACACATCTAAGGTTGAGCCTCCAATGCCACCAAGTGAAGGCAGATTTGAGATTGTTATTGATAATGATGATATTCGTCGTCTCGACTTAACTGCATTTCATACTGCAACTGGCATTACCAATCCTTTATCAGGTACTTAGCATCAGATTATGTACTAGTTGAATTGAAACTCACACTTTTGCATGTAGAATTTTTATGGAAGTTCTGTCCTGGTACTTATGTTGTGTAGCCAAGCCAAACGAGTACCTCGAGCGTACAATTGGCTTTACTATTAACTACACTAGAGAAGATCCTCGCGATCCTCGAGAGCTGTCAGAGTTTCCTGATATAAGACTATGGTTTTTGAGACTTGATGCTGCTTATCCTTGGTTGCCTGTGCTCTTGGATTGGCGAGCCGGAGAGCTAGCTCGTTATGCTGCCATGTTGGTGCCACATCAGGTAATAGCAAGTACAATGTCACAGTTTGAGAGACCAAAAAATAGGCTTGTTAAGCTAATGACATGACTTTTCGGAATATGAATTTGCAGATGAATATGAGGATGGGTGTTGTGTTCAATCCTGAGGCACTAGAACTGTTTGTTATGCAGAAAGTTTTTATCGTGTACTCGTGGCTGATGAAACATAACATTCCAAAGCCAAGATTGAAGACTAGTGACATGGCTAGAATGCTTGGGTTCGGTATTGGAGATGAGCTTTATGATTTGATTGATAAACATCCGATTTCCACATTATAAAAACACAGAGCCTAAAAGTCCAGCTTAGTGTAAAATATCTAATGGTTACATTATATCAATGTCGGAGAGGAGCTGCTACTAACATCCATGAGGTAATCCTTCTTCAGAGGCACACAAATTCCTTTTAGATTTTAATTTGAAATCTTGATACATGTTTCGTAAACCTTTGCTAGGGGTTTCATAAATGTATGCATACTGCTATCAAACTACTACTGCATAAGAATAAGTATAGAATGAATTTAGTTAGAAGGGTTAGTTAGGAGAAGAAACAGAACCAGCTAGGCAATCCAAAAACAGTACTGATGAAGCAACCAAGTGCAAATAAATACATAGTTAATTCATAGAAATTGGAAACAGATATAAAGCCACATAATTTGCTCTCAAACTTATAGTAATAAAGTGCAGAAACTCACCTATAAAATTCCTCCAGCCTGCAACCATTGAAAATCAGATGCTCTCATTTGCTTATCTTTCTCTGTGGGCGGCCATCTTATATTAAGTAGGCTTTGACTCCCTTGTTCTGGCAGTTTAATCAGGTTCCCATATTTTTTCAGAGAAGGGAACCTGGGTTTTAAAAGACAAATATTAGAGATCCCAAACTTCTTTGCCTTCTCGAGTGGACCTGTTACACATTTCACAGGAGCTTGTCTTAGATCAAAGAAGAATAATGTTTCATCCGATATGAAGAATATGCCATTCTCCCATTCACCGCAAGGGAACTCTACGAATTTGGATGGTATTAGTGGTTCTAACATGCAGCTACTTATGTTGCACTCTAGCGTCCACTCTTTTGTATTGTAGTCTTTCATCACCCATATGTCGATCTCTGCATTAGAAGAACAACCCATGATGGCCATACATCCTTTCAAAGTAGTAAGTTTCAAGTGTCAAGTATGCAATTGTAGCCCTCCGTGCGCACGGTACTGAGTCCGGCTGGCTTCGTCGGGTCGTCAAATTTCTCGATCATATTGACGATAAGTCACTTTTTCCAAGGTTGGTGAGAACCTTCGCCTGCTTTAAGCCTCCGCTGATTCCGCAGTCGAAAAACTCTTGAATCTGGACGCGCCGCCCAGTCCGGATCTCAACGGCGGTGGAAACTCCGCCGATGCTAGGGTTTGCTCTGCCGAGTTTGTAGGCCAAGTCGTTTCCCTAGCATCGGCCGAGTTTACACCGCCGTTGAGATCCGGACTGGGCGTACAGATTCGGGAGTTTTTCGACTGCGGAATCACCGAATACGTAAAGGAGGCCAAGATTCTCACCGACATTGGAAAAAGTGACTTCATCGTCAATCTGATCGAGAAATTTGACGACGACGAAGCCAGCCGGACTCAGTACTGTGCGCCCGACGCTCCGGCGATCATTCTTGTCAAAGAAGCCCTCCCGGAGATGTGAAGACTCTTGCATATCAGCTTCTTCGAGGACTGGAAGCGGCCGATTTTCACATCTCTGCAATTTCCGAGCAAAATTGGTAACGGCGAGCTGTGAAAATCGGTGATTGCGAAGGAGGAGAGAGATCGAGTACTGATCGGAAGTTAGGGAGTGATGGAAGAAAATGAAAAAAGGGCGGGTCTGGAAGTTTCAAGAGGCTTTGGAGGGAGATGGAGAGAATGAGCTCGGATTTGATTGGGAAAATCATGCCAATGCAAATGCAAATGCACACACTAATTACATTGCATAAAGCCCCACAGCATGAGCAATCTATGGACCTCTCGTGCTTGTTCACATCTGATCTGACTTCTTGGTCAAGTTTTGTCAGGCCTGATGGTTCGGTGTGATCTTTTCGGCTATTGGACTGGGCCTTGCCTCCACTTCTGGTGGGCCTACTTCTATTCAAACACATTCGTGTAATATCGTTGCATATAGGCCTCATCATTTGGCCCTCTGGCCCTGGCCCGCCCTAAAGCCCGCCCTACCCTATAGGGCCGAAGCCCGGCCCGGCCCTCTATTAGGGCGGGTCGGCCCTAGTCCTTTTCGAGTAGGGTAGGGTGAAGGTCGAGCAAATTAAACCCGACCCTACCCTACGGCCCGGCCCTATTGAGCCCTTTAGGGCCAAACCCTACCCGGCCCTAAAAGCCCAACCCAGTCCTACCCTAAAATTTTAACTATTTTATATTACATAATACATACAAATGTCTTCACTAAGCGATTTGGGGCTCTAAATTTGTCGGATTTAAGTGATTTTTTTACCATCACCATATTTCATCATAACGATCAAATGCTATTTCATAGCGTTTTTCAAAATTTGACTTCTTTTATATAGTTGTTTCAAAAAGTTGTATACTTGAGTATAATCTATTAATCAAGTTATACCGCATTAGTAAGCATGTTGTCATTATAATGTCTAAATTCACAAAATGAAAATTTTGACCATCTGATATGATCGTTATAGTCAAATATGAGTAGAGTATAAAAATCAACTCGTTTCGTGAATGTTCGATGCTCGATCAAAACGGTCAACCATATTTTCATAAAACTTATCATACGAAAACGCTATTACGTACCTATAGATGACTTTGTTTCGTCGACTCTTCCAAACATTAAACTCTCAAATAGATGAAACGTAATCATCCATGTAAAAATGTAGGAACGTTTACCTCCCGATACTATGGCTCCCCATAGAGAGATATAAGCTTAAATAAGGTTGACCGCATCGATCGGGGCTCTAACTTTGTCGGATGTAAGTGATTTTTTTACCATCACCGTATTTCATCATAAAGATCAAATGTTATTTCATAGCGTTTTTCAAAATTTGACTTCTTGTATATAGTTGTTTCAAAAAGTTGTACACTTGAGTATAATCTACCAATCAAGTTATACCGCATTAGTAAGCATGTTGTCATTATAATGTCTAAATTCAATAAATAAATTTTTTGACCGTCTGATATGATCGTTATAGTCAAATATGAGTAGAATATAAAAATCAACTCGTTTCGTAAACGTTCGATGCTCGATCGAAATGGTCAACCATATTTTCATAAAACTTATCATACGAAAACGCTATTACGTACCTTTAGATGAACTTGTTTCGTCGACTCTTCCAAACATTAAACTCTCAAATAGATGAGACGTAATCATCCATGTAAAAATTTGAGAACGTTTACTCCCGATACTATGACTTCACATAGAGAGAGATAAGTTTAAATAAGGTTGACCGCATCGATCGGGGCTCTAATTTTGTCGGATTTAAGTGATTTTTTTACCATCAACGTATTTCATCATAAAGATAAAATTCTATTTCATAGCGTTTTTCAAAATTTGACTTTTTTTATAAAATTTGACTTCTATTTCATATCCGGCCCTAAAAGCCCAACCCGGCCCGGCCCTGTTAGCCCTAATAGAATGGGCCTTAAGGGCGGGTAAGGGTTTACATATCAAATCTCTAGCTCGGCCCTAAGCTATGTTGACTTAGTCAAAGCTCGGCCCGACCCTACCCTAAGCCCTAAATTTTAGGGTAGGGCTTGGCCCGGCCCGGCCCATGATGAGGCCTAGTTGCATACTTGGATGACTTATTGGCGCCAAGAGCTGCCTTTGTTTGCTTTCACAGCTTTGACTACTTCAAACTCCTTTTCCTATTTGGGATAGGAAACGAAACCCTTACAAGTTATCACTTATATCGGTGTCTAATATTCCACACAATACCGTGAAAACTTTTGTTAATGGATGATGGTTAAGGATTGAAGGAACTAGTTGCAGCTACGTTAAAGAAATTATGGTTTACGCCCATTGGTCCGCACGGTTTTGTTTTTGAGGTTTCACCCAAAACGCGCCTCATTGTATTGAGCTAACCCTGCATATATAAACACAGCATCCACTTTCTTTTGGGTGATGTGGAATGCGTGATCTGCCTATCTACTAAGTTCCCTAATCAGGTCAGGTCAGGGTATTCACAATCCACCCCCTTAGAGTCCGACGTCCGCATCGGCACACTTCCGGCCGGAGACAGGCTCTGATACCATATGTAACAGTCATGCCCATACACTTGAGATATTGTCTGGTTTATGCCCACTGGCTCGCACGGTTTTGTTATTAAAGTTTCACCCAAAATGCATCTCAATGTATTTAACTAATCCTGCATATATAAGCACATCATCCACTCTTTCCCGGGCGATGTGAGATGCGTGACCTACCTATCTGCTAGCTTCCCTAATCAGGGTAATCACACCCCATGCAAGGCTAAAACGCCCATGAAAGCATGCAAACAAGGCTAGCAAACAACACATGAAGATATTAGATATAAGTGTGATGTTCTTTAATGAAAAATACAAAACAGCTGACTCACAAGAATTAAGAAATCAATTACAAGATTAAAGCAAGACAATACGTCTAAGCTAGAGAAGCTAAATCAACCATCACTACCAGAAAAGGGGTTATAGCCGACGATATGGGAAAAAACGGCCGACGAAATAGTACCTCGTCGGCTATAACCCGTTATAGCCGACGAACTACTATTTCGTCGGCCACATCGTCGGCTATAATATTATAGCCGACGACTGCCGACAACTCGTCGGCTATAACTATAGCCGACGAAACGTTTTTAGTTATAGCCGACGAGGATGGTATTCGTCGGCTATAAGAGTTATAGCCGACGAAAAGTTTTTGTTATAGCCGACGAGGGGGGTATTCGTCGGCTATAACTCTTATATCAGATCGACCTTCTGCATCAGGGAGCTCATTCGTCGATGAAATCGTCCAAAACGCTCTGAAATCGTCCAAAACCTCGGCCATAAGCTTGAAAGGTACGTATATTGCTGTGTGTGTTGATTTAGTTGGTTATATGCAGAGGTGTATTAATTTAGAGTTTAATTAGAATAAATGTGTGATTAATTTGATATATATATATATATATATATATGTGTTGAGATGAGATTATTAATGGGTTGATATATATGTTGTATTGGTTAGATAGAATTGAAGTTTTGTTGAAGATTAGTGATTGATTGTTGATTTATAGGTGATTTTAGATGAATTTGATGAAAAAATGTATATATATTAATTAATTTAATTGTAATTAAAAATATATTGTTGGTATATATAAAAAATACATTGTGTTTAATTAATTAGGGAGATTGACGATGTTTTAATTAATTTAGGGATGCATGTGTATATATATATATATATATATATATATATATATATATATATATATATATATATATATATATGTGTGTGTGTGTAATGATGAATTTTTTAATTAATTAGTACGTACGTAGTACGTGCATATATACATATCTATATATAGCTATATTTATTTCTTGAATTTACAGGATGGACAAGAGTTGGATTACCCTTGGAAGATGGGATCAGGCGTATCATGATGGAGTTAGGAGTTTCCTGGATTTTGTGATGGCTAACTGTGGAGACACTACACTTCATTATTGTCCGTGTAAAAAGTGCAAGTGTGCCACCCCACGACACCGGTTTTCCATAGAGACAGTGGAGCAACACCTGGCTAGATATGGATTTTGGGTCCTATACACTAATTGGATTTATCACGGTGAACCAGAGTTTGCGGGTCGTCATGATCATGGACAATTTGCCGAGAGAGGGAGTTCCTCCAATGATCCGACAACGAACTGGATCAACGATATGTTTCCTCGTGAGAGCGGTGTCTTTGAGGAAGCACCAGATGTGCAACTCCCACCTCCGGAGATGGAGTGTTTCCCTGATATTGAGCCACTCGAGCCATTACCCCGATCTCCGGTCAACACAAGTGGTATGGAAAAGTACAACAACCTGATCGCATTGCAACAGACTCCGTTGTACCCCGGATGCAGTAAGACTGTCCTTGAATCTGTCATGGGAGTGATGAAGATCAAAACGGAGAACAAAGGCACTGTCAAATCGGTTGATGATTGGCTTCGGCTATGGGGTGGGGCGATGCCCCCCGGACATCGGCTTCCTACCAGTCATCATAAGGTGCGACATATCCTTAAAGATCTCGGCCTTTCCTACATCAAGATTCATGCATGCAGATACGATTGCGTTCTGTTTTACGGGGAAGGACTTGCAGATCTTGAATACTGCCCATTATGCAATACAGAGCGGTATAAGTTCACTCCTAAAGGGAACAAGAAAGCTGTGAAGATACTTCGGTACTTCCCGCTGATTGATAGGCTTGAGCGGTTGTTCATGTGTGCTTTCACGGCCGAAGCTATGAGATGGTGGGCTGAGAGGAATGTGCCTGACGATGACACCCTTAGACATCCCGCCGACGGAGAGGCTTGGAAGAAGAACGTGCTGGAGTTTCCCGAATTTGCATCAGAGGTTCGAAATGTTTGGCTAGGGCTATCATCCGACGGTTTCAACCTTTTTGGCAAGAAAGAGCTTCAGTACAGTGTGTGGCCAGTTATTTTGATTCCGTACAACTTTCCACCGTGGATGTGCATGAAGAAGGAATATAACATGCTCACATTGTTGATTCCAGGCCCAGGTTATCCGGGAAAGTGTCTCGATGTGTATTTGAGACCCGTAATTGAGGAGCTTCGGTACTTGAGTCTGAACGGCCACCTGGTCTACGACCGGTTCAAGTGTTCACTTGTTCAAGTGTCGATGGTTTGATACTAGGCCGCACCGCATACGGATCGATCAGTACGGCATACTTTCGGTGAATACCGCCACTAGTGTGTATGAAGACGACCCCTTTGTTTTCGCCACAGCGGCCAAAAAGGTCTTTTATCTTGACGATCCTTTGAACAAAGGCACGTGGAAGGTAGTTAACCATGTGTCTCAGCGAGACATATACAGTGCTACCACACTTGGTGTGAGCACAGAGTGTCAAGAAGCGACCGCATACCAAGAGCCGGACGCCGGCGACATTCCGGAATCCTCCACCATCCGCGATAATAATGTGACGCCGGGCAGAGTGGTCCGACTTCCTAGGGGTCAGGTGCCCATGTATGATGTTAATCCGAATCGTCTATATCAGCCCGACGATGACTCAGACGACGAGTACGAGCACCGGTTGCCAGATATTAACTACTATACTACGTCTGACTCAAGTGATGAGGATGATTCTGATTATCATCCTTAGTATACTATTTATGTATGTATTTGTGTACGATGGTGCATGCATGTATGAAAATATTTTTTGTCCTTAATTACCGTTTTTCGAATTTATGGGAAATTGTATTGATTTGTTTGTGCGATATTCAGGAATTTATCAGGTGAAATAGGCAATTTTCAGGCCCTAAATGGCAAATTTTCAGAAAGATCAGCGTTATAGCCGACGAAATGGACCATAATTCGTCGGCTATAATGCCCATACTGTAGCCGACGACTTCCAATTCGTCGGCTATACTGTAGCCGACGACTTGCAAGTCGTCGGCTAAAGTATATTGACCGAAACCATACGTAGACCGTTCAAATGCAAAAGTGTCGTGAAATAAGATACGACCGAAATATTGAAATACGACTACGGTTGAAAAATGGGAAGATTCCGACAAAATCTGTGTGCCGAATGTTGCGGTTAGGTGTTTTTTACTTCCGTTTTCCTATGGGTAGCCTGACGGTCGGTAAATATTTGGAGGAAAATTTTTATACGGTTAGTTGCGTCGCATCGATTTGAAACTATTCTCTGTTGAAGGTCAGGCCAAAAAACGTCATCTAGACGGGCCAATTGCCGTTTTAAAGCGTTTAGAGGTTTGACCAAGCAGTTTGACCGTCCCGATCGAGCCTTTAACGTTGTCAGATGTAGTTGTATTTTTTTTCATACATGTATTTAATCTTAACGGTGATATCTGACGGTTGGAATAGATTTTCCAAACTTTTAGATTCGAAATCGGAACATATGCACTAATGTTCCTTAACTTATTTATTAAGTGTTTAAGTGAATGTATAGTTTCAAATAGTTACCATACGTAGACCGTTCAAATGCAAAAGTGTCGTGAAATAAGATACGACCGAAATATTGAAATACGACTACGGTTGAAAAATGGGAAGATTCCGACAAAATCTGTGTGCCGAATGTTGCGGTTAGGTGTTTTTTACTTCCGTTTTCCTATGGGTAGCCTGACGGTCGGTAAATATTTGGAGGAAAATTTTTATACGGTTAGTTGCGTCGCATCGATTTGAAACTATTCTCTGTTGAAGGTCAGGCCAAAAAACGTCATCTAGACGGGCCAATTGCCGTTTTAAAGCGTTTAGAGGTTTGACCAAGCAGTTTGACCGTCCCGATCGAGCCTTTAACGTTGTCAGATGTAGTTGTATTTTTTTTCATACATGTATTTAATCTTAACGGTGATATCTGACGGTTGGAATAGATTTTCCAAACTTTTAGATTCGAAATCGGAACATATGCACTAATGTTCCTTAACTTATTTACTAAGTGTTTAAGTGAATGTATAGTTTCAAATAGTTACCATACGTAGACCGTTCAAATGCAAAAGTGTCGTGAAATAAGATACGACCGAAATATTGAAATACGACTACGGTTGAAAAATGGGAAGATTCCGACAAAATCTGTGTGCCGAATGTTGCGGTTAGGTGTTTTTTACTTCCGTTTTCCTATGGGTAGCCTGACGGTCGGTAAATATTTGGAGGAAAATTTTTATACGGTTAGTTGCGTCGCATCGATTTGAAACTATTCTCTGTTGAAGGTCAGGCCAAAAAACGTCATCTAGACGGGCCAATTGCCGTTTTAAAGCGTTTAAAGGTTTGACCAAGCAGTTGACCAGGGAATAGCCGACGAAATCCTTAACTTCGTCGGCTAAACTCTTGCGATCCGCGCCGTTTCATTGTCTGCCGTTGGATGGGCGAGATCTGACGGCTGCTGAGAGCGTAAAGTATAGCCGACGAGATTCATATTATAGCCGACGATATGCATATTATAGCCGACGATATACTTAACTTCGTCGGCTATAACCGGCCCGCAAAGCCCAACTTCGGCCCGGCCCGGATTTCGGCCCGGCCCGTCAGAGTATAGCCGACGAAATTCGTCGGCTTTAACTATAGCCGACGAATTAAAATAACATCGTCGGCTATAGTCCTTCGATTTAAACCGAAACAGAGGGCGCCTCCCTCATTTTCCAGAAACCCTAAATCCCTAAATCCCCACTGCCGCAGCCGCCCGTCCCTCCCCGACGCCGACCGACCACCACCGACGCCGACCGAGCCTCCCCCTCCCTACCCTCCCCCTCCCCGCCCCCTCCCCGTCGTGCCCGACCCCTCCCCGACCCGAAACCCCCTGCCGCCGCCGCCCCGAGCCGCCGTAGCCGCCCCTGCCTTGCGTCGCCTCTGCCGCCCCTGCTGCAGCCGCCCAGCCGCAGCCGCCCCTAGCCGACCCGAAACCCCCTGCCGCCGCCGCCCCTGCCGCCGCCGCCGCCGCACCGCACCACCGGTCCTCGTCCAGACTGCACCACCATGTCAGGTAGTCCCGATCGAGCCTCATTTACGGTTTTTATTAATTTTGTCGAATTTTGTGAATTTTAGGGTTTTTGTGAATTTTTTGTGGAATTTAGGGTTTTTGTGAAATTTATGGAATTGTGTGGATTTTTTGTTAAATTTGTTAATTTTGTGGAATTTATATACTAATTTTGTGGATTTTTTGTTAAATTTACGGTTTTTATATACTAATTGTGGAATTTTGTTGAATTTATATACTAGTATACTAATTTATATACTAATTTATATATAATTAGGTATAAATATTTTTTTTCATTTTTATGACGATATATATATATATATATTTTTCGGAATATATATATATATATATATAATTAGGTATAAATATAGTTATGTATATATATAATTAGGTGTATATATATTTAAAAAAGTTTGTTATTTTTTTGTGAAATTTAAGGAATTTTGTTTTATATTTCGGAATATATATATATAATTAGGTATAAATATATTTAGGTACGTATATATATAATTAGGTATATATACATTGAATGATGTTTTTAATTTTGTTTTGTGGAATTTTTGTGCAATTTATGGAATTTATATACTAATTGTGCAGGAAACCGGCGCTTTGTAGACCGATGGCTTGGCAGACGGACCGAGAGCGACCCCGACGCTCAGGCAGGATCCAGCCGTGGGGGGAGCGGATCCAGCGGTCGTCGGGGCCTAGGCCGGCCTTTGAGTCGACGAGAGGAGACGTTGATGGGATTGACGCCGAGCGATCCACGTGGGGGCTCCTCGTATGAGTCGACGGGAGCGGGCCCTGACTCGAGTGTCGGAGGAGGACGCAGAGCCACCAGACCCCAGTGCACTTCAGCACTGTTCCATGATCGGCAGCCGACCCCACCGCGCGCCGATCTGGACCCTCCAGAGATGCTCCCTGTCCCCCCACAGCGACATCATCCACAGCTACGGGGCCCACCGTCAGGGGGAGCAGGCCCCTCAGGGTCCACGCCCCGTATGTCTCCGCCATCGGGGATGTACATGGTCCAGTTCCTCCCTGCCATCCCTGAGTACGACGCCAGGGGGAGGCAGATTTGGAGGCACGACCGGCCCCACGAGATTCCCTGGGAGGAGGCCTACTTCTACAGTCCTTTCGACTCAGAGGACTGCCGCGGCCTGTGGGCCGTTCGTGAGAAGGACAAGCAGTACAACGACGCAGGTAATTGGTTAGTTTAATTAATTATTTAGATTGTTTAATTAATTATTTAATTAGTTAGTTTAAATAATTATTTAACTATGTGTTCATTTTAACAGGCGTCCTCGTCAATAAACCCGCGGGGACGAGACGGACCAGAGGGCCAGCGAACATGTCGACCCTGGAGAGGGAGCTGGCCGGTGGGATCAGAGAGATCCTGCCCGGTCCCGGTGAGGATGGACGCCCGATTGAGCGGAGAGACACCACCACCAAGTACATCAACGCGACGGGCATGCTCGTGCGGGACAGGGTCCCACTGTTGTGGCCCGACTGGGGCTCTGTGCCCGATGAGATCAAGGCGCGAGTGTACAATGCACTGTCGGTGAGTTAAATATGATTTTTATTATAGAAAATAAACAATTATGAATTCAGTCCTTATAACTATTTAAAAATATTTTCTAATTAATTTATAATGTTGCAGCAATGGTTTAGAGTCCATCCTACCTTGGACTGGTGGAGAGACGAGCAGCTGAAGAACAGGTTATGTGTTTTGCTTTTTTTTGTATAAATATATTTATTGGCAGTGTACGAATATATCTAACAGTTGTGTTCTGTTAATATAGGTACTCCGAGTGGAAGAACGAGCTGTCCACGCACTACAGGACGTACCATGTGGAGCAGCGCTTGGGGCGAGCTGCAACCCCCCACGAGTTCCGGTACAGGGACTACGAGTGGCTATGGCTGGTAGCCTACTTCGGGAGCGACAGGGTCTCGGTAAGAAAATTTAGCCTGGTAGTATATAACTTTTTAATGTTATTTAATAATTAAATTATGTAGTTACTTAATTCAATTAATTAGTTAGTTAGTTAGTTATTAGTTATTAAATTAAGTCAGTTGGTTAGTTACATAGTTAGTTAGTTCGTTACTAAATTAAATCAAATTAAATTAAATAAAATTAGGTAGTTAGTAAGTTAGTTAGTTACTAAATTAAATTAGTTAGTTAAGTAGTTACTAATTAAATTAGTTAGTTAAGTAGTTACTAATTAAATTAAATTAGTTAGTAACTACATTAGTTATTAATTTTATTTTGGTTAGTTGCTAATATTTTAATTTAGTTACTAATTTATATTTGCGTTTATATGTTTGTTGTTATAATACAGAAAATCTCGCGGACGAACAGCGACAACCGCAGGAGGAACGAGCACCCCCACCACGGCGGCGCCCGCTCCTGGAGGCAGTGGGCAGAGATGGCGAGGAGGGACCGACCGCTGAGGCCGTTGTCGTGGATTCATGCGCAGATGTATCCGGGGCGTCCCGACCAAGTGGTAAGTATTCGTCCATCTTCAATAAAAGTGTTTCATGAAATTAATTTATATATATATTTTTTAATTCGTTTATTATATTTTCTTGTCAATTAGGCGGAAATAGATGCGGAGACCGACGCGATCACCTTCGGGATCGCGCGAGACACTCTGGGAGACGGGGCGTCCGACGAGGCGATCGCGGAGTTTGCCTCCACGATCGACACCCTTGAGCCGCGCTTGGCCTCTCAGATCATGCACGCGGCGGTAGGGACGGGGAACAACTACTTCTACCAGAGAGGCCTAGGCGCGGCGGGAGATGGGGTTCTCAAGTTCACGCCGGCCAATCCCAGCACGCAGCGTGCGGCTTCGACGAGAGGAGACTTGCAGACGCAGCTGCAGAGGACTCAGGCGGAGTTGGCGAGGGCGGTGGAGGCGCTCCAGCAGGCGGAGTTGGCGAGGGCTGCGGAGGCTTCGGCGCAGCAGGCCAGAGACGCATCTGTGGCGGAGATGTACCGATGGATGCAGCAGTCTTGGGAGGCCCAGCAGGCTGGACTCCAGCCCCCGCCTCCGCCACAGATGCCCCAGTTCGTCGTCCCCACTCCCCCCCCCGCATCGGAGTACGCCAGCCGATCAGGACAGCCATAGCCACCGGAACTCGAACGATCCGGTCGACGACGCTACGCGTTTAGGGGGTGATGATGAGTAGATATAGTGGGTTAATTTGTACAGTATGTAGGATATTAGGGATGGATTGATGTGGATATTTGTTGGATATTTGGATGTTTGTTTGTGCATTTTCTGCAGCCCCCGAAGACGAAGAGAAATTGGGCCCGAGTAAAATTTTTTAATTTTTTTAAATATTTAGGGGTTATAGCCGACGATATTGGCATTATTTCGTCGGCTATAACAGTTATAGCCGACGATTTTTACCAAATTTCGTCGGCTATAAGGTCTATAGCCGACGATGTTTACCATATGTCGTCGGCTATACCCTCCCGGCTTCAGGCAAAAAAAAGCCGTTCCTGGTACCGGCGATTGTTATGGCCGACGATAGTGTCGTCGGCTAAAACGGACGTATAGCCGACGATAGTGTCGTCGGCTATACTTCGGGTTAGGGGCAGTTACGTAATTTTTAAAGCCGACGATCTTCTCGTCGGCAATGTTTGAAGTATAGCCGACGACGCTGTTTTCGTCGGCTATACCTGGTGTTTCATAAGCCGACGACTTACCCCGTGTGTCGTCGGCTATACTATAGCCGACGGAGCAATCCCGACGAGATAATAGCCGACGATACTTCGTCGGCTATGACTATAGCCGACGAATTAATGGAAACGGCCGACGAGATGGCGTCGTCGGCTATGACGCCTTTTCTGGTAGTGCATCTTCTAGCAACAAGACTGGAAATAAAACTAATGCTTTCTGGCTTAATTTGCATATGCTCCATAACAGAAGTTCTCTCTCTCTCTCTCTCTCTAATCTATCATAAATACTTTTTCGCAAAATGAAGCTCAAAAGTTTTGGGGTCTTCAACCAAATTCCCAAATTTTCGAAGGGAAATTAAGCTCCTTTTCAAACTGAAAATTCCTCGACCATACTTCTTACTAATAGGATATGTCACACATTTCATCGATGAAGGTCTTAGATCGACGAATAATAACTTTCCCCCATATGATCTATGAAATATATTTCAGACTCCATTCCACAGCAACTTTCCCTGACAAATCTAAAGTCACCATGTAAATATCCAAGCTTTATGATATGTTCTAGTTTCCACTTTTTTTGGTGTAATCTTTCATCACCCATATTTCCATTTTTTTTCTTTGAAAACGTATTAACAACGGCAATAGATTTCCCCAAAGTAATCAAGTGTAGGTACCGCAATTGTGATGTCACTGGGATGGAAGTGAAATAAAACTCTTCTCTTCTGAAGTCGAAAGTTACCATTTGGATTTCTCCTGCAGGATCATCTACTTTTGTAAACATCAACCAATGCATATCTCCGTATGCACATACACTCTTAGCGGAATAAGGGACTGATGAGAAGGGTACGTAACGGCATCTCTCTCCAAGAGCTTGTGCCTAATACGAGAAGTTGTGCTACATAGTAGCACTTTAAAGGCAACGGTTCTTTATAAACTTGAGAGACACGGATGAGTTTATATGTGTTGGTTATATCATCAAATCCCATACCGTAAGAATCATTCGTGATAATTAAATCCTTACCAAATTTTGTATATAGGATGTTACTAGTCGGGATTCTTAGAATTTCTCCACAAAGAGGATTGATCAAGAAACAATTTCCACCTTTGCATGTTGGCTTGTAGAAAATCAAGTCGTAGAAAACAAAAGCTACATCGGAATAGAATTCCTCGTGGGATGAGTAGAAAATGAAGTCTGAGAGAGTAAGGTCACCTTCGTTGTCGTCATAATTCAGCGGTTCCAATGTCGTTATCATTCTTTTGGTAATCCCGCACTCAGATAGAGCATGACGCAGCACAAGTTGAGGTGCTGCTCCAGCAAGAGAGTTGGTCGGAATCAAAAAACGAGTCTGCAGATCAAGGAAAAAGGGGGAGTAGACTATGTCCGACAAGGTCTTGGAGACGCATCTGATGCAGCAGACTGACTTCACTGGAAGTCTCTTAAGGATGTCGATTTGGATTTCAATGGGAAGGTCCATCAACCTCGTCTTTGCTCTGTTGTTGTTTCGCCTCATCATACTTTGTGTGCATGGCTGTGGCGACCTCGGTACGTATCTCCAGATTTCCTCCAGCTGATAAAACACTAGTATGTAACACGATGTCGGATTAACTTTCAAGATGGCCATAGATCCTTTCAAGGTAATATATCTCAAATTCCTCTCTGTTGAGAGCGCGGCCGGATAAGGTGTCGAATAGAACTCTTCTTTCGTGAAGTCAAAAGAAATTATATGATTTAGCCCTTTGGAATCTGCGTGAAAAACCCAATGCATGTCTCCATATGCACATAAGCTTTTATAGTGATGCGATTGATCCAAAGAAAGAGCAAAGGGTGGTGATGGTATCTCATGCCATGAGCTTGTGCCTACTACATGAACCTGGCCTGCCAGGCGCGTCTTGCATTTGCTATGTCTGGAAAGAATAACAATCTTATATGTGCTGGTTATATTATCAAAACCCATACCATAAAATCCTTTTTTCACCAACATGCCACTAGTTGGGAGCCTTAGAACTTCTTCCCTAAAAGGATCGATCAAGAAGCAAAGTGCATCTCGACCTAGACCAATCTCCCAGCAAAACAAGTTGTTGAAGACGAAATGTAGATGGGAACTCTTGAACGTGGACAGAATGTCTGAGCTAGTAAGTTTACCTTCGCCGGCATCGTAATTCAGTGATTGCAAGGCCGTGAAATTTCTACGGGTAGTCTTGCAATATGAACGAACAAGACGAAGCCGAAGTAGAGATTCTTCAGCAACACCATTGGAAGCAATTAGTGAACGCGAGTGAAGCGAAACGAAAGAGGGAGAGTCGATCACATCTAACAATGTCTTGGAAACACATCGAAGGCGATAAACTGACTTTACAGGCAGCCTCTTAAAAATTTCCATGAGGATTTCCGAGGGTAGGTCCATCATCAACCTCATCTTTGCGTTCTTGTTACTTTTCAAAGGCGTTGGCTACTTCTTATAATCGTGACAATCGATTCTCCCATCTTGATATGGAAACTAAACCCTAAGTACTGCTTCTCCCATCTTGATACGGAAACTAAATCAATACTCATTCTCCCATTTTGATACGGAAACTAATGACCTATTTCTTTTAAATAAAAACCGTAGTCATGGGCCTTGGGCCGTTTTTAAGTTTCCTAATCCCGGATTCGGCTGGTCTGCAATTAACGTTGTCATTGTTTGGTACTTCAGTGATAAGAGATTCATCATTTTCCGTTGTTTTACTCCCTCCATATTCAACATGCGAAGACTTAAGAATTCCTAATCAAATTGTCATCAATGGAAATGGAACATACAGTAAACCGGTTAATTCTCTCCGCATAGGGTGGTCGTAAATTGCGTCTTTATGAGTTCATGAATTTCGCTAACTTTTTCTCGGCTCTTGCTATTTACAGTGTTTCACTAGGTTTCTCTAGAGTAGAGCCTGCATTGCGTATGTATAATCATGAATGTTGTTAACCTTATCATTCACATGCAAAAGCGTACAAATTCGTAAACATAATGCATGCTTGTGTGCGTACGCAATTCTCAACTTCGATTCAAGGTTGAATCCTCTACCGTTCAATTTACAACTTGAAATCTTGAATTCATGGTTGAATGTTGTAGCATTGCTTTCTGATCGAATTGCAAATTCGTAATTCTTTGAAGTTCCTTTTTTTTTTTGGAACAAACAAGAGTACAATACTGTAACGCATTGACTATAAGCTCATGCCAATGCAAATGCACACTCTAATTCCATTGCATAAAGCCCCACGGCATTAGCAATCTATAGACCTCTCGTGTTTGTTCACATCTGATCCGACTTCTTGGTCAAGTTTTGTCAGGCCAGATGGTTCGGTGTGATTTTTTCAGCTATTGGACTGGGCCTTGCCTCCATTTGTGGTGGGCCTACTTCTATTCAAACACATTCGTGTAATATCGTTGCATACTTGGATGACTTATTGGCGCCAAGAGCTGCCTTTGTTTGCTTTCACAGCTTTGACTACTTCAAACTCCTTTTCCTATTTGGGATAGGGAACGAAACCCTTACAAGTTATCACGTATATCGGTGTCTAATATTCCACACAATACCGTGAAAACTTTTGTTAAGGGCTGGTGGTTAAGGATTGAAGGAACTAGCTGCAGCTACGTTAAAGAAATTATGGTTTAGGCCCATTAGTCCGCACGATTTTGTTCTTGAGGTTTCACCCAAAACGCGTCTCAATATATTGAGCTAACCCTGCATATATAAACACAGTATCCACTCTCTCCCGAGTGATGTGAGATGCGTAATCTGCCTACTTGCTACGTTCTCTAGCCAGGTCAGGTCAGGGTCATCACACCTCATGCTAGGCTAAAACGCCTATGATAGCATGCAAGCGAGGCTAGCAAACAACACATGAAGATATTAGATATAAGTGTGATTTTCTTTAATGAAAAATACAAAACAGCTGACTCACAAGAATTAAGAAATCAATTACAAGATTAAAGCAAGACAATACGTCTAAGCTAGAGAAGCTAAATCAACCATCTTCTAGCAACAAGACTGGAAATAAAACTAATGCTTTCTTGCTTAATTTGCATATGCTCCATAAAAGAAGCTCTCTCTCTCTCTCTCATAAATACTTTTGAGCTTTTTTCGCAAAATGAAGCTCAAAAGTTTTGGGGTCTTCAACCAAATTCCCAAATTTTCGAAGGGAAATTAAGCTCCTTTTCAAACTGAAAATTCCTCGACCATTCTTCTTACTAATATGATATGTCACACATTTCATCGATGAAGCTCTTAGATCGACGAACAATAACTTTCCCCCAGTAGGATCTATCAAATATATGCCAGACTCCATTCCACAGCAACTTGCCCTGACAAATCTAAAGTCACGACGATCTAATCCATGCTTTATGATATGTTCTAGTTTCCACTCTTTTTTGGTGTAATCTTTCATCACCCATATCTCAATTTTTTCACTTGAAAAAGTATCCACAACGGCAATAGATTTCCCCAAAGTAATCAAGTGTAGGTAACATCTTTGTGATGTCACTGGGATGGAAGTGAAATAGAACTCTTCTCTTCTGAAGTCGAAAGTTATCATTTGGATTTCTTCAGCAGGATCATCCAACCAATGCATATCTCCGTATGCACATACACTATTATGGCGAAAAGGGACTGATGAGAGGGGTAACGGCATCTCTCTCCAAGAGCTTGTGCCTAATACGAGAAGTTGTGCTACATAGTCGCACTTTAAAGCCAACGGGTCTTTATAGACTTGAGTAACACGGATGAGTTTATATGTGTTGGTTATATTATCATATCCCATACCGTAAGAATCATCCAAGATAAATAAATCCTTACCAAATTTTGTATATAGGATGTTACTAGTCGGGATTCTTAGAATTTCTCCACAAAGAGGATTGATCAAGAAACAATTTCCACCTTTGCATGGTGGCGTGTAGAAAATCAAGTCGTAGAAAACAAAAGCTACATTGGAATAGAAATCCTCGTCGGAAGAGTAGAAAATGAAGTCTGAGAGAGTAAGGTCACCTTCGCTGTCGTCATAATTCAGCGGTTCCAATGTCGTTATCTTTCTTTTGGTAATCTTACACTCAGATAGAGCATGACGCAGCACAAGTTGAGGTGCTGCTCCAGCAAGAGAGTTGGTCGGAATCAAAAAACGAGTCTGCAGATCAAGGAAAAAGGGGGAGTAGACTATGTCCGACAAGGTCTTGGAGACGCATCTGACGCAGCAGACTGACTTTACTGGAAGTCTCTTAAGGATGTCGATTAGGATTTCAATGGGAAGGTCCATCAACCTCGTCTTTGCTCTGTTGTTGTTGCGCCTCATCATACTTTGTGTGGCTGTGGCGACCTCCAACTGATAAAACACTGGTATATAACACGATGTCTCCTCCTCCTGTATATATGTCCTCCTTTCCTCACTCTGATTGGAAACCAAATCCAATATCATAGAGGATTTCAGTTGGAACTCTGAAAGACAGTTTTCCTCACTCTGATTGGAAACCTAATCCAACACTATACTATCTAATATGTTCTATTCATAAGCTATATGACTGCAGTTCTTCTATTTGTTTTGTTTTCACGGCGACACTTTTCTATTTTTATAGGGAAACTAAACCCTAAAGCCTGAGACTTTGGTGATTCTGTTTTCCATTAGGAGATAAGAAATAGCATTGGTAGAAATTAGTGAAACAGCATAAGGCAGCAATTATTCTCCAAAAAAAAAAAAAATTAATAACTAAAAGGCAACACTCCTCCTATTTTGGTGCAGATTTCCAATCAGGTCCAGTGGCTACGTAGTCGCAGCAGATCATCAACAAGACAGATTGATAGGAATTCATCAAAGTATGTCTCAATATGAAAAATCAGAGACACGGTCTCTAGAATCACTCCAAAATCAAATACAGAGTCTCCAAAGTCCATTACAATATCAAATGAAGCCAGACAATGTTATATCACCAATAGAAAACACAAATTGCTCCAGATCAACCCTCACTTTGCAACTTCAAAGTAAATGTGATCCAAGGCTTCTTCAGCAGTGAGCCGCTCATGTGGATTAATACGGAGCAATCCCTGCACGAAAAAAGAATTGCCATGTGTTAAAGAGGTGCAGGTTGCAAAGAAATTGGTACATGTATTGACAGATTTACTAACCTCTATCAATTGAAGGCCAAGTTCGCCCAGTTTGTCCTGTATGATATAACCAGCTTTATTCTTCCATGTAGACCGACACCAAGGAATGGATTCCCATGTAGCTTTCCTCACCGAATTTGGCAACGGGTTTTGTGCAGGGGTTCCCAATACCCAGAGAGTTATTTATATATAAGTATAACAAATGATGCCTATTAATCAATTATATATGTAGCTACCTGAGTATAGAGAGAAATTGGTCATATCCATTGCTCTCTTTGTTGCCAAATAGAATATTTCCTGTAGTCATCTCAGCTACAATGCATCATACAACAAACATACATTAGTTTCTTATGATTATTGATACAGTTGATCAAAATGTCTTAGGATCTTTTCTTTTCTGGAGTATTTAGGTCAAAAGGCTCAGTCACCAATTATCAAGAGTTGAAGATGACAACAGCTACTTAAAGGATAACTCCTTATGGAACTAGTTTACATGTTCAACAAACAACAAGGCCCCTGCCTTCATTCATCTGTGCAATAGAGACCCCAAAATCCTGATTAGTCCTCTCTGTTTTGGTCCTTCTAAACTTTTCCGAGCAACTAATTAAAGTGAAAATTCATTGAAATTAAAGGTGTTCTTAAAACTTGAAGCTAAAACTACATTACTTTCTCAAGCACTCCTTTTCCTACTGTTGTAGTTTTAAACAGTCCACGTTACATAAACTAAGAGTTTGTGTTTTTACAATTTACCATCTCAGTATCCTCACTATATTAGAAAAACAGACCACTTGAATCAATGAGCAGCTACATTGTTACACATTGTTCCAATTCAAAAGTAGCTTTTTCCGAAATGCAGTAGTTACCAATTTCATTTCATGTGTGGCTATTCTATGAAACAACAGGATGAGAGACCAGGTCAAGAAAGATATACAAGTTTTAACAACACAAACGGACCTATATATAAAGCGGAAAGCATGTCACCATTGCAAGTTCTAGTGCTTGAGCTTACTTTCTAGTACACTGACAGTACAGTTATTTGTGATACACCTATGGTTGAATGTTAACTAAAAAGCTAATACTAAATTGAAACAGAGGCATTCAAATACGCACCATTTGTCAAACCTCGACAATTCACAAAATTCAGCAATGCTAGTAGGCAAATCTACTTCCCAAACATATACAGTATGCAAATCTAGTAGGCAGAGGCATCCAGAGAAGCAAAATCCACACCAAAATTCAAGGTGTAAAAGTGTGCAGCAAGTCATTCCATTTATAAACTAATAGCTTATGTTGAATTGTATACGATATTACGATTATACCAAATTTATCAATTACGACCTCATCTTTCCGTCATAATTGCCTACAAGATTATTACCAACTCACAACATTACTGACCTCATGGTTCCATTTCCTGAACACCTCCATATTTCAATCACCAAATTCATAATATATATCACAATTATTTTCATACAGCACAATATATCATCAAATTTAATATATGATGATCACAATCAAATATGAATTAAAGAAACGTAGTCGGAGATACCTATTATGCAACCGGCGGACCACGAATCGACACGTGAATCGTACTCCGAGTTCCGGGCGCGCAACAGCTCCGGAGCCTGGTAAGTTAGATCCGGAACCTTGACGTCCTTCGGAGGAGTACAATCGTCCCCTCTATACACACTCAACATCTTCTTAGCATGATAGAACTCACTCATCTTGATCGTGCCATCTTCATATCTGATCTTGGACGGATTTAGATCCCGGAGATAAATTCCGGCATCGTGAGCGGCTTTCAAGCCACTGAGAAGCTGATGCGCCAGTCTCCAAACAACATGAGAAGGAAATCCAGATGGATACCTTTGCAGAGCGGCGGCGAGGCTCGAATCGAGAGCCTCAGTCACGACGATCATCGCCGGCTCCCTGCTCTGCTTGCGATTCGAGCCAGTCTTCAACGGAAGGTCGATTTTCTCGACTAAGTCAACGAAATAAGCACACGGAGATAGATTGTCCAGAATCTCGAGCTCCTTCACAGCTAGGGGCAGGCCGCACTCCTTGAAAATACGGATCCTGACTCTCCGGCCGGTGACGGTGTCGACTCCGAGGCAGACGTCAACGGACTCGGTATCTTCCTCATGAGTGATCTGAGAGTAGCGATCCATCTCTCGGAGCTAGGGTTAGGGTTTGAGCGGTTATGGAGGTCTGGGATTTGTGTACGGCTAGCTTTGGGAGTTTGGAGGGAGAAGAAGGAGGGAGACGAAAGAGCTCTGAGAGATTTGGAAATTAAAACAATTGGGGATTTTGTAGGTGGCCTTATATAGAAAGCCGGGGTTGGGCTTAGCCTTCACCTACTCTAACTAGAAAGTTCCAGGTCTTGGGCCTTTTGACATTAGCCGGCCCAAACGTTTTTTGTCTCCCTCGATTGGTTACCTTTCCTACTTCATTTATTTTCTCATTTATTAAATTTTGTCCGAGAACTTTTAGGCTTATTAATCTCTTCCCAAATTATGGTAACCACGTACAGCTATGCAAGTAAGAGAGGCGCCCCATGCAAGGCTAAAACGCCCATGAAAGCATGCAAGCGAGGCATGAAGATATTAGATATAAGTGTGATTGTCTTTAATGAAAAACACAAAACAGCTGACTCACAATAATTAAGAAATTAATTACAAGATTAAAGCAAGACCATACGTCCAAGCTAGAGAAGTTAAAACTAATTAAGTGTAAGAATGTCACAATAATCGAATCGATTAACCATCTTCTAGCAACAAGACTGGAAATAAAACTAATGCTTTCTAGCTGAATTTTCATATGCTCGATCCATAACAGAAGTTCCACCCATTTGCCTCTCTCTCACTCTAATATTTCAGTAAGTACTTTTTTCGCGAAATGAAGCTCAAACATTGAGGGGTCTTCAACCAAATTCCCAAATTTTCTGAGGGAAATCAAGCTCTTTTTCAAACTGAACAGTCGTCGACCATACTTCTTACTAATAGAATGTGTCACACATTTCATCGATGAAGGTCTTAGATCGATGAATAATAACTTTCCCCCAGTATGATCTATGAGATTTATGCCATACTCCATTTCACAGCAATATGCCCTGAAAAAGCTAAAGTACGTCACGACGATCTAATCCAAGCATTATAATATGTTCGAGTTTCCACTCTTTTTTGGTGTAATCTTTCATCACCCATATCTCAATTTTTTTCACTTGAAAAGGTATCCACAACGGCAATAGATTCCTCTGACTGTTGCAAGGCCTTCCTTGCTATTGAGGACAGTTGCTTGCCCAAAATGTTTCCTCTGACTCCTTTCTTCCCTCCCGTGCTCAGGAACATTTGTGCTCTCCAAGGAGGTCCTGCACCCCCAGCAAGAATCTAGGGCATGATTTGAGTTGTATCACGATGAATAAAGAAAGATGAATTCCTCTACTTGAGCTACATGCAGTGGTCAAGTTTTAGTTTCTGTCTTTCTGATGAAGATTCTTGTATTGGCAATAATAATATGATCGAACTGAGACAGCTACGGTTTAGTTTTCTTTTCCATCATGATTGTAATATTTTGAATGACTAATCAAATTAAATTGGAGAATCTAGATGTTAACATTTATCCTTAATTTTCTATAGACTAAGAACAATATCTATATATCAAACAAATTAAGCATCATATAGCTGCTAAGTTGTTGATCAACACTACTAGTATGATTGAAGATAGACGACCATTTCAACTATCTTTTGGTTTTTGAGTGTTTGTAGGTTTGTTTTCTATTCAACGACTTTGTTTACATTCACTGCACATCCTTATTGAGGACCTAGGACCTTAATAAGCTTCAGTAACACAACGTTTGATTCTTGGGAGACTGTTGCATATGCATACAGTGATGCATGCCTAAATTAATGTTTTGACTTGACCAAAAATGTAGAACCCGTAATTGTTTTCCTAGATATAGTTATCTGCAACCGTGATTCCTAATTACCTCATATCTTTATGTGGAATATGCATGTCAAACCTTAAAACCTTGGTCGCTCTTGAAGACTATATATAATTTTCTTTGAGCTTCCTCCAATTCCCTGACCAAATATTGAGTCCAATTCGATCTGAAACGAGCTAGCTATAGGCCTATAGAACTATAGTCCTATATCTCAACAGCCATGGCAGTGAAAACTGTAGCATTGTCTTCCCTGCTACTAATGTCATTACTAACCACCTTGCTATCCCAACCAGGAATAGCCACAGAACCCTCCTTCGATTACAGCCCTGCTTCCACCAGGAACATCGCAAGGTGCCCTTGAGTGTTGGTCATCTCTAATCGGCGTCAGTGGATGTGTTATGCAAATCTTTCAATCTGTTTTTAGCTTGCAATTCGGTAGCATCAGTGCCGAGTGCTGCAGGGCCTTCCTTTCTGTGGAGGAAAGCTGTTGGCCCATGCTCAAGACCATTTCCAAGGAGGTCCTGCGCAAGCGCCCCCAGCATTCGTGTGATGAGTTGTATCACAATGAATAAAGAAAGATGAAACATAATCAACCTTAATAAAAGTAGTCAATTTTTAGAACTCTATTCTTGTTCTCGCAATAATGAGAGCTGTGAGAGCAGCTAGGCCGGTTTAGATTTCTCGATCGAGGCCGTTTTAGATTCTAGCCCTATTAAAAACTTACGTGGGCTAGGCGAACTGTAAGCTCGTACTAAGCGAGTATTAGAAGGTGCTAGGCTGGAACTAGGCGGGTTGGGCGGACTCTAGGAATGCGCTAGGCGGTAATAAAAGGTGCTAAGCGGACTCTATGGGTTCTAGTGGGTATTAGATGGTGTTAGGCGGACTCTAGGCGGGTTTTAGACGGGTTCTCTTACTTGCCGTATCTCTCTCCATGACACAACCCCTCGACTCACTCTCTCTTGCAAACTCTATGACAAGAATTTAAAATGACTCTTAACTAAGAACATGGAGGATTGACGAGGAAGAAGAAGCTATAAAATTGGGATCATAACTCATTCTAACCTAATTCAAATTTTGGGTTGCTTCATGTCGAATCAAGCTAAAACGGGATTTTGGCAAAGTTAATTACTACTTCTAGTATTTGGAATCTTATTTTCAGCTTATGTTTAAGCTAGCACAGCAAAGAACACTCTAAATAAGCAAAACGAAGAAGACGCTAGCTTTTCTGTCTGGAGTGTGGACCTATATTACTTGTTCTTTCCTTAACTGAGACGATCGAACCAATTCGAATTAGGCTACGTACTTCACTTGATTCTGTTCTCTTGCATTTGTAATTTACTTGATGACATTCATAAGGTATAATATTCCAATTCCAAAATTGGAACTTGCTGCAAGTCAAACAAGTTTTTGGACTAATATATACATCATGGATGATGATGCTGATCATAAACAACCTAATCACATAGATGATGGATCTTATCCGGCTGCAAATACCTAATCACCTGTTAAAATAAACCAAAACTAGATTTACATATCTTTATGTTTGGACCATATATGCAAATTTTTCTGAATTGAACACAAATTTGGTCTTACATACTGGTTTTGAGTGGAACAACATGGTATGGATGAAGTTTCATGAATGATAGTTTCTATGTTAGCAATATGTAGTGGATGAGAGCTGAAGAACATGTACAAAACATTACTACAATATTTCATCTAAATCTGATATCCCAATGGCCCAATGGATTAGGTTAAGGTGGTTCTGTTTTGGGTGAAAACTCACCTGATCCCATTGAATTCAAGCTTGTTAGGTAGAGAAAATGCTTGATATATTCAGACTAGTGCAGCAAAATAATGACTGCAACTGGACCCTATTTCTGAAGGTGGTTGAGTTATAGGTCGTGTGAGCATGAAAGTCTGGCAAATAATATAGCTAGTCTTAATTTGCACTCAATTTGTTCTGAAACAAGCCACATGCACATGAATATAGGCACTCCATTTACTCCTCAAGCATTCATATTTTGGTAGACTGTAACATCATAGATTCTGATGTTCTTGCTTAATGCTCACTGCAGAAGATACATGATATAGGGAATTGTATCATTTTGGGCATTTCTTAGCTTACTTTTGTCATTCCAATGTGTCCTGAAAATGAGCTATCTTTGTTGAACAAAACAAAAGCTAAATTAAAAAAAGATGAAAACAGAGTCTCCAATGAGAATTTCTGAATTTGTGTTGTCATCAATTAAATAAACACAAATTAGGATTCATATATTATAATCTCATGCCTTGCATTGGTTACCATTATATATTGTAGTCTGTAGTCACACAGAAATGTAGAAGACCATTTAGGCCAACTTTCTATGATTATTCATTTATTCAGGTGGAAGTGTGGAACCTTAATCATTATGTTCAACTTCGTATTTCAAACTATGAAAGCAAATGAGAGATTTTCCATAGATCTAGAAGTCTAGAAATTAAGCTACAAAGTATTTCCTTTGTATAAAAATAGAATTATCGAAGTCCCTATTATTATGGGAAATTCAGACAAAGCATGCATTATTAGTATTACCATGTCATCTAGATTTTCAAAACAGCTTTTTCTACTCGAGCTCAGTTTTTTCTACCCTTGTCCTAGCGAAGTGCACGTTTTGGATTCCAAAACCAAGGCCAAATGGGTGGCTGGCCGCCGCTCTCAGACAGTAAAACCAGGGTTTGGTTCAACTCAAATTCATTTGGTTCCAAACCGAAAGCAAAACCCATGCCACTTGAAAAGAGTCGAAACACCTCACATTATTCCCAGCTGCTACAAAGTTCAATGCTTTTTCAAAATCAGAAAAGAGAAAATAACAGTTGAGTTGAATAATACCAAAGCTGTCAAAAGAGAGGACCTTTGTCCTTTTTTGTCCAGTTATGTTCTGTTAACAGTTATATATATATATATATATATGCTTCTGTCAGATTGCAACTTTCACTTATTACAAACACCAAACTCTGGTTTCCCTCTTGAGTAACCTTAACTCTTCACCTTTCATGTGTGGGGTTCATATTCCTCTCCCATTTATAGAGGAGCAGAGAGACAGTGATGAGATCTTGAGCATTCTTGGTGTGTAGGTTTCTGAAAATGGATTCTCAAATTTGGAGAATAGGGATGTATTTCTGGGTGTGTTTGATTGGTTTATTGAGCTTCATTCATTGTGTGAGTGCAGAGGGAGAGGGAATAAGAGGAGGTAGTGTTGAAGCTTTGGTTAGAATTGATGGGAAAAAAGCCATTGGGAAAATTGATGAAGATTTTATCTGTGCAACTTTGGATTGGTGGCCTCCTGAGAAATGTGACTATGGAACTTGCAGCTGGGGCAGAACTTCTCTCCTCAATCTGGTATGTTACATTTTTCATTGCCGTAAATTAATGATTTGAAATCATTGATCTTTTTTATGATTTAGAAGCTTCAACATAATTGCATTCATTGTTTTCTTCTACCTTTGATGTTCTATAAATTTTTTACCAGTTTGTTATGTTTATGAGTTAACTAAGGCCATTCTTTGAAAGTTGGTCTTACCTCACTTCTAAACCAATGTTCACATCTTGAGTCTGATTTTTTATTCATTTTGTTTCTGGAAATTCTTTTCCAACATATAACTGATAATTCTTGTGCAGGATCTAAGTAACAATATCTTATCAAATGCCATAAAAGGTAAGAAGTCCTACATATGAATAGCAGTGATTTGGTTTATATTTTGTATGAGCTTAATATTTACTGAATTGTGCTAATTGTGCAGCTTTTTCACCATTGAAACTTAGATTGGGTGGAAGCTTACAAGATAAAGTCATATATGATACAGAAGACAATAAAGAACATTGCCCAATTCCTTTTGTTAAAAACACCACAGCAATGTTTGGTTTTAATAAGGGCTGCCTACCCATGAAGAGATGGGATGAACTAAACTCCTTTTTTCTGAGAACAGGGTAAAAACACAATCACTTTCTTATGTTTCTTCATTCAAATTTGGATTTTGAAGTTCAGATATAGTTGATCTTATTAAATGGT
Organism: Potentilla sterilis; assembly: GCA_963682095.1. NCBI lineage: Eukaryota > Viridiplantae > Streptophyta > Magnoliopsida > Rosales > Rosaceae > Potentilla > Potentilla sterilis. The sequence goes on from OY821761.1 coordinate 1,342,546, forward strand.
AATGGTTTAATTCAGGGCTAAGATTGTATTTGGATTGAATGCCCTCCCCGGAAGAACTGTGCATAAAGATGGCTCTGCAAGTGGAGCTTGGGACTCCACCAATGCCGAATCTTTCATTCGGTACACTGTCAAAAACAACTACTCTGTTGCTGGATGGGAGCTTGGTATGAACATTGTCACTCTTGTTACAAAATTTCTGAAAACTTTTAATTCTTCCCATGTTTCTTGTCTTAGCTATATGGGTGTTGCACAGGAAATGAGCTATCTGGGCGTGGAGTTGGAACAAGCGTATCAGCAAGTCAGTATGTCAATGATTCTGCTTCTCTGCATAGTACAGTACAGAAAACATACAAGGGTGCTGGACCAAAGCCACTAATCATAGCACCTGGAGGGTTCTTTGATGCACCTTGGTTCAATGAACTTGCGGATAAAAGCACAACTTCATTAGACGTGCTTACACACCATATATATAATCTAGGGCCAGGTAGTCGTTGTTGATTCGACAAACAGATTTTGAAGCTTCACCCCTTTTGCTCCCTAGTTCATGTTTTGGTATTAAAATGTTACCTTGTATTCTTAGGGGTTGATGAACACCTTATTGAAAAGATTCTTGATCCGGTGTCTCTGGATAGTATGGCTGACACATTTCGCACCCTTCAAAACATCCTAAAGACCTCTGCAACTTCAGCAACAGCATGGGTTGGGGAATCAGGAGGTGCTTGGAATAGTGGTCATCATCTTGTCACGGATGCATTCGTGTTTAGTTTCTGGTAACTTTGCTTAACTATTGACCAGTATCTCCTGTGCTATCTCTCTTGTCATTTTCAGAAGGCGAAAACTAATTTGGATGTTACAACAGGTACTTGGATCAGCTTGGTATGTCTGCAACTTATGATACCAAAACATATTGCAGACAGACCTTGGTTGGTGGAAACTATGGTTTACTCAACACTACTACCTTTGTTCCCAATCCAGACTACTACAGGTGATTGATTCAATCATGATCATGATCATGATCATGATCATCACCACCATCATCTTAACTCAACATCTCATTTATCATATTACGGCATAATTCTTTCACATTCTCATTGCTTTCCTTAACACTCCTGCTGAATTTTGCATGACAGTGCTCTTCTTTGGCACCAATTAATGGGAAGAAATGTACTGGCAACGAGGTTTGGTGGACCAAAAAAGATACGTGCTTATACACACTGTGCAAAACAATCTGTAAGTCCGCTAAAACTTCAGTATAAGATTAAGATGGTGGTTCATTTTCCTTCTATCTGAGCTAATTTCTATTTCATCTTACAGAAAGGGATTGTAGTACTATTGATCAACCTACACAACACCACCATTGTTCAGGCCAAGGTTGCCTTCAACAATACCTGGAGTTTGAAACATAAACACAAATCTCACAAGTCTTATCGATCACATATGCTGAAGCACCATAAGGGTCTAAGAAGCAGATCAGAAAGAGTGAGAGGTGAAATAGAAAGAGAAGAATATCATTTGACACCAAAGGATGGAAATATACAAAGCCAAACCATGCTGCTTAATGGAAATGCTTTGAATGTGGATTCATCTGGGAACATACCTACATTAGAACCTGTATTTGTAAATTCATCGCAGCCTATCATTGTTGCTCCATTTTCAATTGTATTCATTCACATACCATACGTTGCTCCCCCTGCTTGCAGGTAGGAAGTACTATATGGGATCAAAAGTGGTACCATATAGTGATTGCCAAATTAAGAGATAGAATACAATTTGATTATGTCCATTTTCGGCTCTTTTTCAATGAAGAAAAATTATGAGTTTTTAGTGAATAGTGAGGAATGTCTATATGTCCCCAATGAGGATACTTTAGTCATAAGAAGGGAGTGCAGTGAGATATTATGTGACAAAAACTTTGACCTTTTCATATCTTTTATACAATTTGAAGCCTTACAGAGCTGTACAATGTCACAATTCATTTGTGTTTGATACAACATTTGGTGGCCAACTATGACCACCTAGTCGTGGAAACAAAAAAAGACCTATTACATGAGAGATGATTACATACAGGTGTAGAATACCTTCTAGATGTACAGAAGTACAGAACGCAGCCAAATAGTGAATACTAAGCTAAATACCGCTTTGAGAAACTAGTAAAGCATGGAAGGAAGATTCCCTCAATTTGGAAGCTTCATTCAAGAGAAACAAACCATAAAATAAAAAGGTCAATCTCTCTTCGCAAAGGTCTGAGGCTTACTACTGGCAAACACCAACCAAACAATAGTACCAGTGAGGTAGAAAAATATTGATGGAATGAACAATGACATCTGCATAATACAAAGTAGATTGAAATGATAAACATCATGGTGCGTAAACAAACAAAGGAAATAGGCTATTGAAGAGATATCTGGCACTTACACTCCATGAATGAGTTGAATCAAGTAGATAGCCAGTGAGGGCAACACCTACAATTCCAGGTACTGCCCCAACAGTATTGGTAATACCCTGAGTAAGATATCACAACTTGGTAAGCATCCCGAAATGGATTTATAAATCTGTGAATTATATGTTTAGATACAGTATGCAGTTACATCCTTAGTTAACAAGTCAAACTAATGCAATTTATCCGCGTTTAGTCTTTTGGTCCACTACGCATACCATATAATCACACGTTTTGCCAGACATAGACCAAAATGATTACTATGGTTTCTATATGGACTTGTTAATGAGTACTTTTCAGGAAACTACACCAAAAAGATACCACTAAATAAAGATGCATTTGATATTGAATTACAGATAGAATATTAAACTTTGTGAAAACATACCAAAAGTATGCTTGCATATTCGGGTGATATATCTTGATGGGTACAATAAAGTCCTGCACAAATGTGATGATGTGAGTGAGAAATGACAAACAAATTCAATCTAGTTTCCTAAAGATTTAGGCCCCAATTTCAAATATTTATGTACCTGAAATTGCGAAACTCGAAAGGGCTAAACCAGCAGTGAGAATCCCCACAACTTCCCAATGGGGCAATCCTAGATCAAGAGAAGAAAGAGTCATACAAGCTGCTGGAGACAAAAAGGCAACTGTTTGGCAAATTTTTCGGACCTACATGCGGAAAACAAGGTCATCAGAAACATTTAGACTGAAAGTCAATGTAATGACTAACCATTCTCTTCATAAAAGTCGAGCATAACATCAAATGAGTAAACTTATCAAGTAAAAGTTAGATTATTACATCTATGATCTCCTTATGTATTTCAGAAGTAATTTAAGATAAAAGAGCAAAAGAAAGCACAACCATCAACTACGAAAAACGCTGACAAAGTTTCTTATCTTCTTATTTTCTACTAGATTGAGTTTTTCTGAGACCACTTTACAGAACAAAGTAAATATTTTTAAATTCTCCATACCGTAGTGGTTTCAACTCCAGAAGAAATCAAGTTATCAGCAATCTGGGATGCAATGGTATTCACAAATATTGACGCCAATGGAGGAAGAATAGAGACCTGGAACAAACATAAATCCTTGCTATCATATAACTGAATATTTGAGGACACACTAAGGTAAATGGTACTAATTTACAATACCTTGTGCAGAATTCAATGCTAACGATGTATACTAGTAATTGTCTTATTGTTATTCTTTATTCATAATTCCCATTATGTAAAATCTACTGCTAGTCCAAATACCTAAGTGAGCAAACCAAAGAAATTGTACTGGCGAATAAATTGAGTGACGCCAAGGCATCTGCTATATAATATTCTCACAGCAGATAATTACCTTTGTGTATCCATAGTGGGATATGGCACCACATATCAAGACTTTGCAGGAAGGAATGAAAATTATTACGTAAGTTGCTAAGAGTTTAAACAATGTAAATACTCACCCACGCCGCTTCGGTCAAATTCAGGTTCAGCTCCTCACTGCATAGCATGTTTGTTGAAAGTTTAGCTTCTTCATGATCACATGTATACATAACACAGTTATGAGATTGCATTGGAGTGAACAGCAAGCAGGAAGAGAACACTTTTTTAGATAAGAGCCCTATTCCTAATTAACAATAATGTCAAAGGAAAACTTCGAAAAGTAGTACACTATGTCTAAGGTCACCATTTCAGGGAAGTGATATCAAAACTCACAACTGGCAAAATCAATATAGAAAAGAATGGAATAGACACAGAGTCCCATTGATGAGAAGAAAAGATCATACAGCCATATTATTTTCGGTATGGACTGCATAAATTACCTAAAATAGGTAGGAAGCCATGCCAGACAAGTATAATGGCCCCAGCTTCCGCAGAAATGAGCATATATCATCGCCCAAACAGCTTCACTTCGGAAAAATTCCTTCCACGGTACATCCTACCAATTGAAAGCAAGTAATACATACAGTAAGACTTCATAGTAACGTGTAATTCAACAGAATTATGTTATTTCTGACTACGTCTTTCAGCACCAATCTTTGCAATCAGAACTGATCAGTTATTCAGTTAATGAAGTTTGGTTCTCAGGAAAGGAATTTATACACTCATTAATATATATATATATATATATATATATATATAATAACGAGAGTTCCGTAGCACTCTGCTTATGCAAGCAAATGTATCAAACTATAAAGCGTAAAAATCATAAAGAGCGTTTCCCCAGATGCAAAAAGATATTCAAATAAATGTAATCTACATTTTCTATGCTCAAAGGTTTTCTATTCAGGATGTTTTTCTTTTTTCTCTTTTGCTTTTCGAGTAAAGTATTCACATCACAATGTGGTGCCTTGGTGGTAATGCCGTCCAAAATCAGAATCAGACTCTACATTGCAGGGAATTATTAACACTGAATGTTGAACCAATCAACCATGCTTTGCTGATTGGGTGGCTATAATGTCCAGACTCGCACAACAGAAAAAGAATAGTACCTTTAACGAGTCGGCCAACTCTTTTGGCGAAGTTTTCTGTGCTGTTTCCATGTCTGACCGGGACCCTATGACCATTTTGTGTATATAAAGAAGAGTCATCATCATAAAAAAGTAAAGCCTACTTTTTCCAAATACACAAGAACGATGAAGAAAATAAGTCAAATGCTTGGGTAGAATTGACTCACCAACCCATGAGGCTTGTCCTTCAAGAAACTGAAACCCCACATACCTTCAAGATAAGTAGAGTGGGAGATAACATCAATATACTTCACCATAAGTAATAAATGGAAAGAAGAAGAGAGCTTTGATATCACAATGGCCAAGTTTAGAACCCAAAGGTATTTGGCAGAAATCAGAAAAAGAAAAGAAAATTTTTTATTCAGGGGACAGCAATACCCAGACTTCTCTTTACTTCCTTGTTATTTCGAAAAATAAACAATAAAACAAGGGTTCCTGGAATATTGCACAAACAAGTATCACAGTGTAAGGTCATCAAGTTTGTGAGTTTGGGACAGCTACTTACCAACCTATTCCCAAAAGGGAAAATATGTAAAAGACAGATTCCCAGCCAAGGTTTTGGATAAGGGGAGGAGCTAGAAGAAACCTGCAATGAGTTTAACATTAATAAATGCAGAGTACACAATGAATACAGACATATATTTATCTCTCTGGGTTGTGTGTGTGTGCAAACACACAATAGGGAAAACTGTGTGTGATAGAGAATGAAAGAAAATTAAAATCTTTCTTTCAACAATGGTTTAATATTTTAGGATGGAGAAAAGATAGTAGCATTGGATTGGTTGCAGTCCAGGAGGGTTTAAAAGACTTTCTGCAGCAAGGATAGAATCATTTAGTGTTCAATTCTTTATATCACTATTTTAGTGTTCAATTCTTTATATCAGAAAATGTTTGCAAATCATACTAACTAGTTTCCAATAGAAATTTTTTATTTACTTGGTCATATACAACAATACATACCCTGCAACGCTTCCTACACTCAAACCACCAAAGACGACTGCTACGGCTCGTGAGCGCTCTTCCAAAGGTATTGTTCTGCAGGAAATAAGAGTGAGTTTAACAGTTGATTTCTCTGTAGTAAACTAATTACAACAAGCAGAATGTGTGTGTGCGTATTAAGCCTTGCAATATAGTTTACTAAAGATTCTGTTCAGCCTGATTACTATAAATAAATGTCATACATGCCTGGCAATAAGGTCAGTTGCAGCGGACGGGGAAACACCCTCTCCAATTCCTACCTGTACTTGGAAGCAAAGAGCCCTCAATTAGTAACAGAAATTATATTAAACTCAAACCAACAATAGGTTGGGAATCAAATAGACAAAGGCGTAAATTTGATATTTCAGTAGCAAATACTTTTGTGATAAATACACATCACAGATTTCAAACAGTTTCAAATGCAACAAAAAGAAGTGCTCAGCAAAGTAGGAGTCTTTTAAAGAAATTAGCAATAGAATTGGCACTAGCTTAGCATACCAAAATTCTTGACAGAACTAAACCAGGAGTAAATCCAGCAACAAAAGGGACAAGTGCTGTAGCCAATGACCAAGTTAAGACTCCAATCTCAAGCACTTTTCTGCATTAGAAGACAATAAACGTGGAACTTTTCACTTTCAAACATCTGCTGCAACATAGAAATTATTTCTAAATTTGGAAAATATTCAAACTTCTAGAGCTTCAATAAACAAACCTCCCACCAAATATCTTGGCAAGCCATCCCCCAGGCAATTGACTCAGAGCATACCCCCAAAAGAAGGATGACTGAACCAATCCAGCCACAGACGAACTCCAACCAAACTGATGCGACATTGGGATTATAGCAATACTCAAGTTCACCTGTCAATTACATATAGACCAAATGAAAAAACTTACTAACTCCCATATGCAATACACACAAAACTTGCATCTTCTCGTCCTCAGTTCCTAACTAACTCATTTATCAATTATATATCACATGCAACTGTTACTACCATCTTTAATCTTATTTGGCACTTTCATTTCAAAGCACTAATCTAACAAAAACCTTTATCATTGTCTTTTGCCTAAAGTATCTTATATTCAGTCACTCTCATTATACCAAACTGATACTAAAGTTGATACGTTTCTTCAAGCAAAACTACATACATACAAAACGCACAACCCAAACTCTATGGCAAACCCAACACTACCCCAAAACTCAACCTGAAAACTCAATACTACTACTTTATTACTAAATCTATTAACACACCTTATCCATGTTACATATAACAAAAGCCAACGAAGTTGTGCCAATGAGCTTATATCTCTGAGGTATGTTCTTCCAGGGAGGCCAGTCCAAATCAAACCCCACAGCCCCAGACCCACTTTCCTGACCCGACTCGCCTTCAGAATCCGAACCCGACCCGACCCGGTGGACCTTATCGCCGGGGAGCCCATTGACTCTCTTGACGCTCTCCTTCTCCTTAATGCTGCAAAAGACTCGGAATTTCAAGCTGGGTTTCGGAGGTAAGCTCAGCAAACGGCGGCGTTTTGGTGCTGATATGAAAGATGAGGGCTGTGAGTAGAAAAGGTGGGAGCTTTCTGCTCGGAGAGTGAGTTTGGCCATTTGGGTATGCTCAAAATGAGCTCAGGAAGAAGAAAGGTCAGAGCTTTGGTCTGAAAACTTGGTGGGTATTTGAAGGGTGGGACTAGTCAGACCATTAGAGGAAGAGGAGTGAAGAAATGAGCTACTGGAATAGTAGTAACTGGGACATTTTGCGCCACGAGAGAGATCGGGTTTGTGGCTCTGGATTTGTTTTGAAATTTTGGGATTTCCAAGTTTAGTGGGACCCATAAACTTGGTGGACCCTAATCCCACTATTTTGGAACCTCAAGTTTTCTTTGTCATAAGAAGACAAGAAGAGTTTGAGAGGTCCAAAGTGCAATGTTGTTGTGAAATGAGATTCAGCCCAACACAAAACTTGGCCCAAGCAACTAGTTTGGTGCGTCTTTAGTTTTTTACCAACAACTGTGGTTGAAACTTGAAACTAGTTTAGCTGTTTAAGAACACTTCTGAGTTCTCAGTTCTGAATGCCATGAAATTGTGGCCAGATCAATGTCCAGAATGTGCAATATATGAGTATAATATTACATGAAGAACCCCTCTAATCCGACCAACCGGCAACCTTGGAACGAATCCGATAAACCGAGTCCATCACTAACAATTTCATACTCATTCCATGTATAGTGTGACAACTATAATATGAAAAGAGCAGACCAAGTTGCCGGAAGTTCATCCAAGTTACCTGAAAAACAAAGGAGTAAAGCTCTGAAGTTCATCCAAATTTTCTAGAAAACAAAGAAGTAAAGCTCTTCTGTTGAGCTGGCCAATGACTTTAATATTGCATTTCTCATCAGGCCCCCTCATACTGACTCAGCCAAATAAAATAAGGGCAAATATTTATGCATCAATAATTGGAAAAAGGAATTATCTTTATGAAACCTCATCTTCTGTTCTTTGATCAACCCCATTGGAATATCAGTTATAAACATGTCTCTCCTTCAAGCCGGTAAGGATTCAGTGAAATTGTCCATGAGTGTCCAAGAGATGTCCATGAAAGGTGATGAACCACCCCCTGAATATATTGTCAAAGATAGCAAGTTTGGAACTATAGAGTCCTCCCCAGAATTGGGTCAAATCCCCATCATTGATGTCGATCTCTTCTCCCCATCATCAATTGGTACTAAGGAAGCGAAGATCGAACTTGACAAATTTAGAACAGCTCTCAGCTCATCAGGCTGCATTCAGGTTACATATATTTGTTGTGTATATGATATATTTCTATCTAAATATATGATGAGTAAGATTTATGTCTGTGCATTGTGTTAATTTGTTGGACCTGGTTTTTTTATTTCTGTGGCTGTCAGGCAATTGGTCATGGGATATCAAGTTCGTTTCTGGACAAGGTACGTGAAGCTGCGATACAATTCTTTGAACTTCCAGTGGAAGAGAAGGAAAAGTACTCCAGAGCTGTTCATGGTGGCTCTGAAGGGTATGGGAATGATGTCATTGTCTCAGAGAAGCAAGTTCTGGATTGGTCTTATCGACTTACACTGAGAGTATTCCCTGAAGATCAAAGAAGGCTTAAGCCTTGGCCAAAAAATCCTACTGATTTTGGGTACATAACTTTAAACCTTGACTAGATAATGCGCTACACAGAATTTTTATTTAGTAAAGTCATTGCAAAATACAATACTAAAGATACCTATTGCAGAGAGGTTGTGCATGAATATGCAACAAAAATTAAGTGTATGATGGGTGTGCTATTTAAGGCCATGGCAAGATCGTTGAATTTGGAGGAGAACATCTTTTCAGATCAATTGCTTGGAGAGGGAGCTCTGATGCAGGCAAGATTCAACTTCTATCCGCGGTGTTCAAGATCCGATCAGGTCCTTGGTGTGAAGCCACATACAGATAGGTCAGGAGTGACAGTTCTGCTGCAAGACAAAGGAGTAGAAGGTCTTCAAGTTTTGGTAGATGGAAAATGGGTTAGAGTCCCCATTGTGCCTCATGCTATAGTTGTTAATCTTGGTGATCAAATGCAGGTAACAAAAAAAAAATGAGACAAGGCCAAGACTGTAAAACAATGCCAAAGAACCAATCAATGCTATCAGAGAGGCCAAACAGAAGTTCATTAACTAATAATATCACAAATCATTTAGGCATCTATAATCAATTACTCATTTTGCGTTAAAACTAAAACATTGTCATTTTTGCAAATCTGGAGGGATTTGATTAGCTCAGTATAAATGTTTGCAGCTTTTCTTGATAAATCCGCTAGCTTCTCGAAAAGACTACAAAGCCCTGTCTGAAACTGATTCGCCTTTAGCTGGGTTTCCTGCATTTGACTTTGATGCTTCTCTTTATTATTCTCTATCCTCTTCTTCAACTCAACAACCTCCTCCCGAGTTTGTTTCTCATTCACATCGTTGATCATTTGCTCTTTAATCTCGACTCGCGCCTCAAGTCGCTCAACCTCCTTCTTTTGGTAATGCTCTTTACTTTGTTGAATGAGTAGGGCTTCAACAGATTTCTGAAACATTTTCTTCTCACTAGTCACCTCCTTTGTATAACTTTTCAACTCATTTAGGAAACCTTCCCATTCACAACGACTGTCTCCAACTAATATTGCTGAGCTGCTCTCTGATAACCAACGATAGAGAACATTAATGTATGCTGTTTGTAGGGATATATATGAATCAAAGTAAGAGCACCAATGGCGAAACGTTTTTTTAAGTGCTTTAGTAGCTTCTCTGTGCTCGTCATCGCAGCGTAATGGGGGAGATTCTTTTACTTGAGACATAATATTATTTTGGGTTTCATAAAACTTTGACATTGCTTTCCAGTTTTCCATCATCGCATCTAGCTGCTCAACAAGTCTGGGAAGCAACTGTTCGTCTCTCAGTTTAGTAATTTTTTCAGAGCATATTCTTGCACTCTCTTTAGAGACCTTAATCTTGGGATTCACCACTGTGGTATGATGCTCCTCATCTGCATTGGCATTGCTCTTATCTGGTTTCATGGCTCTCTTTTCTTTCTTCAAATCCTTGTAGAGTTTCTCCTCCCAATAATACATCATTTTCAGTGTCGAACCCATAATTTCAGATTCTTCAAAAGTTGAACTATGAACTCTAGAGCTGCTCCTTGATAGTGACCGTATGAGTTTGAGAGGTTGCAGTACTTCAGAATTGTTTTCAATACAATTTGTCTCCAACTTTTTTGAAACATCCTTACCAGACTCATAGGCGTTTCGAAATTGTTTTTCAATACCTTTTAGTGCTTCCAAGGTTTCGAAATTGTTTTCTGGCACATTGTTATTGTACCAAGGCAACTGGTGGGCATCTGTAACATAATTGTTCCCTTGCCTCCTTGTGTTCAAACCACCTTCATTGGCATTTTCCATTACATCGTCCTCGTCTTCAGGTAGTTCAACTGTATATTGCTGGGTTTCAGAAGGAGAGCGAGTCTGTATTTCAACGAAAGTCTTTATAGTGTCCGCTACTTGTTGGTGATAGCCATTAAACTTTAAGTGTCCATCGGCAAGGTAACACTTTTGCTTTAAAGCCTCAAGTAGAAGCTTTTGGCCCTTTGAAGTAGAATTGCCCATATTTCTTCCTCTGTTTAATTTGGTAAAAAACTGACGAGAAGGTTTAGTGGTCTGGTGCAGAAACTTGTGCAGATAGACTGGTTTTGTAGAGGAAGTAGTACAAAACAAGTTAGGATTGTTACAAGTATAAGGGAAGAGGTGTGCCTCTTTATATAGAAAACGATAAGGCAAACCCTAGCAAGTATAGGATTATTGCACTATATGATCTAAACGAATAGAAATAGGAAGTATATGAATGTCTTAGTGCAGAACTAAAAGGAATAGAAATATCATCAATTTTGGTAAGAGTTACTTACCAAAACATTTCATGCACGATAACAAAGCACTCACAAAATCATGTCCTTCCACTTGATTCCAAAGCACTCATCGAGAGTAATTCTATTCAATTTCTGAGGAGTTTGAGGTGTCTATAATCAAACAGGGTTTGCTTTGCTATAGTTCATTATCTCTAATAGGCACTAGATTTTTTAAAGTTGAATGTGATCTTGATGATTGCGAATTTGCAATGTTATCAACTTCGACCGATGAAAATTATATCAGAGAAATACTGTTCTTATTTGCATAAGCAAAATCCTAACATTCATGCAGCTGGTAAATGCAAAATGACAAAGCAAAGGAGCTACTAACCCTTTCTGGTAACATTGATAGTTGAAACTTCACTTGAAATATTCAGAGCGGGGTTCCACTTTGAAATTCAAGAACGGAATTCCTTATTTGACCCACTTTCGAGTCAAATTTCTACATATTCTCCGTTCAGTATTTATGTATATGTGTGTAGACCACTTATGCAAAGTTTCATCAAATTTGATAATCGTTTGAACATTTCTAGTCGTGATTAACACGAATGGTTCATACTGAACATATTCAATTTGTTCATTGATATTTTATCGTTTTGATACCTTAACGATCACCAAATGAGCTGAAAATTTGTAGAGATGATCTACACGTATATACCTAAATACTGAACAGTGGAGATGTAGAAATTTGATCGGAAAATGGGTCAAAATAAAGAGCCCCGCTCTTTAATTTCAGAGCGGAGTCCCGCTCTGGATAAGGACTATATATATATATATATATATATATATATATATATATATATATATATATATATATATATATATATATAGGAACATGGAATTGTTGTAATTCTTAGTTTAACCACATATCATGAAGATGAGGTACCTGGAAGAAACTCCATGAGCTGCTTTGAGTTCTCTCGCTCATTTTATGACGTGAGCATCATACTCATATCAATGACTGCTTAAAAACCTGAAAGCTTGATCATATATAATGGAGGAGAACATAACCAAAACTTGTTTCTTTCCTTGTTGTGGTGGTGGACACTGTGTCATTTGAAGAAGCAATCCGATCAATCTGGGCTTTTGGAAGCCTGAATTCCGCTCTAATCTGGGCTTTGCAATTGGGCCATTGTAGTGATTACGAATCTTTAAACGGCAAAATCCAACATCAGACGTCTCAATGATCATTCTCCACTTTTGTAGGGGATTAATTGATGCCCTTCCCACCAAATTCAAGAACCCAGGAAATGATTTAATTGTTCTTGGAGTCATGTTAAATATATACTGTTTTCTTTTTTTAACACACCTAATGTCTTATTTTGTTCTACACGTCACATTTTTTCTATATAGATTACGGCTTTCTATTTGTGTTGTATTTCTCGACAATTCTTTTCTAAATTTGAGTATCTACCAAAATAGTGTATGCGATTTTATTCATGTATAAGTTACAAAAGAACCCCTGAAACCAAAACCTTTTATGCATTGGAAGTCAATAGCAGATCTGAAACATCCCCAATATTGTCACAGCGGAGTTGTCTATGAGTATCAAAGAGATGTCCATGAAAGGTGATGAACCACCCCCTGAATATATCATTAAGGACAGCAAGTTTGGAGCTATAGAGTCCTCACCAGAATTGGGTCAAATCCCCATCATTGATGTCAGTCTCTTCTCCCCTTCATCAGTTGGTACTAAGGAAGCAGAGATCGAGCTAAACAAACTCAGTTCAGCTCTCACCTCATCAGGCTGCTTCCAGGTTATACATAATCTATTAATTATTTTTATTGTACTAGAGTAGTGTTCATCAAGTGACCAGACAACATTAGATATATATAACTATATCATTAGTAATATTTATCTTTTGCATGTGTCTTAATTTGTTGAACTTAGTTATTCTCCTACTTGAGGTTCATAGGCAATAGGTCATGGGATTTCAAGTTCCTTTCTGGACAAAGTACGCGAAGCTGCGATACAATTCTTTGAACTTCCAATGGAGGAGAAGCAAAGATACTCCAGAGAAATTTATGGTGGCCGCGAAGGATTTGGAGAGGATCTCATTGTCTCAAAGAAGCAAGTTCTTGATTGGTCCTTTCGCTTAATTCTTCAAGTATTTCCTGAAGATCAAAGAAGGCTTGATCTCTGGCCAGAAAATCCAAATGATTTTGGGTACAGTAACTTCAAACACTGACTATAATGCATGCATAGTTTTCCATTAGTGAAGTCAATGACTTGTAAGTACTAACCAAACTTTTGTGCAGAGAGGTTGTGCATGAATATGCAAAAAAGGTGAAGTTTATGATGGCTGTGCTGTTTAGGGCCGTGGCAAAATCTTTGAATTTGGAGGAGAATACCTTTCTGGATAAGCTGCTTGGAGAGGGAGCTCTGATGCAGGCAAGATTCAACTTTTATCCGCCGTGTTCAAGATCCGATCAGGTCCTTGGTGTGAAGCCGCATACAGATAGGTCAGGATTGACAGTTCTGTTGCAAGACAAAGAGGTAGAAGGTCTTCAAGTTTCAGTAGATGGAAAATGGGTTAGAGTCCCCATAGTGCCTCATGCTATAGTTGTGAATCTTGGTGATCAAATGCAGGTACCAAAAAAACATAGTACTAATCTTTCCAATGTGTTTGTGTTTTATTGCTTTCAATTCCAATATGAAGATTCATTCTCGAATTGTGATATTATATGAATTCCTGCTGCAGATTATGAGTAATGGTATCTTCAAGAGCCCAATGCACAGGGTTGTGACAAACCCAGACAGAATGAGACTATCTGTGGCCTTGTTTAATGAACCTGATCCTGAGACTGAGATTAGTCCAGTGGAGACTCTGATAGATGAGTCAAGGCCAAGGTTATATAAAAATGTCAAGAATTATGGTCAAATCAACTATGAATGCTATCAGAAAGGAGAAGTTGCACTTGAAACGTTGAGGATCTGAATTTCATTTCTCTGTGCCTTTATCATGAAGAAATAAATTGTAAACTCTGAAACTTCTTTAAATAAGTTGAACCCCTGTGATTATAATCATAGGCTATGAATTTTAGTGTTTTCTTTCATATCCATAATCAATCCCACTAATTTCTTCAAGCCAATCAATTACATTTTCTACTGAAGTAAGAGAGCCAACCTCTTCTGATAACTTGATACTTCAAACTCAGAAGATCATAAGTGCTCACTGTCTTATATAGTCCTGGTGTTTTTTTCAATATCATCTGCCACCTATCAATGGGGTAGCAAATCAGTGGCAATGGACAAATGATCATAGTTAAGACACATTCACTTTCCACCCAACTTCATGTCTAGGAATCAATTAAATTATATTACACATCAAAATCTCTAAAGTTTAGAGTAGCTCAATTACAAAAAACCCCTAAACCCAGAACCTTATATGCCACATCTTGTGCATGTGATCATGAAGTGGGTCAAACCTTAGCTCAGTTACATTACACAGATCAGAAACTTTTCCAATATAGTTGCTTGGCAATTGGCGTAGTGAAGTAATTCATGAGTGTTGAAGACATGTCCATCAAAGGTGAAGAACCACCTCCTGAATATATTGTAAAAGAAAGCAAGTTTGGAGGTATGGAGTCTTTCCCAGAATTGGGTCAGATACCCATCATTGATATCAGTCTCCTCTCCCCATCATCAGTTGTTACTAAGGAAGCAGAGATCAAACTAAACAAACTCAGATCATCTCTAAGCTCATCAGGAATTCAGGATGCTTACAGGTTATTTTACCTTAATTTTACTAGAGTAGTGTTCAACTGTTCATCAAGTGACCCTAGTTTTAGGTAAATATCTAAACCACAAGTAATATTTTTATCTTTCTTTGTGCATAGCCAAAATTTGTTGTGCTTGTTTTTCTCCTACTTGGGTTAGAGTTCCCATTGTGCCAGATGCCATTGTTGTTAATCTTGGTGTACTTATCACTCTAATGTGTTTAGTTGCTTTAAAATGTCGGAAGTTTTGTAATAGTTATTGATGGAGTGTGAATTAATTCTGCAGATTATGAGTAATGACATATTTAAGAGCCCAGTGCATAGGGCGGTGACGAATCCAGAAAGAATGAGGCTCTCTGAGTCTCTGTGGCCTTGTATAATGCCCCAGATCCTGAAACTGAGATTTGTCTCTCTGGAAAGTACCTTCCTAGAAACTGCCTGAAGACTGAAGTCCTGAACCATAATGAGATCTGCATTATTATTACATTATGCGTAGTTGCATACTTTGACTCCTACCAAGATATTTTACAGGATAAAGTCTATTTTTTATTTTTTGACCTATGATCTCATCCTCTCTCTCTCTCTCTCTCTCTCTCTCTCTCTGAATACTATTAAGTCCAATTTTTCTGTCATGTGAGAGCACTCTGCAGTTTGCAGCTAAATCACAAATCCACAAAGAAGAAAGACATGGCTGAATCTTCCACTCCTGCCAAGTTCAAGTTATTAGCAACCAAAACTGTGCAAGAACAACTCACTGAAGGTGAACTACTAGTACCACCACAGAAATATATACTCAAAGATGGAATCCCACTTCCAGATGCTTCTGTTGAGTTGATGGATGTTCCAGTTATTGATCTTGGTCTCCTCACACCTTCCTCAATCAGTATGGAAGAATTTGACAAACTAAGGTCAGCTCTAACCAAATGGGGTTGCTTTCAGGTAAGAATTCAAACACAACTTGAGAAACTCTTAGAAGTTAGAACAATAGATCTGCTACCAAATTCTGTGATGGTAGACTTGCTATCTATAGCATTTCTAAAGCTGCTTATTGTGTTTTTCAGGTTATAAACCATGGAATGACTCCTGAATTCCTTGACAAAGTCCGTGAAATCACGAAACAGTTTTTTGCAATGCCACTGGAAGAGAAGCAGAAATTTTTTAGGCCAGTCGACAAAATAGAAGGATATGGAAATGACATGGTCTTTTCAGAAGAGCAAACACTTGATTGGCATGACAGACTATACCTTACTGTATATCCACCAGACCAGCGCAAGCTAAAGTTTTGGCCTGAAAATCCCAAATCTTTTAGGTAACATATATGCTCAGTACTCAGAAATCCCCTTTTTATCTAGTGATTCAAAAGATGGTTATTGATCCTATTATTGATGAACACTGCAGGGATACTATAGACCAATATACCAGCAAGTTGCAGGTCATAACAGAAACTGTGCTAAAGGCCATGGCGCGGTCATTGAATTTGGAGGAAGATTGCTTTCTGGACAAGTATGGAGAACAAAGAAAAATGGATGCCAGGTTCAACTTCTATCCTCCATGTTCAAGGCCTGATCGTGTACTCGGTACCAAGCCACATGCAGATGGATAAACCATGGAATGACTCCTGAATTCCTTGACAAAGTCCGTGAAATCATGAAACAGTTCTTTGCGTTGCCACAGGAGGAGAAGCACAAGTATTTAAGGACAGTGGGCGATTTTGAAGGGTATGGGAGTGACATGGTTCTTTCAGAGCAGCAAACACTAGACTGGGCAGACAGACTATCCCTTACTGTTTATCCACCACACCAGCGCAAGCTAAAGATTTGGCCTGAAAATCCCAAATCTCTAAGGTAAATAGTGTACGAACTTAGAACTCGCCATTTTATCAAGCAATCAAACTCTGGTTATTGATCCTATTATATATTGATGTACACTGCAGGGATACTCTAGACCAATATACCAGCAAGTTACAGGTCATAACAGAAACCGTGCTAAAGGCTATGGCGCGGTCATTGAATTTGGAGGAAGATTGCATTCTGGACAAGTATGGAGAACAAGGGATGATGCTGGCTAGGTTCAACTTCTATCCTCCATGTTCAAGGCCTGATCGCGTACTCGGTGTCAAGCCACATGCAGATGGAACACTAATCACCCTTCTGTTGCAAGATAAAGAAGTGGAAGGTCTTCAATTTCTGAAAGATGATGAATGGTTTAGAGCTCCAATTGTTCCCGAGGCGCTTCTCATCAATGTTGGTGATCAAGCAGAGGTAACTAAAGCTTCAAATGTCTGTAATTCTGTATCTCAATGTTTTGGCTAAACCCAATTGCCATCAAAACCTGTTCCACAGATATTGAGTAATGGACTGTTCAAGAGCCCAGTGCACAAGGTAGTGACAAATGCAGAGAAGGAGAGGATTTCTTTGGCTGTGTTCTGTCTCCCGGATTCAGAGACAGAGATTGGACCCTTTGAAAGCCTCATCAATGAGTCAAGGCCAAGGTTGTACAAAAAGCTGAAAAACTACCTTGGCTTCTATTCCCAATATTACCAGCAGGGAAGAAGACCAATTGAAGCAGCATTGATATAACCACTGATTATGTATCTCAGTATCACTTCTGGCTTATTCCTGAAGGTTATTAATTAATAACTTCAAGTTGTATTTCTGAGTAGATGGAGGCATTATGTATCTCATGAGTTATGGCTTGAACCCGAAGATGAATACTTCAAGTTGTATTACTGAGATGATGGTGGCATGATTCCTAAGCAGATATTGTTATTTTTGTTTTCTTTTCGTTTATCCTTATTTTGTTCTAATCGGAAGAAGAATTGAATAGATTTTGAGGAAGTAAAAAAAATTTAAAAAGATCATGATTCAAACGAATTAAAAGATGAAAACTAGAAACCGAAAATTGTTGGCAGGAAAATCATATTCATAGATGTAATTAAAGAACGGGAAACAGTACAGACAGGTGCTTACCTTGACACAAAATGGAGCTCCACGTCTACTACTGTAATAAAGATACAGCATCACCAAATAGTCGGTACCAAAGATGGAGGCAAAGCCAAAAACCTCCGACAGATTTAAGTCATTTGACACATCACAACATTTGATAACAGCAGTGTCTTCTTACCAATCCATAGTCAATTGCTTCTTCATGCATTGGATTTATGTAACTCAGTTGTCCACTACTCTCCAGAACAACGAATCCCAGCATCTCTTCCTTTATCAATCCCTTGAAATAACTTCAGATTAAGCTTGTTGTGGAACCAACTTCAAGAGGCTTGATCGCCGACTGGCGGCAATGTCTTCACTGATTGATTGCCTTCAGGTGCAGTGATCTTATAGCTCCTCCAACTGGAACCTACAAACCAAATAATTGTTTATTGATTCATGGATAAAACTACAATACAACAAGATCTCTGATCTCCTTAAAGCTGCCATGAGACTAATAAAAGTATAGACTAATAACCAATGATCAAGATAACCAATGATGAAGAGGTGATAGAAAATGCATTCCAAAAAGTTCAAGCCTCAGCTCAGTTACTTTCTGATTCCATACGGATTATAAGTTATTACACACTGAATAATATTAAAATTGGAAACAACTACCCTGCTACCCATACTAAAAAGTAATTTAACACGTCTTCAAGCTTTATAAATTTCATTTCCCATCACTACATTAAGAGCAGACGAAATACATAGTGTATATTCTCAAAGAATAAAGTTCTATTCAATAAGCAAAATCCACTTACAAGTAAGGGGCAGAAATTTTTTTAGTTGTTATGAATGTTAAGAGCCTCAAAAGAAGATGTCGATGCAGATTCATTCTCTGATGGTGGTGTTGGCAACAAGTGTTGCTCCTTCATAACCCGAGAATCATCTGCATTCTCAAAAAGTTGTGTCCGAAGAACACCATGCAAACGCCCAAAAAGCTGTTTCTTTAATGATTCAAAAGCAAGGTCCAGCCTCTTTAGCTGCTCCATTGCATTTACATTGTACATGAACAATCCATAGTAGAGATCGAAGCTATCTCCTGCTGTATTCTCAACCAAATTCAACAAAGTCTTGTAACCTTTTGTATTGACCGGTGTCGACTCCAAACCCAACTTTTCCAAAACTCTTCCCATAGTGTGTGTAATGAATTGTGAACCAGCTGCATGCTTATCATGCTCTTCACAAGACATTTCCACCATCCGGCACCCTTCTTGTGCAAAAATATCAAGAAATTGATCACACCTTGACACCCTTGATTCGTCGTTTCCAATTCTGACCCTATCATAAACAAAAGCAAGACCATTCCACCCATTTTTACCACTTTCTGGTCCAAACATAGGATGTGTGCAGAGAATATCAAAATATGGAGGCAAGGTTTGAAGAAACAGGCTTTTTGGAAATTCTTTCACAGACAAAACATCAACAAACAAAGTACTCCGCTTCAACCTCTGAAGCGGGAGTGACATCATAACTTTCTCGGTGGAAAGAATCGATGTGCAAAGGAGTATTACTTCCGGATGTTCCTCACAAAAATCATCAGCATCTGAGAAGTAAGAAACACCCAACTGTTGAGCAACCTTAGAGTAGTCCGACCGCGAATAGGCCAGTACCTTGTGACCTTGGCGCACCATGGTTTTAGCAAGAAACTGCCCAAAGTTGCCAAAACCAACAATTCCAATCTTAAGCCTTGAATGGTCTTCAGTGCTATCCGAACCACCTACTTTGGGGGATCTGAAGATTACAATTAATACGTTTTGTCACAATCAGTCATCAAACCAACAGATTCCACTATCTAACAAGCTAATAAGTATACACACGTCATTATCAAACAAGAAAGCAAAACACATCAACACAACAATGATAACGAACAAAAGCAAACAACAGTCACCTCGCAGCTCTCGGAGAATGAACCAATGCAGCTCCATTCTGATTCTCATACAACGTCCTCACCTTCTTCCCAGCATTGCCAAACAACTGATCCCTCACAACATCATGCAACCTCCCGAAAAGCTGCTGCTTGAGCGCCTCGAAAGCCAAGTCCAGCCTCTCAAGCATCTCCAGCGCATTCTTATTATACATAAACAAGCCATAATACAAATCAAAGCTATCCCCTGCAGTAAACTCCACCAAATCAAGCAATGTCTCATACCCTCTGGTATTAATCGGCGTCGACTCCAGCCCCAACATCCCCAGCACCCTCCCTACAGTGTGTGTAATGAATTGCGACCCCGCCGCGTGTCTATCGTGCTCGGCGCAGCTCATCTCCACCATATCACACCCTTCCCTCTCGAAAATGCTGAGGAACTTTTCACACCTCGAAACCCTAGAACTCTCAGAGCCTATGCGAACCTTGTCGTAGACGAAGACGAGGCTGCTCCACGTGGCCTTGGCGCTCTCGGGGCCGAACATGGGGTGAGTGCACAGAATGTCAAAGTAAGGAGGGAGTGACGTCAGCAATAGTGATTTGGGGAACTCCTTGACGGAGAGGACGTCGACGAAGAGAGTGTTGCGGCGGAGGCGCTGGAGGGGGAGGGAGGAGAGGACGGCGGCGGCGGAGATGATGGAGGTGGAGAGGAGGATGACGTGGGGGTGCTGCTCGCAGAGGTCGTGCGGGTCGGAGAAGAAGGAGACGCCGAGGGAGGAGGCGGCGGCGGAGTGGTCGGAGCGGGAGTGGGCGAGGACGGTGTGGCCTTGGAGGGTTAGGGTTTTGGCGAGGAATTGACCGAAGTTGCCGAAGCCGATTATGGCGATCTTGAGAGATTGGGAGGAGCGGAACTCGGCGGCGAGCTTGGTTTCGTAGTCGAAGACCTGCGCGGCGTCTAGGGATTTGATTTGGAGGGGACGGCGTCGTTTTGGGGTGTAAAGATTGGAGCTTTGGGTGTAAAGATTGGGGCTTTTGGGGTTGGAGAAGAGAGGAGTGAGTTTTGGAGGGAATGGGTGGAGAGAAAGTGATGGCATTTTGGAGAGGAAGAAGGATAAAGAGATTGAGACCCACAGAGCTTATTATGGAGAAGAAAACACAAAAGCACAAAGGGTTGAATGTTGTTGTATTTTTGAACACGTTTCTGGGCTCTACCCAACGTGTTTTCTTTACCATTATTCCATTGAGTATCTTGTTTGTACACTACAAAGTATTTATAACATAGAGGGGAAAATGTGAGATGCACTAAGAGGTCTGATACATCATCATCATCATCATCATCATTATCATTGTCAGTCACCATCCGACGTTTACATCATCAACCCCCTTGGGGAAGAATTTTCAGACTTTCCGTCAATTCTAATCTCAGAAACTACATCAAGAAAGCTAAAACATTGCCCTACAGACTGACAAGGTGGGTGACGAGGTGAAAGGGTTGGCTAATGGCGGAGAGCGTTTGATGGACAACCGAGGTGAAATGCGGCATTTGATGGGGAGAGGGGGGGACTTGGACTACTTCTCACTTGTCTAACGTCTCGGCTTTATACTAAAAGCTTGAAAAGGAGGCCGCCGTGTGTGGCAAAGAAAGGTGCAAAGACAAGGGACTCGACAGCCATGAGCTTGATGAGGATGTTGAGAGATGGGCCGGATGTGTCCTTGAGAGGGTCTCCGACGGTGTCACCAATGACAGCTGCTTTGTGTGGATCTGATCCCTTGGGACCAAGACTCCTTGCGTGTTCAGAAGCTCCAGCCTACAATGATTGATAGAATTCAGATGAAACTACTGTGTTTGCTAACCAAAACAAGCAGGAAATTGCTTACCTCAATATACTTCTTGGCATTGTCCCAAGCACCACCGGTGTTGGATGCAGAGATGGCGATCTGTAAAAACGAGTGTTTAGATCAAAGGTTATCATATGCAAAGTAGCAGCAGCAAAAGCTTATAACCAGACAGTGCTGAAGAATTTACCTGAACACCAGAGACGAGGGATCCAGCAAGTACACCAGAGAGTGTCTCCACACCGAAAAAGATCCCGACAATGAGGGGTGTAAGCATCACAAGGGCACCAGGTGGGATCATCTCCTTGATGGAAGCATCAGTTGAGATCTTAACACACGTAGCATAGTCAGGCTTGGCAGTACCTTCCATGAGGCCAGGGATGGTGTTGAATTGCCTGCGTACTTCTTCAACCATCTTTAGAGCAGCACTTCCCACACTCTTCATTGTCATGGCAGAGAACCAGTAGGGAAGCATTGCACCCACTATCAAACCAATGAACACTTTTGGAGTCAACACATCAACTGTTGAAATTCCAGCACGGCTCACAAAGGCACCAAAGAGAGCAAGGGATACAAGCGCAGCGGAGCCAATTGCAAAACCCTATACATAAAAGCACATACAACATATGAGTAACATGTACATTAACGTTTTTCGACCACAATGTACCATTTAAAGTAAGTAGAGAAGCAGCTGGAAACTTGAAAGAGTTCAAACCTTTCCAATAGCAGCGGTTGTGTTTCCTGCAGCATCAAGAGCATCAGTTCTCTCTCTGATTCTGTGGCTCATGCCTGCCATCTCAGCAATACCTCCGGCATTGTCACTGATCGGACCATATGCATCAATAGCCAATCCAGTTGCTATCGTGCTAAGCATTCCAAGGGCAGCTACAGCAATGCCATACATAGCGGCAAAGCTAAAGCTAACATAAATACTAATGGCAATGGCAAAAATAGGAATAATGACAGATTTGTATCCCAATGCAAGGCCAAAAATGACATTAGTAGCAGCTCCTGTTCGGCACGAATCGGCAACATCTTGCACAGGGCTGCAACAACATTTGAAGCAAGAGTTAGATTAAGAGAATTAACACCATCATAGGGAAAAGGTACCAAGTAGGCAAGTACACATTTACCTGTACGCATTACTCGTATAATACTCTGTTACAAATCCGATGATAAGTCCAGCCCACAAACCAACGCACACACATAAGAACAGCTGCCTGCAAAACCAATTCAGTGTTAGACACTCGACAATAACTAACGAATCTGATGTGTAGTGAGTATGTAGCACAAGTGTTCCCACAAAGTTTTCACAAGGCTTAAACTTAAATGCAATATAAGGCCATAGATATGAAGATTTGTACAAGTCCCTAATGCCACTGATTTTACACAGAGAGAAGCAGTTTACCAGTTCTTAACAACTTTCTGTGTCCCAAAATTGAAGATCGTGAAGGAAGAAGGAACAGAAATCCATGTAACGATTGCAACTCCAACAGTCATCAGTACTGTGGAAATAATGAGTTGCCTCTTCAATGCTGGCTCAATTTCCTTTACAGCCTTGATCTCAAAGAAATCAGTTGCAAAAAGGGTGGTGATCAGACAAACAATGATACCAATGGAACTGACAATGAGAGGATATAACATTGCAGTTAACTCATGATTCATCCCGAAGGAGGAAATTGAAGCAACAACAAGAGCAGCACATGATGACTCAGCATAGGATCCGAAGAGATCAGATCCCATTCCAGCAATATCCCCAACATTGTCACCAACATTATCAGCAATCACCTGTGAAAATGGAATTACATAAGTTATGGGAAGTGAATTAAAAGCAAATTTTCAATCTTTAGTTAATAATTCAACAGCAGGTAAGCCTTACAGCTGGGTTCCTTGGGTCATCCTCAGGAATATTCCTTTCAACTTTGCCAACAAGATCAGCACCAACATCAGCAGCTTTGGTATAGATGCCTCCACCAACTCTGCCAAAGAGAGCCATGGAAGATCCACCAAGACCATACCCAGTTATAGACTCAAAAAGACCACCCCAATCCTCACCATAGTACATTTTGAAGACGAGGATCACAATGTAAAGAACTAACAAGCCATTTGCAGCAAGGAGAAATCCCATAACAGCACCTGATCTAAATGCCACTATAAAAGCCTTCCCAACACCTTTCCTTGCCTCCAAAGTAGTCCTGGCATTTGCATAAGTAGCAATCTTCATACCAAGAAATCCAGAAACCACTGAAGTTATAGCACCAAGCAAAAAAGAAACTGTGCTGAATATGGCAGTTGCAAGAGCAGGTTTGCACATCTTTGTTTCATCATTAGCACATTTATGGCTACTAGTGCTAAATCCCTCCACAGAGCCAAGGAATACGAATATCAAGATTGCAAAAGCCACCATGAAAGCACCAACATATTTATATTCCGTGAAAAGGAATGATGTTGCTCCTGTGTCATTGAAGCATCAAGACGTTAGTAAAACCACAAAAGAAAAACTTCCTTCAAATAAGATGTTCTGTAATTTGAAGTTGTAAGCAGTAGGTTGAAAAATAATGCAAAATCCCAATTGAGAAGCATACAGCTGAATAAACTACTAAAGGAAATTCATTTCCTTCACTGAAACATAATATGATACGAAAAAAATTTAGTGAATTTGAGCTTCATTTTAAACACTGACGATGACCATAGAGCACGTTTAAAACTAAAAAACAAGGACTGTAACGTATTCGTTGTTTCCAAATCCAGAATAAGTTTACTATGAAACCTGAGAAAGGGTTTAATGAGGCCACAGACTTCAGTGAACAAAAAATTCATTCCAAATAGTCATAAGTAACAATGATTGAACAGAATAACACAAGTACACAACAATTATAATACTGTACCAAGTAAAAGTGTATTGATATCCAAAATGACAAAAGGTCCTAACTCTCTAGTACAACTATGGGGGTATGGGGCACCCAGGTGCACTACCTTAACTATTAACAATCACAACTCTATCTCAAATCACATAGTTTTATGCACAAAAAAAAACAATACGTGGGAGCTAGAATAAATCAACATTTCTATCCAAA
This sequence comes from Potentilla sterilis, assembly GCA_963682095.1. Taxonomy (NCBI): domain Eukaryota; kingdom Viridiplantae; phylum Streptophyta; class Magnoliopsida; order Rosales; family Rosaceae; genus Potentilla; species Potentilla sterilis. Next base: position 1,367,388 of record OY821761.1, read on the forward strand.
TGATACTATAAATTATAAAATATTAAGACCAGAAATATGGATAATAGTAAATAATTACAGGTGGTCCTTCATACAAATAAAATAAAAATAAGTAATCGGTGGTTCCATAATAGGGCACCATATTGGATCTGTGAAAGGCTTCATTCCAAAGAATCAAACCAAAACGTCGTCGTCAGATCTAAGCAGATACTGAAAAAAGACACAAACTTTAGAGCACTCTGTTTCCACCAAAACATGAAAGACTCTGTTCTGCCAAAGCTCAAATCTTTTAAATAAATTAATGCAACTTTGTGCAAACCAAACGACGTCGTCGGATCTAAGCATACATCAAATACTTGAAAAAAAAAGAGTCAAAATTTGAGAACAAAAGCTCAAAACTTTCAGAACAGGAGTGTAATCACACGAAATCCAAAAAAAAACCAACATTGGATCAAAGCAGAGATAAAATTCCAAGACAAAGATACAACATGGGACCTTCGGAGATGGCGTTCTGGATTTCGGCGCACTTCTGAACAACGTTGTTGTCGTTAACACCTTCTTCCTCCTCAATAAGGTAATCGTTGTAGCCATTTTTTCCGGCGGAGTTAGAATTGGAGTCCCTCGCCGGCGAGAGCTGAACGCGTGACACGTAGACCCACTGGAGCAGCGAGAAGGCGATTCCGACCACCGCACAGAACGGAATCAGAATCTCGGCCCCGAGATCTGGGAGAATACTCGCCCCCATAGAAACACGACCGAACCGAAAGAGAAACAAAAGAAGGGAAGACACAGAGTTTGGTTGGGACTGTTGGGTTTTGTGTTCGAGAGAGAGAGAATACGAGGAGGTTTGTGTTGTGGGTGATGAGGGTTTATTTATAAGAGCGTCATCAGCTCTATGGAGAGTAAGAGAGGAGAGAGGACTGACGGACCAGAATTTTATCTTATTTTTTGGTAAATTTAGAGTTAATATTTTGGGTTTTATTTGGAAAATGTGACTAATTTTGTGCTGGGGGAAGTAAGAATGCCAGCTCACTCAGTCAAATCTTTTTTGCTTATCTTGTTTTCTATTTTTAGAAAATTACTCCGAGAATTTGTTTTACGGATTCTAAGTAAATTTATCGAGATCCTAAATATGCTCGTCTGCGTATAAAAAATGTAGCGACGATGAAAAAAAGTATCTATAATATCAATTATGTTCGTGTGATTTGAAAATTATAACATTTAACTTTAGTGATATTTAGTCTTTTTATTTATTTTGTTTATATCATATGAAATTAAACTCATAATCTAGTCTAATTCTAAGTCATGTAATTATTCAATTTATAGTGTTATCGTATGGAATGAGAGAAATATATTTTACATTGTTTACATTGTTGGTGTTCCTTAAAAAGTTTATTGATTGACAAATCAATCACCTAATAACCGTGGGATAACTATTTGTTACTATTCTCACTCAATACTCACAAATTCAAGTTCTTTGGCCTATAATTAACACCCCAAATTTTCTTGATGTATCGCATTTAACATTAATGGTTCCAATATTTCAACAAAAAAGCAGCCCCCCCCTTCAATTAGTGGAATTTGGTGATTTGCCGCAAGATATGACAGCGAACCTTTCCTTTGGCCTAGGAAGTTTCTTATGGCGACAACTCAACGATGCTGAAAACGACATCCCCACAGCAACACAAACATGTGTCGTCGCCTGTGTAGCTTGAGATGCTAAAATGACCGATTTGGCCTTTTCCTTAAGATGAAGGGGAACTTATTCTGGATAGAAGGATAACTATTATGAGACCCTGAGAACGTATTCGATACGCATTCATTTCGTGTCCCAATTGTCTTTTCCACCTTTACTTCTATTTTATCTTTTTCCTTTTTAAAAGAATTAAATTATTTTCTTTTTTTTGTGATTCGAATTTTTGCTATATTTAGCTAACATGTGAGATTCGTGGTTTGATAAAATATCACAATCAGTCATTCAGTCTATCACGGTCATTCATGATTTCATTATGGGCCCACAAATGATAATTTGATTATATGGAGAGCAGGTCCATGAAGCCCAATGGGCCTTGCTTTATAATATATTAACATCAACAATGTCCATGTAGGACTAGTGCATATTGTGTATCCATATTGACTCAATTACTTATATCATCTGATAGAGGCAAAGTGCATGATTTTTTTGTGTGCTTAGTTAGGTATTTGTAGCTAAAAACAGTGTTGGGAAGGATTGATTATATCTCCACGTATTGGTAACGCCATTAGTTTGCTTCACATTCGTTGAATGTTTAAAGAGATGTCTATAAAGTGATCGCTGTTTAGAATGTTAGTGAGTTAAAGGCCGTATTAATGCAGTTGCATTTTATTTGCAAGTGAGTTGTTTCAAATGTGAGAATCCAAAAGGGTAGTGCATACGTTCATGTATACGTTAGTAGAAACTGAATCAGTACAACGGTAAACCAATTCGAGATCAAGCTAATTTAGTGTTCCATGTCCTAAAATGATCATGGAGACAAAGAAATGATGATCCTAGTTTCCAATAACTCTCGAGCACGTGTTGGTTTCCTCTGTTCACCAGACACCAGAACCTGACACACACACACAGCCTTTGCCTCTCTATCTTCCTCTCATGGTTTTGCTTTGATTGCTACATTTTGGGACCGTGCGCTCCGCAAAAGCAACAGCAGTGTCCGCTGAGACCGCAAAGCCACAGATCCAACTAGAATCAGATTTCATTAACACACTTTTGCTCTTATGGGGAAGAAGAGGCCACGCTCTGATGATCACAACAACATCCCACCCTTTTCTCCTCCTCCTCCTTCTTCTTCGGGTACCCTCAATTCTCTCTCTCTCTCTTTTTTTCTTTACGATTTCTTTGTGTTTTGACAATGCTCTGAAAATGAAGAACAAGATGTAAAGGAAGAAACTTTAACTTAAACAATAGGGAAAGATTGTGTCTTTGATATGCCATTCACTCAATTATGACTGCTCTACCTTTGTTTTGGGGTCCTTGCTCAAATTGAGCCCAATTTGGTGTCTTGAGAGGTGAATGGTATTGGTTTCTTGATCAAGTTTTGATCCTTCTTGATGTGAATGATCATTGTGGTACAGTTTCCTTGGTTTCTTGGTTACTAGGCTCATTTGGGTTGATGGGTTTTCTTCATTTTAGGATTTGAGTATGGTTGTGTTTCTAGTTCATTAATTACTTTAGTAATTGGGTTCTGTATTTGTTGCCATGTTGGATATTTTAGAATTAGAGTTAATTTTTGGTCTGAAATGATCCGGTTCCTCAAACACTCCATCCGGTTCCTGTACATAATGATTTTGATTAGGCCAAAACCTCCAGTGGTTGAGCTTAATTCAATTTGAAGTGTTTTCAGATATTGCATTCTTGCCTGATGTAAGAATTGACTTTTGTTTCAGATTATGAGGTGATACTCATTTTAAGATAAATGGCATTTATCCTAGTAAGTGAAATTTTAATAATCAGGTTTTTCTTTGGGGAATTGCAGACATCATTTCATGTTCTTCAGGAATGGAACTATTGTCGGAAGAGGTTAGCGAGCCGGTCCTTTCTTATTCATCTAGTCATTTGGTTCCTGCTCCTGAGTTATAACTTGTTACTGTGGTGTTGTTGTATAATCACCCAGTGTCTTCCAAATTCATACTGGAAGAGAAATAGTGATGACCTGATTGATATTGTTTAGTAGAAATTGCAGAATGTCTTCCTAATCCATACTGAAAGAGAAATAATTACTAATAAATTTTTTAACTCTACATGTTTCAGAAACATTTGCACTCGCATGATTCTGGTAAACAACTAAAGCCTCTGTCATCTGTACTGGATACTACCGGTACTTCTTTGAAGCTACTACATGCCCACCCTTCTGCTGCACAACATCACCAGAGCCTTGGCCGATCAACATTTTTTAAACGTTCACGTCATTACTATGCCCATCAATACTCTCGGCGTAACTCAGGAAATGTTGCCAATGCATCAACTTCTCGTGGAAAAGGTACTCCTTCACGTGAAGAGAAGCTCTCCTATAAGTTCGCTAGTCAATGCAGCTCTGACTCTGGACGTCACTCAGGTCTCTTTTCTGTTGTGCTCCTTTCTAACCTTCATTTCTTCAGTAGCATAACATCTACAATTTGGCACATTTTTTCTGGCATTAATTTTTCTGTTAATTTTTTTCCCAGAAATTAAGGAAAAACCCTTTTTCCGGCCAGCCAGAATTAGGTCTAGTTACTTGGTAATGGATGCTGCCTCAGCTGATCCAATGAAGATGTTATGTGGGATTTGTCAGAAGCCATTAAGGCGCAAACCTTTTTTTCTTGGGATCACACTGTCTTCTACCGAAGTCTCTGTTGTGGCAGTTTTAGTTTGTGGCCATGTTTACCATGCTGATTGTTTGGAGCAGAAAACAAGTTTTGAAGACAGACGTGACCCTCCCTGTCCTTTGTGTGTTGGGTTGTTGCCGAAGACCGAAGATTTAAGAGGGCAGGTTTAGAGAAGTTGGTATCTGGGATTTGCAACAATCCTTCCAGGCTGAAATGTGGTTTCTTGATGAGTTCATGTCATCTTTGGAAAGTGTGGCAAGTTTGCAACTTTTATCTGCGGCCATGTATGTCGTGCAGACTATTTTGAGCATAATACAAGTTTCAAAGATAGTTTTAAACCCTACCCTGCTCATTGTTGTGTGCTCCAAAGTTGAAGTTTACAGAGGGCAGTTGTATTGTGTAAAGATGTCAACTTTGCACCATTAATAGCTCGATACTGATTATCTAGATTAGAAGATCCACAGCTAGATAGAAACATTGGAACTGTTAATGCAGGTTGTATTCAGTACTTACTGACTGTTAGAAATTCCTAGCAGATTAGAGCAACTTTTTTTGCATGACTGCAAGTAACAAGATCTAGCTCATAATTTTCTGGATGAGTATGGATAATAGAATTTCAATTTCATGTTCATGCTCATCTTATGTACTGTAAGTCTGTAATCTCTCCTGTTACAGGCTTTTGATCCGTAGCACTCAACACACATTTCATCAAGAAATTCAAACGCTATATATGGTTTTAACTAGACTTGAGAACAATTAATCTATGTGTATGAACCATAAACCTAAATTATCTGTTTGAACAACACTGTACATGCATCTACAAGAAAACTGAGCCTCGAAGATGATGAAAGAAGTGCAGCAGTTCTCTCGAGTAACATGCAAATGCAACCCTACGAGCCTGCCTTGCATGTAGCTTTATTATGTCCCGTTCCTTTGCAGTTCGAGCAAAAAACTTCCTTCTTGGTCACACCCTTTGTTTTCTTCGGTTTGTCCTTATCATGGCCTCGTGGCCTGGAGATGGAAGGAGGAAGTACATTCTCAGCCTGTGAGTCAGTTTTATCACTATCCAAATGCTTGAAAGGCAGCACCACCGGGGTTATGGATTCCAAATAAGTTGAACGAAAGTTGTCAACTTTGTAGTATCTTGAACAAAAATCATATGCATTCCTACCTGTGCAGTTGAAAACAGCAATAACATGGCAGCAAGGTAGCCCAGTTAAATTCCACTCCAGACAGCTACACTCTCTTTTGTTGAGATCCACAACATTAATGGAATCATTGTGAACCTCAAAAAGAGTATCAGTTGAAAATAATACTTTAAGGCGACTTGCTTGTAGAATTTTTTCTTGCAGTTTTTCCTCCTTGGATGGAGTAAGTTGTGTAGACCAAGTGCTTGAATCAGTTTGACGAGTGTCTAATAACTCCATCAGCTTTGAGCTCAACACTTTTATCTTCTGGATTATGGGCAATGCTCGCACTTCCTCTATCCAGTTGGCATATGTCTCTGCAACATCGACAGTAATATGATTGTAGTGCTCACCTTTGAAAAATACATTAGTCCAACATTCTTGTTCAATCTGGACGACCCACTGATAAGCTTGTGATGAAACCTGTTTAATTTGATCCATAAAATACTTAAACCCATCAAGGCGGAGTGACTGGGCGGCAGCCACGAAACAAGTTAGCAAAGAACCCTTCCCATCTCCATGAAATGGGGGCCTCAAGTTTTTCTTGAAACTTCTCAGAAGGTGGTGCATAGAGTACCCATGGTGTGCATTCTCAAATACCTCAGTTACTAATTTCTTCAGTCCTTTCTCTCTATCATAGACAATAGTTAAGGACTGTGCGGTCGAAACAGATGATCTTAATTGCTCCAAAAACCAATGCCAGTTATTATCATTCTCAGAGTCTACTATTGCAAATGCAACCGGTAAAGCACCATCATCTCCATCCAAAGCAGTAGCTGCAATAAATATCTCGTGGTATTTTGATTTTAAGGACATAGAATCAAGAAAAAGAATAGGTCGGCAACCATTCTGAAAGCCATGTATTGATGCATGAAAGCATTCAAAGAGACGCTGAAATCTCCCATCCTCACCAGTGAAAAGCCTAATATTACTGCCAGGATTTGCCTCTGCCATTTTCTCACAAAACCAAGGTAACTGGTTATAAGCTTCTTTATAAGAACCCATAAGTTGTTCCCTTGCATCTTCAATTGCACGCCGTACTTGAGTATAGTTCACTGTAATTCCAAAATCCTGAAGAATGCTACTGACAATTTCTTTCGGCTTCAGATGTGGGTTTTCAGATAATCTGTCTTTAATGATACCAACCAACCAATTTTTTTTTGGATGATAAAATTTCCAAGTCTCCCTGTCACATGTATGCTTTTTCTCCATCTTCTTTACCACAAACTTTTCCATAGATGAGTCCCAGGATGCTTGAATTCTCCAAGAACAGGCTTCAGCTATACATATGCAACTTGCACGGTTCGTGTCATTTTTCTTAAACCTATACATAAAACGATGAGCAATGGCATATTTTTGCAGTACATCGCGAAATTCATGAACACTTGGGAACTCATGTCCAACCCCAGTGATACCATCTTTCCACAACGTGACCAACTCTTCAGATAGAACATCACTGTCAATGCTATTACACAGCACAATCTCCTTTTCCTGATCCTCATTATCAGTTTCTGGAGCAGTTTTAAAGTTGAGAGTATTCATCTTCCGAAACATAGTTTTTCTTTCATCCCCAACATCCTCTTCGACAGAAACAATGGTAGGGCCATCTGGACCAATTTTCCATGCAGCAGTGCGCCTTCGTTTCTTCACGGTATCAGCAGGGGTGCAGTCCATATCAGTTATGTCCAAGGTGCCGGCTCTTGCATCAGCAGTGACAGAAATGGAACCGTTTGGGCTGGAATTAATAGCACCAGCAGGGGTAGAATCCATACCATTTATGTCCAAGCTGTGGATGCTTGCACCAGCAGCAAGATAAATGGAACCAGTTGGACGTAAAGCAGTAGCATCTGTGTGATCAGTAAAGGCAGGGGACATGTGAGAGGTATGAGCCACTCCACTTGGGCAATGAGTCTGTTCTTTGGAAGATACAACCGAGCCTGCTTGTTGTGGAACAGGAAGAGGGAAAGGGACATCTGGAGTATTATTTGAAGTAGCAGGCACAACTGCGGTATTAACATCACTTGGTACATTTAGTGAATTAACTGCAGCAAGACGATTAGCATCAGCGTAAAGAACAACAGCTGACATACTGGAGGCAGCAAAAGGAGTCACAGAGTCTGCAAGTTTTATCCCACATGCCCTGTAAACCATTAAGTCATGCTATCAATGCAAGCAAAAGTTTTCAAAATGCTGCAATCACCAGTGAATGTTCTTTATCATACAGCAGAGACGGCATTGTCATCATTTCTTTTTTAAAAGTAATGAATCGTGATATCAATGATCTCTTTAACCGAACTGGTTTAGCAGTATAATTCAGTATAGTAGATGCAAGTAAACAAATTAATACCTTTTTAGTGTGTTTAAGGCTTCGTCAGCATCAAAACCAGCTTTTCCCATGACAAAAACATCAGCAGTTACCGCATTCCCATGGAACTCATACATCCTTTTCAGGTCCTTATCACTGGATAACGTGATGAGGGTTCGCCTATTTCCTGGGAGAAAATATTTGATGGACAAAGATGTATACTCTAAATTGCACACTTCAGCTAACTTCAACTTGAGATCATCAAATAAGGTTTCATGATTGATATCTACTGCATGCGCATCTCCTCCCATATAACACATGGTTCCATCATCCTTCCTGACGAAATCGCCACCACACTGGCAGATTAAGATCAGTTTTGCCCTGACCATCACACTGAACTTCAACCATTTAAACAAAGAATGAGAAACTCAGTATATGACATTCATATTTCAGTTTTGAAAATTAAACTTATAACAACTATGTAAGTAGAAACCAGCCATGTCTGCAAATGGCAGTTACTTCTGTTATCTAACAATGCAGTCGCTAAGCAGTAGTATTTTTATCTCTCACATTCAGCTATAAGCACCTACAATGCTAATATATACATAAACTCTATTATATACACAAAGCAAAACCCACTTCAAAACCTTAATGGGAGCACACAGTAGAGAACTGTCAACATTTATCATATAATTCCAACACATGGGTTATCATCCTTGATCAAATTTACATAAAAAATGTGCCAAAGTCTAAAAATTTAAGTGCTTTTTCATATTGGGTCAACGCAAAACAAAGTCAACAATCCAAACCCAGATGATCATCTAATCATTCTAATGCATAATTCAACAAAGCAAGAACCTTTGCCCAGCTAGTCATGAATATCCAAAGTCCAAGACCCAGTACACTATTTACCGATATACAAATTACATGAACTTGAACAGTAACCAGCAAAGAATTAATCTTTTGGGTTTTGGGAGAGAGAGAAGAAAAGGGTTTACCTGCAGAGGAGGTGTAAGGTGTGATACTGCAATGGATGGAAACCCTAGAATTTGGGGCCTTCTGGAAATAAGAATAAAAGAGGAGGATGATTCAATGGGTCGTTTAGACGCGAAAGTTATAAAAATGGGGCTGAAAAGGAAAATAAGTCAAGTTCAGTTGGTTTGGGCCAGAATCCAATAGGCGTGGGATTTTTAAACCGAAAAACCGGACCGAACCGGGCTATTCGGTCCGGTTCGGCTCGGTTCTTATGCACGGTGCAGCTGATTTTGAAGAAAACCGAACCGAAGTAAAAAGGATCGGTTCGGTTCGGTCCAAGCATTTGTCAATCACCTGTAACCGAAAATAACTGAGATCTTGTGAACTTGTACATGTGTCACTATATTAGTGGCCAAAATCTAAGCTTATGTGAGACCAATTGTACCTGATTACACAAATATATTGAGCGAAAATGAACCCTAATCTCATTTTACCCTCTCTGAACCGCAGCCCTCTCTCTCTCTCGACTCTCGTCTCTCTCAAATCTCAATTCGAACCCTAATCTAGTAATCCCCAATTTGAAAGTCGAAAGACTCGAAACCCTAATCTCAATCCCAATCCCAATCCCAATCCCAAACCAACAATCCCAATCCCAATTCTCGTCTCAACATGTCTGATTCAGATCGTTCTGATTCGAACGATGTTGTTGAGGAGGCTGGTACTACAGCTGCTAGTGCTGCACCAGAAGATGTTGAAGACGTTGAGGCTCCTACCTCGAAGAAGGGGAAGAAAGCTGCTGCAAGCTCCTCTGGTGCAGCAGCAGCTGCACCAAAGAGGAAGAGGTCTGGGAAGTCTGTAGTGCAACGCTCATGGGTCTGGGATCACTTTGACAAGTACCATGAGCCACTGTTTGCCATGGTGGATGGAGTTGAGAAGGAAGTTGGGCACACACCAAGATCAAAATGTAAGCATTGCTCAAACACCTTTGCTTGTGATAGTTATAATAATGGTACTAGCACTATGAGGAAACACATTATACAACATTGTAAAAAGTATGGTGGTAGTAATGAATACGAGGGAGATGATAATCAGGCTGTGTTTACTGCTGATGGTGAATTGAGAAAAGAATGGAGTCAACTAGGGTGTATAGATGCTGCTACTGTTATGATTGTGGTAGATGAATTGCCATTTAGTTTCGTAGAGAGGCCTGGTTTTAACTATTTTTGTAGCTATGCTATTTCTAAGTTTGAGGTGCCATGTAGGAAAGTAATCTGCAAGAATTTTCTTAGAATGTATGAAGAGAAAAAGGAAAAAATGAAGTTGGAATTGAAAAATCATACCATCTCTTTGACAACTGATACTTGGACAAGTTGTCAAAACATTAATTATATGGTCATTACTGCCTATTTTATTGATTTTGCTTGGATAATGCATAAGAAGATATTGAATTTCTGTTTGATTCCAAACCATAAAGGGCAAACCATAGGTAAGATTTTAGAGGAGTGTTTGGTTGAATGGGGGATAGAGAGGGTGTTGACTGTCTCTGTAGACAATGCCTCTGCTAATCAGAAGGCAATAGATTATCTGAAGAGGAAAATGGGTGCATGGGATAATCCACCAATGTTTGGAGGGCAGTACATGCATGTTAGATGTTTAGCTCACGTCATTAACTTGATTGTGAGGTCTGGCCTGTCTTTGATGGATAAAGCAGTGGCTAGCATTAGGAATGCAGTGAGGTATATGAGAAGTTCTAGTGCTAGGACTGATGCTTTCAAACTCTGTGTTGAAAAGGAAAAGGTTGAGTGCTGTATCTTAGATGTTCCAGCTAGGTGGAACTCAACCTATCTAATGTTGTCTACTGCTTTAGAGTTGAAGAAGGGTTTTGAGAGGTTGGCTGAAGAAGAAGATGTGAAGTACAGGAGTTATTTTGATGAAGAAGAGGAGGTAGAGGAAGAGGAGGTAGAGGGGGATCTTCATAGTACTGCTCCTAGCACAAATAAGGGTAGGAAGAGGGTGGGCCACCCACTGAAGCTGATTGGGACCAAGCAACCATCTTTGTTCAATTTTTGAAATTTTTTTATGAAGTGACAGTGAAAGTGAGTGCACAACTTAGGCCTACTTCTCAAGCAGCATTTCATTCAATTGTTTCTATTAAGGCAGAGCTAGATGACTTGTTTAATAAGCCAATCACCCCTGCATCCTCCCCTAGTGATAGGATTCTGCATGATATGACAAAGAAGATGAAGTTGAAGTACAAGAAGTACTTTAACACTGTTGATGATGTAAACCAGTTGTATTTAGTAGCTTTAGTGTTGGATCCTAGGTATAAGCTCAAGAATTTTGAGATGACATGTGAAACATTGATGGGGATGTCTCCTGGAGAAGTGAAACAGAAAAGTGCAGAGGTAAAAAATTTGCTGCAGTGTCTTTGTGATTTATATGGTGCTTCTAATAGTGCAACAACCTCATCTAGTAGAAGGTCTACTGTTAGTGGAGATAGTGGCATACAAAGTGGTAGAGGAAACAAGGCTTCTAGTTCTGTGTTTAGTGGAAAGATGGCAGCAATGCTTGAGAAATGGGGTAAGGACTTAGAAGAAGGTGATGGTGCTGTGGTTAAGCATGAAGTTGATAAGTATTTGTGGGATCCTATGGAGAAACAAGTTTCTGATGATAAGTTCACCATTTTGGATTGGTGGAAAGTGAATGGATCAAAATACCCTACTCTACAGTTGGTTGCCAAAGATGTTCTAGCCATTCAAGTGTCTACAGTTGCTAGTGAGTCTAGCTTTAGCACTGGAAAAAGGGTTATTGACCCTTATAGAAGTTCTCTTACTCCTAAGTCAGTTGAAGCATTGATTTGTCTTCAGAATTGGATATGCTCCACTGCAATAATGGGACTAGAGTATGTTCCTGACTTGAAGGAAATAGAGATGGTGGAATTACTAGAAAAAGGTACTTCTAACAGTTCTAACTTCTAAGTTCTAATTTCATTGACTTCAGTTCTAACTGTACTTCTAACAGTTCTAAGGTCCTGACATCATTGTATTTGTGTATGAATTTGTACAGAAATGGAAAGAGAAATGAGAGACAAGGTTGGTGTAGATGCTGCTGTACCTACAACAACAACAACAGAGGCTGCAGAACCAATGAAGAAGATGTTGAAGCTTAAACCAGCTGAAGGTGCAAAGCCAAGACTGTCCAAGAGGAAGAATGCAAGAAAACAGATAGTATTGAATCCTTGAAGGATTCCAGCCTTGAACAGTTGAAGACCTGGACTGAGTGGACTGACTGGACTCTTATGTTTAACTGTTTAAGTGTTTATCATTATTTTGCTACACTTTTGGAAATTTAGATTTGATTCTGGACATTTGGGGTGATTTGGTGGTGAACTACTGAACTTTATTAGTTTATGAGTTTGTCTTTATGATTTTGGACATTGGACAAGTTCTGTTTGAATTATGAGTTTATGTCTTTGTGATTTGGTCATTTTGGTGTTGTTATGGAGTGATTGCACTCATTGCTGTTTAGATAGTCTGGAAATACAGTCATTTACTCATTGCTGTTTAGATAGTATGGAAATACAGGTTCATTTTTCTGCAGTTCCAAAACAATGTTAAAAACCGATGAAACCGATCCGAACCGAGTCGGTTCGGTTTTGATCTGTTCCATAGGTTGCAATTGCTGAAACCGAACCGATTACAACAATGAACGGTTCGGTTCGGTTACCAAAAAATTTGCCGAAGAACCGAACCGTCCCAAGCCTAGAATCCAACCTGGGTCTGGATCACTCTCTGATTTTCTATTATTTTATATATATATAATTCATTGTCATTTTCAGAAGAAAAAGAAATAATGATGATATTGCAAAGTATACTGTGATCGAGTTTGTTTTCAAACAGAAAGATTTCATCTGGAATTCTTGATATGAATCCTTTGATACAACAAACAAAAATGGTATGTTAAATAATTCACTATGAATTTAGAACAATCCAAAATAAAAAAAAATTAAGACACGATCGACACTTATTAAAATACACATTTGTTTTAAACGAATATGAGTTCAATGACATTTATTGCCATTTGCAGACACCATAGCTTGACAAGAATTCCTCAAAAATGAATATACTTTGATCCCCTAAACTTTGCATTTTTTCCCATTTGCCTTCGGCTAAATTTAAACTTTCTACAAACAACTCTAAAGTCTTGTACTTAGCAGACCCGTTCGTTTCTTCTGCACCACGTTTTGCCAGACGTAAGATCTCACCCGTCAATGACTCCATCAAATAGTAGTGCATAGCAGAGTCTTCAAATTCTTTAATAAAGCTACGTTGTAAAGGAGGGTATTCCTTGAAGTTCCAAACCCTAGTAGACTTCCAGGTCGATGCCACTAAATGGTCATCATGAAACACAAAGCTATAATACCTGCCATCATCTAGCTTTTTCCAGCACGTGTCTTCCTCTCCATGTTCATAGTATGCTAGTCTTTTGTCATACTCCACTACCAGAACGAAGTTCTTGTTGCGAGAAGGATTGGACGAAATGATGGCTTGAAAAACTCTGTTACATGAGTTGTCAGGAAGGGTCTGTTCGCCTGGGATTGGAATACTGACTCTTGTAATCGGGTTAAAGAGATCGATGTCCTTTAGATTCTCCTGAATACTCTATTTTGTAAAACATGACAATCCACCCAAATGATGAAACAATAAGGTCGGCATCATAAAAGTAGTCACATACGTTCCTAATTTTGTGCACCTTCATTCCAATGGGATCAAACAGGGATGAAACTTTTTCGTGAAGAAGATTTTGCAGCGGCCCTGCAGGATTGACAGACAGCTTTAAAATCTCAGATATGTTTGAAGCCAACGATGTCAAATTCAGAAGGTACAAGCTTTATCAAGATCGACTCTAGAAGCTCATTGGGAAGCTCAGACCATTTTGGTTTTCTCTTCTTTACACTCTTTTGTTTCATCTCAACAATCTGGTCATGAATATTGTTCAAGTACTCAATGCACCTGGAAATCTGGTCATGTATCTTGTCCAAGTACTCAATGCAGTACGTTGGACTCTTTGATCTCATCTTCAGGCCTACTATCACCATCAACGGCGAACATAGGGCACTTCATGGCTTCGTGAATCTTACGAGAGCCGCGTCCACGCTATCTTCATTTTCTAAACCAGATTGTCCTTCGTTGTTCTTTGTTTCTTTGTTTCCTCCGTTGTCACTTTGTTTGTTCTCTATCTTTTATCTTTTCTTGTGATAGAGGAAAATGCAGAGAGAAGTGACTGCCCACTGCCTGGTTGTGGTTTGGGGATTTATGGTCATTGATACTCTTGTACGTATTGGTGTTATTTATAACCAACATACTGAACCAAACCTGGATAGTTTTTACGTTCGCTTACCTACTTTGAAGTCGTGATCGATCACCATAAGCCTACTAGGATTAGAAACACGACTAATCCAATCAGGACACCCCTCTAGTCAAGGCACCGTCTTTACAAATATTTGAATTAAGGAAGAAGACTAATTGGCTGCAGCCTGCAAGAGACAAACATACCACTACCAACATTGCATTGTCCGACCTTTGCCATTCTGCATATTTGTTTATTAAAAAACAGTAGAGCAATGTACTTGGATGCATATTTACCAAGTCTACATAGATGTAATGGACTTGCAATCAGTACCAATTAGCTACACACGTTGTCAATTGTAGAACTCGATCTCAAGTACAGTATAGGTTTCTCAACTAAGATATTAGTTTTGGTTGACAAAGCATGTTCTGTTAAATAATAGTATAGATACCAAGCTTCTCCAGCAGCACCCGATTTTCGCTCCGCGTATCAGATTCTGACCACATGGATCCGATACATGCAGGGATGTTGTTGTTTGTTGTTGTTTTTGTTTGGTGCTACATGTTGTTGCTTGTGAATCATCGGGATACTCTTTAGGATTTATGTTTTCAAGCATATGGTTTTTTATTAGTCCTTTTTTGTTGCAACAGTGGTTTATATATGATTAGTCCATCCAGGCTTTAACGTTTGTTTATTGGTTATGGACTGCATGAGAATGACCACTTTACATTGTTAAGAGGTTATAAAATACTGGCTTAGATTAGAGAGGTTCATAATTCCTAAGAAAGGAAGCTGCTGTTGCTAACTTGCTACTGCATAAGTCCGAGACGCAACAAGCGAAACGCAGCTGCAAGAAATTTAAAATCAAGGACAACAATCCATTAGTTCTACATGTGTAGCAATCAAAATTTCTAGTAAGTTGAAGCTTGACAGCTAAACATAATACTGACAGCATTTTACCTCAAAAGAATCAAGTACTGTTTTAACACTTTGGAGAAGGAACCAAGCTAGGAAGCTTCATATTTCATCATCTTCTTCTTCCTTTTGCAATCTTAACTCATCTTCTAGAGGATCATCTCAACCAGTCATCAGAAGCTACTTGTTCTGGCCTCAAGTTCTGAAGAAGCAAAAACTGGATAGTCCTTTCTGAAATATGGTGAAAGTCCTTTAACTTCAAGCAAAACCATGTTTAGACACCAGTGAACCTCATCACATTCACATCAGGAATAATGGAAGTACATAGAATTTGCTCTTGCTGGGTACTTTCCACAATGGAAGTTCATGACATTTCTTTATCTTTTTTTATGAAAGAAAAACACAGAATTATTTGGCTGTGGCCCCTTTTGAGATCAAATGTGGTGTCAACTGCATGTGACTTCCATACATCGATCAACCTCTCTCTATTGTATTATTTTCTCCAGGAAGATTAAAAATTGTTGACCTCGATCAGAGAAAATTTGGAAGACTAGGTTAGGTGATTGAATAGATTTTGTTGCCACAGACAAACTTGGGTTCCATTCTCTTACTTGAACATTGAAACTTCAAAGTTGGGAAATCATTAGATTGTAAATTACTTGCGTGTGCTCTACTTATTGAACAAACGGTTTTGGAATATAGTTCAAAACACTATAACACATTGTTTGGCTACCTCGATCATCAAAGGTTACTTGTTTCCCAGTAATTGGTTCTGCGAGTTCCACAACATGTCCCTTTCTGCTATTTTGATCTCATAATCCTATTGAAGCTTCACATCATTTCAGAAATTGGTAAAAAGATGATGATGAGGAGAACTCAGAAACATGTGCATCTTATTATCATAACCAACTCTTGCTTTCTATTTCATCACGCATATCCTCCTAGCTTTAAGTAATAATCTATCTCTCTCATTCCCTGCTGCACGTCAATTCCTACCTAGGTTCTCTATCTGAAATTTGGAATCCACCCTCTTATTATTCAGTTCTTTGCTTTCAAGCCCTTTCCTTGATTTAGCAAACAGCTTTCGCCTTTTGGCATTATCCGTCACCAACTTGAGGTGATGTATATTGTACTTCGGCTCTATCCAAAGGCTAATTACCACTTTGAAGTAGCAAGTTCTAACATAGGATGCTAGATTAAGTGTGGGAATGCTAGCACACTTCAAAGTGTTGAGCCTCCGGAAGAAATTCGAACTTGGAAAAACTTACGCTCATTATATGGATCAATAAAGATCAACGAAAAACTCATAATTTGGGTAAATTTTGAGGAAATATCTATAGTTTAGACTAGTTTGATAACTTAGAATAAGCTCGTTGATAATGATTTATCAAGCACACACCAATGCTTGACTAATCACATTCACAGCTATGAATGCATACGCAGCTCGATTATGACCATGATGATGCAACTGCCCAAAACCCTTTGGTCTTCTTTGCCCTGTATAGTTGCATACGAGGCCCCCCAACTCCAACCAACCATTACCAAGTCTTTTGAAGCCAGAGAGGCGCCAACTCATGGCAACCCTATATCCCAAAACCAACACCTAAGCAAATACCAGAAACTCAAAGCCCCCCATAGCAAAACTCCACCATATTAACAACGATTAATAATTCACAAAGACTGCTACAACTCACGAAACCTTGTGAGAGATTCGAATCTTCGTCTCAGAACATTCCAACCTAAAATTCGCATCAGCATCTGACGGCCAGAAAATTCCCCATAAACCACAGAAATCCCAAAGCATAATTCTAGCATCCAGTCACCAATATAGTCTCACCCCATTGTGCCAACTCAGTAAAGACTCCGTAAAATTTCCCACCCCAAAAGAAAAACAGAGTTTGTTGCTTAATACCTTTAGTAACGAAAAAACCGTTACTAAATCTTTCCTCTGTTTCTCCTCGCCGGAGAAACCCCATTTTCCAGTGGCGGGGAAGAACCTCCGGCCGTTATCTCCACCTGGGTGTTTCTGGAATTTCCTCCTCGTTGTCCTGGTGGTTTAACGGTCACCGGAGCATGATGATGTCGGTGGCGTCGCCGAGAAAGACGATAACAGAGAAAGTGTTTGAGAGGGTCGGCGGAGTTTCTTACCTGAGCAGTTATCTCAAGAACAATAACGGTCATAACCACCACCGTCATTATCATGGAGAAGTTGAGAGCGACGACGATGAGGGGACTATGGAGCTTGTGCAAATTGGAGCTGAGAGGACCAAGAACGTTTTGATTCTGATGAGTGACACCGGCGGTGGACATAGAGCTTCGGCAGAGGCTATTAAGGATGCGTTTCGTTTAGAGTTTGGAGATGAATACAGGGTATGGTTCTGAATTGGGTTTTGAATTTCACATCTTGGTTTTCTTGGGGTTGATGTAATGGTTTTGATTTCAAAAGTTTTGAACTTTTTGGGTGCTGAAATCTTGTAGCTTGACTTTTTTTACTGTGTTCAATTTGTCTTTTACCTTATTTTTTATGTGATTTTGGTGGATGACAGTGCTTAAGATTAAAGATTTGAACTTTCTCTGGTAAATAGCTTTAAAGATTGATTCTTTGTTCTTGAGGTTTTCTGGGTTTTGTTCTGTTTCTGTGATTGCCTTGTTTAATGAGTTGTTTATGTGATGCTTCAGGTGTTTGTGAAGGATGTGTGGAAAGAGTACACAGGTTGGCCTTTAAATGATATGGAGAGGTCTTACAAGTTTATGGTGAAACATGTTCAGCTATGGAAGGTTGCATTTCACGGTACTTCTCCTAGATGGATTCACAGTGTCTATCTTGCTGCCATTGCAGCCTACTATGCCAAGTACTATCTCTCACCTTCTTCCACTTTTAGATTTCAATGAATCCTTAGACCAACAGATAGTTCAGCTGTGATTGTTTATTTTCTTCTGGTTGTGTCACAAATATCCCGTCAAAGTTGTAATCAATTCAAGCTCACTGTACCACTTTGATTACTTATGCTTTAAGTTTCTTAATTTTCTTCCTTAAAATGATTTTTAATCATCCACTTGTTTCCTAATCAATTTGTGAGAGATTAAATATTAGTCATAACGTTTTGTGATGTATAGCTAGTGGTTGTCACTTTTGGAAAAGCAATGAATTATTGTTCTTGCTGGAGGACCTGATTCTGGTTGACTTACATAATATCAGTGGAATTTGTAAGTATGCTAATATTGATGTATTGTGATTCAAGGGAGGTGGAGGCTGGTTTGATGGAGTACAAGCCGGATATCATAATTAGTGTTCACCCTTTGATGCAACATATTCCTCTATGGGTTCTCAAATGGCAAGGACTTCAGAAGAAAGTGATTTTTGTGACAGTTATTACTGATCTCAACACATGTCATCCTACATGGTCAGTTTGATTACAGTTTTCATTTCATGCATGCTACTTACCTTTGGCAATAGTACAGTATGTAACATTGTGAAAATCATGCAGGTTTCATCCGGGGGTCAATAGGTGCTACTGCCCATCGCAGGAGGTAGCTAAAAGGGCTCTAGTAGATGGCCTTGAAGAGTCCCAAATACGCGTTTTTGGCTTGCCCATCAGGCCCTCTTTTGCCAGAGCAGTTATCTCCAAGGTACTTTGCTTCTGAGATTATGTGTATATCAATGTGAGTACTCACTTCAGTGACTGGATTTCTTATTTCTGCCTTTTACTGATATTCTTGGTTTCACAGGATCAACTTAGAGAAGAACTTGAAATGGACCCTGAGTTGCCTGCGGTATTGCTGATGGGAGGTGGTGAAGGAATGGGGCCTGTAAAGGAAACTGCTAGAGCTCTGGGGGAATCCCTCTTTGATAAAGAACTGAGAAAACCAATTGGCCAGTTGATCATTATATGCGGCCGCAATAAAAACCTCGTCTCTACACTTGAATCGGATGAGTGGAGCATCCCAGTGAAGGTAAATTTTCCTAGCCTTGCTTGTAAAGACCTGATGTGTATATATAAAACTTCGAAACACTTTTGCAGTACACATTTACATCTTTCAAACTTGCAGGTTAGAGGATTTGAGACACAAATGGAGAAATGGATGGGTTCTTGTGACTGCATAATTACAAAGGTAAAATGAGACAAGATTATCTGGTTCAATTCCAGTAACTTCTCTAACAATATCAGATCTTGTTACTAATGAGTTTCTCCCACCAATCTTCTATAGGCTGGTCCAGGCACAATTGCGGAGGCATTGATTAGAGGGCTTCCTATTATTCTCAACGACTACATTCCTGGACAAGTTAGTGACATTTTCTCTTCGCTTTTGGATTTATGCCTTTTTTTAGACAATTTGATAAAGTGTAACCAGTACTAACTAATTAGTCTAATTGACACCCTCAGGAAAAGGGGAATGTGCCTTATGTGGTAGACAATGGGGCTGGTGTCTTCACTAGAAGTCCCAAGGAGACAGCCAGGATTGTGACAGAATGGTTCAGCACCAAGCCGGATGAGCTCAAAAGAATGTCTGAGAATGCGCTGAAACTAGCACAACCGGAGGCTGTTTTCGACATTGTTAAGGACATTCATGACCTCGCCTGCCAACGAGGTCCTCTTGCAAACATCCCTTACATGCTGACATCCTCATTTACAAGTATAATCTAATGCATAATCAGTCCTTTGCATCTTCTTCTATTGACTACTGGAGACTCCCCCTGCTAGAATGCCATGTACAGGAAAAAGCTAGATGTCTAATATTCTCATTCTTTGGCCTCAGAATCCCCAAAATGGTTGTAATCTGTAAATTATTGTAGACAAGCTCCGGTGTTCATCAAGGTTCTGATTCTTTCTAGGCTTTTGGAAGATCATATATATAGAGGATGCTATTGAAGTGTTCATGTTGTAATTATTCTGTTCGATTATTGTTGCTTCAGATTAGGCTGCTAGGCTCTTACACACTACATTTTTGCATTTTGCCGATGATCAGAAAAGAGTACATATTGTTCGTGGCGGATGAGCAATTGTGGCCCAAACACGTATGTAGTCGCTTGGCTTAAAAGCAATCTATTCCCAAGTGTTTAGGTTTTTAACTGTAGTGTACTCATGGGTCATAAAATGGTTGAAACTTTCGAACCAAGTTATGATGCTCTCTTTAACTTCTAAGTTTCAGCAGGTCAACAAAAAGCATTAAACCAGGTTATGTGGTAGTTGAACACATATGCTTCTATAGAAGAAATGTTAGTTTTAGTTGCGTACCTCCAAGAGTCTATTTGTGCTACCACTACTTCCATAGTTCTATGCCATCACTATCTGGACAGCCTTGAGTGTTTTTACAGAGGTTGATGGTGCCAGTATGAATTGAGACCAAATGAAATCTCCACACGGAAGTGAAGTGAACAGAAAAATAGAGATGTCCATGTAAGCTAGGCTAAAGTGATTTTATCCCAGAAAGATATTACAAGTCTGTGGGAACAGATCACAATATTTTGTCGAAAAAAATAATAGTCCAGAACTTTTTTTTTTTTTTTTTTACCAAAATTCTGAACTACAGCACAACCTCAAATCATGATTTTAAAAGCAACTGTCCTCGATTCAAATCATTATTTTCAATGATTTTTCAAAATGCTTCCAAGTGGTCAAAGAAAGGAACACATTGTCGATTACATCACCATCCATTTCAGCTCTATTTAGCTGCATATAAGACATCTAAACTTAATTTGGTTCCTTCCAACAATTGGGACTAAAATTGACATGTATTTGTCTTAATCGTTGGATCTGTAATAAAGCTTTTGAGAGATAAAGCATAGTAAAATAAGAACAAAATATTTAAAATCAAGTAAACAGAGCCATGAATAAGGAAATTGGGTTGAATTTTATATACAAAGGTAATTCTCAGAAGCATACAAAACCAAACTAGGCAAGACACATTCTAATAAATACAATTCATGTCTTGGTTTTGAGCTTTGCTCGGCTGCTTCGATCATCAATCATCCCTCCACATAGATGCACGTATGTTCTTCATGAGATATTGTAGAGCCATCACTAGAATTACCATCACATTCCTCATTCTTCTTCAAGAGTTGCTTCTGGCACATAGTAGTGTCCTGGAAATCCCAGCAGTCATAAGCAATGAGAAGATCTGCTTTCTCATCCTCACCCATAGTCGAAAACCCCATCGTTTCACTCGTCCATGTCTTCAACGCGCTTTTAGTCGAAGGCAACACAACCCTCTCAATCCCAGAAGCCCTAAGCCAATTCTCAATCTCATTCATCAGCACCTTGCACATCCCTTGTCTCCGAAATTTAAACGCAGTCGCAACCAGTGGTACTTCTGCCACCCCACCCTTATGAACCCTCACATTCGCCACCGCCACCACCTTGTCATGCATCATCTCCAACACGACTGTGTAGAAGTCTCTCTCCTCATTGAAAATGATGTCCTCCACTACGTCAGTGTGCGTCACAGGATCAATAGAACGCTGAAAGCACTCGTGCATCACTTCTAGGGCTTGATTAAGCTTTTGGCAGTGAATCTCGCTATCTTTCAACTCGGACTTAAGCAAAGACCAAGAAAGATCACCCCGGCCGGTCACCGGACTCGGCCTACCCAAAACACCACCGGCGCCGGGGATCACAGACCGGTCGTCCTTCATTATATCCTTTATCGATCTCATCCTCCTCTTCCTTCTCTTATTTCTTGAATAAAAAGGCTTCACGCAGTACAAAGGTGGCAGCAACGTCATCGTCGTCTTGGGCACCACAGCAAACGACGTCGTTAGGGAGTCGACGTCTAGGGTTTGGGACACGTCGACGCTCTGGCAGGCCGAACGGAGAGAGTAGAAGACCTTTCCGGCCGGTGACATGTACCGGAACTGCATGCAGCCGTCGGCCTTTCTTACCATAAAAGAACTCCAGCCCGTCGCCACGAGATGGTTTCTTGCGTTTTCTCGAACAAGATCAGTGTCTCTGGTGGTCTTGGTGCCGGCGGCGGCCCAAGCCATAACCGCTTCCGGGAAGAGTTGAGGAGAAGTAGGCATCGGAAGTGAAGAAGGCATAGAGATGGACGAGGCAGAGGACTCTCTGTTTCGCTTCGGCATGGTCTTAGCTACGTGTTTTTGGAAAAAAGATTGAAGAACTACTGTGAGAATTGGGAAAGATATGAGAGTGGAGTGGAGTGCATGGAGTCGATTGGAGTAGAGAGAAGAGGAGGGGGTCTATTTATGGGTTCGGAATCGATCTCCTTGTCAAATGAATTTTTGCTTTCCTAATGAACTACGGACTGGGATTAAGTAGGGATAAGAGTGATGGGAATACCCAGCTCACCAAGGACTGGTTTTATTACAAATGAAATTTGGAAACTAATGCTTTTTCCTTGCTGATAAAGGATTTAGTATCCAGCTCACTTAACAAACGGAATATCATTTTGGACTTTCTAAATTTCGTTCTTAAAATTAAGCTTGTTAAAAAAAAATTAATAAAGAATTAAGGAATTGGATATATCATGGTTGTGCAAGGAGTAATGAGGTAGCTTTCCTCAGAATGAACAAATAAAATGAAAATGCGACATCATTTTTTGATCGAAAATGTAACATCTTGATTAAATCTTTTCTTTGTCTGTCTTTTTTGCTAAGACTTTGCATTGCGCTAAAGTATTAGATCTTTAGAGATGTTGATATTTATATAAGAGTTTATTTTACCTCTTTGCGCTAAGAGATTCTATAAACGAAAGACGTTAGTATTTTAAAATAAAAAAGAGACTCTAACATTAAATAAAATCAAATATGTTTCTAGTTAGTTAGTTTCACATGCATCGACCAGACGATATTTTTTTTTTTTTTTTTTTTTTAAAAAGACGATACATGTCTTAATTAATACCGATAGAAACAAAAAAAAAAGATTGAACATCTAACGAAAACAAACACCATCAATGTGAAATACTACTCTTTACTTGTAAAATCATATATAGCAAAAAAAAGTAAAACCACACAGAGTTCCTAAAGGTCAAAAAGAAAAACTATTATGTTTCTTTTTCATATTACGATTAAAAGATTAAAAAAAATGTCTAGTCTACTTTTAAAATTCCAAGAAGCTAAAATTTAACACAGCTTCAGTCCTCATCATCACACTCATACTCTCTCAGAGCAAAACCGAATCTCAGCCGTTGGTTTTCTCATCTCTCCCCATCCATGAACCTTATGTTCCTCAAGCCTAGGGTTGCCACCACCACCAGCACCAATCTCACCCAACTCTCCGCCACCGCCACCGCCACCGCCACCGCCACCATTGCCGTCCATGTCGTCGATCCCCAAGATCAACGGCCACCCTTCGCCGCACCCCTGCTCTCACCTCGCCGCCTTCCGATCCGAAAACGGCTCCAAACCCTTCCGCGCCTTACAGGACTGCCTCCGCGTCAAGCCCGCAGGCGGCCGCGCCTCGATCCGCCGCGATCCCCGCGAGCTCCCCCGGTGCGCCACCTGCGCCGCGTCCTCCCACTCCCGCCTTTACGCCTGCGTCGCCTGCGCCGCGATTATCTGCCACGCGCCGTCGTCCGGTCCCTCCCACGCGGCGGCGCACGCCGCTTCCAACCCCGCGGGACACGAGATCGCCGTCGACGTCGACCGCGCCGAGCTCTTCTGCTGCGCTTGCGGCGACCAGGTCTACGATCGCGACTTCGACGCCGCCGTCGTCCTCGCTCAGACCGCCGCCACGTCATCCACCTCCGCCGGCTCCTCGATCCAGCAGTACGCGCCGGAGAATCTCCGCAAGCGGCGAAGGATCGATTACAAGCCGTGGTCGCCGGATTTCAGAGAGCAGGTGATCGTCGGCAAAAACTCGAGCCTCCTCCACGGCCGGAGCCCCTCCGATTTGCCTTGGGGGCTGCGCGGCCTCAACAACTTGGGGAACACGTGCTTCATGAACTCGGTGCTTCAGGCGTTGCTCCACACGCCGCCGCTGAGGAACTACTTCCTCAGCGATCGGCACAACCGCTACTTCTGCCAGAAAAAGAGCAATGCCCATAAGAAAAGCGGCGCCGCGGCGGTGTGCTTGGCCTGCGACATGGACGCCACGTTTTCGGCTGTGTTTTCCGGTGATCGGAAGCCTTATAGCCCAGCCAAGTTCTTGTACAGGTTTGTGAAAGCTCTAGACATCTCAAATCTGGCTTTACAGGACAATGTGGGTAGTTTTGTATGATTTGTATGCTGTAATTTCACTTTCTACTCGCATTTTAATCTATATCTAAGGACTAAGGGTTAGATTGTTTACTTTTCTTACCTTGTGGTTTTGTTTGGTTTGGATTAGTCTGTCTTATATAGTTTGCTGAACTTGTTTCTTTGGTTTTACTGTAGTTGGTGGCAATACGCTGCGAATTTGGCGAGCTATGAGCAGCAGGATGCGCATGAATTCTTCATTTCAATGCTGGATGGGATTCACGAGAAGGTCGAAAAGGAGGCGATGAAACCTGGGAGCCAAGGTTAACCCTTTAACAATCCGAACCTCTAAATTCTGCTGTCCATTGTGATTGTGAATCATGTGGAGTATTGATTTAGTAAAGTTGGAGTGACATGTCTAGTTTACTGGAGGACTTTGAGCTAGGGACATGTAGCTCTTCTGTGCTCGTTACTGTACAGTTCAGTTCTAGTTAATGTTTGTCCACTATTGAAAAGGACTCCATTGTTGATTTTGTTTTAGTTGGGGTAGTGTGTCTCTCTCCTAGACAAATTTTCTAGTTGAAACGGCATTTCATCCTGTTCATATAATGATTTGACATAGTTGGCATCTCACTGGTTGAATAGTATAACTCATATTGCATATATTTTGTGATAGTATTACAAATTTACAAAAACAGTAGATAACTGAAATTACTTACAACCTTACAAACATTTCTTAGTTGTTTGTAGAAGGTATAACTTCTCTTAGCTCTGAA
Organism: Potentilla sterilis; assembly: GCA_963682095.1. Taxonomy (NCBI): domain Eukaryota; kingdom Viridiplantae; phylum Streptophyta; class Magnoliopsida; order Rosales; family Rosaceae; genus Potentilla; species Potentilla sterilis. The sequence goes on from OY821761.1 coordinate 1,392,345, forward strand.
AATGGTCTATCTGGGTTTAAGTGTGTATGTAGTGGTTTTTTGTAATCAAGTGGTCAAACTTTTAGATGGCCTAAGAGCACTTACTGCAAAAAAAAGTTTCTCTTATATCAGAGAAAAGTTTATGGCCTTCTAGAACATAAAGAGATGAAAAACCTAGTGTCATTTGCAATACTGCAGTATATTAACTTTAGAGTTCTCTGTGAGCTACTGTCATCCCTAGTTTTTGTATATCTGTTATTTATTTTTAGTTGGAGTGACTCAGAATACTGTTGAAGATTTAAGGTGGCTTTGACATCTAAATGCAGGGTGTGAGTCTAGGTACCTTGCTTTTGCCTTAGGAGATTTGACCCTCTGCTTACTGTTTAGGGCTTATAATCACCCCTCTGCCTGCTGGCGTGATGGTGTTATCGCTTCACTCCCGTAAGTGTGTACCTTCACTTAGCTGTCTTGGGTTTGTCTAGGTGTTCTCATCTTTCACAATACTCACTAAAACTCAACCTTTTACAGGTTTAGAGTCTAATGACAAAGAGGATTGAAAACCCAGAGAATTGGACGATTCCTTTAGGTTGATAAACGGCGTAGATTTTCTCTCCTGTTCATGTTGGTAGTTGGGGTATTCATGTTCTTACCTGTGAAATATCTTTTGTCCATGATGTTTAATTCTCTCATCTGAAGGGTGCTATTCTTCTTAAATGAAGCAAAGTTTAAATGCCAATCTGATCAATCTTCATTTCTTTTGTACTGCAGGCACTGGAGATTGTTGTGTGGCCCATCGAGTTTTCTCTGGCATCTTGCGGTCTGATGTCATGTGTATGGCTTGTGGTTTTACGTCGACAACATATGATCCATGCGTTGACATCTCACTGGATTTGGAACCAGGTTCTGCGAAGATGGTGTCCACAAAGTCAAATTATTCTTGCAATGGCAATGCAGAGTGCAAGAATTCTGGCCAAAACGGTGGGACATCTACCCTTGTGGGATGCCTGGACCGTTTCACAAGACCTGAGAGGTTGGGGTCTGACCAGAAATTCTTTTGCCAGCAGTGTCAGCTGAGACAGGAGTCTCTCAAGCAAATGTCCATTAGGAAGCTTCCTTTGGTTTCTTGCTTCCATATCAAACGATTTGAACATTCTTCAATACGGAAGATGTCAAGGAAGGTTGACCGTTATCTGCAGTTTCCATTTTCTTTGGACATGGCACCATATCTTTCGTCTTCCATCTTGAGGAATCGATTTGGGAATAGGATTCTTTCTTTTGATGGGGATGAGCCGGAAGCTCCAAATGAGTTATGCTCAGAGTTTGAGTTGTTTGCTGTCGTAACTCACACAGGCAAGCTGGATGCTGGCCATTACGTCACCTACTTGCGATTAAGTAATAATTGGTACAAGTGTGATGATGCTTGGATCACACAAGTTAATGAGGACATTGTGAGGGCTGCACAAGGCTACATGATGTTTTATGTACAGAAAATGCTATTTTACAAAGCAAGTGAGAAACAGGGGTCTGCATGATATGCTGAGCAGGAAAGAGTGACGGTTTTCTCCTGCCAGTTTTGTTCTCCGTTGAGCAATATTTCATTGAGTTGCTCATCTCAGCAGCTCCTTGCTCATAGCGCCCTGAGGACACCTTTGAGGTTTTTGAGTGGTGAGTAATTAAGATTCTCGGATGGAGCAAAGTGAGCCTGTATTTTTTGGGCAGTCTTGCATTTGGGAAATAATTAGTTCAAAATTGTATTGGTTTCATGAAATTGATCTGATATGAATTTTTTTACCTACCTATTCAAGTATTTATAATATCATTTTTTCTCTAACATGTATCCAACAGCAACTATGTTTGGTTATGGCACTAAATGAAGAACATACAAATGAAAGCTTCATTCACAGGATATATATATATATATATATATATTGCATCAGTATCTTATTTCATTCACAGAAACAATACAAGAGAACTAAACAAACGAATGAAAGAACTGAATCTTAATCTCGAGTGCTGAGCTTCACTCATTCACATCTCAAAAACTGAGCCTGCTTTGTTGAGAGATTAAATTCGAGGTTGCAGTACATGGTCGCAGCCTTCTTCTTCTTCATCACCAACATCAACTCCACCTTTCCTGTCAGCTCGGCCGTGCCCGTCAGCGACAGAACTCCGGTGTTCAGATCACTGCCGAGGTTGGAGTTTTTCACCCCCTTGGAGTTCACACTCACCGCGACATCATATTTCTTGGTGGAACGCATTCCAGCCTTGCCTTTAGGAATGCTGAGTTGCGCCACAGTGTCACCGTTGTAATCAAACGTGACTTTACTTGCATCAAACTTGTAAGGACCCCAATTTGTGTTCTTGACTCGGATTTGGGTGGTGAAGTTTATGTCAAATGATGGTGTTGCAGGGACAGCAGTGATGTTTTGGACATTGATCTTCCCCAACCTCACTTTTGGTGTCTTCACTCGCATCACCGTGAGTGCGAAAACCGTGACGACTATGATCTGCACCACAACAAAGACAGTAACGTATATGGCCACTTTGATTCTCTTCTTGCGTTTGAGCTCGGCCTGGGATTGCAGAGTGGCCGCTTCATGGTCACTTCTGAGGTTTGCATTAGCAGGTGACAAAGGGTTTGCTTGACTATGCTTGTCAGCCATTTTTCTCAACTTTTGGGAAGATTTGTGATCAGAATGCTTCTTTTTCTGGGTTTCTTTGGATTAGGAAGATTTATTTATAGTGATTGAGCATTGTGACCAAGTGGATTGGAAAAGAAGAAGTCCTTGTTATCTGGCTTCCTGGAAAAAGCCAAGAAGATAATGGTGGTTTGAGACTTTGAATCCTTGTACTCTAGCGGAGATTCAAGCCAAACACGCTGAGTTGACTTTTCTTGCATTCCAGATTGGTTGCTTATTAGTTGACATGAGATGAAGTGTCACTATTAGATGCATGGATTAGAAGCTAATTATGCCAATTTAATTGTAATCTTGTACTTGTTGCTCTTTGAAAACTATGTGAGGGTGTTTGTTAATCAGCTGTCCCAGTCAACTGGAGAAGAAATTGATACTTGTAAAAAGCTGGAGAAGAGATGTAAGGAGTTGGTTTGGGCCAGCAAACCATACCGGAAATATTGGCATGAGCAGCAATCTTCAATGATAGTGTTGGGAGATGCCTTAGGAAATAGGTAAAAGATAGATAACAAGGGAATAAGCTTAAACATTCATTTCATTTCCGCCCCACAAATGGGTAGCTACTACAATACTTAAAGCATCAGGAGCCACAAATATCTAGCTGTTGACTTGGATGGGTGCGGAGAGAAGACTAGCTGGGTGAAGAGAGATATATGTTGGATTAAGAGAGTTGTTCTCAACAGATAGGCTTAATTTTTAATTTTTTTAGGAAACTCAAATCCCCACCCTCTAAAATTGAAATGCCCACCTCTTTGAATTTTTTTTATTAATATTTCTCCACACTAATTTTTATTTTCCGATATTATCCTTAATCTGTTTTTTTTACTGTTTACTCTAATCCTTCTTTTTAATTTACTTTTCTTGATCTAGGGGAATTTTCATTCCATCACCGGCGTGGCGACATTCAACTCAATGATTTTGGTTCAATCAAGAACACAAGTCTTCTTGTCATTTGCTTGGCTGAAACTCAATGATTTTGGTTCAATCAAGATCTTCACTAATGAGGATTTTTTAGTTAGTCGAACCTTGTATGTTGCTGGGGTACCCACATTGGTTAGAGTCCTAGTGTAATTGACAGATCCACCCCGACGCCTTCATCAGATGTCAAAATAGTAGCAGCGAAAGATGGGTAATTGTAATCTCCAACTCTATAGGTCTTGCTCGAGTCACAGGTGAAGTCTTTGTGACTGAGTTTCTTGATATCTTCTGTCGTGTAATTCATGACAAAATGGTGGACCAAATTCTCCTTCCTCCTGTTTGGACCTAAATTGACTTTTTGTCCGAAATTGTGGGTCGAGGCCCAAAATGTTATTTACTGAAGAATAATCTGATAAATATTAAGTCATTCCTTTGTGGAGAAGTATTGGGGCTCCTTTACGAATCTGAGTCGGAGGTGGTTTAAGAAATTCATCTTTAATTAATCTCAGAATCTATTATATTTGATACGCAAATATTAGGGTTCTGTGTCCTCTATATAAAGAACTCTTGAACAACTTGGAAATTGTTCACAATCATCTTATAAACACACAAGATTTTGCGCATCGCAAATCTTGCAAAGTCTCTCCGAAGCAATCTCTTACGCGTACTGCCTCCACAAACAACCACCATCCAACAATGTCGCAACCTTACGCCCGCCACCGGTCGCTGTATACTTGCGTGGTTGTCGAAGTGTGCCTTGCATTCGTGTGAGCGTTGCTAAGACCTATCGTGTCCAGTCGCCACATCTTGTGGTATATCGAGTCACTATCTTGTATAGCAAACCATTCCCCGCGGTCTTGAATTGTTGCTCTGCTTTGCATCTCAGGATCGAAGTAAGAATACTCAATTTGCAATAGGTTGAGAGGAAAATCCTAATAGATTTTTGTTAGGTCTTGTTCGAGTCCTTTACGTCGGCTTAGTCAACGCCCATGTAACAGTCGCTTGGTCAAGAGGTCAGGTATCGGGAGCAAACATATACACTCGCCAGAGGTCGTCTGCATCAAGTTGTACCAACTCAAAGGTACTGGCACGCTCGCACACATTACAGGAGAACTGAACTTGACGTCCGTCACCCCACATGTTGACTGTTCGCCGGGTGCTGAATCCGCCACGAACATTTTGGCACGCCCAGTGGGACCAGTGTCAAGATTGCGGGATCTAATCCATATCGAAGAATCATGTCTCTTTGTAATAAATCAGACCACAGGTTGTGCGCCCCGCACAACTCATCTGAGTGTAGAGGTTTAACGGAGGCACAAGTCTGCCTCAAATTTGGAGGCGTAATGGCTACTGTTGAAGATCTTACGGAGGTTGTCAACAACAACAATAATTCCGGAGATCCAATAGGTGTTTGTGGAGCGGATGATCCACCAACATCTTGGAAGAAGAGGCGGTTGACGCATCAGGAATTTTGGAAGTCTCCGAAGAAAACAACAGTGCGGTCCTTGTTGTCACATCCCCTGAGGATGTGATGGATTCTTTGAATATGATGTTGGCTAAGTCAGCATCAACGGATGACACTCTTTAGATGATTGAAGCTAGTATGAAGGAGCTGAGGACCGAACAGGTAGGACACTCATCCAACATTAATTGGTTGGCAGATCAGCAGAAGACAACTGCCAACCAGATAGATGCTTATGCTAAGAACTTTAATGAGCAAGTGAGGACACAAAATGAGCAGTTGACCAAAGCTTCGGCTGCTATTGAACAGTTGTCCATATTGTTCAAGCAGAGGATAGACTCTAAGGTGCAGGAAACAGTGGAGCCAACTCAGCCTATGGTAATAGGAAGGAGAAAAGAAAAGGGTTCTCCCAACATATCAAGATCTCTTATTCAACCTCAGGGGCTTAATGTCTCTGGATCTTCAAAAAGGAAATAAGGAGGTGGAAGGCTTACTAACCCTCCATCTGATGGAGAAGATGAAGAACCAGGGAGGGGAGAAGTCCAAGCTCTCACTCTCGATGATGTGGGTAAATTGTTCGAAGAGAAGATGAGGGTTGTGCATGGCTTGCCAGACGCCAACAGAACTTATTCTAATCTACTTCCTAGAGAGGTGAATGCGTTACCATGACCACAAAACGTCAAGCACATCTGTTTAAGGATGCATCTGACCGCATACCTGCATCCATGAGGCTGAGCAAATGCATTGCTGGTATGGTTTCGTTCGAATATAAATCTAATGACCCCAATGAATTTTGATGAGGCTCAGGCCCGTTACGTTTGCAATGGAGTGAGTACTCTGGATTTGTTCTGCTGATAGTGTCAGAACCAACAGCTTCATTACGCTTCTCAAAGTTGGGAGCATTCAGATTCAAACTCAAGTCGCAATCCCCAGTGGCATTTCTCTTAGAATTAACTATTGTTTATTTACTTAGCGTCTAACAAGTAAAAATTATTTTTGGAAAATTAAAGAAACACACAAGAACACTTAGCATAATTCTAGCATGCCAACTTTTTAACCTAATTCTGAAAATTACCTAAACACATAAAAGAGTACAAGATTGTAACATGCATCATCAAAAAATTCTCGAAATTTAAACTTAATAATAAACTGAAAATAACAAAAACATTAATATAAATATTCTGAAAATTTCATGTCTCCAATTATACAACTCAAAAATCCAAAAAAGTAAATCACAAAACAATTTACAAATTTGTACACACAAAACTGAAACATAAATTAACAGTAGAGTCATAGTTACACAATAGAGATAACACTGACCTTCAAGCTAAGATGCCGTCACCTTCTTAAAGACACACAAGCTGACGAAAGCACAACTGAAATAGAATACTTGGATGCATATATGACTGCTTTAGATTCCATCCTGAGGGACATTTATATACATGTGCAGTTGATGATTGAATTGAAGGATCAAATATTTCGACAAATAACGAAACAAAGAAGAAATAGTCATTAGAAAAACATATGTCGAACCAGAATACGGATATATTATTGATTTGCATTTGAGGCGGTCATGAATACAGCGCTAGTATGAGAAGTCTGAACCGCCAGTACAGAAGAACTCAAGCAGAATGCATATTATAATTTTCCCTTATGGCACCGGATACATTGCGACAAAATGAATGCAAGTGATAGATGAGAAATCATCAAGTCTGGATAAAAGGTAGCTAGGATACAAATTAAAGTTGCACACAGAATAGATAAAAGTGCAGAAGATGAATCAAGTTAAAGTGATTAGAGCACAAAGCAACCAAGGGTAAAAGGCGGAATGGTAGAGTCTGGACGTATATGATATTCGAAAATGCGAGGAGGCTGGAATTGGACAGTGAAACAATTCTTCCTGTCCTTGTCGACCTTGGAGATATCAAATTCGAATTGAAATGGTATGGCAGCACCTTTTATAGTATAACTGGAAATCGGAAGCCTAAAGTCTTTATACACTTCATGAAGTGGTTTTCTGATACAGGTGTTGACAAGGCACACATTGTTTCCCCCTAGATGGAGCAAATGACAGTCACCCGGATCTTCAGGGAGCGCAGCAGCTGGCAGATTCATCTCCATTATTTCACTGATATCTTCCTGGTTTTCATCCAAGGACATAAGATGAACTACTAGACTATGCCGAATATAGCGACCATCTTTAACCGAAAAGAGCAACTTTTTGTAACTGTGTTCTGGCTGCGGCAAGTCCACCACTAGAGCTTGGCCTGTAAATGGGAAAGAGCCGCCTTGGCACATGCTGGGGACTTTCCTCCATTTTGGGTCACTGGCCGCAAGGTCAAAGCAGCGAATTGTAGGGTCCTGTTCATTGATAAAGAAGTGGTAGTAGGTATCCTCGCCCTCTGGCACTGGGGTAGACATGAACAATTTGGTTCCGGCTATTGCATAAGAGTAGACGAGGCCATAATTAGGATATTTTGGCAGACGTGACCACGTACCCTGTTGGGGGTCAAATACCTCAAATGAAACGAAATTGTTATATTCCTCGACGGACAGTACATAGAGTTTGCCGGCAAACTCAGCCATCAACGGTTTATACTTCCCTCCGTTCAAAGCAGGCATCTTGACTATTCCTTGGTTGGGGTCATGGACATCAAAGGCATATGCGTCTGTGGTGGCAATCTTAAACAGGCGGATGTCGGGTTCCACCCCGCTGGCGAAAACAATCTTGGAGCCCAAAACACTGCAACCCCCTTCACGTGGGAGATCATCGTTCACCAGATTCGCCATTTGTCTTAATTCCAACGACGACGACGACGACAGCAAATCGGAAAGATTGATGGAACGAACAACATAAGAAAACTGCGGGGTGGACTTTATGTGAGTTTCAAAGGTACAAATGAATAGATACTTCTCATGCTCGCTTTCTGGGTTCAACGATGTTTCGGAGGAGGACATAGTGTTTCTCTGTTTGCTCTCAAGCTTTGAGGCTTTGAGTTTGAGGCTTAGGTTATCGGCCGGCTTTTGGTAGTTTATATACAAACACACAAACATGTTTCTTCTTCATCACACAGTTGGATTTACGTTTCCTAATAACAACAGAGGTCCGAATTATTATTGGATTTGGATCGGAATCCAGCAGATAGTTGGGCTCAAACGAAAACTCGGCCCAGTATTCCCCGTCTTTTTTTTTTTTCTTAAATTAATACGTAACGACATGTTCTACTCTGTGTATCATGAAAAGTCATGACCTAAATTTACAGATAGGTCTAGCTGCGGTACGATCGCCAACCATTTTCATCTCGATGTTGACCTAAAGGTAGACGGTATACGAAAACTAGATCGAAACGACCAAAATTTTCATTTCATCTTCACACTTCCTCAACTACTAAACCTACACAAACCCAAAGCCACAAAGCCATTTTGAATTTCCCATACACAATCATACAAATCGAATTAAAAATGAAACTCCCACATAATCACACTGAGGTGTACCAGTGCCTGGTCTCTTGCTAGACTTTCTGCATTTTTTCAGGCCTTTTACAAGAGCTGTTGGAGATGCTCTTAGAGTTCGCAAGAGGCTATACATCACCAAAATTGTTATTACAATTGTATCAAACACTACGGTGAAAACGCCCTGCAATATAACCAAAAAAACAAATTCAAGCCTGGAGATAGTGACTATATGTTAGTTTTGGATGCAGAAGATGATATCCTCCATCAAGAATTTCCCCATTTGATCGAGAATATCTATCAAGCCTTTTACAGTGCCGTAGCGAAAGGCTACAAACATCCACTAGTCAGCGTCGAGCAAATAATATTGCCCCCAAGAACCTAGATGATTTGAGTTTGTAATTTTCTCTTGATGCCAGTATCTACAATTTTAATTTTACTACGGTTTAATTAATGACATGCATCATACGTCCATTTCAATTAAGCAAGTCACTACACGAACATCTAACTTTACATTTCTACAATATTATTACCGCTGTTAGATTTTACTTGTATAATACTTAATTGTGATATAAACACACGATGTATTTGTTATAATAACACTCAAAACTTTCTAATATAGTACATTATTTTCTTTACTTTCTCTTTTCATACATTATATTTACCCGGAAAAGGATATCATACTCCGGCAACTCATCGGGAAGATCCAGATCTCTGACTCTTTTTCACTTTTAATTAAGTATCCAGACATTTAGTGTTCCTCCCCCAACTCGATCATCTTCTTCTTCGTCATGCACCACCTCTCTCCTGGATCACATACTAGTGATACCACGTACCGGTACCAAACCCTCTCATCGTCACCGAAGATCTACACCTTATCGACATATCCATAACTACTCGATCTCGCTCCTTTTTGGCTTACAACATATCCATGCAAAGTTGCAAACCCTAAATACTGTACCTCGTTCCTTTCTTTCCCAGACGCAACAGTCGTAGCCTAGAGCCAAACGCACCGTTTTACTCTTCATCTATATTTTATGTCTTTTCACTACTATATCCAATAGTCTCCGGCGCTTATCCAAACGTTTCCGACGAGCTTCCAAATTGTATCCAAGCATGCCATGTCTACGAGCTCGCGGATACGCTCAGAAACGACCCCGAAATGATCGGATACGCAGGGAAAAGCAAAGGCGAAAAGTCGAAAACGTTAGGGAAGAGACAATTAAATTAATACCCGTGTAGAATAAGACCCATACCCCACGAGTAAAACAAAAACACAAAATGATTTGTTTGTTTGTTTTTTTAATTAATGATTATAGATTTTAATTTCCTTCGTAGTTGGTGTCTATAGACAGACTAGTCATTCATCAAACTCATCATCATCATCTACTTCATCTTCCCCAAACCTCTCTCTCACACACCTGGCCTTTTATATTGTCGCCCCTTTTCGTCCCTCACTACCCCAATTTCCCAATTCCTATAAACTGTGCTGGTTCAAGTCCCCATGCTAGGGTTCCTGATTCTCTCATGGCCTTGATTCTCCCTCATCTCCAAAGCTCATAGTACCTGCAGATTCACCCAAATTTTCTTCTTTCCAGGTAAACCCTCTACTTCGTCTTGATCAATTTCATTTGTAAATTTTTAAACTTGCGATTAGTTATTGGGCTCTGAACCTACAACAGTAATAAAGTTTGAATCTTTTAGTTTTTGTTTAAACTTTTGCTTCAATAACTCAATTGAATAGATACCCTCTGGGTTTTAATGGCTAAGAAACTAATCCAATTTCCCAAAGCTGTGTTTTTTTTTTTTTTGAGTGAATTTATGGTTGGTGTTGAATGTTGACTTTTATGTGCTTATATGGTTGGTCAATGCTGCTGTTAGAATTGTGGAGTTATAAATTAGTTTTGGTTTGCTTATTGCTGTAATTATGGAGTATGAGTTTGACTGATTCAGATGTGTGATGGAGGGTTGTGAATGTTTTGCAGCAAGGATGAAGGGTTTTAGAGAATGGATTCTTTCTCAGTTAGTGTCCAAGTCTGTGGTCTCGTCTCGGCCTTTATCAGGCAGTGATAGTTTCTTCAGTGTGCAGCGTTCGACTAATGAAGTGCTTACTGACCAAGGTACTTCCGTTCCTCTTTGTTTGTTGTTTACATAACGATTGGTTCTTTAGTTTGACTATGAAGTTGGCATCAGTGTATATGAATTCTACTTGAATGAATACCGTTTAATGTAACCAATCTTAGTAGTTTCATGTTAATGTTTAAACAGTATTTGTTAGTAGTCAGGTTTTACATAGTCAATGAATTATTGGCAAGTAGAAGTTTGTGATAGCTTAATGCCTGTGATTCTGTTTTTAACTCTAGAAGCTGAAAAGTGTAAACCGAATTCTATCTATGAGGTATTTAACCTGGCAAGAGCTAATTGTTTGTGCCTTTCAGGTGCTTCTGATTCTACCAGCTTGGTATCCCCACCCATCCTAAATGAAGCTTCCAACTCATTGAATAGGGATCAGGAAAATCAGTCTGCTCCTTCCCCGGGGAATGTTGTTATTGAAAATTCTGATCGATTGCATACTGAATCTGATAAGAAAAAGAAGGATCCTTTGGTAAAAATTGATGATCTGCAAACCAAGTTCTTGCAACTCCTCCGGCAGCTTGGTCTATCAAAAGACAACATCATGGTGGCAAAGGTTCTTTATCGAATTCACCTAGCAACTCTGATACGAGCAGAAAAATCAGATTTGAAAGAAGTTAATCTCAGAGGTGATGGTAACAGAGTGATGATAGCAGAACAAGAGACAGCTTGCCAGCCTGATTTGGATTTTTCTTTGAGAATCCTTGTCCTTGGGAAAAGTGGAGTGGGTAAGAGTGCTACAATTAATTCTATATTTGATCAACCAAAAGTGGTAACCAATGCTTTTCGACCTGGAACAAAGCACATTCGGGAGGTTGTGGGAACTGTGAATGGGATTAGAGTAACTGTCATTGATACCCCTGGTTTTTTTCCAGGGGTATGTACAGGTAACTTGCGCCGAAATAAGAAGATTATGCTCTCTGTAAAGAGATTCATTAGTAAAAGTCCACCTGATATTGTTTTGTTCTTTGAACGCCTTGATCTCATCGATAAAAGCTATAGTGATCTCCCCCTTTTAAGGCTAATTACTGAAGTTTTTGGGCGCGCAATGTGGTTTAGCACCATTCTTGTTATGACTCATTCTTCCTCGGCCCTTCCGGATGGACCAGACGGGTACCCTGTCAGCTATGAAGCACATGCAAGGCGAAGCACAGATATGGCGCAGCACTATATACATCAGGCAGTGTCAGACTCCAGACTTGAAAACCCAGTGCTTTTTGTTGAGAATCATTCTCATTGCAAGACTAATTTCATGGGGGAAAAGATACTTCCAAATGGTCAGGTTTGGAAATCTCAGTTTTTGTTACTATGCATTTGTACAAAAGTTCTAGGTGATGTTAATTCCCTTTTGAAGTTTAACGACAGCATTGAATTGGGTCCCCCGGCTTCGGCCTATGTGCCGTCTCTTCCCCATCTCCTCTCATCTCTTCTACATCATCCTATTGTTCCAAGCGGAGTAGAAAATGAAGTAGATGAGAGCTTGTTTTCAGACATGGAGGAAGACGATGAGTATGATCAATTACCTGCAATTCGAATCCTGACAAAATCCCAGTTTGAGAGGTTGACGAAATCACAGAAAAGAGACTATCTCAATGAATTGGATTATAGGGAGACCCTATATCTGAAGAAACAGTTGAAAGGAGAGTACCGTAGGCAGATGGAAAGTAAACTTTCCAATGAAGAAAATTTGGCAAATGACGATACCTTTGAGAATCAGCAGGCATCCCCAGAGGAGGCTGTTATGTTACCAGATATGGAGATCCCTCTAAGTTTTGGCTCTAATCACCCTGCACACAGATATCGTTTCCTTGTTGCTAATGATCAGTGGATTGTGAGACCTGTTCTTGATCCCCAGGGATGGGATAATGATATCGGCTTTGATGGAATCAGCTTGGAATCAGCTGCGCATATAAATAGGAAACTCTTTACCTCTGTCATGGGGCAGATGAGCAAGGACAAGCAAGATTTCAGCATTCAGTCAGAGTGTGCTGCAGCGTACACAAATTCCAGGGGAACTGTACATTCTGTAGGTCTTGATGTTCAATCTGCTGGTAAAGATACCATATATACTTTTCACAGCAACAAGAAGCGAGCAAATCAGAAGAAGCTGTGGGAGGATGTTTTCGATGGTGGAATCTCTTTGACATCTTTTGGGAACAAGTACTACTTCGGTGCCAAGCTTGAAGAAACGGTTTCAATGGGGAAGAGGTTGAAGTTTCTGGCGAATGCTGGCCAAATGATGAATGCAAGTAAATTGATGGTGGATCGCGAACAAGTCGCATATGGTGGCTCTGTGGAAGCTACTTTACGAGGTAGAGACTACCCGGTGAGAAATGACTTTGTCACCCTGACAACGTCTATCCTTGCTTTCAATAACGAGATGGTGTTGGGTGGTAATGTACGGTCTGAGTCCCGGCTGGGCCGAAATTTAAAGGTGTCAGTTAGTGCTAATCTAAATAGCCGCAGGATGGGAAAGTTAAGCATAAAGACAAGCAGCAGTGATCATCTGCCGTTTGGTCTGGTTGCTGCTTTCACAATTTTCTGGACCCTCTTACGGAGAAAGGGCGTCACAAATTCAAGTAATGAGTCAGGGGAGACTGAATCAGGGGAGACTGGATAAGTTTTGTTGCTGTATTTAGTTTTTCCTTATTGAAGATTACAACATCGAAACTGTAGCACAGAAATGTTCACAAGCCATATCTATGTTTTGGCCAATTGTAGGCAGAGGTTATATCTACTCAGCAGGATATTGAGGCGGCGAAGTGTATAGTTAAAAGCTTTTTGGTGACAACAAACTAAGCTAAATAGAAATAGGAGGTAAACCAGTTTGGTCTGTTTCTAAACAGTTGGATAATTCGATATGAATTACATTATATTTTGTTAAACAACAGGGTAATTTTATGAAGATATCTTGTTGATGATATGCTTGACTTTACGTATCCCACAAGTAAGGCGGTCTTCAGGGCAATTTCCAACTGAAGCAAATGTGACTTCTTTTCTTGCCCCAGATATTTCCCGGAATCATCAATGTACCATACCAGTCGATGTTGCAGGAAGATAATCCACACCTTCAAGTTATTGACACAAATATAGTAATACAATAGATAATAAGAAGCACCTCTATTTGCTAGTACTCGGTGTTTGTTGTAATACAACATTAATCCATTTAATCATATACAGATTAAGACCCCAAATTAGCTTGCATCAAATTGAATAATATCTCCATCTGTCTCTTTTTATATACCAAATTCATATACACGTGACGTGAACAAATAAATTTCTTATGTATGATTAGTTTAGTATTTTGCGTCGTCTAGGTTCGGTAGCAAAAGCATCATGCAATCTTATTCAGATATTCTGTAAAGTCTAACCCACCACAGGCATATGCCAAATGCAGAGGTTAAGATGCTCTTGATTCCTCTGGAAGTCCCCAACTATGACACTAAATCCTGTAAAACTCAGAGAACTTCAGAAGGCCAGCATTTTCAAACAACTTGAAGCAGAAACTGCTTCTCTCCACCAGAAATTGGCAATGATTTCATCAAATTCCTTGCAGTATCACTTTACAAAGACAACTAAATGTATAAATCACTAGTCTTTTTTACATGTCGAACCACATCCATGGTGAATAACTACAAACCGCCAGCTAATTCAACGGCTTTCAGGGCATGCATATCGATCAATGTCTAGACCCTTTTGAAATTGGCAAACATAAACTAATCTACTTGACTAGTTTCTACCCATTTCCCCAATTTCTAATCATAAGTTCATAACACAATGTTGTTCTAAGGTGAAGACCCCCACAAAACCTCAGAAATAATAGTAGCAGCCTCTGCATCAGAAATAGAGGCTTCTCTAACTCTCACCAATATCTGCTGCTTAAACGCCCTCCTCTCTCTCTGCCTCAGCCCCTCACCCACCTCCAACTGCACTGCAAACCTCGCCACACAGCTAGAAAACGGCCCCCTCTCCAACAATCTCATCTCTCTGCCGCCGCCATTGTTTTCGCCTTCCTCATCACACATTTCAAGTACCATCAAATCTCCACCAAGCTCAGACCTTTGTAACTCCACAAGCTTCTCTATCAAACCCTCCTCCAACATTGCATCAATTGCTTCCTTGCGCCCGAAGTAACCAATCTCGAGCACACACACATACCCCATCACTCTCATTTCACTGTCGTCCCAATTCAACAAGCCTATGATCTTCGGTATCTGACCATTAAACTCAATCTCATCGACCAGTGGAGACTTGATAGTTCTGACCAAACTACACAACACTTTGATCGAGTTCGGAGAAGCCATTGTTAGCAATGCTTTTATTGTCGCGCCCATTAGTACTTGGCCGACAAAAACATCCTTGTTGAAACTGATCAGAGCAACTATGTCAAAAGCACAGTGTTCTCTAACTCGCTTCGAACTACTTGAATCACAAAGAACAGACTCAAGCAAGTTGAACACTCTTGACTTCAACACCAGATCCTGCAACTCGCTGTTGAAGCCTTGTAAAACTCGGTCCTCGAACTGAGTCAGCAGCTTGATCAACTCGTCCTCGTTGTGAACTGGGTCTTGTTCTTTCAGAGCTCTAGTTAACGTGTCCAGGCTCTCACGGTCGATCCAGGCTTGGATTTCCGACTCGATGGAACCGGCGAGTCGACTCAGCGACTGAGTGGACGCGCGGCGAGTCAGGAAGGACCTTATGCTGTGGCGGTGGGTGTTGGATTTAAGGGAAGCGACGAGGGTTTTGAGGGTGGCGAGGTGGTGAGAGAGAGTAGAGAGATGTGGGTCTCGAGAGAGGAGCGAGTCGGACTCGGTCTCGAGCTCGAGGAGGGTGTTAATGGCGGAAGAGTTGGACTCGGCCGAGTCGGGACTCGGGTGGGTTTGGAGCTCCTGGGAGGCTTGTTTTAGAGCTTCCAGGACCTTGAGGACTCTTGGGTTGTCTTGCTTTGGTTTGACGTCCATGTCTGTCACGCAATCCTCAAGAAAGATTGAGGCTTTATGCGTTGCTTGAGTTTTGTTGTAGATTTTGGGTTTTTAAGGATTGAACAACCAGTCCTGGTGCCAAACGGTCTTCGCAAAAAGATCAAAACTTTGATGAAAAGTTTGAATTGGTTTCTTAAGAAATGGTGACATCAGGAGGCTTGTGACACATTTTGAAGATACATCAAGGTTTATCCATATTTTCAGAGAAGTTTAACTTTGTTGTCTATTTCTTAACAAAATGATTATAACCTTGTTACAAACTTAACCACAAATTTAGAGAAGTTAATTTTGTTGTTGATTTGTCAGAAAAAGTTAGTCATAACCCTGGTAGAGGTTGTGTTTAGAGCAGCATGGATCTCCAAGGTCAGTTGTCACTGTTTTATTTGATAAAATTAAGAATACTTTAGAGGCTTAGAGGCTCCTCTATTTAGTATTTAGTTTGGATTGTGTTTTTTTTTTTTTGGAAGATAAGTAAAGTATGAGAAACTTGTAGAGGATATAGAAGCTGATGACTAAGAACAATGTGGGTCTGGGTTTAAGTGATCTTGGTGACAACTTCAGGTGGTTGAGTGATTAGGTGTATGGCCATGAATCCCTACAACTTTCCCATCACTTGGCATGAACATCTCCACTCATATGACTTGTGTTACATGTGTTGATGGTGAAATGTAATGCATGGGTGGTGAGGCTTCAATTTGGGAGGTCCAAAATTCTCATTTTACATGACTATCAAT
Source organism: Potentilla sterilis (assembly GCA_963682095.1). NCBI lineage: Eukaryota > Viridiplantae > Streptophyta > Magnoliopsida > Rosales > Rosaceae > Potentilla > Potentilla sterilis. The sequence continues at coordinate 1,408,699 of OY821761.1, forward strand.
ACTTAGATGCAATATCTTTGCTAATATTTTCTCTTCAGTACAAGTTAGTTAATTTCCTTTTATCACATTTCTCGACCACATATGCTATATTGCTATTCATGAGGGTTGGTCCAAACTGCACGTCGGGATTTAATGTTACATGTCCATAAGCATATAAACTGCAATGTATAAGACTGAGTTTTGTTGTTAGGAATTCACCCTAGAATTCCTCTTGCGGAAGTGTCGAATGAGAAACAATATAGACAAACGATCGAGAAACAAAACACACAAGTTTACGAGGTTCAGCAATAGCTTACGTCCTCGGGCTGCTAGGGTTTCACTATAGAAGAAGAAGAACACAAACAAGAATACAAGATCTCACACAAGAAGTTCTCTAACTTCTCAAGACCTCACTTGTTCTCTCTTAACCTTGATAATAACTACTACTACCTATGCCTCTATTTATAGATGTCTACCTGAATCTATAAGCCATTGGTAATCCTATTCCCAATAGGCATAGTAATCTATAACCAAGTAGGATACAACCAAAGCTTCCTTACTTTGATCAGGACTAGTAATCCTAATGCTAGGTGGAATCGGATCCACAATCCTAACAATCTTCCACTTGGAGCCGATTACGCCAGTAGCCATCACGCCGTTCTTCAATACTCTTCAGATATAGCACACGAAACCCATCATCACAACCAACGTCTCCATCTTCAAGCTTGGAGACCAACTGAAGCCAAGCACAGCTTCAGCTTACCTAATGGCACAGACTTAGTTAACATATCAGCAGGATTCTTACTTCCTTGAATCTTCAACAATTGCAACACTTCATCTTCAACAAGCTCTCGTATGTAGTGATACTTCATAGGAATGTGCTTAGTCCTTGAATGAAAAGCAGGGTTCTTAGCCAAGTGAATTGCGCTTTGACTATCACTGTGCAATGCACAATTCTCCTTCTTTTTACCCAATTCCTCCAACAGACCTTTTAGCCACACCATCTCCTTACCAGCCTCCGAGACTGCCACATACTCAGCTTCCGTTGTAGACAGGCTTACTTGCCCTTGCAAATTTGAAACCCAAGATACGGCAGCACCACCCACAGTATACACATAACCAGTAGTACTCCGACAAGTATCATTATCTCCCGCCAAGTCTGCATCTACGTACCCTTGTAATTCAGCACTACCTCTCTTAAAACAAAGAGCCATATCAGTAGTACCCCGAAGATACCTCATGATCCACTTCACAGCCTCCCAATGTTGCTTCCCTGGATTACTCGAGTACCTGCTCACAACTCCAACTGCATGCGCAATATCGGGTCTGGTACACACCATAGCATACATTAGGCATCCAACTGCCGATGCATAAGGCACTTTCTTCATAGCTTCCTTTTCCTCTTCGCTCTTGGGTGACTGCTTCTTTGACAACTTAAAGTGTGCCGCCAACGGTGTGCCAACCGCCTTTGATTCATCCATGTTGAATCGCTTGAGCACTTTTTCAACATACTCTGCTTGTGAAAGCTTCAGAGTACCAGCCACTTTGTCGCGAATAATCTTAATCCCTAAGATTTTCTTCGCCTCACCCAAATCCTTCATTGCGAACTGATTTGACATCTCTCTCTTCAACTTCTTAATCTCGTTGAAGTCTGCCCCAACTATCAACATATCGTCCACATATAGTAAGAGGATGATATAAGTTTTGTCAAACCTCTTGAAGTAACAACAGTGATCCGATTGACATCTTGTGTATCCACTTTTACACATGAAAGCATCAAACTTCTTGTACCACTGTCTAGGGGCCTGTTTCAAGCCATACAGGCTCTTCTGCAGTTTGCATACCAAGTCCTCATTACCAGGTGCTATGAAACCTTGTGGTTGCTTCATGTATATGACCTCCTTCAAATCTCCATGAAGGAAAGCAGTCTTGACGTCTAGCTGCTCCAAATACAAACCTTCAGCTTCCACTAAACCAAGCACCACCCGGATTGTTGTATGTTTAACAACCGGAGAAAAAATCTCATCAAAATCGATGCCCTCCCTTTGCTGAAAACCTTTCACTACTAGCCTTGCCTTGTAACGTTTGCTCCCATCAACTTCTTGTTTAATCTTGTAAATCCACTTGTTATGCAATGCTTTCTTGCCTGCTGGCAACTCAGCTAATTCCCAAGTATTGTTGGACATGAGAGAGTCCATCTCATCTCGCATGGCAACCTCCCACTTAGCTGAATCTTTATGTCGCATTGCTTCATCATAACTTATGGGTTCACCACAATCAGTCAATAACAAATAGTTAGCACAAGGTGAGTATCTATCCGCCGGTATTCCTTTGTTACTCCTCGACGATACTCTAGGCACAAAAGAAGGTGTCGCTGGCTCATCACTAGGAACTTGTTCAGGTTGTGCGACCTCAGGAGCCTCTCCTTGTTGTCGTTCCTTCGTTACCAGGTCATGACTTTGGCTATCCGCCATAGTCCTCGGCCATCCGCCACGGCCATGACTTTGGTCATCCGCCACAGGCTTTGAACATCCGCCACGGCTTTCATCCGCCACAGGCCTCGGACATCCGCCACGCCTTTGGTCATCCGCCACAGGCTTTGAACATCCGCCATGGCTTTCATCCGCCACAAGCCTCGGACATCCGCCACGGCTTTCATCCGCCACATCTTCATTGGATATCTTTTCCAATCTCGCAAACTGCCGATCTTTTCTTACAGGACTCTCAGGCTCTGCTGCTTGCCTGTTCTTATACATCACCTCTTCATTAAAGATGACATTCCGGCTCCTTACAACTTTCTTTTTCTGCATATCCCAGAACCTATATCCAAGTTCATCACCGCCATAGCCGATGAATATGCACTTTCGAGACTTAGGATCTAACTTGCTTCTTGCACTGGACTCAATGTGAACATATGCCACGCAACCAAACACCCTCAAATGCGATAGGCCTATCACTTTTCCACTCCATTTTTCCTCAGGTAGGAGATTTTTCAATGGCGCTGACGGTCCGCGGTTAATTAAGTAAGCAGCAGTATTAACCGCATCAGCCCAAAACATGTCTGGCAATCCTGCGTGTATCCTCATGCTCCTTGCGCGCTCATTCAGAGTCCTATTCATGCGTTCAGCCACTCCATTCTGCTGTGGAGTTCCAGGAATCGTCTTCTCCATCCTAATCCCGTTCTCCGCACAATACTGTTTGAAGGTATTACTACAGTATTCACCTCCATTATCCGACCTCAGACATTTGACCTTTAATCCGGTCTCATTCTCCACGATCGCCTTCCACTTCTTGAAAGTCTCAAATACTTCCCACTTATGTTTCATGAAGTAAACCCATAACTTTCTTGTGGAGTCATCGATGAATGTTACATAGTACTCTGAGCCACCTACGGAGAGTTCAGATGCAGGTCCCCACACGTCAGTATGAACCAACTCCAGTTTTGTATCTTTTGGCGCTCTGCCACCTTTTGAGAAACTCACTACCTTTTGCTTCCCAAATATACAGTCTTCACAAAGCCCAATCTTCACTGAGTTCACACCATGTAGTTTACCCTGCGACTGAAGTACTCCCATACCTTTCTCACTGATGTGCCCAAGTCTACGATGCCATAAGTTTGCATCTTCATTCTTCTCAACGATCGTATCGCCTTCATTGTTCTCAACAACAGCGATTATATTCAAGGTCGTATAAAGTGATCCTGTTTTGAGTCCTCGAGCTAACACCATAGCTCCTCTACTCACCTTCCACGTACCTTTATCAAAGGTAGTACGACATCCTTCATCATCCAACTGACCCACAGAAATCAAATTTCTCGTTAACCGCGGTATGTGTCTAACATTGGTCAAGGTCCATATTCCACCATTCCCGAGCGAGATCTTCACATCACCCCGTCCTACAATCTCCAAGGCTCTCCCATCAGCAAGAATCACTCTTCCAAAATTACCATGCCGGTAATTCACCATGAGCTCGCCTTGTGAAGTCGAGTGAAAAGATGCTCCAGAGTCCACAATCCATGTCTCTAATGGTGTTTCCGAAACGCTCAAAACAAGTGCATCCGAATCATATTCAGTTGTGTTTGCCATCTTTATTGTGTCCTTCCACTGGTTACAATCTTTCTTGAGATGTCCGGTCTTCCCACAATGCCAACACCCTTCAGACCACTTTCCTGTTTTTGACACGCTTCGACCTTTTCCTGGTACCCTAGACTTTGACCTTCCACGATTACTGCTTGAGTTCTTGTTGAACGTTCTACCTCTATTCTCCATAGATAGCGCAGAACTTGAAGGATCATCAAGGTTATTCACTCTTCGCGCCTCCTCATTTAGAAGAGTATCACGCACTTCATTAAATCCCAACTTCTTCTTAGTCCCAGCTCCGCTGCATATCGAGTTTACAGTTACATCCCAATCAGAAGGCATAGAAGTCAACAACACCAACGACTTGATGTGTTCGTCGAATTCAACATCCACCGAAGCCAGTTGCTCGATAATATCACATACTATCCCAACTTGCTGGCGAACAGATATACCCTTACCCATCTTCAGAGTGAACAGTCGCCTCATCAAGTTGAGTTGTTGAACAGCATTTGGCTTCTCATACATGTCGGATAAGGTATCCAACATTCCCTTCAACGAATTCTCCTTGATGACGAATCGCCGTACTTCATTTGAAAGCGATAGCCGAACTGCTCCAAGGGCCATCCTATCCATCTCGACAAAATCTTCCTCATCCATGCCTTTTGGGAGCTTGCCGCTCAATGTTTTAGCAAGCTTCTTCATGTTCAAGTAATCTTCGATCTGCGACCTCCATAAGCTGTAGTCATTGCCGTCGAACTTATCGACCCTCTTCTCAACGTCTTCTATCGTTGTCCCCATTCCAGAAACCATGGGCTCTGATACCAATTGTTAGGAATTCACCCTAGAATTCCTCTTGCGGAAGTGTCGAATGAGAAACAATATAGACAAACGATCGAGAAACAAAACACACAAGTTTACGAGGTTCAGCAATAGCTTACGTCCTCGGGCTGCTAGGGTTTCACTATAGAAGAAGAAGAACACAAACAAGAATACAAGATCTCACACAAGAAGTTCTCTAACTTCTCAAGACCTCACTTGTTCTCTCTTAACCTTGATAATAACTACTACTACCTATGCCTCTATTTATAGATGTCTACCTGAATCTATAAGCCATTGGTAATCCTATTCCCAATAGGCATAGTAATCTATAACCAAGTAGGATACAACCAAAGCTTCCTTACTTTGATCAGGACTAGTAATCCTAATGCTAGGTGGAATCGGATCCACAATCCTAACATTTGTTTCTGCAGGCTAATCAATCAAAGGTGAGGCCCCAGTTCACCACTTGTGGTCATATATTGTTCATCACATCATTGTTCACTGATGAAAAGTGGATAGTCCACTAGTTTATGTACCCTCTAAATATAACAAATGTTGCATACACTATGATAAATTATTATGTCATACCGTTATATTTGGGGTCAGCATTCAGCATATTCTAATATCCCTTTCATGTCCACAACTACGAGTAACTTATTTTTCTTGTTTGTTAATAAGTTCTTTTGCTCCTTCAAATAATTGATGGGTTCATATTCATGACTCGTGAACATGAATCATTGTGTGGGGTTTGCATTTTCCTTTTAAAAATAAGCACAATTAATTATACTTAAGAGTTTTCACTACACTATAAATTATTTTTAATTTATGAATTTTATTATAAATACACGGTGGTTAAGATTGCGCCGTGGTTGATACATACAAGAATTTTTGTAATTAAATAAATGATTTTATTTGCCCGTCTATTACTTTTTTGGTTGCAATGTTGAATGAATTAGTCTATAAACATATTCCTAAAACATTTTTATCAATCAAATTAAAGCTTTTACTGGTGTCTTGTTCCCGCCAGTTTATTTGCCGCCAACAGCGACCATTAGAGATGTACACAACCGCCCTCATTGTTCAAAGTCTTCGTACCAATCTCTCTCTCTCTCTCTCATGGCGAACCAGAAGCTCACAAGCGCAAGAGGCTCCAGAATATTCGCCGAAACAAGGAATTGATGGCCTCTCTGTAGCTCCAATCCATGGCTACCCAACTATCTGCCTCAACCAGACGCCCAAGGTAAACAATCCCTCACACCCTCTATATACAATTCACAATTACTCTCAAAAATCCGAATTTTGGGATTTATAGGGTTGAGACCAAATCAATTAAATTCAATTCAGAGAAGCAACCCAAGACCCTGAACCCGGCTAGACCATTTTGGAAGTGGGCGTTGAGAAGAGACCCCAATTGGTTCTGAAGGAGGAGAATGTATCCAATGTGAGTTTTCCAAGTGCTGGTTTGAGAATTGTTGTGGTTGGGAATAAGGCTGGGAATGTTGGATTTTGGAAGGGGAGGAAAATGGGATCTATATGTATCGTCCGCATTCTGGTCCTATTTCAGGGATTTCCATTCACCAAGATTGTGTGTCGAAGGTAATTGTTTCTTTTATGGTTTTCAATCATGTGTCTTTTTCATGTATTTTACTTCAGTAGGCTTTAGATTACCCAAAATTCATGTTAACTTGATTGGAATAAATGGAATGTTTGCAATTGTTAAGAAGAGTGCATATAGTTCACTATTTGCTTGCACTCCAGGCTTTGATGATATAGCTAAGATACGATTGTTGAATTAAACTGCAGATCTTTACTAGTTGCTTTGATTGATTTATCCGATCAATGGATGCTGAGAAACAGGTGTTTGATTTAGTACATGCAAGTGGTGAGACTGTATATGCAAAGTGTTTATACTTTGCTGAGGGTCATGAGAGAACCGGAAACATCTCAGCGCAATGGAGTCCGCATGATGGTAGAATCAATTCCATAGACTTTAACTCTCAAAACTCAAACATCATCACCACTAGTTCAGCAGATGGGACTGCCTGCATTTGGGATTTGAGATGTAATGCTGCAGATAAGTTCAAAAGCTTAAAGACAATTGGTAACAAATGTGCTGTGCATTCTGCCTACTTCTCACCTTCTGGAAGGTCGCTGGTGACGACAAGGTGACTATATTCTGTTGTCATCAATTTTCGGGAATATCTAATCTACCTACCTGTGACATGCATGCTGGATTGAATCATGTTTTTAACATAAATAAGAATCAATGTTGATCAACATGCATTCCTGGGCTATGAGTAAGTTGGTTTTTGTTGTTTCCGCTCTTGTGAATGCTGTCATAAATTGTGAGGGATGTGTGGCTAGTAACACGTTCATGAATTTTCTGTGTGCTGCATATTATGTTACATTTCTGGATCAGTCCTGTCAATAGTTGCTTCCTCTATGGAATTTGACAACTTGTGATATAGAGAATGGATGAGATGACAATAATTGAGTTGCTACTATTAATGTTTTGGGGTCTAATGTTACTTGCATAAAACGTAAATAGATGCCACTTTCTGACCACTTCATACAGCCTTGATAACACAGTTGGTGTTTCAACTGGAGTTAATTTTGAGGACATATCAATGATATACCATGATAATGCTACAAGTAGATGGATTTCTAAGTTCAAGTAAGATTTCTACCCGATTTTCATTTGCTGATGTAACTTCTCCGTCCAACTCTCATGTTTTATATAATTCGTCTTCATTTATTACATTTTCTGAGCTTCATGTGATATTCTGAGCATTGTTTCAATTACTTTTGAGTTTTGACTTTGGTTTTGTACATCTTCTGGAAAGTATTATGAGCATGAAAGGGTGTGTCTTTACGATAGCTATTAAGTATTAACACTTTCGTATGTGTTTTTGAATATGTACACTGTACTGAGTTTTGTTAGCATGAAAATGGGTGTTTTCTGACAAATTTTAACACTGCCACAGGGTAATATGGGGATGGGATGATGCACATGTCTACATTGGAAATAAGAACAGAGGAATCGATTTTATTTCCTCCCTTCAAAGAACAACAATCTTCAATTTAAAAAGCCATATATGTCTGCAATTCCATGAAGATTTGCTGCTCACCCTTATAATGTTGGGATGCTAGCAGGAGCTACTGGTGGAGGCCAAGTTTATGTATGGACACTGGGATAAGAAACTCGGCAACTCTCAACAGACTATACATGTAATAGGGCAACTGGGCAAGCATGATCAGGTTTGTACCTTTAAGTTCTTTCCTGTTTATTTTCAACTTTTAGCAATAGTTTAGCCTTTTCGCAGAAGTTGTTCCATAGATTCATTTTTGAAGAGGTTTTCTGTGAATAGTTATTGCAGGTCTTAAAGCCTATGGCATGCCATTGTAAACTCAACAGAAAACAAGACCCAGAAAAATCTATGAAACAAAGTCAAACAAGTGCTGCTTGAGGCAACCCATCCATAACACAGAATGCACCATTCACCAGATAACCAAGAGTTTAGCTATCGCTGTTTCATTTGATAGGGTTACTTATGAATGCCTTAAGAGGCTCCTCTATAGTTTGGATTGTGTGTTTTTGTAAGATAAGTGAGTGAGAAATGTGGGTGATCCACAGGAATGACGAGATGTGGGAAGTGATGACTTCTAAGAACAATAGGGGGGCAGGTTTAGGTGATTTTGGTGACAACTTCATATGGTTGAGTGATGAGGTGTCTGGCCATGAATCCCTACAACTTCCCCATCACTTGGCATGAACATCTCCACTCATATAACTTATGTTACAACTTACATGTGTTGATGGTGGAATGTGATGCATGAGTCACGGATTTTGGGAGGTTCAAAATTCTCGTTTTAATAAGTAACGATATTAGATGCAACATAATTTGTTGGTACTTTCTATTCAATACAATTCAGTTAATACTTTTGTTCATCTTGTGTTTTATTAACATAGTCGAATGTAGATTAGAACTAGAATTCGTGAGGATTGATAAAAAGTGCATGTTTGGATTTAAAGACATTATTATAGATTTGCTCGGACGAACATTTCATTTAACGCACGTTATTACACGCTTTACACAATTACAATTATATAGTAAATTGTTACATTTTGGTTTAGTTGTTGTAAAAAATGTGAAATCTCTATCCTGTTTTCAAAATTAATGGCACATGACTTTTTCCTATATATATAAACATTAGGTAAACTATTCATGGTTCGAGCGCCGGTCACCTGGCGATAAGGGAAAATTTGGGAAAATTTGGTCATTTGCCATTAGATTAGGCTGTGTTTAAATCCCCTCAACTTGCGAGATCTGTGTCGGCCAAATTCACCGGTAATTCTAATTTCACCGATAATGATGATCAGCAAATCGTGGAGATGGATTGTGTGAAGTGTGAACAACATAAGAAGAATCCCAAGGCTGATGGTGATAAGTCATTGAAGGGCTCGGAACGTGTGTGGTGGACTCCTGACTATCAAGTCTCAAGGCTACAAATGAACAGAGACTTATCAGCATATTTGTCCTTGAACGGGCTTTGCTCGCGTTCGCTCTCTGGGTTTAACAATTTCTGGGCTGGAGTATTTAGGTTTCTAGCAAAGACCCCTCTATTTATCTAAAATATAACATTTTTATCATCTTTGTCTAGAAATACATCTTATTTGGCTTTAAAACATGGCATCATAAAAATTTGCGAACCTAAAAACTATGTAACAGGTCCTCCAAACAATTAGAGCAAAATAATATCATACAACAACTTACTGCAAAAAATAAAGCAGGTCACTTCACAACTTTGCACTAAAGCAAACAATATCATGCATCAACTTACTGCAAAAAATAAAGCAGGTCACTTCACAACTTTGCACTAAATATACAACGCAGACATAAGACAAGCTAAAGAGAATAACAAAGAACCAAGTCTTGCTCATTCATGAATAGCGTAAAATAAGTCATTTCACAACATTTCATCACATACACATAGCAAACACACGATGATCCGAATACATAAAGGGAAAACAGACAATTGAAAAGCAGGCCATGTAATCAAACTAGAGTTGTTTGATACTTCAAGGAAATATTAGGAAGATAACTTACGAAGCTGAGAAATCTCATCCACCGCTACATATCAGACAACAATGACGACACTTGAAAGACAACTTGTGATAGACTCGGCCATCCAATAGTCAACTGCAATGGAGGATTAATCAGAAGAGTAATAAGATATATCCGAGATTAGAGAAAGCGATAACAAGATACACATACATATGGATGACGAACCTACCTCTTTAGACATGAAAAAGTGATGACGTTAGGTGTATTTTAATAACTTAAACCACTCATTCTCTAATTACCTATACAATAAAACTCAAGCCAAATTGGAGAAGCACAATGTTCATCATATCCAATGGACTCCAATTTCCTTACTGAAGAGGGATATTGATGACTTTTTAGAAGACGATGATGAGCATGAATTCAGATTTCTGAGGCAGAAAGTAAATCAGCTCAGTCAACAAGCGATAGATGTATTAACAATGGAAAGAAAGGTGTTGCGGACTTGCGGCTGCAATGGAGGATTAATCAGAAGAGTAATAAGATATATCCGAGATTAGAGATAGCGATAACAAGATACACATACATATGGATGACGAACCTACCTCTTTAGACTTGAAAAAGTGATGACGTTAGGTGTATTTTAATAACTTAAACCACTCATTCTCTAATTACCTATACACTAACTCGGGTGGAGACGTCAAGAGGGGGAATAACCATGACCTCAGCACCATGATGAATTTGGCTGGCTTTCATGGCAATGGCGCCACTAATGCTGCTGCTTTGGGTGGCGTTCCCAATGCTTAGTTTAGCAGCATTACAACACGCTCTTCAATCTCAGCAAGCTTAAGTTGCAGGCATAAAATATCATGCTCAAGCAGCTCAAGCAGCTTTGAGGGTTCCCTAGTGGTGGATATGCCATGGGCCAATATCCGCAGACCAGGCCAGGAAAGTAATGCAACAACAGCAACCTCAGATGACATATTATAGGTCTCCATTCATTGCTCCTAGCACTATTACCACAACTATGGTTCTACTCCTAGTTCAGCTTTTCCTAATGATTTATCATCAGCTTATAATTAAGTTTAAACTCAGATAAATTCATATAATATAAGCATATGTGCATTATACAATTTCTAAGTAAGATCTTGCTTCCATATGTAAGAAATGATAATTTTCTCACAATCTCCCACTGAATTTGATATCACTTTTGAATTTGTGCCTAAAAACATATACCTCACATATATAAAATGATCTTCTAAAGCGTGCACTGCAAGTTTGAACAGTTCAGTAATTTAAAATTCTGGAAATATTGTCTACCTACAAGGAACCTAAGAACAACATGATGAATAATATAAACATCAATATTCCAAGATCACCTTTGTAATAAACTAACTAAAAACACATGACTAGGAAAAGCAACTGCATTTGGAATTGAAGGATTTAGGGTTGGGGCTGAATTTAAAAAAAACATCATTGTATAGGAAAAGCAACTGCATAACCAATTCAAGCATTTCATAGAACAGGGTAGGTGACCATAAGTAGTTACCCTGCTCTGCAATTATGGCTATAACAAAAACTGAAGCAGTTTTGATTGGCCTACACCAGTTGGTTTCTGACACATAAAAAACAACGTATTCTCAACTTATTCTCAATAAGCAAGCAACAAAAAAGAAGAATAGAGCATAAGCGTACCTCAAATCTACTCCATCCCAAAAGAAATGGCTGGTGGAAAGTCTGGATGCACGTATCCACCATAAACTAAAGCCTTTGCATAAGCCGTATACATGTGGTGAGCTAAGCCATCAACTCGCTCACATAATATATGAATGATTTGTATCTTTACAAGGTTTGGACCACCGTTTTGCCCATAATGCTTCATTGCATTTAGGCAGTAACGTGGTATATCTCCTATCCTATAACCCTGTTTTTTTTTCTTTTTCGCGTGATTATACACTGACTCTAGGTACTTATCCTTCTTCACATCGTTCACCCAATCAGGAATTGTTCCACTAATGTGTTGTTCAAACTCAGAATTGGAAGATAAACATAGGTTTGAAGTTCGGTCAGCATCACACATTTTCCCTAAATTGTTAAACAATCTTACCGTCAAAATCTCATCCAGAGTGCTCGGGTGATTTAAAACCAGCATTTGTAAATTTTCCTCTTCAAAATTCTGTTGCTTCCAATTATGGTAATCATTGATAAAGCCTTTAAAACACTCCAACTCCTTCACTGTTGTATTTTTTTCCGCATCTGGGAACAATTTCTTCAAGGAGTCTCGCAGTTTTGTTGAGATGTTTTCCAGGTGTGCAATATTGGCATGAAAGTCACTGCCGGTTGGGCCCCTAACAAACTTGACTTGATTGTATTCATTAATCCCAAATGAAGCTTCCAAATCCGCGAATGGTTGATCATTATCCCTCACCTCCTCTGTTATCTGACAGAAGAGGGTTCGCACAATGTTCTCAGCTTTAGCCACATCTCCATCCCAACGTTTTTCGAACTCAGCTACCCATTCATCAATAGAAATGTAAACATCATTGTAAACTAAATAAGTGCAGTTGTTGAACTCAACTGAAGACGCTGGACCAGTGGCTAGATATGCAGTTTGGGCCGCTTGAAGATTGGGGAAGCGGATAGCGGTTCCCACCACCGGCAAACCTGCGATCTTATGCTTTGTATAGTCAAACGCCATAGCATCATTGATTTTGAAAAGAACGTTCGCATAAGAAGCATCAAAGTCAGTTTCGCCCCGAGCTCGAATTTCATCAAAAATACTCTTCCCCGTTGTATTTTTTTCCGCATCTGGGAACAATTTCTTCAAAGAGTCTCGCAGTTTTGTTGAGATGTTTTCCAGGTGTGCAATATTGGCATGAAAATCACTGCCGGTTGGGCCCCTAACAAACTTGACTTGATTGTATTCATTAATCCCAAATGAAGCTTCCAAATCCGCGAATGGTTGACCATTATCCCTCACCTTCTCTTTTATCTGACAGAAGAGGGTTCGCACAATGTTCTCAGCTTTAGCCACATCTCCATCCCAACGTTTTTCGAACTCAGCTACCCATTCATCAATAGAAATATAAACATCATTGTAAACTAAATAAGTGCAGTTGTTGAACTCAACTGAAAACGCCGGACCAGTGGCTAGATATGCAGTTTGGGCCTCTTGAAGATTGGGGAAGCGGATAGCGGTTCCCACCAGCGGCAAACCTGCGATCTTATACTTTGTATAGTCAAACGCCATAGCATCATTGATTTTGAAAAGAACGTTCGCAGAAGAAGCATCAAAGTCAGTTTCGCCCCGAGCTCGAATTTCATCAAAAATACTCTTTGCCGTCATTTCCCCCCGCAGAATTCGTCACCCTTTTCTGTGAGGACGAAGGGATCAAGCCTGATAGGGGGTGGGGCGGCTGTGAGAAAGATAGAGAGAGAGAGGGCGGTGAGAAAGATATAGAGAGAGAGAGAGAGAGAGGGGGGGGCGGCTGTGAGAGAGAGAGCCGGGGGGGGTTTGGTTTTAGTAGGGTTGGTATTTGGATTTGGGTTTCAGGAATTTGGGCCTGGCTAAGGGGCTGGAAAAACTAAGGGTTTTTTATTTTATGAACCTTCTGCTGAAAAACAGTTGAAGCCCGAAAGTCGTGGATAAAACATAAAATTGAATACACCACGAATCCTAGTTTGCTACAGATTCTCTGCTAATCTAGCAAGAGCATTTCTTTAGCAAATTCACACTAATGTGATCAAATACGATATGAGGAAGTTGATTTGTCGCGTACTATCTACTTTATATGTAAATAGTGCAAGTTTTTTTTTTTTATCATTCTTGATACATGGTTCAAAAACGTCATACAAAAATATGATTAAACAATTTGTCTCCTTTATAACAAATCGATGCATTGCCTATCCTCTTACAGTTTTTAGTCGTATTACCATGTCGTGCATCATGCATCATGCATCACACGACACGCTGAATGGTTTTTCACTCATTTGCGCTGTATGATTGAGTTGATATCCAACGGTGATATTCAAACGAATTAAAACAGTTACATATAAAAATTGGTAAACGCTGAATGGTTTTTCACTCATCTACTAAAAATTGTCCAAACAAACAGTTACATCAAGTCAAAATGAATATGTTACATTCTTCTACCCTTAAGGCCTTAATTAATAGTGCACAAAAGGCTGCTGATCCACATAATTGTACCCAAATGGTTTAGACAAAGTAAAATAAGTAGAGAATGTGCACTTCCATATTGTCATTCTCATAGCACAAAAACACATTCTAGCATATTTCACTTCCTAAAAGCTACAACAGTGACTCCATAGTAACCACAAAAACACAATTGCTTCAGAGTTTGAGTATGTTATTCACCACAAGTTCATCACGCACTTCATCAATCTTCTCTTGCGCATATGCTGTCTTCTTGATTCTTTTTCCCCACTAACATTCAGTTCAATAAGCTTAAATTTCATTGCAAGCCATTTGATACAGCCAAACAATGATAGCTACTTAGAAAAACTAACAGCAAAACATATTTGATTTTGAAAATCAAAAGCTTACCTTAAGTGCAAATGACAAGGTTGTATCAGCAATGATATCCCTCATATAGATATCTATCTCATCACATAATAGCCACATTGTTTGCCATCTGGGTGTTCTAGAATACCTAAAAAATTAAACAACGACGTTCACGATCAACCAACGACGTGTACTATTATTTCACTGATCGAATTATTCTTCAAAAGGTAGATATTTCAAACACTTACAGGCAAATGTTTCCATTCAGTAGCTTTCTGTGCATCCTTGTTCCTCTTCTCCTTCAACATTGCTATGGCACTATATACAAGGAAACCATCAACACATCAGCTGACCAACATTTTAAAGAACCAACAATGTATAAGCAAACATGCAGTAAACCAATCACTTCTGAAGGGTAACTAACGAGTTTATAACTTTTCCATTCCTTAGAGCAGTTAAGACGTCTGTATAATGGATCCAGGAAATAGACAAGGTCATTGTCCGGATCGATCACAGTCAACATACAATGTCTTCTAAAGTTCATTAAGATCATATAAGAGATATTTCTTTGTAATAAATTCAACATAATGACAAACGTGCTAACACTAAAGACACACACTTTGCATTGTAAGGCAACAAGGAAATCTGATTAGGAAAACCACTTATCAGGATTTCTTTTATTTTTCAGGACCTCGATCGTTGCTGCACTCACACCCTTTATCACCAGTCAATGAGGGGTCAATGAAACCAACCATGTCTAGCATTTGGGACTCTTTTAGTACATCATACAAGTACCAAAGCACACCAAACATGCACACATATTAAATTATAACAAAGAAAGGTTCTGAACTTAAATGAAACATGCATATATATATGTCATTGAACTTCATGTTAAAAAACAAAAACAAAATTACCTCATGTACAGCACTATGAGGTTTCCTTCTACGTGTTTCATGGTTGCAAAAAGCATGACATCTTTACCCATTACACAGCCCGTCGCACATATTCCTGATACATGGTTTTCTTTATAAAACATAATGGCCCTCCGATCTTTGAATCCTTTTTCCCCCACTCACATAACTAATGTAATCCGGCTGGCAAGCTTGGTACATCAAGTGACTCCAAGTCAAGCTCATCTTCCTCTTACTCTTTACAAAAAAATAACACACTGAACAATCAGTGAACAATAACACTCACGATATCCAAATAAAAATATACTGATCATGTACAAATATGATTACCTTTTCATCCAGTATGACCATGTTTCTCGGCCACGTTACCCAGCTCCCCATAGCTTGCTTCACTATCTTGATCTCATCTCCTACTATATATGGAATCACTGCATTTTCATGATAAGCCCAGTCAAACGAAACACGCCATCTATCATTTCCTGATAAGTTTTTCATGACAAACTTCCGACAGACTATCGCTTGTCATACAAGTACCAACTACAACAATCCGGTTGATTGAACCCAATGCAAACTTGCATTTCGTTTCCACAGGCTTTACTTACGAACAAAAAGGAAATACGTATTTAACTGAATCATACACATGCAACTACAACAATAAGTAAATAATAATGCACATAAATATACCTTTGTTCCTTGCGAAAGCTGGGTCAAATCCACAAAATCATAGTCATCCTCCACCGCATCAGCATGCAATTCAGTCTTCCCAGCCTTATCTTGATCTTCAACCTCTTTAGTTGCTGCCTTTTCCTCAGTGTTAGCCTTCTTGACATTTGAAGTCAGCTGACCTGCTTTTCCTCCAATTGCTTCTCCATCTTATTAAAATAATTTGTCATTGCTCCATCTATATCAGTTTTCTTTTCTTTGCTAGCACGCTTGTTCGACACATCTGAAGCAGACTTGGGAGACTATCTGCTTCATGTGAACAACTTGCTTGGCCGGATTTGGAGTGGACATTTGCGAGGTCTCTATCAGACGGTGATATCTTTTTTCCCTCTTCAGCCTCCATCTTTTCCCTCACTTCTGCAGCTATCTTCTCCCTCAGTTCAGCTGTCATCTTCTCTCTGAAGCCTCAACGCAGCCTCCACCTACACCCTCAACTCATCTTCCATTTTCTTTTTCTCTTCTTGCAGTTTCTTCCTAGCGCATTCTCCTCATCGACGCAGCCCTCTCTTCTGCAGTCTCCTTTCTTTGTTTTGGGAGACCAAAGTATGTAGTTAGGTCCTGCACGTAACCCCCCACACCTCGAACTCTTACACCTCGAAATAATGTTTCTAATTAGCTTTGATTGATATCACAAAATTTTGTCTTGTTCCCGCCAGTTTATTTGCCGCCAACAGCGACCATTAGAGATGTATACAACCGCCAGTTTATCATGAACCAGAAACTAACAAGCGCAAGAGGCTCCAGAATATTCGCCGAAACAAGGAATTGATGGCCTCTCTGTAGCTCCAATCCATGGCTACCAAACTATCTGCCTCAACTAAACGCCCAAGGTAAACAATCCCTCACACCCTCTATATACAATTCACAATTACTCTCAAAAATCCGAATTTTGTGATTTATAGGGTTGAGACCAAATCATATAAATTCAATTCAGAGAAGCAACCCAAGACCCTGAACCCGGCTAGACCATTTTGGAAGTGGGCGTTGAGAAGAGACCCCAATTGGTTCTGAAGGAGGAGAATGTATCCAATGTGAGTTTTCCAAGTGCTGGTTTGAGAATTGTTGTGGTTGGGAATAAGGCTGGGAATGTTGGATTTTGGAAGGGGAGGAAAATGGGATCTATATGTATCGTCCGCATTCTGGTCCTATTTCAGGGATTTCCATTCACCAAGATTGTGTGTCGAAGGTAATTGTTTCTTTTATGGTTTTCAATCATGTGTCTTTTTCATGTATTTTACTTCAGTAGGCTTTAGATTACCTAAAATTCATGTTAACTTGATTGGAATAAATGGAATGTTTGCAATTGTTAAGAAGAGTGCATATAGTTCACTATTTGCTTGCACTCCAGGCTTTGATGATAGAGCTAAGATACGATTGTTGAATTAAACTGCAGATCTTTACTAGTTGCTTTGATGGATTTATCCGATCAATGGATGCTGAGAAACAGGTGTTTGATTTAGTACATGCAAGTGGTGAGACTGTATATGCAAAGTGTTTATACTTTGCTGAGGGTCATGAGAGAACCGGAAACATCTCAGCGCAATGGAGTCCGCATGATGGTAGAATCAATTCCATAGACTTTAACTCTCAAAACTCAAACATCATCACCACTAGTTCAGCAGATGGAACTGCCTGCATTTGGGATTTGAGATGTAATGCTGCAGATAAGTTCAAAAGCTTAAAGACAATTGGCAACAAATGTGCTGTGCATTCTGCCTACTTCTCACCTTCTGGAAGGTCGCTGGTGACGACAAGGTGACTATATTCTGTTGTCATCAATTTTCAGGAATATCTAATCTACCTACCTGTGACATGCATGCTGGACTGAACCATAATACCCTTTTCCCTCCATCAACTCTACTTATATCGACCAATGTTGGTTTGGTCTAGTGATTGGGGCGAGATCTACCATGTGAGACGAATGTGTACATATATATTTCTGATATTAAGGAGGTCCCTGCTTCGATCCTCCATAGTAACGAATCACATTGGGAGAGGTTTAACTTTAACCCCACTCCTGAGTGCTCTCATAGTAAGTGGGGATACCCTGGTCTAACCTAAAAAAAACTCTACTTATACCAGACAGAATGGACCTTCTGATCAAAAATATCCAAATTCTAAGATATAGGCCCAATTATTCTTAACCAGCCCAATGTAACCATTCATTAAATGGACAATGTTTTGTTTCAAGAATTGTAGAAAATGAAGATAATTCTAACCTTAAACACAAGTCAATTTTGGTAAAATTATTGGTTTCTCTGGCACAATTCAAGAACTATATGATTGGTTTAATAAAGGCAAAAAAACAAAATCCACCACGCTGTCACGTGTTAGCCACGCCTCCGGATTTTATCCTCAGCGACTCGGACAAAAATGTTCCACAATTCCCCATTCGCTATCACACCAATCTGACAGCCCACCATTACCCACGTGGGTCCCGCTCACATTAGCAAACAAATCAAAGCCGGCCAGCTAAGCACCCTTTAATCAAGATGCGAGCACAGATAATCCTTACCCCTGAACTACGTCAGACCACGTCAGCTCACCGGATGCTGTTAACTCACGCCTCTTCCCCTCCTAGCTGATTTTCCAGAGCTTCATCTGGGGATCCCCTCCCTCTCTCTCTCTCTCATCAAGAGTCTTCAGGTACCCAAATCAATCTGGTTTTCTGGTAATTACACATTGAATTTGAGGAATGATGGTTCTTATTTCCAGCTCAAACAGTTGTTCTTTACTTCATTTTGTCACCAAACTTGTTTCCCAATATGAATTATGTGTATTGGTTATGTTCTTATCTGAAAGTTGAAATCTTTACATCAAAAATCTGCAGAGACTATTTATTTCATTTAAAGTTTGATGCTTTATCAGTTTATCTTGCTATGAACAATTTCAGTGTTGTTGGGTTGCACAATTTGTGGAGTCAAATTCATATTGAGGGGAGGCTTTAATATTGGGTTTTCTATGCAGTTCCAGCTGTACTGTGATGCTGTGAAGTAAAAAAACATGGCACGGTTTGCTAGGATGGAATCCATGTTAGTTCAGTTTGTTGTTTGGTGTTTGGTGTTTTCGGGCTGTTTGAGAACTGGGAATGCTGGAATCACTAGTAATTTTGTTCGGTCGGAGTATCCATCAGTTGATATTCCGCTTGATCATACTGTGTTTGCTGTCCCAAAGGGTCACAATGCTCCACAGCAAGTGAGTAATCAGTGTGCATTGCTAAGTTTTGCGATTTAGTTTACTGGTTTTTGATGTGATCCAGGCTTGTTTTACTCGAAAGTGGTGTGTAATATTATAAATACTCTAGGTAATAATGAAATATTGATTCTAGTTGATGAAATTGCTGCTATGTCCATATCAGTTTTGGAGTACCTTTGATTCCTTTTCACCTTGGTTTGAGTTTTGATGTTGTTGAATACTTCTTTGCAGGTGCATATCACCCAAGGTGACTACGATGGAAGGGCTGTGATTATCTCATGGGTCACGGCTGATGAGCCAGGGACAAGTAAAGTGCAATATGGCACAGCAGAGAAGAAGTACGAATTTTCTGCAGAGGGGACTATAACAAACTACACTTTTTATGAATACAAATCTGGATACATCCATCACTGTCATGTTGATGGCTTGGAGGTAGATATGATCATTTTGTGAAGTAGTGCCTTGTTGAGTATGATTATAAGCCATAAATGAATCTTTCTTTGAGATGTTAATACATAATAATCGTGTATCGTTAAGTTACATAATTATATCATACTCCGATTCGCCAAATTGTTATTCCATCAGGTATTCTAGATGAGGACTTTCCTATCCTCTTTTCTATTTTATATATTTTTTCTCTGTTTTCTTTCATTTCCATAAACCATCAGTTATTTCTTGTTTTCAGCACGACACAAAGTATTACTACAAAATTGGGAGTGGCGATTCTTCTCGAGAATTTTGGTTTACAACACCTCCAAAGATTAGTCCAGATGCTTCTTACAAATTTGGAATTATAGGTGAGTTGTTCTAACTGGAAGTCTTACTGAAAAGTCATACGTCGTCTTAATGATTTGTGTCATGTTTTTGCTTGCCATTCCTAGCATTGAGGCTAAACTCTGCCAATATCACCTCAGTGCATTTTTGCCCTGATAACTGATTATACTTATATTATAAGTTTTTATTTATTTTGTTAGACAATGTCGAATTAGTGGCTTCCATTTATAAATACGTATTTGTATGTTGCAGGTGATTTGGGCCAGACATTTAACTCCCTGTCAACTCTTGAGCATTACATGCACAGTGGAGGGCAAACTGTCTTATTTCTTGGGGATCTTTCTTATGCTGACAGATATCAGTATAATGATATTGGTGTAAGGTGGGATACATGGGGGCGATTTGTTGAGCAGAGTACTGCATATCAACCATGGATTTGGTCTGCTGGCAATCATGAAATTGATTACATGCCTGAACTGGTATATTAAGAGAACTGTCTGAAGTACTTTTTTCACTCTGGAGTCTTTTTCTATGTTGCATGTTATTGACAGTGTTCACTGTCTAACATTATGGACATACTTATACACCTGATCTATCCACAAATGTCATATCTTGCAAATATTCTTATATGTCCTTTGCTCTCATTGTGTGGTCGGTAAGCCTGGAAGTTTTTGTAGTCAATGGAGTTGCTTTTCTTGCATTCTGTCATCATCCCATCATTGCTGATGTTTTATGATAAATTTATACTCTCATTTCTGAAATTGGCAAAAGCCCCAGAAACCATTCAACTCAACATATTGTTGCTGGATTGTTTAATTATTAAAAAATAGATACATCCGCACATGTTTTAACTTCAACCTCTCAGTCAAACCATACCCAGATTAGTCATTTTGTAAGGTATGTACAATTTCATGAGCGTACAGTCAGTAAACGTTCATCTTAAGTTGTCTAGATCTAAGTATCAGATGGTAGGGCTGCCTATCGTATGTACCATTCTGCAACTAACTAATGAATCTCTTGACTTATGTTGCTAGGAAGTTATTTGTTGTTTGATACCATGGCCTCATAGAAAGCTAAGCATACAGTACAATTGTCATGAAATTGTTGTAAACTTCCACTTTTGTTGTAGGATTTGTCTCTGTGGCGTGCAACCATACATGAAACATAACTTGTTATGCTTGACAACACCTGCATCTTTTTCATAGTTTAACTTGGGAAATGTTATTTTCTAAACTATTGGCTCTTTACATATCCAGGGGGAAGTTACTCCATTTAAAAACTATCTCCAACGGTATCCTACACCTTATTACGCCTCCAAAAGTAGCAACCCTCTTTGGTATGCCATCAGACGTGCCTCAGCTCATATAATAGTGCTGTCCAGTTATTCTCCATTTGGTAATTACTTCCTACTCCTACATTTTTGAAAAAGATTTATGTTTCCTTTTATGTGCTCATATTTCTTATAAAAATGTTTATAACTTTGTCATCAGTGAAATACACGCCTCAATGGAGGTGGGTGCAAGAAGAATTGAAAAGGGTTGACAGGGAAAAGACACCTTGGCTGATAGTCCTTATGCATGTACCAATCTACAGTAGTAATGATGTGCATTACATGGAAGGCGAAAGCATGCGAGCAGCTTTTGAGAGTTTGTTCGTTCGGTACAAAATTGATGTAATATTTGCTGGCCATGTCCATGCATATGAAAGATCTGTATGGTTCCTTTACCTTTGTCTTTCCAGTCATCTCATTATACGATATTTCCCAAATAAACTATTCACCTTTATAATGAACGAGACTCACGTTCGCTTTTTCTTTATATTTTTTGCAGTATAGAATCTCAAATATACACTACAACGTATCAAGTGGTGACCAGTATCCCATACCAGACAAGTCTGCTCCTGTCTATATAACTGTGGGAGATGGAGGAAACCAAGAAGGTCTTGCTGAAAGGTAAAACCTTTGTAGTTTTAGTTCTATAATTGCAATTTGTATTTGCTCTAGTAAGTAATGGTGAGGCGAACCGCACAATGGTTGCTTGTTCACTCTTTATGAGTTCTTATATATAAAGTACTGTTCCATGGTTTCTATAGGTTCAGAGATCCACAACCAGAATATTCTGCTTTTCGAGAAGCGAGCTATGGGCATTCGACACTGGAGCTTCATAACAGGACCCATGCATTGTACCACTGGAACCGCAATGATGATGGGAAGAAAATAGCAACTGATGCATTCGTATTGCATAACCAGTACTGGTGAGTAGTCATATATTTCTGCTGCAAAAGTGCACGAAACGCATGTATATCTGTCAACCCTATTCAACTTGATGATTTGGCAATGCTCATAATTTGTTACAACTTAGGCTATTTATGAAATTTAGGAGCTGATGATTATAATCCACATGACATACTTGAGTTTTGGGAATGCAGGGGCACAAATCACAGAAGGCGAAAACTGAAGAAGCGTTATGCTAGGAAATATGTTGATCGAGCAGCTTATTGAAAAGTCGATAATGAAATCAGACACCACCGGTGACAATGGCTTGATATATTTTCAGTGACGAGAGGAAGAGCAGAGACGCCTGGACATGTTGGACTGGATTTTTATGTGATTTACAAGAAAATCTTATTGTCTGAACTTCGTATATATTGAATAAGTGCCGTGATGGTCAGCTCTTGTAGTCTTATTGATTAGGTGTTCTAAATACATGGATTTACTTTCAAAATACTACATTCCCTATCATGAAGTAATTGTGGTGACAAGATCCTCTGATTCCTCCCACAAATATATATAAAACCACTGCAAAACAAATTAAATAAGGACCCCAAAAATCAACCAGAAGTGCAGGAAACGCATATCTATGGCAATGCACATAAATGACATAATTTGTTACAACTTGGGCTGTTTATGAAATTTAGGAGCTGATGATTATAATAGTTTTGCGTTGCAGGGGGACAAATCACAGAAGGAGAGAGGTGAAGAAGCATTATGCTCGGAAAATATATTGATCGAGCAGCTTTCTGAAAACTCAATAACGAAATCAGACACCACCGGTCACTATGGCTTTCATATAATTTTAGTGAGGAGAGGAAGGGCAGAAACGCTAGGAAATATTGGACTGGCTCATTATGCGATTTACAACTTCTCACTGTCTGAACTTCGTATGTATTGAATTACGCGTCATGATCGTGAACTCTTACTGATTAGATGTTCTAGATACATGGATTTACTTTCAAAATAATATATTCCTTGAGTAATTTTGGCTACTAAGATATGGACATATGATCCACAAAAGCCTCCCACAAGTATATAAAACCACGGCAAAAATCAGCCAAAAGAAGAAAAGCCCTCTAAAGCTCATGTTACAACTTCTCTTACTATCAACTCGGTAGTCGTATCCACAGATACGCACTAAAAGTAAGTAGTAGGATGATCACAACAGAGGCCAAAAAAACAATATAGGACTAAATACACAGGCAAGAACTAGATAATCCAACAAACCAACCAAGAGTGCCCCCATCTACACCATGAGTCAGATTGGTATGCATTCCATTGTACAGCTTCACTACATTGTATGACAGGTGTTATGGAACAGTTATCTACATCCTTCAAGAGTTCAAGTGCTTGACATGCTGGGTTTACGAATGAACAAACATGTGCAAATGTTCAAGTCGTGTGTGATCGTCTTGCGATACATCACCTGCCGGATAATACAGCCTCAATATACTCTTAGGCCACACAAACAGAGATCCATCAAGAATCACGGAAAATTGGTTGTGGCATCCACTTGAGATGTAAATTCAACTTCCCAGATTTGGCCCCATCTAGCGGTAAACAGTCTTTGTATTCCCCTTCTAATATGACCCTAGTGAGTGTTAAGATGCATCTTCCCATATAATCCTGCAAGTTACAGATATGACCCTAGTTAATTGACAAATAACCATATAAGGGTAGTTCCAGATGGAAATGTGTGGCCAACAAATGAAGAACTAAGGAAAAATAGTACCTTCCCGAAAGTATCATGGTCGTAGACTTCAAGAATGAGCATGTCATGCAATCCATCTTCAACAACAAAGTCAAAAGTTTGATTCCAAACAGGATTCAAGCTCTCATTGACGACCTGAGAGAACAACAAACTTTAAGGAAACTGAACTATATTGGAATCAAGACTACACGGGTACTTCCTCAGGCCAATAAGGTAAATTCAGTCTGACATTTCAAAACCGTACCCTAGTTTTGTTTCTCGTTTCTGATTTCTTCAAGGTGAGAACCACATAAGGATCAGCTTTGCCCATGAGATCAACAGGTGGCAAGTCTTCAGCAGATATTACAGTTACTGAAAGCACACCTCTAATTATAACCTCCTTTTTCTTCTGCGCAGCTTCCTTTTCACTTTCTATAGAATCTTTTCCATTTGCCCCAGTTTTAAGTACTTTTTCCAAAGAGGTCATTGAGAAGTTGGGTGTAAATGGGTTGACAAAGCCATTGTCCATGCCATTTGGAACATATAGCAGCTCCAAATGCACCTAAAACAGGAAACCGATAAATTACTCCAGAACTATGAATTTTCTATCATTTTACAGTCAATAAAAGTGGGAGCAAACAACAATGTGATCTTCTAATTTCAAAAGTCAAATCACAAAAAAGTCCACAAATAGGTTAAACTGCTAGCTCCAAGTGATGAGTTCAAAAAGAGAAGGGGAAGACAGTAGTACAATTGGTAGTTCATGCTATTATGTAATGATTTAAAGGATAAAATTAGTCTTCTGACCTGCCCACGGTTTTTATTATCTCTTTGCACTTCCAAACTTTTAACCAGCTTCAACCACACATCTTTCACTTTACCCGGCTGAAGTTCGCTTAATCGTACCATAGCACACCCAATGAGCTCAGATGCCCCAAGGCCCTCATCGTCAAAAATTTTAACCACCAAATGTTGAGTGGAATCATCTTCAACAACAAATTCAAAGTGTTCATTCCAGATTGGACTCAAATCATTGTTCTGTATATTAAGAGAAACTTTTATTATTCTTTCAGAACCACCTAATAGGAATTTAAATGAATAAGTATATGCATAAGAGGACCAGAATATTACGATAGTTCTGCTTTTCTTCATTCTGTCTTTTAAAGGTCGAACATACAACAAGGCATACGGGTCTGATTTTCCAACAACATCTTTATTTGTCAACTCCTTTGCCTGCACAAGCTTCACCTCTAGTATCCCAACTGGCTTTAATTCCAGATCACTGTAGTAGATGAGGAAACAACAACATTACAACAGGACCACTCAATAAATGAAAGGAATACCCCCCCCCCCCCCCCCCCCCCCCCCCCACAACACCAAAAAAAAAAAAGCTTAAACAGGGTGGACTCATGAGGGAAATACACGCCCCTCTATTGAGCATATAATGTATGTTTAACAAGGTTGAAAAGTAATTATTCTGCTTTACCTGTAATCCCCGGGTAAAATGGGAATAACTTTTCGAACAGGCCATGTAATTGAATCTTCAATGGCATCGCGTATTGTCCCCTGTATAATTAGACACAGTCTCTTGATTAAACCATGTAAAATCCTGCATATAGAAAATAAGATCTACCTACTCTCATACTGTTAAGACTACATATATGTATTTCCCCACAACCACAAACATTGACGATCTTATAAATGGAACTTCAATCCTTAACTATGAGCCAGAACATTACAAATGAAACTTTACTCTCAATCACCATGTAAAGTAATAAAAAAAAGACCATATGCTACGTGACAACTGGAGATCATGCATGAGTACAAATTCAACTTTGGAGCGAAGAGAAGGATCTTTCACATACCTCAAGTTGATCTTGGAGCCCAGGTATAGTAGATATGTCACCACCCACAACTTTCAGCTTAAAATCCAAATTTTTCTACAATAAAGAGAGAGAGAAAAAAGTATGCTAAATCAGAGGTCAATTATGCATGAGCCTGCATGTACGTATGAGAGAAAGGGAGCTGGACAGGCTATGAGACTCGTTACCATAATATTTCTATGCTGAATACTGTTTTCCAGATTCAGTTCCCTATTTTAGTGAAAAAGAAACTTAAGCTTAGCCATGTTTCTCATTTTAAAAATATTGAGTTAACATATAGTTCAAAAATAAAAACATTACAAACAAACACCAAATATTTCAAGAATAATGTACTGGATGATTTCATCATCAACAGCTTAGATAAGGATTGGAATATAAATTTTGGTTTTGGAACCTCTTTACATGTACAAGCCTACAATCCTAGATATAACATTGTCACTCAAACTCTTTATCTCAATGAAAATACATTTTCATGTCTGACATGCAAGCAACCTCACATCCAAAATCTTTCAAATATGGCACTAGATAGAAGAAATAGATACTGCACCTTTTCTCTCAAGGAAAAGCAAACAGCTCCAAAGCATGGGAACTCATCAACCAGAGGCTTAAATATAAGCCTGAATACCCCACCGAATCCAATGTCTTTCACCTACAAATCGAATATGAATTATTGTTCAGTGAAAGTTCAGAAACAAATAACGGCACTCTACAACAAGGAAATCAAACTTCTGAACGCTAAACTAATGTCCACGGAGCAGAAGCAAAAGCCGGCAATAAGTTAAAGTTTACCTGCACGGGTAGTGCTACACCAAGTAAAGTCTTGATGGCAAGAATTATACTTGGATTTCCATCCCAGTCCATTTCCAACTCCATAGTGATACTGTCACCTTCGCCTTCGATAACAGAAACTCCTAAACATAGCATCGGCTCATTAGAACATTATTGAAATATTTGCCAAATGTCAACAATTTAATGACATTAAAGGCACAACAAGTACAAAACTGTAATCTACAACCATTCACACTGTATCATCCACATTACGCACTACCATCTTTGCAACCATATTGTGACTACAGCTTCTAAACTTAGAAACTACTTAATGAACATCACCTACACAATTCAATAAGATAACCGAAATACAATGTAATTGTACTACATTGAATTGAACCGACCTGTAAACTGGGGTGCCACAGTTCCAAGAGTGAACTTGGAAAACTTAATCGAGGACAATATGACCGGCGTGTACTGCTCCAGAATTGGCTCCACTGAAGCCTTAATCAACTCAGAAGCTGCCTACATTCACAAACCCAATTTTCAATCTTGGAGAAAAGACACAAACTTTAAGATCAAGAAAGAAAACCCAGATGGAATTACCTCATTCACATACGGCCAGATCTTCGTCAAGTGAGAATTGAGCCACTTCAACTGAAACAAACAAAACCCAGAAGATAAAAATGAGTTCTTTGAGCTGTGAAGTGGGTTCGAGAGAGTGAAGGTGAGACCTTTTGGCGCTGAGAGAAGACAACCCAAGAAGGGTAGTAGTCAGGAGGGAGGAGCTTTCTAGAATCCTCGACGGTCAATCTGGCGAAAGCGGCGACAGTGGTGGCCAGCTGTGAGCGGAGCTTGGAGCGGCGGTTCTCGAGTTTGACGAAGCCGACGACGAGGGTGAGGCCGACGACGATGCCGAAAACCAAGCCGAAAACGAAGCCCATTGTTGTAATTTTTGATTGAGTGAAACAAAGAGTGGTGGTTATGGTGGTTAAAGTGGGCGGAGGAATCGGTGGTGGGCTCGGAAAAAGGAGAGAGAGAGAGAGAGAGAGAGGCAGAGAGGATTGCTTTGCTTTGCCTTGCCGACAAGACTATTCAATGAAACTTTAAAATCGAAAACCCACATGGATTTCGGGGTCTTTTCATTTTCTGTTTTCTAATTTCTTTTTTGTTCTTGTTTATTTGCGGAATTCTAGTCCCAAAAAATACAAGAAAGAAGGGAGATATCTTCCTTATTACAGGGAGGTAATAGGGTTTAGGGTTTTGAGTGGATTTCGGTATAATTATTTGGGGTTTTTGAGATGATTGTAATGAAATGTTAAACTTTCTTGAGTGAATTTCGGTATAATTATTTGGATTTTTTGAGATGATTGTAATAAAATATTAGACTTTTTTTGAGTGGATTTCGGTACGAATTGAAATGATTGTAATGAAATATTAGATTTTTTTTAGTGGATTTGGGTACAATTATTTGAAATTAACCTGCTTAGTTTTGTTTAGAGGGTTGATTTCGCGTTTTTGCTTGTCTAGTGTTTTTTGCTTCTCACAAATATATATTTTATGTATTGAAGTAGTATGTTAGTCATTTTTTGATTCACACAAAGTACTTTTGGGCCGAGAAACTTCGGTCAAATATGTTTAGAATTCATCAAATACCAATTATATATTCGTTTCGGTGCAGAAAATACCATCCATATATAATGACAAACATTCATAGACGATGGACGAACCAACTTTCTTCGATGAGCTCGGAATGCCCGATATGGTAACTCACTTTGAGTCTTTGACAGCTCTCAAGGGGCCAGCTCTTAAATACTATTTAACAATTTAACTACATGTTAATACAAACAAATTATGCAGTACGTAATCAAAGATTATTGATTAACTGAGTATCTTTAATTGTTATTAATTTATACTGGGAAAGCATTTTCATAATGACATTTCTCAAAATGGAGGAATTTAATTCTTCATGTACACGTTCTAATGGGCAAATTAAGCTCTATCTAAACATCAATTTACAGTTGCTGGAGCTATATGCCAATGCAAGGTATATATGTACGTTTTGTGCGCGCAGCACTCTTTCCTGACATTGCTGCTACATGAAAAAGGATTTGGACGTTAAAAAAGAGATTTTCTTGTGATAACTTTCCTCATGTTTGCATTTATATCTCCAAAAAAAAAAAAATTCTCTCATTTACAAGCAATTGCTGATTGATAGCTTTACCTAATTGCATCAGAAAAATTCCCCAAAAATATTAACTATGAGGAAAGAAAACTTAGGGTTTTAGTACAATTCAGTTCACTTTTGTGGTTTAACCAAGAAAGCAAAACAAAGAGGAAGATGGAAACGGCGAGGTCAACATGAGGAGGAGACTGCAGCGGCAAGGACATAATATAGAAAGTGAGGCGAAGGCATAATGTGTAGAAAAACCAAACGAACAGGTGATGAAGAGTAACACGGCAAATGCAGATAATTAACAACATTTATATCGACAGAAAACAAATTGTCTCACAAATCCTTCACCAAATAAAGAAGCAAATACGTTTAGAAGATCAAACTCATTTCACCCAAATAGTAATGTAGATGTTTTCTGCAGCAAACCTCAAGAATTCATGTGTAATGTGTACAGCTTCAAGAATACCACTCCTATTGACACAAATGACTACTCTTGATCGAGAATTGAAAGTTCACGCTAGACAAAAGATAAACAGATATCTTTAACCAAAGTAGCATAAGGGTTTTGGGGATGTTACATAATTTATAAGATCCATATAACATAGAATTCAAGCAATTCAGCACATGAAGTTTTATGAGCTAGTAGCGTACAAAATCCAATATATTAAATCAATTGCAGGTGTCTAGCTGTAAATACGATTTTCTCCAGTAAATTAAGTATGAGACTGCATTATTCACCAGCAAAGAAAGTTCATCCTCAGATCAGTTCTGTAACAAATATTGATAACAGATTGACAGATAGCATTATGAGGAAGAGAACTTAATAAGATAGGATCGAAATTTCTCCAAATCTTTGGCAATCTAAAATCAGATTATGTAAAGAAACTAAGATACTGACTTAGTTGCCGGGCGCTTACACTCCTGCTGCGCAACTAAGTAGTTGGTAGGTCCACTCATCAAGAGCACCGAATCCTTTTGACAGCGAACCGGCATAGAACTGAGGATCTTGATCACAAGTAGTAGCGGGAACAGTTGTCCTACGAGTGATTATGAACTTGGACCAAATGAGTGAACACTGAGGCAGACCAGATTCCGGGTGGTGGGTCAGAGACTCCCAGACCAAAGCCAACTTGTGATCGTTTTGCATTCCGATCTGAAACAAGTATGGATGGTATAATGGACCGCTGTCATACATTTTTGGATTTGCCTCGTAATCATTTGTCTCAAAATCATATGGAAGGACGGTTCCGTCACCAGTCTGCAGACCCCCAACTGGTTCGGAAAGCCATCGACGCTCGGTAATATCAAATACATATATTCCTGGAACCACCCGCCGAACCTCACCCCTAACTGTAACGGACAGTGAATTGGGATCCTGACTTCCAAAAGAAAACAAGTAGCGGTCGTAAAGCACCACTCCGGCGGACCAAAGACCCGAGAAGCTGGGATACTTCTCCTCGTCCCACTCTTCTTTCTCCAAATTATAGGAAAACATTTTATTGGACTCATTCTTTCCCGCAGTGATATAGATGAAAAGGTTTTTCTTTGTAAGAGCGAGAAGACGGGACTCGTATATCGCGTCTTTGCCTAGGAGGCTGATGATCCGAGGCGGAGTATGCAGCTTCTTAAGACTCCCATCTTTAGGAGACAGTCGGTATAGGTGACATCCGACGGAGTAAATAAAACCATCGTGGCCAGCTGCTGCACCATACTGTTCATATAACAAATTCCCACCACCAAGCTGCCATTCACTTTTCCCTAGTTCTACGTGCTTGTATCCAATATTTTTATCATCTTCATTATACGCTGTATCGACATCTCCACCAATCAGGTATATATGAGAGTTTTTAACGGCAAGACTGTTATAGCGCACTCCTGAATCGGGAACGCAGATTCGTCTGATTCTATCAGATTCGGACTTACATTCCAGTATGTCGTTGTTGCAGTCCTCGTCGTCATTGTCAGATGAGGACGACGTCAATCCTGAGGAGGAGGAGGAGAATAAGGAGGAGGATGATGAGTCGGCCTCCAATGGTTTCTCTTCAATCACGTACCAGCAATTTTTTTGGTCTTCCCTGCAGCACGTTACCCTTATGTAGATCGGCCGG
Source organism: Potentilla sterilis (assembly GCA_963682095.1). Taxonomy (NCBI): domain Eukaryota; kingdom Viridiplantae; phylum Streptophyta; class Magnoliopsida; order Rosales; family Rosaceae; genus Potentilla; species Potentilla sterilis. Next base: position 1,439,661 of record OY821761.1, read on the forward strand.
TCTCTGCAGCTTTCGTCTCCGATTGCCCAGCTAGGTAGTGTCTCTCTTTTACCCTTACACATTCTCTCTACTTTCGGGTTTCTCTATTTTTTTCGATGGGCGTTTCTCTCTCTTTTTTCCAGGCTTTGTGTTTCAACTGTGGAAGACGGGGAGGCTTATATAGGGTTAAGCAGCTCTAATTCCTATTCTCTATAGGCTACTTTATGATATTATCGGATTTACAGGATTAATATGGATTGATTGTCCCTCAATTAATAGGAAAATATTCCCTTAATTAACCAAGATATGGCAATCCGAGTTTCATAAAATAAAATAAAAATATTGGATTGATTTCCTTCCCTAAATGGCTAAATTTGTCTTCCTTGTATATATGATTCTAAGATAAATTATGAAATAAATGGCTCAGAATTTGAAATTTCATACCCACAAGGCCACAATATATAGCAAAATCTTATTTTTTTCGATGAATAAAGATAGCAAAATAACAAAAACTCTTACATATGTATATAAAAACTCTATTTGGCTCCTCTCTAGCGCTGTCGTGCCTAGAGCTGTTACTGCCGAACAAAATCTTCAGAATTTCCCAAATCGCTTCAAGCTTTCCCCCTCATGGATGGTAGGTCTTTGTCCTAGTGCTCTGCACGGGTGAACCCACTACTGGAAATAAGGACTGAAGCGACGAAGATTGAAACGGGAAAACCAAATTTTGTCACCTCAATACATTTAAGCGACCAATATAGGATTTGTCGCTTCAGAAAATGAGAGCGACGCCTATTGATCAATAGTCATCGCTCACAAATTATTGAAGCGACGACAATTGTTATGTTGCCGCCTCGGAACAATGTTTGAAAACTGTTGCGACAAAAATTCAAACTTCGTCGCCAAATTAAAATTCAAACGACGGAGTTAATAACTTTTGTCAATATTCGTCGCTGATTTATGAAACGAGGCGACGAGTTTTGTCCAATATTCGTTGCTTCATGTTTTAAAATATGTTATAAAGCCCTCGACTTCAACAGATTGCAGAAGTTGAAGGTTTAGGGAAAAAAACTGTTCCGGAGCTGCGGAAAAGGGGGCAGGTCAGCTGATTTCGTCAATTTCGGGGTCAAATTGCTTGGGTCTTCTCTTCCAATTGCTTTGTAGGTTAGTATAATCTCTCCTCTTCATTGTAATCACCATATTTGGGTTTAGTTGAATTTAGTGTTTGATATCTTGAGTTGGATTTGGTTTATAATGTGTTTTTTTGTTGTTTTTAGTGTTGGGTGTTTGAATATATGATAGAGTTAGTGTTGATTTTGATGAAATTGAGATTATTTAGGTTAGTTTGTGAAATTGTGAAATTTAGTGAAATTGAATTTTAGTGTAATTTAGTGAAATTGTGAAATTTAGTTAAATATAAATTTAGTGAAAATGAAATGGCTTGAAATAGTGCAATTTAGTGAATTTTTGTGAATTTTATGGTAGATAGATTAGGTTGAAATTATTAATTAATGATGTAATTGGTTTGTGTTGTGTGTGGATTGTGGTAGTTAGGATTTCTGAAACATGCGAGTGGCTTGGTAAGGGAGTGTGGTGCCGTGTGTAAATTTATTGTTTCGTATTATATATAATTGTAGTGTTTATCAGCTTAGAACTCCCGTTTGAGAATCAACAACTCATCTAGTTGATCGAGATGTGTTGTTGATTCTTAAATTGTCCCATTTTTGGACACTTTAGGCGAACACGAGTTTGTTGATCCTTTTGCTATTTATGTGGTTTCCGTTGCAGTTTTGGGATAGAGTTTCGACAGTGTCTTTCTACAATGTTCCTCGAGTGCAAATTAGGTTGTTTAGATTTTTGTGCACTTGAGGAACTGTAGGGAGATGCTGTCGAAATTTCCCAAAACTGTAGCAGAACCAAATGAATAGAAAAATGATCAACAAATTCGTGTTCGCCTGAAGGGGATAGGACCCAACCCAGAGGCATAAGGAGAACAAGTGTTGGGACAGGTTTTGATTGTATCATAAATGTTGTATGCTAACCTTATGCATATTGTCTGTTTATATTATGACAGGAAACATGGATGATTTCCTAGACAAATCTTGGATGAATCTTCATTTTACACACCCTGACTACAGAACATGCTTAGTTAATTTCATCAATTTTGTGATGGCTCACACTGCTGGAATCGAATTTCTCCCTTGTCCGTGCGCAGTTTGCAGAAATGGTCCTTATTATAAGAAAGTCATAGAGATTTTATCATCATTGCATGCACCGTGGTTTGGATCCGACTTACACAGTTTGGCACCTACACGGGGAAGTTTCTGGTCAACCTGCAATGATCAGTCGACGGAGACAGTGGCTTCAAGGCAGAGTCGAGGCTTCTAGTGTTGCCGGTCCTTCAGTGATCCCGCCTGTGGAGATTATCCAAGATGTATTTCCATACTATCCTGGATACGATGGAGATGCATCACATAATGTTGTTGAAGAAAATGCTGAATTTCACTTCAATGACATGGTAGATGATGATTATGCTAAGTATGAAAGACTTCTAAGGGAGTCACAAACCTCATTGTACGAAGGAAGTGACGAAACTGTATTAAGTGTCATATTACATGCAATGGAAATTAAAGTTGAACATGGATGGTCGGATACGAGTATTGATAAATTTTGTAAATGGGTGTATAAGTTTTTTAAAGGGCATAATTTCCCTGTCAGTTATTCGAGAATTACAAAAATCCTGAAGGATCTTTCCCTTGGATATGAAAAAATTGAAGTTTGTGAGTTCAACTGTTACCTGTTCAGGGGAGCTCAAAATAAAATTGGTCGCACTTGTCCAGTATGTGGTGCTGAAAGATATAAGCCAGATACAGATGACATTCCAAAAAAGGTAATCTGGTATTTCCCCATCACTCCAAGGTTGAAACGCCTATTTATGTCCTCACACACAGCAAAGCATATGCCATGGCATAAAGAGAAGCGACAAGATGAAAGTACCCTCCGGTACCCATCTGATGGATAAGCATGGCAGCATTTTAAAAGGACATTTCCAGGTTTCGATGACATTAAGGGAAGAAATGTGCGGCTTGGAGTAGCAACTGATGGTTTTAGTCCATTTGGAACAATGACAACCCAACATAGTACATAGCCCATGGTTGTGATGCCTTATAATCTACCCCCTAATATGTGTATGAGAAAAGAATATAATATGCTGGCCGTGTTGATTCCTGGCCCTAAATCTCCAGGAAAGTGTCTTAGTGTACTCATCGTCCATTGATCGAAGACCTCAAAAATTTGTGGGAAAATTGAGTCTATACTTTTGACAGAGTCAACAATGATGTATTCACGATGAAGGCAGCAGTGATGTGTACTATAAGTGACTTCCCTGGTTTAGGGATGCTTGCGGGCTCAACGGTGAAAGGGTATAAGGCATGTCTAATTTGTCTAAATGAGCTGACGGCGGAGCATATTTGTGGGAGAATTGCTTATGAAGGGCATCAAAAATGGCTCGACGAGAATTCACTAATGCGATCCAGTTTGGCATTTAACGGGAAGCCGGAGTGGAGAAAAAGACCAGCTAATAAGAACGGAGATAAAATTTTGGAGGAAATTAGGTCACACAGTTACGTTACTCTTAGCCACCATTCGGATTTACATGTCCCCTACTCAGCACACAATAGACAATGTTAGACCCACGAGAGCGTATTCTGGATGCTTCCCTATTGGTCCTCGTTGTTACACAGGTACTGTTTAGATGTCATGCATATTGAAAAGAATGTGGGTGACAATATCATGTGCACCATCCTTGCAATTGAAGGGAAGACTAAGGATGGTCCAAGGGCTCGCGAAGCTTTGGAGAAGAGGGGAATACGCAAAAATCAGTGGTGTTCGGAAGCTCAAAAGAGGACTGGAAAGGTTCCTCATGCACCCTTTTTAGTTCAAGAGGATTGTCTTGAAGAAGTATTCGAATGGTTTCGCGGTGTTAGGTATCCACTTGGCTATGCGGGAAGTTTGAGAAATAAGGTGAAACTATCCGATAAAAAGTTCTATGGATTGAAGACGCATGATTCCCATGTCCTGCTTCAACGTCTTCTTCCAGTGGTTATCCGAGGGTTTTTGACAAATAACGTCGTGAAGCCATTGATAGCATTGTCAAATTGGTTTCGGAAATTATGTGCTAAAGAGTTGAAGAAGGCAGATGTCCAACAGATGAAAGATGAGATAGTGATCATTCTCTGCAATTTGGAGTTGACTTTTCCTCCACATTTCTTGACCTCTATGGTTCATCTCATGGTTCACCTTCTCGAACAAGGTATGCTTACAGGCCCGGTACATTTTACATGGATGTATCCGACGGAAAGGTGTATGCACTAACAAAATATGTTTCTTTTGTTAAACACTAATTTTGTATATGCACTAATCATATTCATCATTTTATAGGCAATTAGGTGATTATAAACAGTCAATGAGTAACACACGTTACCCGGAGGGGAGTATTGCAGAAATGTATTTATCATGGGAGTCGGTGACCTACTGTAAGTCGTATCTGCAATTGGAAGAACATGAAGAGCCCAATCTCCCAATATGGAATATTAGTTGTGTTTCTCAGTTAGTTCAGCCATGTGTTATGGATACCATCGGAAATATCAGGTTAACAGAGGAGGAAACCGCTGAGGCTCACTGGAAAATTTTGACGGATACAGAAGAAGCTCAATATTACATGGACCTTCATTTGCAGTTGTACATTGAGAAACATGGTGACGATTACGACGATCGCCTCATGATGAGGAGTTTCCATCGATGGTTCTTAAAATTTGTACGAAATTTAGATTTTTTTTTTCCTATACAAAAATCCTAAACCCTAAATAGTCAAAAGCTGACACCATCTATTTTTCAGGCCAAGAGAAGATATGATGCTCAAGACCTAATTTTAACATGGCAAAATGGTCATTGGCTTGAGGTCCGCAATTCACCCGGATTTATAAGGCGTGCTATGTGAACGGTATCAAATATATCTCATTCGATAGAGATCAAAGACTCGTGACTCAAAATAGCGGGGTAATGTTAAACACGAACGTTTGAAACCTGTGACAACACTTCTATGGCCATCTTGACTATGTAGTCGAGGTATGTTATCCAGACAATTTGTCAGTCGTGTTGTTCAAGGTTATATGGCACAACACCACTGACGATCTAGATGCCGAAGAAATTGACACCGTCAAGGTAGATCATGGTCTGATATAAGTGGATACAAATAGTAGTTACTATGAGAATTCACCATTTTGTCTTGCTATCAAGGCAAAACAAGTGTTCTACTTGGACGATCCTGCGGCGGGTGGTACTTGGAAGGTGGTGCAAGAAATGTCGCACCGAAATGTATACAGTGTTGAAGTACTGGCAACAGAAGATAGAAGACCTCCTTCAGGGAATCAAATCCCAGAGCCTTACCAAGAGGACACACTTAGTTCAATGCAATTTTTCCATATTGATGCATCTAATCTACAACTCGATTTAGAAGTACACGAAGAGAATGAAGAATCAAACAGTGAGGAAGAGGAAGAGGAAGATGAAGACGATGAATTCGATGAGGACAAGGAAGATGAAGACGATGATGGCGGAGACGACGAAGAGGAAGACTACTAGTTATTATTTCATATGTTGTACTATGATGATGATGATATATATTAATTGTTGTAATTTTGAACAATATTTACAATATTCTAATTTAAAAAAAAAAAACAAATGCATAATGCATATAACCAAAACTAATATGTTAAGTTCAATTGAAGCAACGAATTTTAATCAGTATTTGTCGCTTTAAATTTTCAAGCGACTAAGTCTGACAAAACTCGTCGCTTGAGATCACTGAAGCGAGGAAGTTCTACCTCCCTAGGTTACCTAGTGAGGTCCAAGTTCGTCGCTTCACATCTCATGAAGCGACGAAGTTTCTTCCAACTAGGTAACCCAGTGTGTTATAAATTCGTCGCCTGGAGTTGTCTGAAGCGACGCATTTTGACTTTCGTCGCCAACTTAAAGTCTAAGCGACGAGTATTGGAAATGTTTGTCGCTTTATATATTTAAGCGATGAGTATTGGCAATGTTTGTCGCTTCATATCTGATTAAATGAACCGGGATTTGACTCCTTCTTCCTCATTAGCGCGATCCCAAATTTCGAAACCGGAGCTTCTCCCAAACCCTAAATCCCCTCATTTCTTCCCCGAAACCCAAACTCTAAATTCAATGGCACCCGGTTCTAGTGCCCAGCAGAGGAAGAAGGAGCTCCAGGCGAGAAGGGAGAGGATGGCGACAGAAGCTGCCGAACGATTAGCGGCCGCGGCGGCGACATGGGAGCCGCAGAATGCAAACCCTACATAAGCGGCGGCCGGCAGCTTGGTAGCGGTCCCGTTTTTGGAAGAAACCGACACGTTGGGGTCGAGGGTTGGTGGAAGGGCACACGGATGAGGGTCCTCCGTTACGCATTCGGACCAAGAGGTGTCCGAAGGAGCCAGGTTGGATTTGTAGTTTATTGCATTTGTGTTTTACTTTATTTTACACTGAGGATCGTCATTTTGTATTTTACTTGAGTGGCCAGTCAGCTCTTTGATTCAGAACGGTGTAAGATGCTTGAGTTTATAGGATTTGAAAATAAATTTCTTCTGTATTTTTGCTGTTTCATTTTGTGTTTTGCATAGTTGTAGTTAATAGAGGTTTGTTGATTTTTGAAATTGGTTAATTTGGTGTTCCTGTTACTTAGCTGAGTTGATGTGTATGTTAAATTGATGACTTGTTGCCGTGGTTGTGGATGAAAGAAAGTTAATTGGCAATTAGGATACAAGTAGTGGCTGTGTAAATGAGAAAGGGTTTGTTTGAACGGTTTGTTTCTCATCTTGAGTTGTTTATAAAGTGGTTTATGTTGTTACAATGTACAGTAGGTTGGTTGTTGTGTTTGTTCAATTGGATTTGTATAGTTGACACGTGAACTGGAGAAACCCAATCATGTTATTGTTCCTTGTTCAACTTGTTGAAGATTCAATCCTCTGAGAAGCAGTTGCAATCTTTTGTCTGATCAACTACTTGTAACTTGTAGTCAAGCAATTACTGTCTTTTTCTTTCCCATTGATGAACTACTTGTAACTGATAATTCTAGTGTTTACTGTTTATTTTTACTTCTGCATTATAGTACCTTGAGTTGCCATGGTTATTGCATCTCTCTCCCCAATGCTTTTTCATGTTTCCTGTTTGAGAAAGAAGACAATTTCTTTGGTCAAGTTTTTCTACCACGACCAGTCTACCAAACCTTCTATATTGGATGAAGTTTTGAATTTGAAGTGAGAATTATGTACCACAGTAATGAATGAAACGTCTGTCACTTCTCATATGGTCGATATTAGCTCACTCTCTTAAAAGCTATGATGAAACGGACTGGAGGAGGAACGGGCAGTCTTGGAGGCCAAGGTGGAGGACCTCCAGAGACAGGTATCTTCTGCCGCTGCACGCGCCGATGGCGGCGTCCCAGACCCGGAGGTGTACCGGCTGTGTGTTAAGAGATACTGCCAAAGTGCCGAGCTGCTCGCGGACGTGGAGGAGGCCCGACTGGTGGGTATTGCTGATGCCTACCAGGAGTGGGGTGCCAAAGGGTACCTGAATGCCGAGTTGATGGCCCAGGGGGTGGCTGCTCCCGGAGAAGGAGGGTCATGAGGAGCCGGCAGGATCCAGCGGGGGGAACATAACCGTGGTGGTAGACGACTCTACTGAGGAGGAAACCGTTGCGGATGAACCTGTTGCCGAGGAAGGGCAAGCGCACGATCCCTAGTTGACCGCACGTTGCCGTTTTTGTGCTGCTTGTGTAGTATAGTTTTTTTTTTTTTTTGTAGGCTGTACCTTCTGTACCGTTTGTACCCCATTTTTTAATCAAATGAACTGATTGATGTTTAGCTCCTCTACTTGTGGTTTTGTTTTACCTGGCTGTACATTGCTTTTGAACTTTGCTGAAATATGTATATATAAAACTGGGAACTGTTGGGCTCGCCCGGGCTACACAAGAAGAACTTAGTCAAGCAGGGATATACAAAAACTTGTAGCATCACTGGCTAGGGTAGGCAACAGGTTGGTTCAACGGGTAAGGGTATTGGGATGATGGTGATCCACGGTGCCCACCGGGAAAAAGGTCCCTTCCGTGGAGCAGCGACGTAGCCGAAACCGGGTCTTGATTTGTTCCGGGTGTCTCCAACGGGGCCCTCCCGGCCCATGGTTCGTGCAGGCCATCGGGTGGGCTACTCCTGGTACCGCTGTAACTCGCCGTTTCAGATTAGCCCCTCCACCGCCGTCTTTAGAGCGATGCAGTCATTTGTCCAGTGGGTGGCCTCGTTGTGGTAGGAACAATATTTACCGGTCTGCTCCTGGGTCAAGTTCCCCTTTGGATGCTTTCTCTTTGGTGGTGGAGGGATTATTTTCCCGTTGTCGTACAAGATTTCCTCATACGAGGAGGTTAAGGTAGAGAAGACCTCCTAATGATTTGCTGGCATGATCGCCAAAGGGCGGTGGTAGGATGTGGTTTTGAAAGCTTCCGGGGGGCTTTCGTAATTGTCCTTTCGGTACTGCTTGTTCCCTCAGACCTTGGTCCTTTTACTGGACGATGTTCCTTGTCCTTGGCCCTGCTGCTAATTCCTGTCGGTCTGCTGGGCAGAGGCCGGCTCCTCCTGCCTCTTGTACTGCTGGGTTCCGTAGGTCTCGTGATCGGCCTGGACATGCCTGATCGCCATTGCCATCAGCTCGTCATAGCCCTGCGGTGGATCCACTCTCATGGAGTACGAAAATCTCCCAGGCCGGAGGCCCTGTTTGAAAGCCGTTTCGGCAATCCCCTTATCCAGGTTCCGGACCCCTGCCGTGGCTGTCTGCCAACGGTTAACGAACGGCCTCAGCTCTTCGTCGTCGGCTTGCTTACAGTTGAAGAGTACTGTAGACGTTCTGGCCCCTTCCACCCTCAGGATAAACCGGCCGACGAACCTATCGGCCAACTGCTCGAAAACCTCTATGGAATTTGTCGGGAGCTCGTAGAACCTGTTGAGCGCTTCTCCGGACAGGGTTTCCTGAAACAGGTTGCAGCAAGTGGCATCAGAGTAGCCCTTGGCTCTTGTTTGGGATCGAAAGCTGTCTAGGTGCTGATACGGGCAGCCAGCCCCAGAGTATGTCAATTTTAATGACTTGAGGGTGCGGGACCTCCCAGATTCCAGGACCCGATGGGAGAATGGCCCGGCTCGCTCATTGAATCGTGCACCCTCCTGCGGCCTTGCGGACCTTCTCTCACTGGCCTCTATTTGCGACTTCATGTCCGCCACCGAGTCGGATAATGCCTGAAGCGCCCGGGCGGTTGGATCTGTGGTCCCTTCGGTAAATGATACCCCCTCCCGGGGGGTGGTTGGGACGTATTCAGGAATTGTCGCGCTGGCCGGGAACTCGTTTCCGGCTCCTCCTCCCTCCCTAGAGGGGGATACTCCGGGCGGCCTGGTGAATGTCGTCGCCAAGGCGGCTTTTCGCTGCTTCCCTCTTTCCAAGGCAGCCACCAGTGCCTCATTCACCGCCTCCGTCTCTAAATATCTGGCGGTAGCCTCTTCTCGGTCGCGGTGGCTCTCTTCCTGCAACCGGTAGACTTCTTCCCGCATCTTCTGCAACTCTCCTGCCATGTAGTATTGGCCGGGATCGGATGCGTCGTCCTGACTGCCATCTGCGGCGGGGATGAATTTGGGGCCGGGAGTTGAGGTCTGGCCAGTCTCAGGGCCTTTTAACCGCTCCGCTCTTATTGCCTCGGCCGTACCAAGACGAACAGGGTCGGCTATGGTGCACCGGTTGTCGCCATCTATAATAACCCGATTTTTAATCGTGTTAATTATATTAAATTTCTCGTAATTATTAGAATCATGTTTTACGAGTAATTAAATGTTTGTACGTGATGGTTAAGTCGTTACGCGACGTCGAGAGTGTGTTCGATAATTAAAAGTCGAAAAACGTTAAGTTCGAAAAGTCCAAAAGTTGACTTGGAGATCCGTCGAGTTTTTCAAAGCATTTCCTTCACTAAAGTTGTAAAGCGCGACGATACGAGTGCGTAGACACGCGGCACGCGTGAAACGGACGTCATATGAAGAAGTTACGACTTGTTAAAATTGTTCCAAAAAATCTGAAATTCTATAAATAGAAGGATTTGTCCGAATTTGTCAGAAATTTCAGAAAAGCCCAAAAAATTCTTTCCGAAAATTACGGATCGGCCCCTGCAAGTTTACTATTCGCTCGCGTCACCCAAATCTTCTCGCCGCCCGATCTCCACCGTCTGGCCGCCACGACGCGAGCGCCACCCACCGCTCGGTTGGGTTTTCTCTCCTTTTCACTTCCAGCCAAGGATCAGCCAGGGGGAGCAGCCGTGCACGGAGCAGCAGCGCCCGAAGCCCCCGCCGTCGGGAGTGGCAAAGCAACCCTCGATCCAGGCGGAGCCGAGGCGCGAGGCTTACCTCTTCTGGATCGTCTCCTTCTTCTGAACACGCCGGTGCAAGCCTCGAGGCCCGATTTGCAGCGGAGCTCCGCCGTATCCGGCTTCCCAGGCATGTCTTGCACAGCAGCGTGTCCGGCTCTCCAGACCCGACCCGGCCCAGTCCAGACCTGACCCAGCCCAGACCAGACCCGACCCGGTCAGCCCAGTAAGCGTTGTCCGTTGACTGACGTTGACCGTCAGAGTTGACCGTTGACTAACGACGGCGGACTGTTAACCGACCGTTGGCTGGCGCCGTTTCGGCCCGGATCGACCTGTTTTTCTCCTCCGACCGACGCAGAACGAATATTTACCATTTCTGGTAAATTAAGGTGAGTAAACCTCGTTGTCTTCGTATTACGAGTTGCTTATCGTATCGTTAATTACCGTTTATGTTTCGTTAAATGCAAAATAGTTTTACGGAAAATGATATTTGTTTTAAACTAAATGAACTTGATCGACTACGGCTCATTGGTAAGTAAAATGATTTTATTATGAAAATAATTTTTAAACGTATTTTACGATGAAGGGCTATAGTTGGTATTAGTGGGCAGTTCCTGAGTGAATGCCTACGTATATATATATTTATGTGATATATATATATACGTTGATTGATGTGGAAGTGCATGGATGTGGAATTGTGAAATATATGTTTATATTGAGGTTGTGTTTTGGATGATTTGTGTTGATGGGAATTTGTTATAATTGGGTTTATGTGAGTTGTGGAATGTGTTGATGAGTTGGTACGGAAACCAACTGTCAACGTGAGATCTCGCCAAGTGATGGTGAAAGGGATCTTACGTGTGTGCGGAAAGGTTCTCGCCAAGTGATGGTGAAAGGGATCCTTATGGAAATTATCAGAAAGGGTCTCGCCAAGTGATGGTGAAAGGGATCCTCATGGTAATTAAATCGAGAACCAAGCCTTTTGCCGGGTGATTGGTTACGATCAGTTACAGCTCTAGTCTGTCCGCATTGGTGTAAGTTGACGGGGAATGATAGTGGTCATTGTGCCCGAGTTGTGTTATTGTAGTGTGATTGAGTATGGTGGATATGTTTGGTTTTGTGTTTATTATTTGTGAGTGAAATTGTTTTACTATGTTTCTGTCTGTTTACTCACACGAGCTTTTAAAGCTTACAGGGTTCGTTGTTTACAACCCGGTGCACCAAACTATGGTGTAGGGGTTCGGCCGGTCGGTGACACCATCGGCCGGTCGCTCTCCTCCCGCGTCTGAGGTATCGCCCGGGGGGACACTCAGGATCCGATGAACATGCTCCTCTAGGCTCTCGCCGCGGCCGGTTTAGTCTGGTACTCCAGGCATTTTGTAATGTGATTAAAAAAATCGGCTAATCTCTTGATACTGGTAAAACAACACAACATTTCGTACTGTTCCCACAGACGGCACCGATGTTTCTGTCAGGATCTGGTGGACCTACAAATATCGGTGGGATAGGTTTCCTTTGTGCGGGTCCTGCTGTCTTATAGAATACCGGGCGGGGCCGGCCTATTACACTCCGAAGCTTAAGTTAGTATGGTAGGGTTAAAGTGTAAGCTTAACGGGAATGAGTGGTTGAAGTATTTGTTACCTCTAACTGAAGGTGGTTGGTGCTCCTATATAGACTGTCGAGTGTGAGGGCTGGCCTCACCCTTCGATATGGGACAAGTTCCCTTCTGCACATACAGTAAGCCTGCCATGGCCCCAGGTTTGGCGGACTGGCGCCCCCCATCCCCGGGTCCCAAAGGTAAGGAGGCCCGGCTGGATCCCGAGTCCGGGCACCCAGCTTCCTGGCCCGGGTCCTAGATCGGTCCCGGACGCAATTGGCAGCGGGTCTGGGGGCCTAGGTAGCCCCCCAGTTGCTACTGTCAACAACCGCCAAGCGACGACTTTTGGTCGTTTCGGTGGCGAGGCGACGAGAATCTGTATGAAACGACGACTTTTTGTTGTCACTTCGATACTATTCCGGAGCAGTGACCTAGGGGCGGCAGGTCAAGCGGCGCTGATCGACAAACATGTGTATATCTAGTGGGGCGTATTCTTGATGCGACCACAATGCGTGCACAATTTGTACCTGCAAAATAATCGCATACCAATAATACCCTTCTTGTGTCGATTGTAGTATTGACAAGTAGGGATCGTTCTATCCGGGGAAATCAAGGGCATTTAATTTCATAAAGCATCACATAATAATATGGGGGGATTGGAAATGGTATCTAATATCTACTGAAAATTACGAAAATAAATCCTAAATTACTATATACAATTGATCAACATCTTTCACACAATCACAAAACACAAAACTCATTACACATGCAACGAAATTAAAACAAGTAATAGAGGCAGCAAGCAAATATCGAATTCAAGATCAATTAAGTTCCAATTTAATTAGAGCCTTCGCGGAACATCTAATTAGCAAAACTCCTTAATTATTTAGAACTAGCTTCGCGCATAATCCCAAACATAGTATTAAATAGTTTAAAGACACTTCGCGTAGAAATTAAACTAAGAAACACATAAGCACAATGAGTCGAATTGGAACATGTTAGCAGGTATGGCGTCACTCATCCCACATCGACATGTAAATTTCCAGATTTACTCTAGCCCTTAGATAAATACACATTAAAACCAACTTCGCGTATGATCCAACATGTATTAAATCGGCAAGTGAATTCAACATCTAGACAACACTCATGGCCTTTCGAATGCATCTAGACATCTCCTTCGGTTGCACACGAATTAAGGAAATAAACCTAATTAAATCAAGAAAACATGCAAAAGCCTACTGCCCATCATACCATATTCAATTAAATCACATGCATAATTCGGTAATTAAACACAAGAAAACCAAACAATATAACAAGAATTCGGAAATCCCATGAATAAATAACAAAACCAAAATCGGTACCAAGAATCCATACATAATTCATAGACAAATTAATGTATAAATACAAAGAAACAAAAGCCATCGAAATTACAATCCACGTGACAACCTTTGTTGAAGAATTCACCAAGTGGATTGGTGTTGATGATTGGAATGATTTTATGAAAGGTGATGGAGTATGGTTCGGCCTTGTTCTTGGTGAGAATTCAAGGAAGCAATTCGGCAGAGTTTTGGTAAGCTTTTTGTGAGGAAGAGAAGATCCTCCGAATGAAGAAGAATGCCGAGCTATTTATAGAGGCATGAGGGAGGTGACTTCGACAACTTTGAGGTTGTGGAGTCCTTCTCTTCCTCTCCTTCATTTTTGGCTGAATTCCTTCATTTTCTTGATGAAATTTGTTGCCGAATTAATCCTCCTAGAATAAAGATTAATTGCTGAATGAAACTCCTTCTTAACTCGGCTTTCTGGAGCCAAAGATGCGTGAGATCTTTGGTTATGCTGAAAATTCCCTTCAATTGTGGAAAGAAATCAAAGACCTGTATGGTGATTTAAATAATGCTGCACGTATCTTTGAACTCAAGAAAGAGATGGCTGGGCTGCAGCAAGGTAACTCTATTTTTGTTGAGTATCTTGGTCGTCTGAAAACTATGTGGAATGAGCTAGATCAGTATCGTCCATTCTCTACTGATAGGAGGGTTTTGTTGAAAAGAGCTGAAGAAGATCAGATTTTCTTATTGCTTGCTAATCTTAGTCCTGAATATGATGATGTGAAAAACCATCTTCTTATGCAATCTCCTCTCCCCTCCTTCCAAACTGTTTGTTCTACTATACATCGAGAGGAAACTAGGAGAAAAGTGATGAGAGCTGATGTGTCAGTAGTTGATCAAAACATTGAAGCTAGAGCTTTTGCTAGCTTAAATGCTAATGCAACTATCAGGCCTTATAAAGGAAGGAGACCAGATCTCAAGTGTTCTCATTGCATCTCGATTGGTAGATCTGGTATAGGCCATGAGGAGAAAACATGTTGGATTTTGCATCCTGAACTAAAGCCAAAATTCAATAATGAAAAGGGACAGAAAGGGAAGATGAAAATGAATCCTACTGCTCCTACTGCTAGAGCTAATGTAGCTGAGGGAGACTACTCAGAGGCAATGATGAGCTTCACTGCTAACCCTATTACTCTCATAAATGAGTTTGCAACTTTCCTGCAGCCATACTGCTAAAGCTAACATTCTAGATAAACACCATACCCTATAAATAAGCTAGAAACACTCAACTAAGTATGGTGATAGACACAACCTATCCTAACCACTAGGAGAGGTGGCACGTATCACCACGTATCATCAAAAACAGTGATGCCCATGCTGAAGTAGGTGAGCTCCATGGATGAGGCGAGCACTCGCCATCCGCCACCATAGGACATCCGCCACAAGTAGCGAGCACTCGCCATCCGCCACCATAGGACATCCGCCACGAGTAGCGAGCACTCGTCATCCACCACTCTCAACAGAATCATCATCTGACGAGGTGATTGAATGTGAATTTGAAAGAGATAGAGTCAGACGACTCTCTCTTCCGGATGTAGGCATGCTCACGAGCAACGTTGCTGTCTTGAACTCTCGTCTATACCTAATCGGTGGACATACAGATCCACATGTTGGATATCACCATATAAACGTGGATTTGGGAGTAGAGGAAAATGAATGGCAGGAAGGACGTGGGGAATTTGCAAATCCTTTATATGGTGGAGCAGCAGTTGGTGACGATGGTTATATATATTCTGTGGGACAAAGGCAATACCGATTCCGTCTTGGTGAATGGGAGAACTTACCAATACCGCCGCAAGGCCCCGATCCTCTGCCAAAGGGATTATTATACAGGGTACGTCTTCTTGGTCTTACTAAAAGAAAACTATATGTCTACACTGAAGGAGCTGGAGAGAGCAATGCCACTGTGATGCTTTCTTTTGATCTGAAATCGGGGGAGTGGGACAAGTACTCCCTTGACGACAACTTCCATGGTCATTGGTCCCCTGGAGTGGTGCTTTATGATCGGTACTTGTTTTCTTTGGGCACTCGGAGTCCCAAACTCAAGTCCAAGCCGATAGTAACACATAGGAAGAGGGTTCAAGAGGAGGTTCGCAACGAGGAGGCTCTGGAGGAAGAGGTCGGTGGAATATATGTATTTGATCTTGTACTGCGTCAATGGCTTGCTGAACCTGTTCAGGGCCTCCCGAATGATGGAACTGTGATTGCCTACAATTTCCAGCCACTACCAGAATCATATGATGGCCCTAGATTCTCACCATACTTGTACCAAATTAGAAATGACGACGATCACCACTTGGCTTTGCTGTGGGATGCTCTTGGCAGCCATCCTACATCCGGTTTACCTCAGTGTTTTCTTGTTTGGTACACGTTCATAATCAAAGCTAGTGAAACTACTCCTACTGATCAAATCACTTGCTTCTCTGCCCATTCGCTGTCACGCGGATTCTGTCCGCTTGATGAGGACACCCACAGCTTGCTCAATTGTGCAATAGGAATGTAAGGGTTGTTGATCCCTCGATCAGTACTAGTAAGTATTTAGAACTCTATTTTATTTGTTCAATGCCCTAAACTTTGCATCTTTCGATCGGTGAATTCGGTACTCGATTACCTTTCAGCGTCAGTTAATGAATAAATATATGTGAATTCACATGCTAGAGGTCGTGTATGTTCTAAATTATATGATTCTCATTGTGAGCAAGTCTTGATTTAGTGACATGATCGTATTTGTCACCTTGATTGAACGTTCCGATATATATGATTAGGAAAAATACCATTGCCAAGCTTTTCTTCTGAATAGTTTTAGATTTTGTAAGGCGCCTCTTCAAACATGAAGCCTTTAGCTCTGTTGTCTTTTGTTGCCTGCCGCTGCAACTACTTGAGTAATATTAGAATTATCTGCATGGTTTATTGATTGAAATGGCAAGAGGAAAGGTGTGTGGAACTAGGTTGTGATTAACTGAATTCGAACATCCGAGTGATGGAACCGTGATTTCTTATGCTTACCAGCCCTTTCCAGAAGCAACAGTATATGATTCCCGAAGATTCTCTCCACGCACAACTGTTTCAGAACAAAAAGGACAACGATCACAATTTGACTTTGTTGTGGGATTTTGTTGAACTATCTAACTTTGAACTGTCTAACGATCACCACTTGACTTTGATGTATTATGTTGCATACCACAATGTCTTTTATGTCAATTTTGTTTAAAGAATGTTAATTCCATAAATTTTGTGGTGTGTCTTGTCATAATTAGAATAGAATACTAGTACATTCAGTAGATAGATAATTTATGATTATTCGGGATACTTGATGTAATGTCTATATAAAAACTTCTTTATCAATCAATAAAATTACGTTTTACTTATCGTTTCTCCTACAACAAATTTTAAATTGAATTGTTTAGAATTTTGGAGATGAGTTGAATTACAGATAATAGAATGTAGTATCTGTTTTGAGGTGATCTTTTGGGAAGCTTTTAGAGAACGCGTCTCACGCGCCCCTTTTCTTTCCCTTTTTTCTGATCCTGATCGTAATTTGTCCATTTTCTAATCATTTTTTCCGTCTCTTCTTTGTTTCCTGCTCCTTACTGGTGGCTTCTTCTCCTTTTATCTTCTCCGCCCTTCCTCAGGGAAGTGGCGGAGCCTCAGATTCTATGTCAATCCAATGAAAACGTTCTAAAAATGGGGGTGATATTTCCTCTGACTTGCAAGTTTTGAGAATGGAAGAACTTGATTCTTCCATACATCCCTCTTTAAATCTAAATCCGAAGTTGAATTATGCTGATATGTTGAAAAATCCTTCTAATCGCTTTGCCTAGACAATGTCTGAAGATTTTGATTTCACTAATGATGACTGCACTTATTCCTCTGGCAAACATGGCCAAAATGTCATTTTCTCTGAGAAAGTGCATAATAAGCTGGATTTTGAATGGAGGTGTGCGGTTATTGTTAAATTGATGGGAAAACCTAACTCTTTAACTCCTTTGATTTCATGCTTAAGGGTCTTAGAAGAAAATGGCAGGTTAAGGGTGGCTGGCAGCTTATTGATCTCCCCAATGATTTCTTCATTGTTAAATTCAATCTTGAAGAAGATATGAACTATGCTCTCTGTGGAGGACCGTGGATTATTGTTGGGCAAACTCTTGTTGTGAGAATATGGCGTCCTGATTTTGATCCTATGAAGGAGACCATTGGTAGCATGGCTCTTTGGATAAGAATTATTGACCTCCCTGTTAAATATTTTAAGGACTTCATTATGGATAAGATTGGAAGGATTATTGGGGATGTTGTCAGAATGGACCCTTTAATTCTTAGACAGGCTAGGGGCAAATTTTCACGTATGTGTGTTGAAGTTGATTTAAGCAAACCTTTGCGCCTTTTGTTGAAGTTGAAGGTGTTGCTTATCATGTTGTCTATGAGGGCATTTCTATGATATGCTTTGAGTGTGGTTGCTTTGGCCATTATAAGGATAAATATCCTTATGTTAAGCCTGCTAGAAGTGATGAAGCTCAGAATGATGTTAATACGAGTGTTGATGATGCTTCTGTGCCTAATTCTGGTGTTTCTCATAATTCAAACTTGCATGAGATGAACTCTTCTGGTTATAATGACATTCTAAAGGAAGATATGGGCCCTTGGATGTTGATGAGTTACAAAAACAGGAAGAAAAATGGGAGCCAAATTGATAATAAGAAAAGTGGATCAACTGGTTCTAGATTTGCTATTTTGCAGGATGATAACGTGATTGACAAACCTGCTTCTGAGCAAGTCATAAATGGCAGCCCTATCAAGAGTGCTCCCCCAATTGTCAAATTATGGCAAAGTTTTCAGAATAAGAAATCTAAGGCTCATACTTCAGGCAACTTGAAGAATAATTCTGGTTTCAATGCTCCTGTGAAGACTATCTCTACTCCTATGCAGAATGCTTCTACTTCTGGTATCTCTCCCACTAAAGCCTCTAATTGTTTTAGAAAGCAACCTGGTGTTATGAAGTTTGATGCTAATTCTAGAATTCCAATGAAAGACTTATCTAATTTGGGAAGTTCAAGTGGTTCTATTTCGATCTCTCAAATGCATAGTAAAGTCAAGGATGTGAACATTTCTACACCAATGCATTTTTCTCAGGTTTCCAAAAAGCTTTCGTTTGAAAATGTGAGAAATGCTTATTCAAGTGATTGTATCTCTGCCTTTTTTGGACATTGTCCTCCTGAGATTAATTTAGCTGTGGATGATTGCATTGCTAACAAAGTTGATGATTCTGCAAATATTATAGAGGCTATTTTCATTGAGAATAGCATGATTACATGTGATAATGATCTGCCTTCCACTTGTGGTGAAGGCATGATTGATGCTTAATTTTGGTTTCACCCTCTCCTTCCCTGGCTTTTCCAATTTTTAAAGTCATTTTCTGGAATGCTAGAGGTGCAGGAAGTGGGAACTTTAGGTCTGCTATTGAGGACCTAGTTAAAATGAATTATATTGATATGTTAGCCATTTGTGAGCCTCGGGTTCAGTTTCATAAAGCTAGTGCCACACTGCACAGACTTGGTTTGTCTGTTGTTAAAATTGTTGAAGCTAATGGTTTTTCTGGTGGTTTGTGGTTGCTCTGGAATAAAGCTAAAGCTCAAGTGGACTTTATTGATTACAATTCTCAATCTATTTCAGTCAAAATCTCTATTCCTGGTAAACCTTCTTGGATGCTCTCTGTGGTTTATGCCAATCAAACTCACTCCATTCGAGCTGGGTTGTGGTCCTATTTTGATGATCTCATTGCTAGGGTGAATTTACCTTGGAGTCTCATTGGTGACTTTAATGAATTGGTTTCTCGTGTTGATAAAAATTGTGGTCCTTTTACTGCGAGATTTGGTGGTCTGAGGGATTGGATTAACATAAATGCAACGGTGGATATGGGTTTTATTGGTTCTTGCTTTACTTGGAGCAATAACAGAATCAAAGAGAGATTGGATAGAGGTTTTTGCACTGTTTCTTGGAGGGAAATCTTTGCTGATGCTTTCATTCAACATTTACCTAAAACCAGATCTGATCACTGTCCTATTTTGATGCAGTTATATTCTAATAATTTTATTAATAGATCTGCTACTCCTTTCAGATTTCAGGCTATGTGGCTCTCTCACTCTCAATATGCTGATTTCACTGATACTACTTGGAAATCTCTATGTGGTAATTTCAATTCCAAAGTTCAGCAGCTGGCTAGGGCTCTTGCCCTTTGGAATAAAGATGTTTTTGGTCATTTATTTCACAAGAAGAGAAGACTTTTGGCTAGGATTAGTGGCATCCAGAAAGCTAGAGATAGAGCTGATAATCATTTTCTGATCAATTTGGAAGCTGAGCTGATCCAAGATTATGAAAATATTAGAGATCAAGAGAATATGTTTTGGAGGCAAAAATCAAGAGATAATTGGATTCAAAATGGAGATAGAAACACCAAATTCTTTCATCTAACCACTCTTGTGAGAAGAAGAAGAAATAAGATTGAAGGTCTCTTTGACTCTAATGGCATTTGGTGCACTGAAACGTCCTCAATGAAGAAAATTGTTGTCAGCTTCTTTACTGATCTTTTCTCTCAACTTGAATTTGGAGATATCAGAATTACCATTCTCTGGCTTTTCCCTAGCATTGATCAGAATGTTTGGAGCAATATTTGCAAACCTGTCTCTCTCCTGGAGGTAAAAGATTCTCTTTTTGCTATTAGAGGGCTAAAGTCCCCTGGTCATGATGGTTTTCCTGCTTTATTTTTCCAACATCATTAGAATTCTTATTCTTCTGAAATCTTTAGCACTATTCATAATGCTTTTGTCTCCAGCTCTATTCCTGAGGGTTTAAATCATACCATCATTGCTCTTATTCCTAAGATTGATGGCCCTCAGCATATGGTTAATTTTAGACCTATCAGTTTGTGCACTACTATGTATAAAGTGATTTCTAAGATCATTGTGGCAAGAATTAGGCCTCTTATGCAGGAGCTCATTAGTCCTAATCAGGTTAGTTATGTTCCTGACAGAAACATTTCTGACAATGTTATGATTGCTCAAGAGATGCTATTCAAGTTTAAAAAGTCCAGTGGCAAGTTGGGATTCTTTGCTTGGAAAATTGATCTCTCTAAAGCTTATGATAGACTGAGCTGGACTTTCATTGAGAGTGTTCTATATGAAGCTCATTTCCCTCAATCTTTAGCTAAACTGATTATGCACTGCATTAATTCCACAAGCTTTCAGATCAGCTTTAATGGTGAGCTTACTGATTCTTTTAAAGCTAAAAGGGGCATCAGACAAGGGGACCCTCTCTCCCCTTATATTTTTGTGCTCTGCATGGAAAAACTTTCTCATCTCATTCAATCTGTTGTCAATTATGGTCATTGGAAACCTGTTAGAGCTTCTCAATCTGGCCTAAAAATTTCTCATCTTTTCTTTGCTGATGATCTCATTTTGTTTGCTGAAGCTTCCCTTCCACATGCTTTTATTTTAAAAAAGTGCCTTGACACTTTCTATTCTTTATATGGTCATACTGTTAGTTAAGAGAAATCTCTGATCTTCTGCTCTCCTAATACTTGCAAAAGTATGGCTTCCAGAATCAGCAACACTTGTGGTTCTCCCCTTACTAATGACCTTGGGAAGTACCTTGGTATGCCTCTCATTCACTCCAGGGTTAATAAGCACACCTATGATGCCATATTTGATAAAGTTCAAACCAGGTTATCAAGTTGGTAGAGTAAAGTCCTCAGCATGGCAAGTAGATTAACTCTTGTTCAATCTGTTACTTCCTCCATTCTTATTTATGCAATGCAGACTGCCAAATTTCCTGTGAGTCTTTGTGATAAGTTGGATAAATTAAATAGAGAATTTATCTGGGGTGATGTTACTGATAAGAAGAAAGTTCACTGGTCAACTGGAATACTGTCTATCAACCTAAACAACTTGGTGGTTTAGGAATTAAGAAAACAAGAGATATGAACTAGGCTCTACTTGCAAAAGTTGGTTGGAGACTTTTTTAAAATGATCAAGGGCTTTGGACTAATATGTTCACTGCTAAATATATGAAAAATGGTAGCATTTTTGATCTCCAGTATAAGTCTCCTTCTGATTGTTCTCACATTTGGAGAGGTATCATGTTTGGTGCTGAGCTGATTAATGAAAATCTGAAATGGAGAATTAGTAATGGCACCTCTGTGAAATTCTGGTTTGATAAATGGTGTTGTCCCCAAGGTTTATTTAACTTTGCTTTGCCCTCTGCTGTTATTGATAGAGATGCCTGTGTTAGTGATTTTTGGGATGAAGATGGTTGGATTGTTGATTTTTTTTAATTTTGTTCTCCCTATTAATATTGTGAACTTGATCATCAATGTGCCTACTGGTTTTAACAATTGTGGGCTTGATACTAAGATTTGGGGTGCTACTTCTAATGGCTGTTTCTCTGTCAAGTCTGCTTATAATTCTCGTTTTGACCTCTCTGGTCCTAATTTTGCTTCGAAAGCTGTGTGGAAGCATGATGTTCCTCCTAAGCTGAAGACCTTCCTTTGGACTCTTCTCCACAGAAAATTGCTCACCAAAGTGCAGAGGGTGGCTAGAGGCTTTTCTGTTGATGCTTCCTATCATATCTGTCATGTTGGGGATGAAACTCTTTTGCATCTCTTCAGAGACTGTCCTAGAGCTATGATCATTTGGAGAGCTTTCAATTTGCCTAGTAGCATCTCTAACTCGTTTACTCTCGATTGGACTGGTTGGATCAATTATCAGTTACACTGCCATCATGTGATTGATGCTGATATTAAATGGTGCAATTTGTTTATTTTCACTTGTTGGTTCATCTGGAAGTGGAGAAACAAAGAGGTTTTTGATACCAGCTTCTCTCTGCCTGCTTGCTTTAAAAAGCTTATCTGGGACGATGTTGTGGAATGGAAAAAAGCAAGGACTAAACCCAATGGTCTTAACAGGTTTACTGAACTTATGCTCTCATGGAAAAAACCTCATGCAAACTCTTTCAAGTTGAACATTGATGGTTCTAGAGGCTCTATTTCTGGGAAGATTGGTGCTGGGGGAGTTATCAGAGATCACAATGGAGCCTGGATCAAAGGTTTTCAGATTAACTTGGGTACTGGTGAAATCCTGGATGCTGAAGCCTAGGGTCTGCTCTATGGCCTGAAACTTGCTTCGAGTTTGGATATTGTGAAACTTGGACTTGAATCTGATTCTGCTGTGCTTGTGCAGCTCATGCACAGTTCTTCTCTTTCCCTCCACCCTCTTGGATCCCTCTTAGATGGTTGCAAGAACCTTATGGCCAGTATGACAGACGTGAACCTCTCCCATATCTTCAGAGAATGCAACATGACAACTAATTCCTTGGCTAAATTCAGTACTACGCATGAGCTTGGATTGATAATCTTTGACAATCTGCATGTGCACGCTGCCAATGCTTTCCTTGATGATCTTTGTGTTGTTTCAAGAGCTAGGAGAATGAGCTCTTGCTCTAACTCCTAGTTTCCTCTTTTGTTTTCCTTTGTTTGGGCTTTTTAAGTCCCGTTTGTAACCAAAAAAAAAAATGTAGTATCTGTTTTAGTTTTATTTTAAAATCATATTAGAAAGTGTTTTCTATAAAATGTACTGGGCCAAGATGTTGGATTGAATGGGATTAGTAGGTCTATTTGGTCCTTCTGTGTATGGTCCATTTCCAATACTGCCCCATTCTTTTGCTAAGTGTGGCAATGTGCTTCATTATCGGTATCTACTGTCCTACTCTTCCTAACAAATGAGGGAAAGTGAGTACGTGACGCACGTGCCCGGTGGGAGGAAAGGTAGGTCTTCTTCAAAAACGACAAGCCGTATATCAAAAGAACTCTGCATGCTCTCCACCCAAGAAGTTTCGCTTCCCTATGCGCGCGCTCACAAGAGTAGATGAGGACAACCACACACCACCTTCCTCATTTCTGTCCCTCGAATCGCATCACGCGTGATGCACGTGAACTTTACGTGTTCGAATTGCTTTTGGTCTTTGCCTTTGTCAACAACCTAAATTAATTAAAATTAAACTGTAATTAAGTTCGTCAATGCTCCAAACAAGGAGATAGGCTGGAGGAGAAGGTGGAATTACTGATCCAAACAAGCGATTACTATCTAATTAATTAGGAAAACTGATATTATCGTCAGTTTTTGGATTAGAAAGAGAAGGCTTCACTAGTATACTAATAGCGATTATTAGTTTATTACACAGCAGCCTGGATCATACCCTGCATTTGGGAATTTTGGATTCATCTCTAAACCCTAAACTTATTCTATTTTGGAAAATATTTGTATCTATATCAGTATGGACGTGTGCGTCCATACTCTCTCTAGTTTGCATATTTTGGGCAATGTTATTAACGATTTTAACCGTTCAAAAGTTGAATTAATCAACAAAGATCATCTTTGTAAAAATTCGGAATAAACCAAAATTGTTTGCTCATTCGATTGTATTCGATTGCATCAAACAAATGAACAGTTCTAGTAAAAATTGAAAGTCTCATGAATAACCGTTCATTTATTTAATACGATTTTGGTTTATTTCAAATTTTTACAGAGATGATCTTTATTGATTAATTCAACTTTTGTTGATAATATTGCCCAATATAGGTAAATTAGAAAGAGTATGGACGCACACATCCATACTGGTATGGTCACAAGTATTTTTCTTCTATTTTATACGGTTATTCAGCTTATATCATATCTACCTAACTCAAATATTATTTCTACTTTTAGAAAACAAAACTACATTTCGAATTCCGTTACCTTAACAACTCCACAAATCATTTACTTGAAATCGTGTCCATCTTTAATTGTCGGATTAGTTAGAGATAAAATCGTTTTCTAGAATGGCAGTCTTTAATCAGAGTGAATTGAAACACTTTTAAATGATTATTAATTAGGAAAATTCAAAATTTTCGAGCTAATTTGGGAGAAAATTAGCCATAAATATAAAATCCCTCAATGCAAATCCAGTCCTAATCAAAGTCCCCATCTCAACAATACTAGAAAACAGAGAGTCAATTCTCATCAAACTTTACTAAGCCATGAATTGACGTAACAATTTAGAGAGAGAGAGACGAGAGAGAGAGAGAGAGCTCCACACTTAACACGAGTCAAAACACACTCACTGACTGCTCTACGGAATCTCCAATGCTTCTCCGGCATTGAAAACTCTTCTCTCTCTCTCTCTCTCTCCTTTGTAACGGAAACAATGTCCGTTAACGGAAACCACAACGGCGAGGACGTGGAATCGCTCACGTCGCCGTTAATTTCCCGCCACCACAACCGCCACCGCCACCGGTTCGCGATCAACGACAACTCGTCTCAGGTGGCACTCGTCGGCGCCAATGTCTCGCCGATCGAGAGCCTCGACTACGAGATTTTGGAGGACGAGTTCTTCAAGCAGGACTGGCGGAGCCACGACACCGTCCACGTCTTCCAGTACATCTTCATGAAGTGGTTCACCTGCTTCCTCGTCGGAATAGTCGTCGGAATGATCGGCTTCTGCAACAACCTCGCCGTCGAGAACATCGCCGGCGTCAAGTTCGTCATCACCTCCAACATGATGCTCGAGCAGAGGTTCGACTACTCCAAATTCGCATCGACATTTTGATTTAATATTTTGAATTGTGGTGGATAATAATTTGGGGATTTTTTATGGTTAGGTTTTGGCTGGCGTTCGTTGTTTTCTTTTCTTATAATTTGGCGCTTACTTTTCTTGCGTCTACTATCACTTCTTTAGTGGCGCCGGCGGCCGCCGGCTCCGGCATACCGGAGGTGAAGGCTTACCTGAACGGAGTTGACGCTCCGGGAATTTTCTCAATTCGGACCTTTATCGTGAAGGTGACATTGCATACTGTGTTGAATTTTTGCTTAATGTAATTCAGAAATTGAATCAATTATTGTATGTGTAGAGTTTAACCATGAAATCAGTATATACTATACAGTAAGTTTTATACAATAATGTTAGTATCATTGGCGCTGATTTTTTGTGTGGTTACTGTTCTTGAGTTTCTGATGTTTAGTACTGTTTTGGTGGATGTTCAGATAGTTGGGAGTATTTCTGCTGTGTCGTCGTCTCTTCTAATTGGGAAGGCAGGGCCGATGGTGCATACTGGTGCGTGTGTTGCGGCATTGTTGGGTCAGGGTGGATCAAAGAAGTATGGTTTGACATGGACTTGGCTACGGTACTTTAAGAATGATCGAGATCGTAGGGATCTTGTTACTTGTGGAGCAGCTGCTGGGATTGCTGCCTCTTTCCGTTCACCTGTTGGCGGTCTGCTGTTTGCTTTTGAAGAGATGGCGTCTTGGTATGTGTCCTTGCTGTTTTGTTCATGTCTGATCAAAATTAATGTTTCTAAAGCTCAACTTTGCATAATTTTTGCTTGCTAGGCCTTAAATGTTGTTGAGACCGAACTATATGTAATGTATCTGATTAGACGAGTAAAACTAAACTGTAGTACTTTGCGTTTTGTGAAGAAGATTTAAACTCATTGACTATAACCAATGTTTTGTTCTGTAGGTGGCGAGGTGCCCTTTTGTGGAGAGCTTTTTTCACAACAGCTGTAATTGCGATCGTGCTCCGAGCTTGGATTGATTTTTGCTTTAGTGGAAAATGTGGGCTATTTGGTACAGGAGGCCTGATCATGTTTGACTCATATTCTTCAAATATGTCTTATCACCTAAAAGACGTGCCTCCTGTGCTTGCCCTTGCATTTGTAGGTGGTATATTGGGGAGCTTCTACAATTATCTATTGACAAAAGTTCTCCAAATTTACAATCTCATCAATGAGTAAGCATTTTGCTGATGTCTTGCATATTTCAGTGATTTAATGTCATAGAACACAATAATTTGCTTTGCACTCCTTGTGATATATGTTCTCGTTTTTCCCAGGAAAGGCATCATTTATAAAGTCCTTCTTGCTTGCTCAGTTTCCATTTTCACATCTTGTCTTCTCTTTGGATTGCCATGGCTTGCATCTTGCCGACCTTGCCCAGCTGATGCATCAGAAGCTTGTCCTACAATTGGAAGGTCCGGTAACTACAAGAAGTTCCAATGTCCTCCTGGTCACTATAATGACCTTGCCAGCCTCATATTTAACACAAATGATGATGCTATCAGAAATCTTTTTAGCATGGACACTGATTCTGAGTTTCAATACTCCTCAGTTTTGGTATTTTTAATCACATGCTTTTTCTTAAGTATAGTTAGCTATGGGGTTGTTGTTCCTGCTGGTTTGTTTGTACCTGTTATTGTGACCGGTGCATCATATGGGCGCTTTGTTGGAATGTTGGTGGGTTCATACACAAGTCTCAGTCACGGCCTTTATGCTGTGCTGGGGGCTGCTGCTTTACTTGGTGGAACCATGAGGATGACCGTGTCTTTGTGCGTAATTATCCTGGAGCTGACCAATAATCTGTTATTGCTACCATTGATAATGCTAGTTCTTCTTGTTTCCAAGACCACAGCAGATGTTTTCAATAGCAACATATATGATCTTATTATGAAAGCCAAGGGTCTTCCATATTTAAAGGGTCATGCAGAACCATATATGAGGCAGCTGACAGTAAGTGACGTAGTGACAGGTCCACTTCAACTCTTTAATGGCATTGAAAAAGTTAGAAATATAGTACATGTTCTCAGAACTACAGGGCATAATGGTTTCCCTGTAATTGATGAGTCTCTACCACCCGAACCTCCTGTTTTGTTCGGTTTGGTTCTCCGTGCCCATCTTATAGAATTGTTGAAGAAAAAATCTTTTATGTCCACCCCAGTGCGGACGACTACTGATGCCTTTGAACAGTTCTCTTCGGAGGATTTTGCAAAGAGGGGTTCAGGCAATGGTGACAAGATAGAAGATATAGAACTGACAGAGGAGGAGATGGAAATGTACATAGACTTACATCCATTTACTAATGCTTCACCTTATACTGTTGTGGAATCAATGTCACTAGCAAAAGCTCTCATACTTTTTCGGCAAGTTGGTTTGAGGCACCTTCTAGTGATACCAAAGATGTCCTCCGTAAGTGATCCTCTTTATTTGGTATTCTGTAGTATTAGCTTTTTCATTGCGCATCCTTTAAATTCTTGTAGTTCTCATGACATCCTTGTTCCGTATATGAACTGCCACTTTTTACTCTTGTTATATATCAATTATCAATCCCTCTACCACTGATTCTACTAGATTGATAGATCCTGTTGATCTTTTTCAATTTGCTCAATGAGCTTACCCACTTATCCAGTTTTGGCTGACATAAAATTAAGTGTGTGCAACCAGTGGCTCCAATTATCTTAATTGAATGCCACTATGCCGCCGTAATATATGTGCTCAGTATCTAACATTCATATAGATGTACTTGCTCTTACTATTTACTCTTTCAACAAGCTTATTTTCTAATTATTTTTATCCTGCTCATTTTGCAGATATCTCCTATAGTAGGCATATTGACAAGGCACGACTTCATGCCAGAACATATATTTGGCATGCACCCTATGCTGGTAAGTAGCAAGTCGAAAAGATTAAGACTTCGGCTGCCCCCTTCGAGTAAAATCTTTTAGGGATTCTCACCATAGACTTAGTTTCCCTCGAAGAAAAGGTACTGTAAATAGTCTTATATGAGCCACAGTTTCCCTGTCTAGGTTACAAAATCATGACAAGAATTGTACCATTAATTATCAGTTCCTTCATCAGAGTCCAGAGGTCAAGGACTGCTAAGATCAGTAGTTTATATCATGCCCTAAACAACATCATTGAACGAGGAATAATGGAACAAAGTTTCTCATGGTGAACCACGAATTGTGGCATTTTTGCTCTCCAATGAATTATTTGTACATTGCGGTACACTGTATATCTTAGATGTTCTATAGTCTATACATTTACTCTTTTGAGATTTCCTGGTCAAGAAATTCCGGATCTTTGTTACAAATTTGAATTGATCCCATTCACCTTATGATGTATATACCTTGGTTAGCTGGGAATATGATGGTTTTGATATTAGTGAGCAATATGCTGATGGTTTTTCCAAGAGTCCAAGAAACAGAAATAAGAGAATCGATCTTTTCATATCTAGATCACAACTTTATCGGATGCCGGTATTCTCGGCATGAAAGTATCTAATGTTCCAGCGTTAAAAATGATGCTGAGAAAAAGGCAAATATGAAAACTAATATGAAAACTAAACTGTGTCCTTGAAACCAAATATACTTTTTACAGGGGCAGTTGAATGCAGCTCTGATTGAATCAGAGGGAGGGAGGAAGGGGGATGCCTCTTGCGACACTACTACCCTCTCTTGAGACTTTTAAGGTAGTCTGCCCTTATTGTCCACAGCTGCTCTCCCACAGCTTTCATGTCGGGCCGATCAGCTCGAACTGGAGCTGCACAATGGATAGCCAAATCAAAGATTTTCATTAGCACGTCTGCATCTACAGCTTCTTCTATTGCAGGATCAATCAATTCCGTCGTGCGCCCTTCGTTCAACTTTTTGAATGCCTGCACATTGTTAGAATAAGATGGGCCTTAGTAAAGTAGGAAAAAGAATGAACGGAAGGATGAGTCGATTAGATTATATCACAGTTGAGCAGCATTTTGTGGTTCTGTGTTCTACTTCTAAAGCGGTGCTGCAAAAACAAGAACTAATGAAGGGAAGGGAAGAGGATCCTTACCCATCTGAGAGTGACACGCTCTTCAACCGGTCTCTTCAACTCCACTGGACGACGACCTGTCACAATTTCTATAAGTAATATCCCAAATGAGTAGACATCACTTTTGGCAGTGAGCTGATATGTTTTCATATACTCCGGGTCTAGGTAGCCGACAGTTCCTTTCACTTTAGTTGAAATGTGTGTTCGATCGGTATCCATCGGGCCAAGCCTGGCAAATCCAAAATCAGCAACTTTGGCTCTCATACTTTCTGTCAGAAGAATGTTGGATGACTTCACGTCTCGATGGATGATTGGCTTTTCTGTTTGGGATGACTAACCAGTTAGGGATCAATTTAGTTGGCAAATGCACATCAATAAAATATAACAAAGAATGTTCTTACCTGCGTATAGATGAAGATAAGTTAGGGCATGAGCAACATCAATGGCAATTTCAAGTCGCTGATTGAACTCCAGGGTTTTCCCAAGTTGACCTGTCAGTGCAGCAACACAATTAGATATGATACCATTACTTCCTATGTCAAAGTTACTTGGTTTTATGTACCAGTAGCTTACCATCCAGATGTTCTCTAAGAGTACCATTCGGCACATACTCTGTAATGATAAGTCGTTCATTTCCTTCATCCACATAACCTAGTAGCTTTACAAGATTCCGATGATCAATTTTGGCTAGAAGTTCAACTTCGCTACTGAATTCAGTTTGCAGATTCTCAAAGAGTTCCTATGACAAAGTTTCCATGTTCATTTAGATGGCAATAGATAACAAGAATCAATAAAGTCAACTCAAATATTACCCTCATTAAAATATGTAGAAAATCAATAAGTTTATAACAAAAGCTATAAGCAATCCTCCAATCCCCTACTCTTACTTTTAACAAAAGAGTGAACCATGTACAACTGCAAGTGCCAAAGTGGTGATACCAGTGTTTTACTAGCTAGGATGTTACCTTGGATGGTATTTCCATTCACAAGCAAACTGATAATCATCAACTTTTCATTAAAACTCACAACAGAGTTTCCAGAATATGAAGTGTCCATACCTTCTTTGCGCGTTTTATAGAAACAACTTGGCCATCAGCTAGCCGAGCTTTGTAGACAGTTCCAAAACCACCTTCACCTATAAGTTGTGATTTTGAGAAGTTACGGGTTGCCCTGGCAATCTGACTTAAATTGAGATGTACAGACCCAAGTCTACTTAGTTTTGGAGAGTTTGTATATCTTGGACTAGGTGGCACACGATGTGGACTGGCCGGTATCTTTTCAGCGGCAAGATTCAGTTCAACAGAAGAAGCTGAATTATCCACTGCAAGAGGATAACCGATTTAAGTTTGACGATATATGAAAAAGTCATATTAAGGAAACAACTGATCCAATTTGGACACATAAGTTCAACAGTCTGCAGAATTGTAAATATTATAACAGTATGGACCAGTAGAAGAGAACTTTTAATCTAATATTTGATTGAATGCATTCAAATGGTAAGAGCTTTCGGTCAGGCTATTTGATGGCAACCTGATAACATGGAGTCATAAATTCCACTACATGGTTGAGATGTAAGAGACTTACTTGAATTTGCGTCCTTAGCAAGAACATTGTGAGCAGTTTCTCTCCTTTTCTTATAAAAGCAGGGACAAAGGAAAACACAACACACCAATAACGCTCCACTTGCTGCAATTCCAACTGTTTTGGTCGTGGACATAGATTCAGAAGCGTTATTGTCTTTTCCATGATGGAAAGTGGATTCATCCCTCAACTCCTTTCGCAGAAGTTTTCTTGCTGTTTTGAAGGGAAAATCAACTGCAAAGCAGCAACACTTAATAAATGTCAGAAAAGTTCTACTTGAATCCCGACTGAAGATTTTCAGCAGCATCATAGAAACAAGAAACACAAGCAACATTAAGTATTAGAGCATACCTAGTGTAAGAACCGTTCCACAATATCTGTTTCCGAGATCGCCCTCCAAAATGCAACCATTTGCATAGTATGTCTGAAGAGCACCACAGAATAAACTTTTCTCTACTGAATTCCCATTTATGTAAAACAAGTCCTGACCATTAGAATTCGCATAAGCAAACTGGTCCTTACAAACCTCTGACCGTACAACGAACGCAGAGGTAGGGATTGCTGGCAATTGTACTAACAGCAGCAAACTTAACATAGTTACTGCCATTCTTAACGGTGTAATATGCACAATTTCCATTTTCTCAATGAAACGATAACGAACCATCTCAATATTCTTCTAAGACTAAGACCATTTCACATTCTCCAGGAACCATATGTAGTTCCAAGTATATAAATCCCACAAATGACTAACAGAAGTTCAACTACTCTGAATCCTTTATACACGCAACATCAGTATCTGACCATCACTTCAAAATTCAACCAAAATGTCTGATCGACAGAATCAAAACAAAAAATGGGGCTGATCAAAGTGACCGCTAGCTTTCTTCTTGATCACAATGTCATTACTTCAAATTGGTCCATACAGCCAAGTCTAATACACAACCATTCATTCAATACCAGCTATTCTCAACCTCAATTCATTATAACACCAAATGAAATCTTCAAGATGAACCAAAAAAAAAAAAAAAAAGCTCTCACCAATCAAAACAACAAAAACCAACTCAAACCCAGCTGCCCAAACAGCTCAAAGAACCAAAAGCTCCAATCTTTAACTGAACTAATTGAAAGTTGACACCCAATTCAGAAAATCAAAAACCCTGCCAGACTCAGAACCCCAACATCCGCAAAGCTCTATACAAAGAGCAAGACTAGAGCTTCAAACACAATCCAATCAGCACTATAGGGAAAAAGAGAAAGGGCATCTGAATAAGAGAAACCAAACCTGGACAGAGAGTACCTTTAAGGCGGCTATATAGCTTAATAAAGCTAAGCTAGAAGCAAAACTGGTGACTACATAAATAGAAACAAAGACCGGCCTTGAAACACAAAACAAGGAAGATGGTGGATTCTGATGTAACCCGCCACGGCCGTCTGTGCGAGTTTGGCTTTTACTAATTCATTGAACAAAGGGCTCAATGTTTGACCGTTGAGAAACTACACAGCTTGATCAACTGTTCAACAACTCATGGCCGTTTTGGTCCTTCTATTTTGCTATTTCTATATCAATGATCATGTCACCTTTTTGTTTAATTTTTTTAATATATTTGTATATTGGATTTTTTTAGTTATTTTTATTGATGTGATTTTTAGTTATTTTTATATTGATAGGAACTAAGTGATTTTTATTTAGTTAATGGAATGTTTTCATTTATATTCTATGAGATAATCTTTCTGTTGATCACAATCCACCTCTCTCAAGTGTCATATCATTACTACTTACAATTACTCGAACTATAACTTTAGTATGTGATTCGGCCATAGTTTAAACTTGTTTGATGGTAATAATTGTGTTGAATATTCTGAGCAGATTTCATATGGTAATTGCACATATGGTGTTGAAGTTTCTAAAGCACCAGGAGCAAAAATGATTATTGTTTAAGAGGGGATTTGGATAGTAATTTAGCACGAGGGAATCTCTCTTTCTGGGTTGTATACTGTATTACCCCAATAATGGAGTCATTTGATCGATTTAAGTAATCATCCAATCATTTAAAAGGACAACTAGGCACCATCGTTTGCTTAATTTCTTTACTTTTAATTGTTTTTGTGATGTATACATTATAGTTTAAATTAGCAACATGACGTGTCGTCACATACAATTTCTAAAGTTGTTATTATTAATATGTGACACTTTTCTTCCGACTCAAAATTTACTTTATTGGATACTCGTCGAATGAGGTTTTAATTTGGTGAGGCTATGGTTAGTTTAGATTTTTTATTTCTAAGTTCTAGTTCTATGTTCGTATTTTCTTGAAAATTACATACACAATACATTTCAACTGGTTAGTAGCAACTAGCAGGTGTGGTTCCATCAAAAATTTGAACAACTAAAGAACTTTTGTCTAAGATGCAGAAGAAAGCACACTACCCATCACGGGCTTAACGCCCGAGCCCACTGGATCAATGATCCGTATAGTAATAGTACTTGGGCCGTATTTTTAAGCGGGAGTCCACTAAAGAATTTAAAACCCGAGAACTATATAAAGGCCTGAAGAAATCCACAGAACCACTGAAATGTTAAAAACCGGTACCAGAATTGCGAACGGCGATTTCATCCTCCAGTCACTTCTCTCGTAAACTCCGTTATCTTCCACAAGCCAACTGTGAGCAATGCAAGATGCTTATATGAAGAGTTTTCAATAATAAAGTTTATGGGAACAAGTCATGGTAGCTGATGTGTGGAGAGCAATGCATATCTGTTTAATTAGGAGGCCTGGTTTGAGACTAACCACAGCCGGAACTAGATTAAACAGAACAGTGATAAGATATATAGGAGTAGGGAAAGGGATAACAAGATACACGAACATATAAATCAAGAAAGGACCTCTTAAAACTTGAAAGGTAATTATCATGTTATAAAATTTAGATGTAGTTTATAATAACCTAAACCACTCATTCTCAGATGATTATGTCAGAATTGAGAAGTGCTGGAGGGAATAGTACTATGGAGCGGGGGTGACAGCAACACTGACATCAGGTTTAAGGCCGTCAAAAGAAAAGGATTGTGAAGAAACGTGTTCAGCGCGGAAGGTTGGGGGAGAGTCTTGGATGCGGAGTATGAATTTTGACCAATGAACTTGAGTCTTGTAGGTTTCCACGTCGAGGAACCAAACGAAAGCGAATTTGAGTTCATCTCTCCGGACTTGCATCAGGTATGGTTCATATATAGCACGATCTCCAGAAGCCTCTCCAGAGAGCTGAGAGGGAGTGATCGATCTCCCCCAAGAGAGGGGAAAGGACGACGCCATCGTTTGGGAGTCCCTGGACTGGTTCGGAGAGCCATTTACACAAAGAAATATCATAAACATACAAAGCCGGAACACAATCTTCAGTAATGGGATGCCAAGCTGAAAAGGCAATCAGATACTTGTGCAATCCCTGCACCATTATGCATCGGAATCGATCGTGTGCCAAGACAAGGATTTCAAATCATAATAGCCTAATTCACCGCTAGTGCCAGATGGACATGAAGCACAAAACAGGAACATCTTGGTGTCAGTAAGAGCAAGCAAAACAGAAAACCGCGCGCAGAGCACGAGCAGTAAGTACGAGGATGGAAGGATACAGTCTCTGTCTGACTACCGTGGGGGTGCAAACGGAACATGATATCTGACGACCCACCCAGCCCATAGATCCAATCGCTGTCGTTGGAAACCGCAATCCCACGCATATAGCTGAAATGCTCTGGACAATCGGTAATTTCGATTGTATCCCAAAAGAGCTGCTTCTGCTGCTGCAAGTCAACGTAGAGAATTTGATTGATTTCGGCTCCACGTTCAGTAGAAGAATAGCCACCGACGAGGAATAGACGGGAGTTGGCGACGGCGCTACGCATATACGTACATGATCCTCCTATGACTTAAATTGGGAAGATGCAAAACTCGGACTCTCTCTTTTTCAGTTTTAAGGAATTCCTTCCAACCCTTCACCTGCTGCTGAAGTTTCTCCGGCACCATCTCTCTCCTCGATCACATACAACAGATTCTTCATCTTCCGACGCTTCTCTGAGACCAAGTGTATGTAGATCGGCAGATCCATTCCCCTCTTCTTCTTCTTCTTCTTTTTTATCAAACCCTAGCTAGTTTCCTTTCCCTCAACCATTTATATGCCTCCGAAACGGACCTTTTGATATCCATTGGGCCCGCTCATCCAAACATGAAAATAATTTGACGATTAATCGTCATGATTGCTTTCAGTTGTTGAAAACTTACTTGGCAAGGTTTTTAATGACGCAACACACATGTACCATTTTACCTCTAACTCGGCACAAGGGAGAGTGTTGAAGGAAAAACATATTATGTGTTTTCATCAATGTAACTAATAAGAAATAAAAGTTTTCCGATGATCAAACTTACAAGTTGAACCAGAGCGGTAAGCCGGTAACAACTGCAGTGAACAAACTAATATACAGTATATAGAACCATCTTGGTGAAAACGCTTGGTTTTTAAATGTTTCGATTTTCCTTCCCTATTGTTACAAGTGGAGATGAAAATTGATTTGAAAATCCTTTGAGAAAGTTAGCAGGGGTGCTAGGGTATCATATGGGCCTGTGATTCCTTATCCAATATTCTTCCATATGTATGGATGGGTTTGATATGATCTAGCAAGGAAGAAGCCAAATTGCCATCCAAATATTAGACCCAATCGTACAAAACTATCCTACCTAGCATTTTCATGCAAAAGAGCCTAAAGCTACATTGAAAGGTCAATTTCTATGTGTAACTATTACGTCAACATTAAATGATTCACGAGATCAAATATGAGGTGATTGAAAAAACCTTATTTAACCTTTCTAAAAACAATATACTTTTGATTGAAATTATCGCGTAAAAAAAATTAATTTTAAACTCAAGTGACATGAACAAATAACGAATGATAATACGGATCATTTCGGTTCAAATTTCTCAATTAGTGTTATAGACACTCGCATATGTCTTAAAATGTTGTATATTGTTTTCTTGATTATATGTTTACCTGAAACCTAAACATGCATATAAGTAACATGCATAGTGGAGATGAAAATGAAGGCACCCAAATGAGCCATGTTCTCTAAGGCCTACCCTGTTGGCTCCAATGTGGAGTTTGGAGTAGACGTGTACCCATTCTGGAAAACCAACAAAGATCTCTCTGGAATCGTATTACTCTTTCTGGGATTTTCTTGCAATAATATTTGTTATCTTGGACGGAGAGGTGAAGCCAATAAAAGAGGCTATTTTAAATAGGTGACTCAATTCATTCATTATTCTTCACTCGAATATTGTTCCACACTACGACTATATTTCATAATGTAACAAAACAATAGAATCGTAAGATGATGTACGTTTGGATTATGTGTGGTGTTCCAATTGGTGATTAACATCTGTTTAGCTGATGATGGTGAAGGCTATAACAATATGTTATGGGGATAGAAAGATTCGTAATGATAATAATATTATTCTTCAGCACTAAGCTTTGCCCACCCATTGATTGGTGGCTTTTGCTTAGAAAAATTAATATACATCTTCATATTGGATGTGAGCACTTTGATATTGATATGATATTATTCCAAATGACTTTGTATTTAGTCTTTACGTGATAAATAACACAGTAATAAAACACTCGATTTTATCAAGTTAGATCAAGTTATATCTAGTCTGTTATGTGATAAATAACACAGTTGTAAGACACTCGATTTTATCCAGTTAAATCAAGTTATATCGGAATAAACCACATTTTAATTTTACACAATTTTAATTCAATTTTTTTAATGTGTTCTACACCAATCGCAAGATCTTGATTGTGAATTATCATCCTCGTTGTAAGTAATTCCCTAACAGTGAACATGTTCAATTGTGAAAAAATCAACTTGCTTAACACAGCTCGTAAGAATATTACCAAAAATATTCCCAAGATGTCGGTATTTATAATTATTGATTTTAAAGCTCTTTCTCTTTTTTACTCAATCACAAGTCGACGTGCGACCCACACTCGCAGCTGTACGAGGAAAAAGCTTCTACTCTCCACAGTTCCCTGCCACTTGTCCGGACCAAAATCCTCTTGATTGACTGTAACACTTCACCATATTTTACCAATTTTTATGACGTACTAATGTACTATTATTCAAATTTAATTTTCTGTCCAAACTTTAATGTACAATATTGGATTTTCTAACAGCTAATTAAATTCTATATTGTGAAAATAAATAAAGATGTAAAACATTTGAAGACTGAGATGTAACATGTAACAACATTTTATACACAAGACGCGACATGTAAATAATGACGATCACAACCTCTATGAAATTTACAGATCTATCTCATAATGACATTGTACAATACGTAGACTTCTAGCATTTTAGAATATGTAGTTAGCATCTTTTTGCATTCACATAAAATCCACTAATCACAACTAAAATATCACGAGTCTAATCGATTCTTTTGCTAAAAGAATCTCTTTAGCCGCATTGAGAAAAATCAGAATAACGTAATTCGAAGAACCCGAGGCAATAACTTGGTAGAAATTTTCCTTATATTCCATTACCAAATAAGAAAGGACCCCGATCCTCTTCTATCCTCTTTCCTCTTCCAATAAGAAAATACAAAGTCCACTTTTTTGTTTTACTTGGAGGTAAATAATAACCATGGAAGGAGTCGTAAAAGTAGTCAAGCTTTATGACTTATTTGACACAGGTAAAAAGAATTGACTATTTAACCGTTTGACCCCACAATCACATGCATATAAATCAGACCCTCTTCTTCTCCTCCTTCATTTTCACTCCTCCACACTCCAGAGAGCTCGTCTCTCTTTTTCTTATCAAATCACTCAAAACCGATCAAACCTTCCGGCCAAGATTTGGCCTGAATTGAGCTCCGACGATGCCGGAGGGTACCAGAATGGCCGGTAACGACTGGATAAACAGTTACCTGGAGGCGATTCTCGACGTCGGCCCCGGCCTCGTCGACGACGCCAAGTCGTCGTTACTGCTCCGGGAGAGAGGTCACTTCAGTCCGACGAGGTACTTCGTCGAGGAGGTCATCACCGGCTTCGATGAGACCGATCTCCACCGCTCCTGGGTTCGCGTAAGTACTACTTTCACTTCGTCTTCGTTCTCTAGCTCCGTGTATTTGGAATCTGGAATATTCGATTCGCTGAGTTGGCGGTGGTGTTTTGGTAATTTCAGGCCGCCGCGACGAGGAGTCCGCAGGAGAGGAACACCAGGCTGGAGAATCTGTGCTGGCGGATTTGGAACTTGGCTCGGCAGAAGAAGCAGGTTAGTTTTCTGCTCACTTTTTCTTTTTGATTTTTTTTTTTAATTTTTAAGATGTAGTAGTTTTCGACTTTTCGGATAGTTTGTGCTTCAAATCAGAGTAGTGTGTGATCTAAATATTGTTAATTTTTTGTGTGAAGTAGGTTAAAACTTGATCTGAGTTCATAATTACAGTTAGAAATCGAATCGAATTGTTACTGATTTTGATAAAATGCTGACAAACTAGTATAAATTGTAACAATTTCGGTTAAATTTGGAAAGAGAGTTAAGTTCCTTAACTTAATGATGTGATCATTTTGCTTAAATCATGATTTCTTGTTGTTCGGCAGCTTGAGGAAAAGGAAGTTCAGAGGATGACGAAGCGGCGTCTCGAGAGGGAAAAGGGGCGCAGGGAAGCTACTGCTGATATGTCGGAGGACTTATCGGAGGGAGAGAAGGGAGATGTAGTGACGGATGTATCGACTCATGGTGATAGTGTCAGAGGCAGACTGCCGAGGATTAACTCTGTTGACGCGATGGAGACTTTTATAAGCCAGCAGAAGGGGAAGAAGCTGTATATCGTCTTAATAAGGCATGAACAGAACTTGAGTGTTTTAATTATTTAGGTGTAATTGGTTGGTGTTGCATAGTAGCATGCGTGATAGTAGTGTTTAATACAGTCATGCCTTCAGCATCTCAATGAAGTATTGAAATGATAGTTTGCCTTGCTAGACATCGGCTTAATAAGGCAGGAATAGAACTTGAATCATTTAGGTGTAATTGGTTGGTGTTGCGTAGTAGCATGCATGATAGTAGTGTTAAAAACAGGTACGCTTTCAGCATCTCAAAGAAGCATTGTAATGATAGTTTGCCTAGCTGCACAGGGAACTTCATAAGAAACTGAATTTGGACTGATGTGGATGAATATGATTTGCTTCGGCATGATGAGATTTTTATTTTATTATTATTTTTCCTGATTAAAAGTTTGGAATTGCAGTCTTCATGGTCTTATCCGGGGTGAAAATATGGAGCTCGGTCGTGACTCTGATACTGGTGGTCAGGTAATAGTTGGTTGTTGGTGTTAAATTTATGTCATATAACTGTATTACTGTGTTGTTTGATAATATGATCACCACTTTAGATGTAGCTACCTGTATAACCTTGGGTTTATGTTCTTTCTAGGTTAAATATGTAGTGGAACTTGCAAGGGCTTTGGGTAGCATGCCAGGAGTGTATCGAGTGGATCTGCTAACTAGACAAGTGTCATCACCTGACGTAGATTGGAGTTATGGAGAGCCCACAGAGATGCTGACTCCACTAAGTGCAGAAGGTTTTGAGGAAGAAACAGGGGAGAGCAGTGGTTCTTACATCATCCGTATACCATTTGGTCCCAGAGATAAATACATCCCCAAGGAGAACCTCTGGCCACACATCCCCGAATTTGTTGATGGCGCATTGAACCACGTAATACAGATGTCCAAAGTTTTGGGTGAACAAGTTGGTTGTGGGAAGCCAGTTTGGCCAGTTGCTATCCATGGGCATTATGCAGATGCAGGTGACTCTGCTGCCCTCCTATCTGGTGCTTTAAATGTACCGATGCTTTTCACTGGCCACTCACTTGGCAGAGATAAGCTGGAGCAACTTTTAAAACAAGGCCGTTTATCAAGGGATGAAATAAATGCCACGTACAAAATAATGCGTCGGATAGAAGCTGAGGAGTTATCCCTTGATGCCTCTGAAATAGTTATTACCAGCACAAGGCAGGAGATTGACGAGCAGTGGCGCTTGTATGATGGGTTCGATCCCATACTGGAGCGAAAAATACGAGCCAGGATCAGGCGTAATGTTAGCTGTTATGGCAGGTTCATGCCCCGCATGGTGGTAAGTACTGAAGTCCTTATTTCATATAATTGTGCAATGTTTTCCCAACCTAAGGGGTGACTAGATATATTTGTCCAGATTGAGATGGATATGGTTTCTTTTTCACCCTTATCAGCAAATTTGAAGAGTATATATTCATGAATGTCTCTTCTTGGAATCTATGCTGGTTTTATGTAATTTACTTGCTAGGTTTACCGTTTACTATATAAGTAAGACTTTACAATTTTGTTGCTCCCTGCAGGTAATTCCTCCTGGAATGGAGTTCCATCATATTGTTCCACTGGATGTAGATGGTGAAACAGAGGCAAATGAAGACCATCATCATCCTACTCCTGCAGACCCACCTATTTGGACTGAGGTATGATATATTCTTTGTACATCTACTTTGGTGGCTCCCTGAAAGATAGTTGATAAGTCATTGGGAAATGTTCTACTCTGTATGAATTAAGTCCATGGTCACAAATTATGTTTTCATGTGTTCAGTATTGACTTGATTCCAATCTATGTTTGCTGTACTGCAGATAATGCGCTTCTTTACCAATCCCAGAAAACCTATGATTCTTGCCCTTGCTAGACCGGATCCCAAAAAGAATATCACAACTTTGGTCAAAGCCTTTGGAGAATGTCGTCCATTAAGAGAGCTCGCTAATCTTGTATGTTAGATT
Source organism: Potentilla sterilis (assembly GCA_963682095.1). NCBI lineage: Eukaryota > Viridiplantae > Streptophyta > Magnoliopsida > Rosales > Rosaceae > Potentilla > Potentilla sterilis. The sequence goes on from OY821761.1 coordinate 1,480,155, forward strand.
CTTGTGATATCTTCATGTGTATATATACCTATGTTTTATGTGTTCAGTTTTTAAGCCTATTCCATTACTTGCCCTTTATCTTTTTCTCTCTACTTTGCAGACATTAATTATGGGTAATCGAGATGGAATTGATGACATGTCAAGCACGAGTGCTTCTGTTCTTCTTTCAGTTCTCAAGCTCATTGATAAACACGATTTGTATGGGCAAGTTGCATACCCCAAACACCACAAGCAGTCTGATGTTCCTGAAATATATCGTCTTGCAGCAAAGACAAAGGTACGCATGTGAGTGATATATAAAATTTAGTGAAACCCTATTAGAACACTAAGATTATTTTGTGCAGCTTCAGTATATCTAATTACTTCTTTTGTGTGTGTATTCTTTCACATGCAAGTGTTTTTCGACTTTGCTTGTTTCTTTCTATTGCCAAGCACTTCTTTCCCCCCAATATTTATCTCCACTGATGTCACTGTTGTTTTCTAGTGTTCAACATGAATGTAAACAGTCCTAATTTTTATATTGCACTAAACCCTGGTGAAAATATTACTCCTCTGGCCGTTACCTTAGCTAATGATGAGAGAATTAATACTATATATTTTACAACTGTTCCTGGTATTTGATAATGTGAATCTATGTATTAGATTTGCTCCTCTCATGCCACTTATTCTGTAGAAATACTTTTCCTTTACTGGTTATTAATTCATCTCAAATTCCCAATATTTTGTGCAGGGTGTTTTCATCAATCCAGCTTTCATCGAGCCATTTGGATTAACATTGATTGAGGTGCTCATGATACTTGAAAGAAGTTTACATAGACATAGAAGGTGTTGACCAAATTCAATTATTAGTTCAGAAACTAGTTTAACTTTAAAGTTAATGTTGTGCAGGCAGCTGCTTATGGTTTACCTATTGTTGCCACAAAAAATGGAGGTCCTGTTGATATTATACAGGTATACCTACTCATTGGTTATGATGAGTGATAGACGGTTTAATACATATTCACAGATATTGCAAATGCAATTGTTGAAAACTTCCAAAACTCACTCTACTATTCCCGCAGGTCCTTGACAATGGTCTTCTTATTGATCCCCATGATCAGCAATCTATTGCCGATGCTCTTCTGAAGCTTGTTGCAGATAAGCATCTCTGGGCAAGATGTCGTCAGAATGGATTGAAAAACATTCACCTATACTCATGGCCTGAGCACTGTAAGACTTACCTATCTCGGATAGCCAGCTGCAAAGCAAGGCATCCACAGTGGCAGAGAAGTGATGACGGAGCAGAATCTTCAGAATCAGATTCCCCAAGTGATTCCTTGAGAGATATACAAGATTTATCTTTGAACTTGAAGTTCTCAATGGATGGAGAAAAGAGTGGACTTAGTGTGAATGAGAGTTCTTTAGAATCTGAAGGAAGTATTGATAGAAAGAATAAAATAGAGAATGCTGTTTTGGCATGGTCAAAGGGTATTTCAAGGGACACGAGGAAAGCTGGTTTCTCAGAGAAAGCAGACCATAACAGTAGCGGTAAATTCCCAGTGTTGAGGAGGAGGAAACATCTTATAGTCATTTCAGTGGATTGGGATACCATTACAGATCTGATTGAAGTAACTAAAAAGATTTTTGAGGCTACAGAAAAGGAAAGGACTGAAGGATCTATAGGGTACATATTGTCGACATCCTTGACCATAACTGAGATACGCTCGTTTCTGGTCTCTGGGGGCTTGGGCCCTAATGATTTCGATGCTTTTATTTGCAACAGTGGCAGTGATCTCTACTATCCATCTATTAATTCGGATGATCGTCCATTTGTGGTTGACTTTTATTACCACTCACACATTGAATATCGCTGGGGTGGAGAAGGGTTGAGGAAGACATTGGTACGCTGGGCAACTTCAACCAATGATAAGAAGGGTGGGAGTGGGGAAAAGATTGTTACTGCATCTGAACAACTTTCAACCGATTATTGCTATGCTTTTAAAGTGGAAAAGCCAGCACTGGTAAACGTTCCTCATCTTTGACTATTGCATGAATATGTAATATTTTGCTTTGTGTGCATCTTAAATTAAAGGTTCTATTAGGCACATAAAGGCTCCATTTTCTAAAAGCTATTTCTTATTACAGTATAGAACTGTAGGCTGTATGCTATAAAACTTTTTGTTTCCAATTTTTGTAGGTTCCTCCTGTGAAGGAGCTTCGGAAGTTGCTGAGGATTCAAGCTTTGCGGTGCCATGTAATTTACTGTCAAAATGGTACCAGGTTGAATGTGATTCCAGTGGCAGCATCTCGTTCCCAAGCCCTGAGGTACACACTAAACTTTGTGAAGGGCCTAATATTATCTAATCTTTTAACTTCCATATTGATTTGTTTATATTGATCATCAACCGTGATTACTAAAACGTGCATATCCTTCAGGTATTTATATCTAAGATGGGGCGTAGAGTTATCAAAGATGGTGGTTGTTGCTGGAGAATGCGGAGATACAGATTATGAAGGATTGCTCGGAGGGCTGCACAAAAGTGTAGTATTGAAGGGAGTCGGCAGCAATGCGATCAGTCAACTCCACACAAACCGAAACTACCCTCTGTCTGATGTCCTAGCAACTGACAGCCCCAACATTGTTCAGACGACTGAAGGTTGCGGCAGTGATGATATCCGCGGTGCCTTGGAGAAACTAGATGTCGTCAAGAACTGATACTGTGCATAGTGTCTTCATAAGCATTCTTTTTTTCTTTCCCACCTCGAAACCTTGCCCTCTAAACTTTCTTTGCGGGGTTCAGTCATAAAGCTCACTATCCATACCTGTATTCATATGTTTCCATCTCTTCCAAAGCAAATTCCGGTTGCTTTCACTGGCTAATGGCTTGTAGCTAAGAAATAAACAGCCAATTTCACTCCCGCCTGTGTGACTCCTGCATCTTTGGTTGTTCACATTTTCGTCGAAGCACTCGCATGCATACACGGTCGACTATACTCCACGACGCCACATTTTCTTTCATTACTGTGGCAATAGGACCAGCATTCATGGTCGAATGGACTCTGAAAGAAGAAGAGTAGAAGAAAAATATGCCTTAAATTCTTGGAAGTTATAACCAGATATGGGTGGCTTCTTATGTCGCTGGTGACTATACCTCGAAATAAAGGCTATCTGGCACGTACCCTCATCGTCAAGTTAGTCTGTTCGAGTGGGTCATCACGTACCACATGAAAGAACGAACAATACACTATTATGAGTTGGAGACGTGTATATAACTATACACTACCCAATCCGTAATACAGACAAAATACAATACAATTTTGACGATAAAAGTATGTCATCGATACAATAACTTATATGACCTACTTATCGATACAATCACCGGAATTAGACGTGTATAATTCGAAATGTTATCGTAGGCAACCAAACCATGTTCATGACCATAAGTCCATAACCAAACTAATAGTAGTCTTAAGAGTCTGAATTCTGAATTTCTCATATATAGTTTGCTGAGCTTCCTAACCTAACTAGATAGTGAAGTCTCTGGATTTCACAACTACTATATATCCTTTTGAAGAAAACATTCCAAACGGTTGATATCTAAAATAGCATATTCTCTGCGTGATCATTTGAGGTAAAGTTGGTTTACCAATACTGTTTCATGAGATTTTTATTCTCTGAGATAATAATACTGACTAGTAGTACAAAACTTCGAAATATTAAATTCTTGTATGGAAATCACATTAATAATTAGTTCATCTAATGATTAAACGATTTGTAATCACTATCATGCACAAGTCGGTGTGTATATATTTTCGGCCTTTAATTTGGGTCTTCTAAGTACAAGTTTGGATGTGACTGAAGCTAAGAACTACCATGCATGATGCATGCAATCAAAAACGTCGACGTATTTTTGTCTCAAAAAGTGGGTGATGATCTTAATTAGTTTGATGAGAGTTTGTTCGGTGTGAGTCTTTATTACGAAAATGCAGCTAACCCTCCTTCCCAAAACTAAAAATTCGAATTATTAATTTTAGGCACGAAGCTCAACCAACAATTATAAGTCCTTCTTTTTTGGTAAGCTACCCAAAAAAAAAAAAAATACGAGCAGAAATAAGCATAGCATGCATGTCAAAAATGAATGAGTGTAGAGAGAGAGAGAGAGAGAGAGAGAGAGACGAGTCAGTCTCTCATCTTTAAATGGTTGCGGTTGGAGCAGTTGTCCATGTCCCTCCTCCCCCAAACTGCATTAAATTAATACCAACCCAAATTTAAGCTCTTCATCCACAACTTCGTCTTCTTCGTTGGGATTTTCATCATCCAAATATATCGATCTCTGTCTCTGAAAACTCTTAGCCCCTCCGCCTTCCTTGTGATTTTTAACCTAATCATCATGAGTCCCGGGGAAGGAGGAGGAGGAGCTGCTATAAGTTTCAGGAAGAGATCAAAGCGACGGTCAAACAATGCTGCCGGAGCTACGAAGCTGGATCAACCCCAAAACCACGACGATTGTTTTTATTACCAGTCATCTTCTTCTTCGTCGTCCTCTTCTGTTTCTAACTATGAGAGCAAGAAGAAGAGGATTAGGAAGAAGAAGGGTAAAGGAAACAACAACAAGAACAGCCTTGGGGGGTCGTCGAAACGATACGTGCTGTTGTCGTATTGGGAGTTGCCGGAATATATGAAGGACAACGAGTTCATTTTGAATTATTACCGATCTGACTGGCCTATTCTCGAAGCTCTGTTAAGCGTTTTCCGTTGGCATAATGAAACTCTCAATGTTTGGACGTATGTGCATGATCATCGATATTTCAGTTTCATAATTTTCTTTGTTTCTTGATTTTGTGTTGGATTCTTTGAAGGATTTAGAGGTTTAATGTTTCGTTTTAGGATTTTCATGTTTTGGGGATGATTTGATCTTTGTTTGCAGGCATTTGATTGGGTTTGTTCTGTTTGTGGGTTTGACTATGGCGAATTTGTGGGAAGTGCCTCAGGTATCGGATCTCCTTAGCTTCTTCAACAGGTTTGTTTGTTAAGCCTTTCTAATTCTGTTTTATGGAATTTTGATTTTCGCCCCTATTTATTCATATGACCTATATCTTTCATAGTTCAAGGACATTTAGGATCAGAATACAAAACTAACTTATAGAATTAGAGATAAAAGTAGTCAAGGTGATCAAGCTATGTGTTTCTTGGCATCGAAGTTCGAAGCTGCAGTGAGCTTTTGGCCAGGTTTTTTGAGAGGCAAATTTCCGTTTAATGGTCATGTACGTGTTTACATTAACTATGGACATGTACAAGGAGTGTGTTAAGGTTAGATTTGTAGCAAAGCTGTACTTTAACCTTGTTTGTATATTTCCTTAACTAGGAACTACATTTAACCAAGATTCGTTGCCATCAATTGGAATTTGCAACCAAGAGTAGAAACCTTTGCTGATGTATCTGAGTTCATTTATGTCAGCTATACTGAATATATGATTGAGTCATATCGGAACGCTCTCAAGCATGCATATGATTCTATGTGTTTGATATATGCAGGTCCACATTTAGTGCAGCTGCAAATGTTTCCCATAATTTTAGTGCGGTAATAACTCAACTTCTACTCCTGTGAATTGTTACCCTTCCTCATCTTATCGATTTCAAAAGTTAATTGATACTAGAAATAATTTATAAGCAGGAGACAACAAACTTTGTTCATGATTTGAAGCAACTGACATCTCAGGAAATGAACAACATTGCATTGCCCGGTCATCAATTGAGCGTGACACTATGGCCATTTTATGTGTTCTTATCTGGCTCTATGTTCTGCCTTCTCTCGAGCACCATTTGCCATCTGTTTTCATGCCACTCTCACCCCTTAAACGTCTTGCTCTTGCGCATAGACTATGCAGGCATCACCACCATGATCATCACCTCATTTTTCCCTCCGATTTACTACATCTTCCAATGTGAACCGCGCTGGCAAGTCATCTACCTCGGCGGCATCACGCTAATGGGAATTGGCACCATCATCACACTGTTCTCCCCAAAGCTGTCTAGCTCCAAATTTCGAACCTTTCGAGCTTTGCTGTTTGCTTCATTGGGGTTGTTTGGGATTGTGCCTGCGGTCCATGCCAGCATTGTGAATTGGGGTAATCCTAAACGTGATATCACTCTGGTTTATGAGGTTGCCATGGCTGTTTTCTACTTGACAGGGACCGGATTTTACATCACTCGAATTCCCGAGAGATGGAGGCCGGGGTGCTTCGATTTGGCAGGTCACAGCCACCAGATTTTTCATGTTTTTGTGGTGATGGGTGCATTGGCTCATTATGCTGCCATACTTGTCATGCTAGACTGGCGAAGCACCTTGGGGTGTGACATCAATACTGCAATTACTCTGTAATATATACAGTAAAGCAACTTGTTCATTTTTTCAACTACGCTTTAGATGATGATGATGATGACTGAGTAGGGCATTATTCATTTGTTGAGAGAGAGTTGTGTAAGTAAGCTTTGTCTCAAAAGATGACCTTAGAAGAGAACTAGAGCTGTCAATTGTCATTATATTTCAGAAGAATTCCAGGGAAGAAAAAGAAGTGCAGAATTTTTTTTCTATCATTTATTTATTTATGGATCGATGTTGTGTGTAATTCTTTTGTATAGAACGGTATCTCTTGCACCATTGAGCTTGAGGACAATCATGTACTTGTTTTATCTGTTCTTTTTATTGCAAATGTGAAATGTTGGGTTTATAAGGCCCTTAACTTGAAGCAGGCTCATCAACAAGTCATTTGCTGAGGAACATTATGAAACTAGAGGCATTTTATACTCAACAGGACGGCTAAGCCATTTGATATGATTCACATGGTACTTCATCTCAGTTTGACTGAGACGAACTGACTTAGAGAGATCGCCTCTCTAGCTACTTGATCATGATGAACTCCAGTTGTGTAAAATTTCCGCTTGTTTTTGCAAAGCATAGTCTACTTCCTTCGTGATAAATGGAAGTATATATGGCCAACAATCACCATTGTGTTTGCATAACAAACCTTTATAGACGCTCCTGAACATCTTATACCGTTCTTAAGTGATGGAAAACATTGGAAATTGTCAAGGAGACATGGCCGGGATGATTGGGATCACACTACTTACATGCGCGATAGGTACCTCTTTCTTCCCAACGACCCATCTTTTAGCGCTATCAGATTAGCACATTCCAGCAAACTCAACCCAAACTAGATTGACATTAAGATGAAAAACGCCAAAATTTAACGTTTCATACTATTTTCTTCCTCTGTATGAACTTATGAGACAGTTGGGAGTCGCAAAAGTTCTGTATAATAGATTGAAGGGTGTATAAATCCATCATGGAGGATAACTCCATATAGCAATATATACATCACTTCCCTTTCTCTTACAGTCGTAAATTAGCTTGAGATCGATCATGCATGGTGCCAGCCTACGTACCTCTACCTCTGTATAACTTGAATAATACATTGATATATACACTAATGTACCGTATGCGTTACTCTCACACATTTTCAAAAGATAGCTTATATCACACACATCACTCACGTGACATATATATTGCATATCCCTAATTTACAGTATAATTATTCGGCTTAACTAGCTCTAAGTCCACTCATCCGTCATGCTAATGCAATCAAGTATATAACAAAACAATAAGAAGAAAGTCCACCCATCATGACCTGCATGAATGATAACATCACTACCAGAAAAGGCATCATAGCCGACGAATTTAAGTCGTCGGCTATAATGGTTATAGCCGACGATATCGTCGGCTATAATTATTATAGCCGACGATATCGTCGGCTATAACCATTACCCGACGACATATCGTCGGTTATAACATCGTCGGAAATACGCCGTCGGTAAAACTATACCCGACGACGATATCGTCGGCTATAACCATTTTAGCCGACGAAATACCACTACAGATGACGAATTTCGTCGGCTATAATTGTTATAGCCGACGAATAAAGAGTTCGTCGGCCGTTATTTGCAATTTCATCGACTATACTGCCTTTTCTGGTAGTGCATGGACCAAATGATCATATAGAAAAGGAAGGTTTCATTTCTACGTGCATTGGGGAATTTCCAAGGTATCGATCCATTGTTGGTTTCTGTATATTTTATGGCATGGGTTTTCTCCTCCGGTTAGACTTTTAACAACACATTACTTTCAATTCAATCAAAAAGCAGCAACCTCAAGAAGTTTGTGATCCAAGAAGTTCACTTCAATTCTGATCCTTATACACATCATACGTTTATGAGAATATGAATATCCAAGTGAATTTCGCCAACTCAGAATATATATACCTTTGGGATTAGAGTTTACTGACTCCCCAGGTTCATGTTTCAATCTTCATATACAGAGAATCGGATAATTAGCTCGAGTACAAAGCTGTGAAAACGTACAGTTACCTTTTACTCTTCAACCCAGCTGAAAATGTGGTACTATAAGTTTACATTTTACCTTATACTTCCATCTTTGCATGGCAAAAGTTAATATATAATTCTGTCAACTTACAATATACTCATCATAAGTTTATTTCAGAATATCATCGATATCTGCAGCAATCTTCTTAGTCAATTACTTCACATGAAACCTATAGTATAAGTCAAAAATTGTATGTGCATGTACAATTACTGAAGCCATAGAAGTCAGGAAAATGCAGCTAAAGATCATCATCTTCTTATTCCTCCTCATAACCGACTCTTATATCCTCACTAGCTAGCTAATCTTAAAGAGGGTGAGTCAATGCGTGTTTTGATATAGAACTGATCGAAAGAGGCATGGCCAGGACTGGAGGATTTCGCTTCCCTGCAGGTTTTTTATTAACCACCTTGTTTTGTCTTCTGTTCTTCCTCCGAATCTTCACACCGTCATCGTCTGAAAACCATCTCAGTACTTTGGTGTCCTCTTTCACTACACCTTTCACTTATCCAGAAAAGAGCAGCAACTCAACTCCATCGACACAAATAGCTTCTTCGGATGAGGTTCGAAAGAAAGATGAGGTTCTCACCAGCTCCATGTACCGAAGGATTAGGCACAAGGTTAACAGTACCAAACTAACCAAAGTGAGGAGGTTATATATGCGCATTCAAATTTATGAGTTTAATTTTTAGCTTTACTGGAATTATTTCTTAATTATAGTGCTACTTTTATGACCAGGAGAAGACTAGTTTGGAGAGAATTGAAGAAGATTTAGCTAAAGCACGAGCATCGATTCTCGAAGCAATTCAGTATAAAACCTACTCTTCGGTGAATGAGGAAAGTTTTGTCCCAAGAGGAAGCATTTACAAAAACCCTCATGCTTTTCACCAGTTGAGTTTTACCACTTTTACGTATACTTCATACTCTTAGGGATAATTTATGTATCTAATTATTATTAATTATGATCTTTAGGAGTCACCTAGAAATGATGAAGAGGTTCAAGATGTGGAGCTACAAGGAAGGAGAACAACCCTTGGTCCATTTTGGTCCTATGAATAATATATATGGCATTGAAGGACACTTCATAGATGAAATAGAAAGGGAGGGGAGCCCATTTAGGGCTACAAATCCTGATGAGGCTCAGATGTTTTTCCTCCCATTTAGTGTAGCTAACATTGTTCAGTATGTTTACTTGCCTATCACTAAAAAAGAGGACTACCACCGTGATCGTCTACAACAGATTGCCATGGATTACATTAGTGTTGTGGCTCATAAGTATCCCTATTGGAATAGGAGCAATGGTGCCGACCATTTTATGGCTTCATGTCACGACTGGGTATGTTACTTCATTTCATAACGTTTTTGAGATGTTTTGCCAATCCATGTGGTACCGATATTTTTCCTTATATAATTCAGGCACCGGAGATTTCAGAAGGCCAACCGGAGCTTTTCAGGAACTTCATTAGAGTGCTTTGCAATGCCAACACCTCTGAAGGGTTCCAGCCTAAGAGAGATGTTCCACTACCTGAAATATTTGTACCTACTGGAAAGCTCGGTCCCCCCAATTTGAGTCAGGCTCCAAACAATCGTCGAATTCTGGCCTTCTTTGCGGGTAGAGTTCACGGACCGATCCGACCTATCTTGCTCCAGCACTGGAAGGACAAAGATGACGAAGTTCGAGTCCACGGTAAGCTTCCCAAGGGCATGAACTACACCCAATTAATGGGAGAAAGCAAGTTTTGCTTATGCCCTAGTGGTTTTGAAGTGGCAAGCCCTAGGATTGTGGAGGCATTGTATGCAGGGTGTGTTCCGGTGTTAATTTCAGACAACTACTCATTACCCTTTAGTGATGTTCTTGATTGGAGCCAATTTTCAATACAAGTTCCCGTCGCGAAAATACCGGAAATCAAGACCATCTTACAAGCAATTCCAAATGAGGAATACCTAAAGATGCAGAGGAGGGTTTTAAAAGTCCAGAGGCATTTTGTACTCAACAAGCCGGCTAAGCCATTTGATGTGATTCACATGGTACTCCATTCAGTGTGGTTGAGACGACTTGACTTTAAGCTTGAAACTTGATCATGATGAACAAGTTATGTGCCATTTTCCCCTTGTTTCTAGAAATAGCTCAGTCTAATTCCTTCGTAATGAACGATATTAGCTAGCTAGCTTGTAAAGTTGCAATTATTCTGGATCTTGTTATTTTTGAATGCCTATTGATCGTGTTGGGTCATATAATCACTTAAAAAAGCATCTGGCACGTAATCGTGCGTTTACATATTAATAGTGAATTGGTGCACAAATTAAGGCATATGGCACGTAATACATGCATGATATAAAGTTATAAACCTTGGTTGCTAGTGGATAAATGCATGACTAGCAATATTTTAATCAAAGTCAGGGAAGCAAGTCTCAAGAAGACTGTGATCCAAGACAAATACCACCACATGATGATGATATACGAGAAGTCATTTCTAATGCTCTTGGAAAGATGCAAATTTCGCCTAAAATTGAGTAAAAAAACTGATGATGATTGTAAGAAATGAATGTAGTTTGGCAAGTTTCTCTACCTCCATGTGGAATGTTTATATTGCCTATACATGGTCATCTTCCTAGCTACAGGCTCTGTGGAATTAGGAATACAGTGATTGATTGATGTTTCTGAGCATTGCACACTAGTTGAAGGCAATGCTGTATGAGTGTAAAACCTTCAGGGTTTATATATATCATAACAGAACTCCTTGAACTGAAAAAACCAATTTTGCATGACCAACAAACACATTGCAGCTAGAAGGATAGAAATTTATCAATTCGCCACTACACCAACAGAACTCAAATGCTCGAATGCAACATCAAAATTCCATCCTGCACAGGTGGATTAAACCACGGTGCTAGTTCAGGTGGACTAAAAGGGAAGCAGCAAACGGGGCATCTGGGATTGATCACCAGCCACTTAGAAATGCAAGATCCATGAAGAGCATGCATGCAAGGTAATCGAATACCATTGTCACGTTCAATCTCATAGTCGTCCGTACAAATAGCACATGTTCCACGTCTCGTAGCATCAAAATAATTCCATGCAAGGCTCTGTTGATTTTTTTTTTTTATATTTTTTTTTTCGAGATCGTGAAAACCACGGGATTAGAGGTGTTAATTATAGTGTTCTTCGAAAAGAAACGGAAGTCCCAAAATGTTGCAAAACGAGGGCCCAAGATGTCCGACCCGTTTTTTGTGCCCTAAACGGTTAAACCCTTAATTCACTTTCCAAAGCCTCTCTCCTCCGTACTGGTTGACCCAAGTGGCCAAGCAAACCAAAACCCTCCACTACTCTCTCTCTCTCTCTAAAACCAGAAGAAGAAGAAGAGAGAAGAGGCGAGACCACCGCCGATGGCCGATGAAGCTACCGTGGACCATCCCTTACCGGAACGCTCCTCCATTCCCTCCGGCGATCACTCCGTCTCGGCCGACGTGTCGCCGCTTCTCGACGCCGCGTGTAAAGGTCCGTGCCTCTCTCTAAAATCGTTTGCTTATTCGATTGCATCAAACAAATGAACAGTTCTAGTGAAATTAAGTTGGAAGTCTCGTGATCAACTGTCCATTTGTTTGATACAATCGGTTAAACAAATGATATTTATTTACATTAATTTTTTACAGAGATGATATTTATTGATTAATTCAACTTTTGAACGGTTAAAATCGTTGATTACATTGCCCAAAATATACAAATTTGACGCACACATCCATAGTGGTATGGACATAAGTATTTTCCACACTGAAATTCCTATTCTTAAGAAAATGTACAGATCAAATACGTTTCCATGAGATTTTTTTTTTAATTTTTTTTTTTTGAGATTGTGAAAACCACGGGATTAGAGGTGTTAATTATAGTGTTCTTCGAAAAGAAACGGAAGGCCCAAAACGTTGGACACGAGGGCCCAAGAGGTCCGACCCGTTTTTTGTGCCCTAAACGGTTAAACCCTTAATTCACTTTCCAAAGTCTCTCTCCTCCGTACTGGTTGACCCAAGTGGCCAAGCCAACCAAAACCCTCCACTACTCTCTCTCTCTCTCTCTCTCTCTCTCTCTCTCTCTAAAACCAGAAGAAGAAGAAGAGAGAAGAGGCGAGACCACCGCCGATGGCCGATGAAGCTACCGTGGACCATCCCTTACCGGAACGCTCTTCCATTCCCTCCGGCGATCACTCCGTCTGGGCCGACGTGTCGCCGCTCCTCGACGCAGCGTGTAAAGGTCCGTGCCTCTTTCCAAAATCGTTTGCTTATTCGATTGCATCAAACAAATGAACAGTTCTAGTGAAATTAAGTTGGAAGTCTCATGATAAGCTGTCCATTTGTTTGATACAATCGGTTAAACAAATGATATTTATTTACATTAATTTTTTACAGAGATGATATTTATTGATTAATTCAACTTTTGAACGGTTAAAATCGTTGATTACATTGCCCAAAATATACAAATTGGACGCACACATCCATAGTGGTATGGACATAAGTATTTTCCACACTGAAATTCCTATTCTTAAGAAAATATTCAGATCAAATACGTTTCCATGAGATTGTTTTTTTAATTTTTTTTTTTTTGAGATTCTGAAAACCACGGGATTAGAGGTGTTAATTGTAGTGTTCTTCGAAAAGAAACGGAAGGCCCAAAACGTTGGACACGAGGGCCCAAGAGGTCCGACCCGTTTTTTGTGCCCTAAACGGTTAAACCCTTAATTCACTTTCCAAAGTCTCTCTCCTCCGTACTGGTTGACCCAAGTGGCCAAGCAAACCAAAACCCTCCACTACTCTCTCTCTCTCTCTCTCTCTCTCTCTCTAAAACCAGAAGAAGAAGAAGAGAGAAGAGGCGAGTCCACCGCCGATGGCCGATGAAACTACCGTGGACCATCCCTTACCGGAACGCTCCTCCATTCCCTCCGGCGATCACTCCGTCTGGGCCTACGTGTCGCCTGAGAGGACCCGTCCCGAAAATTCCCTCGGAAAATTCGAAACAGGTCCTAAATTAACCCGAAAACCAAAAATAAAGTTTCTTTGCTCCCAAACCGCCAACACCCACCCACTGGGAACAAAGATGGACCGAATCGCCGCAGTTCTGGAATCGGTCAAATCCGGGCATCGGTCAACGCCGGTCAAAGCGTCACCGGTCAACGCCGGTCAACGCAGTCTCCGGTCAACACAGTCAACGGTCAACGTTGACTGGTCAACGGTCAGAGTCAAAGTTACTATTCATTTTACTGTTTTTACCTTTTTACTTTTACTAATTACCTTTTTACCGTTTACTAATTACTATTTACATAATTACAGTTTTACATTTACTGATTTACCGTTTACCATTTACTTTTTACCGAAATCACTATTCATCGTCTTCCTCAGCCCGCCGGCAGCCGCAGCGCCGCCGCCGGCCGCCGCCGCCAGCTCCGCCACCGGAGGGAAAACACCTCCGTTTCAACCCAAATTCACCACCACCGCCTCGGGGACTCATCCCCGACGCCAAAATCAACCCCAGCCGCCGCAAACGACGGCCGGTACGGCGGCCCCGAAACCCCAAACATCCCTCTCCTCCAAAAATCAACCAAATCACCATCAAACCACTCCTAATCAACTCAAATCTAAGTTCTAGACATGAATTTACCCTCCAATTACATCAAAAACAACCAAAATCAACAAAAATCACAACCCCCAAATCGGGTTCGAAAACCCTAGAAATTTCAAACCGAAATTTCTACTTACCTTGGCCGATTCCGGTCAAATCCTCTTGGGGAGAGGTTGCACGGGTCGAGGTGATCCTTTCCCCCCCGAGAATCGGCCCGATCGGTGGCCGAAATAGGGAGAATCAACCGATCGGGGGCGATCGGTTTCGGGCTTGCGACGGCCAAACGGTGGCCAGCCCCGCCGTACCACTACCTCAGACGTGACGAGGAGAAGCAGCCGAACCGATCGGCACCGGTGGCGCGCCGATCGGTGGCCGGACGGCTGAGATAGAGATCGGAGAGGGGGCTCGGGCTCGGCTATCGGGGGAGAGAGAGAGATCGAGGAGGGGGGAACCCCCAAAAGAGAGAAGAAAGAAGAAGAAAAAAAATCAGAGAAAAAGAATATTCCCAATATTCTTGCAATATTCCAATTTCTGGAATTTTCCACACAATTCCACACTTTTCTGACAATTTCCGAAATTACTCTCCCAATTTCACGTCACAACTTTTTCCTACGACGTCCGTTTCACGCGTGCCGCGTGTCTACGAACTCGTATCGCCGCGCTCTACAACTTTCATGAAGAAAACTTTTTAAAAATTATAACGGATCACCTAGTCAACTTTTTTAAAGGGGTATTTAAGGTTCGGGTCGTTTCATCGCCGCTCCTCGACGCCGCGTGTAAAGGTCCGTGCCTCTTTCTAAAATCGTTTGCTTATTCGATTGCATTAAACAAATGAACAGTTCTAGTGAAATTAAGTTGGAAGTATCAAGATCAGCTGTCCATTTGTTTGATACAATCGGTTAAACAAATGATATTTATTTACATTAATTTTTTACAGAGATGATATTTATTGATTAATTCAACTTTTGAACGATTAAAATCGTTGATTACATTGCCCAAAATATACAAATTGGACGCACACATCCATAATGGTATGGACATAAGTATTTTCCACACTGAAATTCCTATTCTTAAGAAAATGTACAGATCAAATACGTTTCCATGAGATTTTTTTTTTTTTAATTTTTTTTTTGAGATTGTGAAAACCACGGGATTAGAAGTGTTAATTATAGTGTTCTTCGAAAAGAAACGGAAGGCCCAAAACGTTGGACACGAGGGCCCAAGAGGTCCGACCTGTTTTTTGTGCCCTAAACGGTTAAACCCTTAATTCACTTTCCAAAGTCTCTCTCCTCCGTACTGGTTGACCCAAGTGGCCAAGCAAACCAAAACCCACCACTACTCTCTACCCCTCTCTCTCTCTCTCTCTGTAAAACCAGAAGAAGAAGAAGAGAGAAGAGGCGAGACCACCGCCGATGGCCGATGAAGCTACCGTGGACCCCTTACCGGAACGCTCCTCCATTCCCTCCGGCGATCACTCCGTCTGGGCCGACGTGTCGCCGCTCCTCGACGGCGCGTGTAAAGGTCCGTGCCTCTTTCCAAAATTGTTTGCTTATTCGATTGCATCAAACAAATGAACAGTTCTAGTGAAATTAAGTTGGAAGTCTCATGATCAGCTGTCCATTTGTTTGATACAATCGGTTAAACAAATGATATTTATATACATTAATTTTTTACAGAGATGATATTTATTGATTAATTCAACTTTTGAACGGTTAAAATCGTTGATTACATTGCCCAAAATATACAAATTGGACGCACACATCCATAATGGTATGGACATAAGTATTTTCCACACAGAAATTCCTATTCTTAGGAAAATGTTCATATCAAATACGTTTCCATGAGATTTTTTTTTTTTTTTTTGAGATTGTGAAAACCACGGGATTAGAGGTGTTAATTGTAGTGTTCTTCGAAAAGAAACGGAAGGCCCAAAACGTTGGACACGAGGGCCCAAGATGTCCGACCCGTTTTTTGTGCCCTAAACGGTTAAACCCTTAATTCACTTTCCAAAGTCTCTCTCCTCCGTACTGGTTGACCCAAGTGGCCAAGCAAACCAAAACCCTCCACTACTCTCTCTCTCTCTCTCTCTCTCTCTCTCTCTCTCTCTCTCTCTCTCTCTCTCTCTCTCTCTCTCTCTCTAAAACCAGAAGAAGAAGAAGAGAGAAGAGGCGAGTCCACCGCCGATGGCCGATGAAGCTACCGTGGACCATCCCTTACCGGAACGCTCCTCCATTCCCTCCGGCGATCACTCCGTCTCGGCCGACGTGTCGCCGCTCCTCGACGCCGCGTGTAAAGGTCCGTGCCTCTCTCCAAAATCGTTTGCTTATTCGATTGCATCAAACAAATGAACAGTTCTAGTGAAATTAAGTTGGAAGTCTCGTGATCAGCTGTCCATTTGTTTGATACAATCGGTTAAACAAATGGTATTTATTTACATTAATTTTTTACAGAGATGATATTTATTGATTAATTTGACTTTTGAACGGTTAAAATCGTTGATTACATTGCCCAAAATATACAAATTGGACGCACACATCCATAGTGGTATGGACATAAGTATTTTCCACACTGAAATTCCTATTCTTAAGAAAATGTACAGATCAAATACGTTTCCATGAGATTTTTTTTTTTAATTTTTTTTTTTTTGAGATTGTGAAAACCACGGGATTAGAGGTGTTAATTATAGTGTTCTTCGAAAAGAAACGGAAGGCCCAAAACGTTGGACACGAGGGCCCAAGAGGTCCGACCCGTTTTTTGTGCCGTAAACGGTTAAACCCTTAATTCACTTTCCAAAGTCTCTCTCCTCCGTACTGGTTGACCCAAGTGGCCAAGCAAACCAAAACCCTTCACTACTCTCTCTCTCTCTCTAAAACCAGAAGAAGAAGAAGATAGAAGAGGCGAGACCACCGCCGATGGCCGATGAAGCTACCGTGGACCATCCCTTTCCGGAACGCTCTTCCATTCCCTCCGGCGATCACTCCGTCTGGGCCGACGTGTCGCCGCTCCTCGACGCCGCGTGTAAAGGTCCGTGCCTCTTTCCAAAATCGTTTGCTTATTCGATTGCATCAAACAAATGAACAGTTCTAGTGAAATTAAGTTGGAAGTCTCATGATAAGCTTTCCATTTGTTTGATACAATCGGTTAAATAAATGATATTTATTTACATTAATTTTTTACAGAGATGATTTTTATTGATTAATTCAACTTTTGAACGGTTAAAATCGTTGATTACATTGCCCAAAATATACAAATTGGACGCACACATCCATAGTGGTATGGACATAAGTATTTTCCACACTGAAATTCCTATTCTTAAGAAAATGTACAGATCAAATACGTTTCCATGAGATTTTTTTTTTTTTTAATTTTTTTTTTTGAGATTGTGAAAACCACGGGATTAGAGGTGTTAATTATAGTGTTCTTCGAAAAGAAACGGAAGGCCCAAAACGTTGGACACGAGGGCCCAAGAGGTCCGACCTGTTTTTTGTGCCCTAAACCGTTAAACCCTTAATTCACTTTCCAAAGTCTCTCTCCTCCGTACTGGTTGACCCAAGTGGCCAAGCAAACCAAAACCCTCCACTACTCTCTCTCTCCCTCTCTCTAAAATCAGAAGAAGAAGAAGAGAGAAGAGGCGAGACCATCGCCGATGGCCGATGAAGCTACCGTGGACCATCCCTTACCGGAACGCTCCTCCATTCCCTCCGGCGATCACTCCGTCTGGACCGACGTGTCGCCGCTCCTCGACGCCGCGTGTAAAGAATCCGTAGCAAACTAGAATTCGTGTCTAGTCCGGATTCAACTTGGAAAGGGACTACTTTCTTAGCAGTGATTGGGAATCCTAGTTTGCTTCAGTATACATAACCATCCCTGCTATTCAATTGACTGTATAGTTTGCTATAGCTTGCCTCATATAATTAGCTTCCTTGCACAAAATTGGTTTAGTTGACCAGCTTTTATTCACTTGATTCTGAAATTATGTCTGTGGTACCGGAAATCATCGCCACGAACCTAATCAACGGATATTCTGTGATATGGACACTGTGCAGCTCTGATTTGACCGCAGCAGCCCAGATGACTCCACCTAGTGATGATACGCTTATGATCCGATTTATGTTCTACAAGGAAGCCGTGCACACTTTCCCTGGAAGTATTGAAGAGAGTTGGATGATCCCCAAATCCCCAACAAAAGCAATAACCGTCCATCCCTCCGAGTTTCTTTAGCACAATGCTAAAACTATTGAGCAAACTCCTTCAGGGAATATGATGGCAGACTTTATCAAGGCCCATTTTCCTCCAGATTTTGTGCCTGGTGTTGTGTCAAAAATAATTCATCTTGTTCAAAGTTCCATTGGATCAGAAACCAAGGGTTTTGTTGATGTGCGACTACGTGAAATACTTGAACTTAAGCATCTTATTGAAGATGAAGCGGCTATAGATTCTATGCTCGGTTTTTTTGATGCTATGAGACGTGGAACATGTGCTATTTGTATAGACGACTATGAGATTGAACATGACAACGGTGTTCGATTACCTTGCTCGCATGGCTTTCATGGAACTTGCATTTCTGAGTGGCTGGTGATCAATCCCAGTTGCCCCGTTTGCTCCAACCCTTTGCTATCACCTGAAGTAGTATTACCGTGGTTTAATCCACCTGTGCAGGAGGGAATTTGGGTGTCGCATTCGAGCATTCAGAGCTGATATGTACTGTAAATGTGGCTATGCGGAAGCAGCTAATCAGCTATCAAGGTTTTCGAGGGGATGTCCAGAGCATGCGTTGCTATGATTATCGTGGTTGCAATTAATGGAGATTCAAGGAAATCAATCGAGTTGTTTGATAAATTGGTTCTAGAAAAGATCCAACCCACATAGACTACAGCACTGCATGTGTTACTGACCTTTTGGCCAGAGCTGGAATCGAAGAGGAAGCTGAGAAGTTTATAGAGGAGAAGGTGTGAGGACCAGGAAGAGGGGGTGCCAACTTGTGCGTGGCTTTACTGGGTGCGTGTAGAGTTCATGGGAATGTTGAAGTTGGGGACAGAATTTGGAGAATGCTCGTTGATGTTAGAGTACTGCGGCACTAATGTTCCTTTCATAGAATTTGTACAAGGAAGCTGGCTTCAGGGCAAAGAGATATATGATCTCAGAAACGGGAATGAATAAACCTGGCTCCAGTGTGATATGAGAGAAATGCAGCGGCTGATCATGTCACCTCATTCTTCTGCCTCAAAATACCGCGTAACTTGAGTAATGCAGCAGAGAAGAGTGTCTTTACTTGAACTTTTGCAAGAAGCATAGAATATTAATATAGGATTATGCAACTATAAAAATATGGTCGAAAGAGGACTTCTCTGATCAAAGAACCAACGATATGGGAAAACAAATCGAGTGATGATGAACCTTTTCTTCAATTGAATCAATCAAACATGCAAGCGTGTACAACTCTTCTTATTATGGAAACTAAATTATATATTACACTACACTTTCAGCTTTTGAGTTAGAAAAATATCGCACCTCAATATTGAGATGAGGTAATGAATGTATGGTGGTAATAGTTGTCCTTCACTGTTTCTATAGCCTGCTATCTGCCATGTTCAACCATTGTTGTTTATCTGGTAAAGAATCAATAGTCTGCCATTTCTGCCCACTAGGTATGGGATTACATTAATCGTTTATCTGGACTCTTCGGACATCGGGTGCCTTTTTTCGCATGAAAATCTTCTGTAGATATCAAACTAGTGATGAAACGTTTGTCTTTCAGCACCTGGACCTGGCCTAAGAGTGGTCACATTTATTTCTGTGTAATCCGGGACGGTAACATTTGCCTTTGCTATAGTGCCAAACCATCCTCCTGGTACATACCCATCAGAATTGCAAATCTTAGTCAAATCTTGCTTAGAAGTTTGATCTGACTCATTCCTGCCAAATTCTGGTACATTCCTGCATTGCTGTACCATCCGCTGATAGTCATCATTGGTGAGGAAATGTGGGGTTGTCCCATAATATGAAGTGATCAACTCATCATTGGTCAGTAGTGTTCAGAAACTCCTCAGCATTACAAATGACTGGATATAACCTTCTGATGAAGAAAGAAAGTCGGCATAATACATTAGGACTATCCATGGGACTGATGGGAGGTTGTCCCACCCCCATACCGGTATTCCACAAAAGGACAGGAGAGAAAACCCTGAGGTATTAATGCACAGAATATGGAATCAGGTATCAGGTATCAGGTAATGAATGAAGGGACAAATCATCCATAGTTTTTAAAATACAAAAATCAAATCAAATCAAATCAATTTTTATAAAGGATATATGACAAGAAAACTAAGGTAGCGTGCAGATTCAGTCTATACTCATAGGATTTTAATCTCGCCTCATATTTCCAAGAAGACAATCAATACATATACAAAACAAAGAAATAGAAAGGAAAGAACACAATTAGACCCTTTTGCTGACTAATATTTGTGTACTAGCTGAAGGGAGTAGTCATGAAATTTATCTTACAGAACAGCATAACCAGTCACTTGTTGCTATGAAAACCAAAAAATGCAAGGCATAAACTGGCCAACTAGACATGGACTAAATAATTGTTTAATCTTTTACAGAGCTGCAATTAATAGTTCCGATATTCGAACAATGTCATAAAACTACCTTGTTATTGGCCTAAAAATCATGCTTGGAGACTGATCTCAGTGTTTAGCTACGAACATCACCTAACCTAGCTATTTATCTAGTCCCTCTATGAAAGATTATCATTATATCTTGTTGAATAGCATTTAGTAGGCAATTAGATTAAACAAGAATGAGTTCCCAAAATGGATGACAAAACACGAAGCATATCTGTAGAGCAGAAAGCAAAAATAAAGCTAGTGAAAACAACAGGATGGATGATGAAATCAGTATAGTAAGCAACATTTTCATAACTGCCATGAATGTCAGAGGTCACAAATAGAGATGGACAGACCAAACACCTCTTTCATCATCTACTCGGTAAATAAAGCAGTATACAGACAGAATGCAATATCAAAATGCTTCTGACATGCAAAATATAACAGGTTATGATTTGGACAAAAAAAAGAAAAATTACTTGAGAATTTAAGCAATGAACATTACTGTACTCTTCCCAACAGTTTGGGTTCCAGCATGCTCAGCACCATCTTGAGGAGAAGACAATTGAGAAATTAGGTGATCAAATCCATTTGGTTAGTTTTCTGCCCAAAAAGATGCACAAGGAACAGTTCAAGTAAAATTTTAATTAATAACCATTTGAACCATATATTTAATTAATAAACATTTGCAGATATAAATATTAGTTACTGAGCAGGCTCAGAAGGAATGCAGTTAAGATAAGAGCAATCAAGCTTTGGTGTTGGTGCACTAGAATGACAAATGGCAAACATATAGAGATGAAAGGCATCTAAACATAGTTAGATCATGGATCGTGACAGCCACTGAAGTACAACAATGACAGGCAATGTAAAATAAAAGCAATCCCTATTACATCCACGAGTTCAGGTAAGTGTAGCTCTCACTAAAAGATGAAAATGCCGTGACAAATTAACTAGAGAAGCAACCTGATGAAGGTAACAGACGCGTAGCGCCTGGTTGTTCTTCCTTTTAGGAAGTGGGGCAATTGTATCTAGGTGCTGAAATTATAAAGTAACTTCACATTAGCCACGTGGGAGGATGGACATAGAAAAGGAACTTAACAAATATATATATATATATATATATATATCAACAACTTTTAAGCATAATTGAACTAACCCTTACATGAACTGAAACTTCTTACCACTCAACAGATCCATCGTAGATCACATGTCAGTGAATCCACACACAATTTATAAAGGATCTGCAATGAAAAGTGTCAAGATATCCTCTGGAAGAACGTGTGGGAAATATTCTGTGTAGGTAAAGATCATGTGATCGTACCTGACAACCAAATTCATGAAGTAACATATTCACATCAGCCCTTGAAATCCTCTCCAGCATATCAAGGATATCCGTCAAGCAACTGCAGATAACATTTAACAGCACAATTAATGGAGTAGAACTAAATGTGAACTGTTAATAGGGTAACACAAAATCAACTACACCTGTATTGAAATTTTAGTTGTACACAGAACGCTCAATGGGACTGTCAAGATCAAATTTAATTAGCAAATGGGTGGTATTGGGAGATTGCCAATTAGAAGCTGTACAAAATGTAGAAGGAAGATACATAGGTATTTTAAGTTCTAATAATTAACAGAAAGGAGATAACAGAAGTTACAGCTAACCTACAATATCAGTACACCTGGATCAACACTAGTGTTCTCTGTGACCTGATAATCCTCTGATCGTAATTCTAGGCAAGCTGCAGAATCCCCTCAATCGAACAGCTGCAGCATTTGACTTTAGCAGTAACTACAAACCCAACCATGCAAGAACTGTCACCCAAAAAGGACAATTAGAATGACATTTGGGTGCTCACCAAACTACTAGATTGCTACAGCAAAGTAAATGACAGAATTTCAGAAATCACAGTACCTGTTGAACATGCGGTCAAACATCATATCTGATATATTCCAACAAGGTACACTTTGATTATGATCTTGAGAGTATATAACATTCAGAGGCTGCCCAAAGAAAAAGAAGGGAGAAAGTGGTTAGTTTATTGACAATAGCATCCTCGAAAGAATTTGGCATGGAACTCCATGCTAGCACCAAGTCAATGAACGGAAAGCACCTTAGATTTGTCTAACGCAAAGTAAATCTATGAAACAAATGTCTATTCGACTGGATTTGATCTACTCATTGAATCACGTACGAACAAATGCAAATGATACACGTACTTTTAGAAATTCCAGAATTGGTCGCTGCATTTGGAGTGAAGATTGTGTTAGTGTTGAAAGCTGAGATTGGTCAATGACACCATCAATATCCGCTTCACTGATGTCATACACACTCAACTTCCTGCATGTTAATTCATATTAGTTAAAAAAATACAATTAAAACAAAGAATTCTTCTACTAGTTTTCAACAGTGAAGCTAGTGATAGGAAAATAGAGCAGATTCTTCATGGTGCTGGAGCTGATATGAGAGCACGAGAGAGAGAGTAGTTCTGATGTGACTTCATCTGGTCACAACCATAACCAAATGGCATCAGAGACTCATCAACAGCATCCAAGTAATGTGGGCTTCGACAGCAATAGATATAGTCCATCCTCTTTCTGATGTACCTTCACTTGGTCAGAATCTTAACCCAATGGCACCACAGGTTCATCAAGAGCGGGTGGCATCAACAACAATAGATATAATCCCTCCTCTTTCTGATCTACCTTCACTCAATCAGAATCACAACCAAATGGCACCACAGACCAATCAAGAGCAGCCAATTAATGTGGCTTCGACAACACTAGCTCTAGTGAGTCTAGTCCATCCTATTTCTTCTGATCAAAGGAATGGTTCTCCTAGTCAGAACCACATTCAAATGGCATCACAGACTCATAAAGAGGAGCCACAGGATATGATGTAGTACTTCAGGTTCAGAATGGGCATAAACTCTCCTGATGATGCATGAACCGTGCTGTTAGTAGTAGCTGTTATTAGTGGACTCAGCCCTCCAGGCGGTCTTTGGTCCAACACAAACACCACACCTTGCTGGGACGTCCAACATAGCTTATTATTATCCAGTATACTCTGCATTTGGAGCCATTTTCAACTGCACTGGGTTTTCAGTTTCTCTACATTCAATTCAAATCCACATTCTACAACACGAATACTCATCTGCCAATCAAAAAGGCTGAGATTAAGATATGTGAAACATAGACTCCAAAAGCATAAAGTCAAACTTCTAAAGTTAACTATAGGACATACTCACATATGGAAACTACTGAAGACATGCAACAACCAATTGCCATTTCTCACAAGGATCGGCAAAGGCTCTTTGAGGGGATTGTCTAAAAACATGATCAACTGATCATGAATGAACCTGAATGTTCCAATGAATCTGCAAATCAGATTAACTCCTAAACACTTTTCATAATTTTAAAATAAAACATATCAAGACAAGGTAGAGGTTAAAATCCCAACAAACGTTTAACAAAACAGCAACAGATACATGTGCCCTCTATCACTTGCGTCTCTTTCTTCAGATATACGAGCATCTAACAGGTTAAGAAAGGATACTGTTGAATTATATTCTCTCTCCTTGTTTCTATTTCATTGAGCTCAAATTGCATATCATACATATAAAAGATATAGGAAAAGGTAAACTTCCTGCTAAACAAGCAACACAAAACATATTTATCGAAGTAATAAAGAAGATCAAGTAAAAATATAGAGTACGGAGCGAACGTTAAATTGACCAAAATTTCATTACTGTACCAAAATCATTACATTTTTCATCCTACGCCTATTGCCCTTACAAACCAACCTAAAACTCAACTCATTATATCTCCTCTACTACTCTATTTGGACCAATAAGTAATCGCTCCTTTCTTTAAAATCCTAACTATCCATCCAAACCCTGCTCTTCCAGCAGCTAGGGGTAAACCACGAGCACCCTTTTGCGGCACTCCATGGCCCAACATAGTAATAACAAAACATGAATTAAGGGTGGTGGCACATATTTCGGCAGCCCCAGAAATGGATACAGGAACAGACAAAAAAGCTAAAAGCCTAGTTATGTATCCACGACACCACCCAATCATGATTAGTGCAATATAAAAGGCTAACACTAAATCATAAGTAAGAGAAAAGGATGCTAAAGTGTTAGCCTGAACCCATGAATAACCAAAGTCAAATATCATCTGGAATAGATGGTCTGGGTTGATTGCCTCTGCCCAAATAGCCAGCAGGCCAGCAAATACTCCTCGCACTGGCAGAACCTCTGGAGCCTGTGGCGGAACCCGTGGCGGAGCCCCTCGCGAAACCAATGCCGCAGAGCCGGAGACAAAGGAGGCCGAGGCTGAGCGGAAAGGAGGATGAGGATGATGAGGATGAGGGTAAAGCCGGCTGTAGAGAGGCGGCGGAAAGGAGGCTGAACGGAACAACTGGGGGCGGATCCTCTGGGGATGCTCAGCTGGCGAATCTTCACCCACCTCAACTATCACATCTTCATCACCACATCCCGGCGACAAGTGAGGCTCAGCGGAAAGCCGCGGACGTGGAAGAAGGTGAGCCGAAGAAGGAGATGGCCTCACAGGCTGACGGTTGATCGATGTCAATCGGTCTTCATCCAACTCCAGAAAACCATTACGACGGATGGCGGTCGATCCAGGGAGTGCGGGAGCGGACTGAGGTGGGCGATTCATGATATCTGATTAAACAAATTGGGGATCGTGCTGAGTGTGCCCTAAAAAACAATATATAGAGCTCTTTGTATCGTGCTGCGAGTTGCCCTCAATCCGTGTGTTATTTGTAATTAACCGTTGGATCAAATGAATCCAAGCCGTCGATGGCTCATCACCCGGATCCCAAATGAAATGACTCAAGAGAGTTGATTTGTTGGAGTAAGATAATATCTACTTTTACGATGTTAGTTTTCTTCTTTCTAATTACCTTTTTTTAATGAATATCATTGCACCAATAAAATGCCCGACTTGTATAATTATTTATTCCAACCACGAGCCAACTTGTATATTTACATTTATCTCTTTTCAAAAACTCTGCCCCAAATTGAAGAGGAGGAAGAAGAAGATTTCGTAGTAGAAATCCCCTTGAGAGATTGAAAGAAGGGAAAATGGCTGGATTGATCACTGAAGTATGCCCCATTCTAAACTTTGCTCACTGAAGTTTGTCCAATATCACTTTGCTCACTATCGAATTACACTTGTATTCACTTTGATCACTCCGTCTAAATCAGACGTTAAAATTCAAATTCTGCCGTTAAAAACAATGACACGTGAGATACATGTGCAAATCTTAAGGACATTTTGGGAATTTCATTAAACAAAATTAATTACTTTTTTATATACCAAGAACATCCTGGAAATGATAAAGTTCTTCTCCTGGAGAAGAAGAAGTAGATAGCCTGATTGGCAAAAGTGGGGATGGGGGCGAGTAGAAGTAGCGATCAGAATCAGGAAGGGTCGGACGAGTAGCAGAAACGATCGGAGATCTACACTTACGAGGCGCCGTGGCACATCTACGCCATGAACTGGAGCGTCTGTCGGGACAAGAAGTACAGGCTGGCCATAGCGAGCCTGCTGGAGCAGTACCCGAACCGAGTGGAGATTGTGCAGCTGGATGACTCCAACGGAGAGATTCGGTCCGACCCGAATCTGTCGTTCGAGCACCCCTACCCGCCGACCAAGACCATATTCATCCCGGACAAGGAGTGCCAGAAGCCGGACCTGCTGGCCACATCGAGCGATTTCCTCCGCGTTTGGAGCATCTCGGAAGACTCCTCCTCGGTGGAGCTGAAGTCAGTCCTCAACGGCAACAAGAACTCGGAGTTCTGCGGGCCCCTCACCTCCTTCGATTGGAACGAGGCTGAGCCCAAACGCATCGGCACCTCCTCTATCGACACCACCTGCACCATCTGGGACATCGAGCGTGAGGCCGTCGACACCCAACTCATCGCCCACGACAAGGAGGTCTACGACATCGCCTGGGGCGGCGTCGGTGTCTTCGCCTCCGTCTCCGCCGATGGCTCTGTCAGAGTGTTCGACCTTCGTGACAAGGAGCACTCCACCATCATCTACGAGAGCTCCGAGCCCGACACCCCCTTGGTCCGGCTGGGATGGAACAAGCAGGACCCCAGGTACATGGCCACCATCATCATGGACACCGCCAAAGTCGGAAAAGAGGTGAATATGTGAATGAGCGATTGAACCTTGAAAAGGCCAGAAAAGAGGCTTATGCAGCTGGGCTACTGGGCAAGAATGCTGGTGGATCTGGTTATGACTTTGATGTTCATATCCATTTTGGGGCTGGTGCTTATATATGTGGTGAAGAAACTGCTCTCTTGGAGAGCCTTGAAGGCAAACAGGGCAAGCCAAGATTGAAGCCTCCTTTTCCTGCTAATGCAGGATTATATGGTTGCCCTACGACTGTTACAAATGTGGAGACAGTTGCTGTATCTCCCACCATTTTAAGGCGTGGACCAGAATGGTTTTCTAGTTTTGGGAGGAAGAACAATGCAGGGACTAAACTGTTTTGCATCTCAGGACATGTGAACAAGCCTTGCACTGTTGAAGAGGAGATGAGTATACCCTTGAAAGAGTTATTAGAGAGGCACTATGGAGGCGTGAGGGGTGGATGGGATAATTTACTTGCAGTAATTCCAGGTGGTTCATCTGTTCCATTACTTACCAAGGACATATGTGATGATGTGTTGATGGATTTTGATGCACTGAAGGCTGTCCAATCTGGGTTGGGGACAGCAGCTGTTATTGTGATGGATAAATCAACTGACATTGTGGATGCAATTGCACGACTTTCATACTTCTACAAGCATGAGAGCTGTGGGCAGTGCACACCGTGTAGAGAGGGGACTGGGTGGCTTTGGACGATCATGGAAAGGCGAAGTAGAAGAGTACCAAGTGAGAGCAGAGAGTGAATTAAAGATAAGTTGAAATGAGAGAGATAAGTTCACAATTGGGTAAACTAATGAAATTCCCAAAATGTCATTCAGATTTGCACATGTATCTCACGTGTCATTGTTTTTAACGGCAGAATTTGAATTTTAACGTCTGATTTAGACGGAGTAATCAAAGTGAATACAAGTGTAATTCGATAGTGAGCAAAGTGATATTGGACAAACTTCAGTGAGCAAAGTTTAGAATGGGGCATACTTCAGTGATCAATCCAGCCATTTTCCCTTGAAAGAAACTCGATCATTTGTTAGCCATGGAAACCTTGACCTTAAAATCCCGAGCTCCCTCATATATACTTGCACCAACTATTCTTCTCATTCTTCTGATCACCACCTACTTGACTCTCCCACTCCAAAACCAGAACTACCACATCACTGATGTCTCTAATACCATCCCTGCACAAGTTGCTAATCTTTCGCTCATAAACCCTGAACCCCCAGCATATACTCTAAATGATTTGCAACATTTGACACCGGAGGTTCTTATACATGATCAGCAACATGGCAGCCCTCCCCCAATTGTCCCGAGCAGAAAAATATGATTCATCATGCACCCATTTCTAGTTTCTTTGCGACGATCATACCCTTATTATTCTTATATTTGGAATGCATGTGACCCTGCCTATAATACTAGATCGAAATTGTGTAGCTCTTTTTTTCTTATTGTTATTTTCTGTTTAATTTTGATTTGTTTAGAAAGAAAAGAGTGTGTTGGAGCACGAGCCGCTATATACAAAGCTGCTCGGACTCGGAATTATACGTCGGATAAAGAAGAGTATTTCATTCCCAGGGGAAACATATATATACAGAAATGCGTACGCGTTTCATCAGTTTAGTACTTTCAACCTTTCATCTTCACTCGTTCTGTAATTAAAATCTAAAATAAATTACATGCTTAATCGGATCCAGAACCAAGCCGTAAGGACCTTATCCATCGACGGGCGTAATGAACGTGATTTGATAACTTAATTCTTTAGCTAGCTAATAACGGGCACTGCCTTCGGTTGAAACAATCACGGCAAACCTGTTCTAGGTAATTTTGTAACTTGTAAGCAATTTTGGAATATTTTCCACTTCGATCTAACTCATGGAGTAAAATCACGATATGAAAACATCGACCAGTAATTAATTTTAATCTTGGACTGCTTATAGTTATATATATATATATATATATATATATATATATATATATATATATATATATATATATATATATATAAAGGTCCAGGCGCTAATGTGATTAGCTCACCAAGAAAACACTTAAATATGACTTATTAATAAAATGGGATAGCTAAAGTGATAATAGAGCCCTATTACTTAAGAAGTAGGTTATAAGGTTTTTTTTCTTTTTTTTTTTAATTCAAATGAAAGTTGCGCTCTTCATTTTTACAATCCACACTCTTGCTTGAGTGAAACAGTCACCCACTGACATCAGAAAACTAAGTAAAATAATGAATATATATAAAGTAGTTCTCAGGTGCAGACGTCCGCACCATAATAATTGTTGCGGATTTGATATTTCGAAGTACTTTTCTTTCAAATTTTTACATCTCCACCGTCTAATATTTAGGTACTCATGTATAGATCATCTCTGTAAATTTTCAGTCAATTTGATAACCATTAGCATATCAAACTAGATTAAAATAAATAGACAAACTGCATTTTATCAAAACTGAACCGTTCATGTTTATGATAGAAAATCACACTTTTAAATGCCTTAACGATTATCAAATTGGCTGAAAATTTTCAAAGATGATCTATACATGAGTACCTAAAGATTAGACGGTGAAGATGTAAAAATTAAATCGAAAAGTACGTCAAAGTATCAAATCTGCACCAATTCTTATGGTGCGGACGTCCATAGCCGGACTATATATATATATATATATATATATATATATATATATATATATATATAACGTTCAGTATTTCATACTTGAAATTTCTTCAAATATATAAAGGGGATTATACATGTGCTTTTGTTCTTCTATTCTTGTTGACTTGAAGTAAGAACATCGTTATCACTTATCAATTTATAAACTTATGAAAGAAATAGAACGTGTATCATCGATCACTGACATTTGGCGTGCCCTAATTTAATAACATGGAAAAAAAATATATTCTTTCCTAGGCAATCAATTAAGTTCATCTAAAACCTTAAACATTTCACCAAATGAGTCACGTTTGTGAAATTTATATTTTTGACTCCACAATTCTCATGTGTAATTGTGTAAATACTAAATTAATGGAATCTGATTTACAGAGAACATTTGAATTGATCTTCTTCTCATCCCTCCATCCAAGTCCTAGGGTCTTTGATCTCCTGGTATGCATAAAATATAGCTGATTCTATTTGTTATATCATGAAATAGTGTTTGAAGATATATTAGCCCATTGCTTACTACTCTCTGTCTCATGACAGTGCGCAAATTAACTATTGGTCTATAAGCCTGAGTGATCAACAGGCAATAGGCAAATTAACAAGCTAGCTAACTTGTATTATTTTTTCTACTTTAATAATTTTCCCTTGTCTTTTGAGGTTTTACCAAAACAAAAACAAAAAAAAGATTGACTCTCGATCTCAAACAAGACCTACATCTCTGATATTTATTACGGTGATCACAGTAGTGCGTATTTTCTATGATTCAAGTTAAATGGGCACAGGGATACAAGCCTGCAAGTGATCAACATGAAGTAGACAAATTAACAAGCTAGGAATTACCACACGTAACACGTTGCAGCAAATTACTTTTGCACAAGACTAGGTTGAGTCGTGCTCTGCCCTACTGCTGCATGAGAAATTGCTCCTTGCCCTTGAGTCGTTGCTGCTACTTGATTTCTTGGATTTGTAAGTTTGTAGTTCATCCATTCTGGATCAAACAAACCCCTTCCTTCAGATGGTACATGCCCCTTTTTTAGATAACATTTCGGTGTAGGATGGCCTAGATCGGTTGACATGGTATCTTGAATGTAGTATAGGACACGCTCTTGGTAAGTGAACTCAAGTTGCTGGAACGACTCTCTGAATCTCCTGAGCCTGAAATCCTCCTCACTCTCTTCCAGCAGTCTCTCAATCGTATCACCGATTTCAACTTTGCCGAAAAGTATAAGTTGAATTGGGTTTCTTCGATTACTGGCGCATTTTGTTTTGAACCAAATAATTGCTACACCAAGCAAGAACTCATCGTAAGGATCAGTGCACAATGCAGTTGCAGTCTATGAGGTTTCGGCCAGATAATGTGTTTCCAAGTGGAAAGATGTTTAATACACATGTTAATAAATCTTCTAAACTTGAAATCTTCTAAACTTGAAATCTTCCTCACTTTCACCCCAGAATCTCTCAACTATGACTTCGTCAGGATCGACTCTTACATCCCAGGACTCCGTTAGCTGATAGAACATGTACTCAATTATCTCCGTTTGATACTCAGATCCTAGACCCCTGAAGACACGAACCGCCTCAGAATAGTGCTTTGCCTTCAACAACGTTTTCCTTAACTTCTTGAATAAATCAATTCTGGTAGGGACCGGAACTTGATTAAACAGCTCCGTCAATCTTCTGATTCTAACAGCTTCCTCTGCTACTCCTGCAAAGGGTCTTTCAGTTTTAATATCTGATTCAACATGATTAGACATTTCATCAATCTTCTGCTGTTGGTACTTGGCTGATAATAGGCTAACCCCAAAAGTCCAGAGATGAGAGAGTAGTTCAGCAGCAGTGTCAGAATCCTGCGGCTCACCGATCAACCTGGAATCACAACTATTTCCCCATACTAGTAGTTTCCATTCAGCCTTTTTAAGAAATTCCTCTTGAACTCTAAAGTCGACTACATTCTTGCACAGCTCTGTAAATCTTCCAAGTTTGAAATCCTCCTCACTTTCTTCCAGCATGCGTTTCTCAATCGCAACGCCTCCGGTTCCATTGTCGAGCTGTTCAATGAGCATGTCTTGACCGTTAGAGCTTTGTCCCCGGAACCAAATAACAGAGAAACCTGAGAAAAATCCAGCAAAGCAGGACTTCCCATTCGAACCATTTTGATTGTCGGAGGAGGTCTCTTCCTGTTTTTCACTTGTTTTAGTATCTTTCGGGGAAACAAGACGCCTGTAAACATAGTTGGTATAATATCTGGAGAACTGTGTGAATCTTCTGAGCCTCTTCAGTTTGAACTCCTCTTCAGTTTCCCCGGGATTCCGGAGATTCGCGGGTGTACCATGAACGATTTGTTCAATCATCTGTTGTTGATGCTCCGTGCCTAGTTGCTTGAATGAAGATAACAACTCCCCCAACTGCCTGTCACGTTTGAATTTCTGTATAACTTTGGATAGGAAAAGCTTCAGCTGATCAGAGAAGGGAAGCTTCTTGAATAGCTCTGCAAATGTTCCCAGTATGCAAGCCTCATCACTTTCCTCAAGGAATTGCACATCTTCAACGTTGACTCTGCGACTTATTTTCGCTACTTGCTTTCGTCGATCACTGGGAGATAGAAGATTGAATGCATAGAGTGAAAGACGAATCAGTAATTCATCATAATCAGGTTCCGGGTTCCTGATCAGTTTATAATGAGTGTCGTCCAGATTAAAATCAGAATCAGAGTCAGAATCTGAAGAGCTATTTCTGGACTCAGTGAGTACGGGTTTTGGAAACACAAATGAAAATATTAGATGGAACAATAATAAAGTACGCAGCGGAATAAATAGATAAATTTCGTAACTTTTATTGAATGTAAATCACAACTAATATTACAAATGATTATAATTTAATTCGATACAAAGTTACTCTCAAACGGTCGCCACAAAGGTCGATGTCGCCACAAAGGTCGATCAATATTTCTTGTGAGATGTCACACAGGTCGTCTCCGAGATGCCACTAAGGTCGTCTCCTTCAAGCCACTAAGGTCTTGATTCTCGAAGCCACACAGGTCTTCACACTAGGAGCCACTAAGGTCTCCTCTCTATGAGCCACTAAGGTCTCCTCTCTATGAGAAATATTTCTCTCTTTTTCTCTCTACAAGACCGACGGCAAACCTATGCCGAATTCCCCTTTATATAATAGGGTTACAACCTTGATTACACACTTAATCAATTAAGCATACTACCTTTTACATCTCATGCATAAAAGGTACATTCCATATTTTAATTTAATTTGAATATGAAACAAATCAAATTGCCTTCATAATTTAAACCTACCAACTAGGTTAAATCACCACTTATTCCAACCGGCCGCACCAAACCATGCAAGGAAATCTTCCAATCAATACTTTCCTAGTTGCACTAGGAAAATCCTTCAATTTGTCTTCAATGCAAACCAATACCAATTAGGTATTAAATCTTCTTACTTTTAGCTTCTTCTTAATCGGCAAGGAATTAACTTCACATCCATCAAACTCTAGCAAGGGCTGCCGTACCAACAATAGGTCTAGGTTGCACAATCCACACACATCCGAACCGTCAGATTAATCAAGACACCATCCATGAATTATGGTTAAATTTCTTCAAAACTTCCTTCCAAAACTCCATGCAAATTGTCATGCAAATTAGACTTTGAACTCCATCAACTCATGGAGGCCAATATACCTTCAACAAATGACATTGGTAATTGAAGTACTGAGAGGATTTTTGTTTTTGTTCTTTGGTTTGGTGTAGATGGATTGATGGAAAGCTCTGGTTGTTCAATTCCAAAAGACGAATGTGCACGAACGATACTTAAACTGAAGGTCCAAGGATGAAAAATTCAAAAAAGAATTTTTTTTTTTTTTTACTGATGAACAACTGATTGTTTCATCCTGACAGCAGTGAAACAAAAATAAACGTTTCCGAATACCTAGTGCTTGGAAAGTTTGTTGGAATGGTAGATTCTGATACAAAATTCACATGCTTACACTACTGCAGCGCGCGATCGAAGCGACGACTTTTTCGCGTCGCTTGGAGCTAAATGTCGTCGCCTCGCATCTGTGCCGACGAAAAGTCGTCGCTTCACGGTCGTCGCTTCACAGTCGTCGTTTCGAGTTCGAGGCGACGAATAATGTGCAACATATCGTCGCATCAGAATATCAAGCGACGATATCAGACTTCGTCGCTCCTCTGTAAGCGACGCCATCAAAGTTCGTCGCTCCTCTCGAAGCGACGACTTTCAAACTTCGTCGTTCAGATCGAAGCGACGACTTAAAAAACTTCGTCGTACATTTTGAAGCGACGAATATTGTTGTGTCGCTTGACATTTTAAGGCGACGAATTTTGATTCAGTATTCGTCGCTTAGTCTGACGTTCCACAGAAGGAAACGGTGGAATACAATATGGAAGCGACGAAGATTGCTCGTCGCATCATATCTGAAGCGACGAATATAGATCAATATTCGTCGCTTCGTTATGAGTTACAGATTGGAAACAAATGTTTCTGGTCAGTTTTTGCACTCATTTCAGGATCGATCAAATATCAAAAAACCTGCATTCAAATCACATACACCACACATCCAACATTACACACACACATTACATTAGCAAACGTTTAAAATTGGATTTAAATGTAGAATATGTTACATAATTACGATGCCGATAATCCTCGGGATTGTTCTATAATATCCATCAAGCTACAAAGCTATTCTAGACTGAAAAAAAATTGTCCTACTCAATGTGTTCACCGGAGATACCTAAACAACCACTAGCGCATGAGGATTTGTCAGGGACTGGAGTTGTTGGTACCGCAACGGCTTGGGCTTGGGCTTGGGCCGCCATCAAAATCTGGAGGTGACCCTCCATCTCTCTCATGCGTTGTTGCATCTCGGTGTTCTGTTGGATGGCGGTTGCTAGTTGGGTCCTCAACTCCTCATCGTTTTTGGACACGCGTGCACCGCCTCTTTCTTTTGGCGGGCGTCTTAAGGCACCCCCTAACCCTGCAACAATGGTAAAAGAGAAGTCAAACCAAAAACCATTTCGCTTCTAAACACTGAAACTTGCAAAAGATTTGGGTGAAAAAATAAAGTACCTCGGACCCTCGTCCCCGGCTTCCCACCCAACTCCTTCTCCACTATCGCCATCTGGTCGGCCACGCTAACGCCGCCCGTCACCTGACTGCCGCCCGCTTCATCACTGACTCGGCTCGCACATAGCTCGTCCATCCTCCTCTTCACCGCTGCCTGCATGTAAAAACAATTTGAGACTCCGGTTATGATACTTTGTAATTCAAAAAAAACCGAAATAACAAGCCGATGGAGAAGTGACTCACCACTTTCTCTTGCGCATTCTGCGACTTCTGATACACATCGCATACCGTCTGCAGTATAGGCGCAGGATGCCCTTTCTCCTCGTTCGCAGCGACCCGGTAGCTGTACGGAGTGGTGCCGGAGTGGTGGTTGATTGCATACCCCTTCTCCTTGCCCTTGTTCCGGTTAGCCGCGTTCCGGGCACACATCCTCTGCAAAACACAGTTGATCATATAATTAACATATCAGATTAGGGAGAACTAATTAACTAAGCTTGTAGCTATAAATAAATATTCTTTACCTTGTAAGCGTCGTCCTCAAAGTGGGCTTTGAGGTACTCCCACTGCTCCGGTCGGTGGATGAACTCCCAAGGCGTCGCCTTTGATACTTCGACGTAGTGCGTGTGGCAGTCGTACTTCCAGTCCTTGTAGATCTTGGCAGCGGTCTCGTCGATGTATCTCCACATGCCTGTCTCGGTGGCAGGGAGGTCATACCACATCTAGTAGACAACAATTGTTCAAAAATGCATTAGAAATTGAACATCATATTTCAACTTTAGAAATAATGAGAAAAAAATCCGAAATTATTCTAAAATAGAAATTTTACCTCCATATAATGGGTAAGTGCATCTCTGTGCTCGTCAGCCAGCTCTGCATATGACGGCGCCAGCATTGGCACTTTGGTCCGGACGGCGCAGCCGATGTCTCGAGACATCAATGTCCTCCACTTCAACTCTGCAGGACCCTTATGCTCTTCCGCGTACACAACCTTCAGAGGTTTCCCGCCGTTTAGCCCCTTCAAGTATGCCGTCTTTGTCCCCGTGATGATGCCAAGCTTCTCATTCTCCACTTCAACTCTTTCCCCCGTTGACATATTAACAATCTCTGCCAATATAATGCACAAGGGTACCAATATGCAATAGTAAGCAGCAACACAGCAACACAGCAACACAGCAGCATAAAAAAGAACAGGAAAAATAACTAATGCAGGAAAAATAACTAACTTAGCAACACAGCAACTAAGATGAAAAGAGAGATATGACACTGCCCTAATATGAAAAGAATCAATGAAACATATTCCAATCCATGCCCATGTTATTTTTTCTTCAAATTTCATCACATAAGATAATGTACAGAAATCCCTATCCAAATCAATGAAATCAGTTCCCCTCATGCTTGTACACAAATATGATACAATAATCCAACAGATATCATAGTTTAATCCATATAATGAACACATACAGCAGTGTGCTTCTCAAACCCCTAATGCAGCAGCCTGGCAAAACATTTCGAATCTTAAAGCGTGCTAGTTTCCCACTTAGCCAGCAAGTTATATACCTTAAATTAGTGGGTGTCAAAATCACACATAAATCACAGGGTATTCCAACAAAGTAGGAGACTATCTTTCTTAAATGGCTAATGCAGCTTTCTTATCGATGCAGCTTTTTGGCTACCATTAATACCCTCAATATTTCACTACATGTAAAAAACCAAAATTCTGCAACTCCATGATCAGAACTCAGAAATGGAGAAATTCAAAGAAACATTTGAACCAAAAATACGAAGATTAATATTTGGGAAACAAGAAAGAAATGAATAAAAAATAAGAAATCCTTGACAGAATTGCTCAGGTACCACACATGGAAATATATATTATAACAAAGCAATAAGGCAGCTTCTAAGACCCAAATATCCAAAATGAGATACTAGGGGATTTTGTGTTATGCAACCAGGAATCACACTATATATGTTTGGAGCATATCAAATCTGTGTTAGCTTATAGTCCAATCTTGGGTTTGCAGCTTATAGTCTAATCTTGTCGTTCATTAGTTTCTTTTCTGATTAATGTGTTGCGAAAAGGGCAATTAAGGCCAGCTAACCCAGCTTTCTGTAATGTTAAAGAATGATTTGATTGATTATAGCCTAATCCAGTCGCTTCATTATTTGGTGTAAATTACAGTAGTAGTGTTGTTTTATGGTTGTCTTGTTTTTGAGTTAGCATATAATCCACTTTTACAGACTAAGGAAGAAGAGGCATTAGGCATGAGAGAAATGGTCCAGAAGTTTCTTATTTCTCCATTCTTAGATAGACCAGAAATATGATCATGAAAAACCTTGTGTGTTGCTGATGTGGGACTATCAGAAAATAGCTATACAACTACCATAAGAAAGTAAAGAAACAAAACAATTGTTTGGCAGATAAAGAATGAAAATTGTCTGGATTATAAGGAAAATCCGAAAAACAAGTGAAGAAGATGAATTAGCTGGAGGGAAAAACAATGTGTAAATGCACTTAGAGCTGAAGAAGGCACTTGATCTCAGATATGTGAATAAAATTAGAAAGTATAAACCAATTCTAACAAAAGCGTATGGTTGTATACACAATATAAATGATCAAAAGAGCTACATATATAGTGTGCTTTCACACTTTCTTGTACTGCTAGGCCCTGTACATTATCTGGGTAACAAATAACATACATTATACTGAACATTATATTCATGATGTATCATCACCACAATCAAACACATGCATGCAGCAATTAACAGGATTAACATGCTAGCTAGGTAGGTCGCAAAGGCATTGAAATTCAAAAGGGTTATTCCAATCAACAACAATAATCCTGACATCCACATAAGCATGACAAGCAAAGACACCCAATTTACCAAACAGAGAGATAAAGTTTACATATGAGATCAAAAAAAGTACCCGGCTGCTTAGGACCCCTTTTGGTCCGAATGCGTAACGGAGGACCGGCCTCGGTGTGCCCTTCCACGGCGGCAGCCCCGGCTCCAGCGGTGGCGCCAGCGCCAGCTCCGCTTCCGCCAGCTCCGGCTCCGCCAGCGCCGCTTCCAATAGGGCCCGACCCCAACGCGTCTGTCTCGTCCAAAGACGGGGCCGGTACCAAGGTCCCCACCGCCGCTCCCGTCATGGCGGCATTTGCCGTATCCGACCCCGTCGCCGCCGCCAGCTTCGCCGCCGCGGCCGCCGCTCTGGCCAGAGCTTCTGCCGCCATCCTCTCCCTCCTCGCCTCGAGCTCCTTCTTCCTCTTCTGGGCACTACAACCAGGTGCCATTGATGATTTGGGAATTGGGGTTAGGGTTTGCAGGTCCGGATTTGGGGGTTAGGGTTTGAAGGACAGGATTTGGGGGTTTGAAGGTCCGGATTTGGGGGTTTGAAGGTCCGGATTTGGGGGATTGGGGATTGGGGTTAGGGTTTCGGGTTAGGGTTTCGGGTTAGGGGAAATTAGAGAGAGAGAGCGGGAAAAATTGGGAATTTTTGGTTGAAATCGGGCTAATGAGGAAGAAGAGACTGAAACTGAATATATCAGATATGAAGCGACGACTTTTGCCATAACTCGTCGCTTCAATTTAAATGAGCAAAATTCGTCGCTTCAAGTGTTTAATGCGACGAAGATGTATTCAATATTGGTCGCTTCATTTATTTCATGCGACGAATTTTTCTTCAATATTCGTCGCTTCATATTTGTTCTGCGACGATCTTAGTTTTAATATTCGTCGCTTCACGTGTCATGCGACGAATCTTTTGAATATTCGTCGCTTCACGTGTCATGCGACGAACCTTTTGAATATTCGTCGCTTCATATGAACCGAACATATGAATATTATGCTTATATATATATACATATTTTTTTCTCGAATAATAGCATTTTTAAAACAT
This sequence comes from Potentilla sterilis, assembly GCA_963682095.1. Lineage (NCBI taxonomy): Eukaryota > Viridiplantae > Streptophyta > Magnoliopsida > Rosales > Rosaceae > Potentilla > Potentilla sterilis. Next base: position 1,518,639 of record OY821761.1, read on the forward strand.
AAATATAAAATTACAACACCACGTGGTTTACATCATCATCATCATATTACAACTGTTAACATATTTACTAGTACTCTTCCTCGTCGTCGTCCCCGCTATCATCGTCTTCATCTTCCTCGTCATCATCGAATTCACTGTCTTCATCTTCCTCGTCGTCATCAAATTCATCGTCTCCATATTCCGATGCCTCACTGTTTGATTCTTCATTCTGTTCGTGCACTTCTAAATCGAGTTGGAGATTAGATGTATGAATATGGTAAAATTGCAGTGAACTAAGTGCGTCCTCTTGGTAAGGCTCCGGAATTTGATTGCCTGAAGGAGGCCTTCCACCTTCTGTTGCTAGGACTTCGGCACTGTATACATTTCGGTGCGACATTTGTTGCACCACCTTCCAAGTACCACCTGCCATAGGATCGTCCAAGTAGAAAACTTGTTTTGTCTTCACAGCAAGACAGAATGGTGAATTCTCATAGTAACTAGTATTTGTATCCACTGAGATCAGACCATGATCTACCTTGATGGTGTCAATGTCTTCGGCGGTCTCATCGTCAGTGGTGTTGTGCCATATAACTTTGAACAGTACGACCGAGAGATTGTCTGGATAACATACCTCGACGACGTAGTCAAGATGGCCATAGAAGTGTTGGGACATGTTTCCAGCTTTCGTGGTTAACATCACCCCGCTATTTTGAGTCACGAGCCTTCGATCTCTATCGAATGAAACATACTTGACACCGTTCACATAGCACGCCTTATAAATCCGAGTGAATTGCGGACCTCGAGCCAATGACCATATTCCTTTGTTATAATTAACGTCTTCAGCATCACGACGACGAGTTGTCTGAAAAAAAGATGGTGTTAGTGTTATACCATTTAGGGTTTAGGAAAAAAAAAAAAAACGTCCCTAAATTTCCGTACATATCTTAAGAACCATCGGTGGAAACTCCGCCTCATGAGACGCTCGTCATACTCGTCACCATGTTTCTCTATGTACATCTGCAAATGAGTGTACATGTACTCTTGAGCCTCTTCTGTATCGGTCAAAATTTGCCAATGAGCCTCAGCCGTTTGCTCCTCTGTTAACCTGATATTGTTGGTAGTATCTGAAATACACGGCTGCACTAACTGCGAAACGCAGCTAATATCCCATATTGGGGGATCGGGTTGTTCTACATCTTCCAATTGCAAATAAGACTTACAGTACGTCACCGACTCCCATGATATGTATCTTTCTGCAATACTCCCCTCCGGATAACGTGTATTACTCATTGACTGTTTATAATCACCTAATTGCCTATAAAATGATGAATATAATTAGTGCATATACCTTTCGTAACTTTAATTTTAGTTTGAACAAATGAAACATTTTTTGTTAGTGCGTATACCTTTCTGTCGGATACATCCATGTAAAATGTACTGGGCCTGTAAGCATAACTTGTTCGGGAAGGTGAACCATGAGATGAACCATAGAGGTGAAGAAATGTGGAGGAAAAATCAACTCTAAATTGCACAGAATGATCACTATCTCATCTTTCATTTGTGCAACCTCAACCTTCTTCAATTCCCTAGCACATAATTTGCGAAACCAATTTGACAATGCTATCAACGGCTTCACGACGTTATTTGGCAAAAATCCTCGGATAACCACTGGAAGAAGACGTTGAAGCAGGACATGGCAATCATGCGTCTTCAATCCATAGAACTTTTTCTCAGATAGTTTGACCTTATTTCTCAAACTTCCCGCATAGCCAAGTGGATACCTAACACCGCGAAACCATTCTAATACTTCTTCACGGAGATGCTCTTCAACTAAAAATGGTGCATGAGGAACCTTTCCCGTCCTCTTTTGAGCTTCCGAACACCACTGCCTTTTGCGGATTTTCCTTTTCGCCAACGCTTCGCGGGCCCTTGGACCATCCTTAGTCTTTCCTTCAATTGCAAGAATGGTGGCAACGATATTATCACCCACGTTCTTTTCAATGTGCATGACATCTAAACAGTACCTGTGTAACAAAGATGACCAATAAGGAAGGATCCAGAAAACGCTCTCGTGGGTGAAACATTGTCTGTTGTTTGGATTATAAGGGCCATGAAAATCCGGATGCTGGCTAAGAGTGGCGTAACGGTGTGACCTAATTTCCTCCAAGATTTCATCCCCGTCCATATGAGCTGGTCTTTTTCGCCACTCTGGCTTTCCGTTAAATGCCAAACTGGATCGCATTGGTGAATTCTCGTCAAGCCATTTTCGATGCCCTTCATAAACGATTCTCCCACAAATATGCTCCGCCGTAAGCTCATGTAGACAAATTGGACATGCCTTGTACCCTTTCACTGTTGAGCCTGCAAGCATCCCTAAACCAGGAAAGTCACTTATCGTACACATCAGCGCTACCTTCATCATGAATACATCATTGTCGACTCTGTCAAAAGTAGGGACTCCATTTTCCCACAAATTTTTGAGCTCGTCGATCAGTGGACGAATGAGTACACTAAGGCACTTTCCTGGAGATTTAGGGCCAGGAATCAAGACGGCAAGCATATTATATTCCTTCCTCATACACATATTAGGGGGTAGATTAAATGGCATCACAACCACCGGCCATGTACTATGCTGGGTTGTCATTGTTCCAAATGGACTAAAACCATCAGTTGCCAGTCCAAGCCGCACATTTCTTCCCTTAATGTCGTCGAAACCAGGAAATGTCCTGTTAAAATGTTGCCATGATTCTCCATCAGATGGGTGCCGGAGGGTACTTTCATCTACTCCCCTCTCCTTGTGCCATCGCATATGCTTTGCTGTGTGTGGAGACATAAATAGGCGTTTCAACCTTGGAGTGACAGGGAAATACCAGATTACTTTTTTTGGAATGGCATCCGTATCTGGCTTATATCTTTCAGCACCACATACTGGACAAGTCCGACGGTACTTATCTTCATCCCCTCTGAATAGGTAACAGTTGAACTCACAAACATGAATTTTTTCATATCCAAGGGAAAGATCCTTTAGGATTTTTGTAATTCTCGAATAACTGACAGGGAAATTTTGCTTTTTAAAAAACTTATGCAACCATCTGCACAATTTATCAAGACTTGTATCCGACCATCCGTGTTCAACTTTAATTTCCATTGCATGTAATATGGCATTTAATACAGTTTCTTCACTCCCTTCATATAATGGGGTTTGAGACTCCTTTAGAAGTCTTTCATACTTAGCATAATCATCATCTACCATGTCATTAAACTGAACTTCAGCGTTTTCTTCAACGACATTGTGCGGTGCATCTGCATGGTATCCAGGATAGTATGGAAATACATCTTGTATAATCTCCACAGGCGGGATTGCTGAAGGACCGACAACACTGGAAGCCTGGGCTCTGTCTTGAAGCCACTGTCTCCGTTTACTGATCATTGCCGGTTGAGCAGAAACTTCCCCGTGTAGGTGCCAAACTGTGTAAGTCGGATCCAAACCATGGTGCAAGCAATCATGGTAAATCTCTATCAGTCTCTTATAATAAGGACCATTTCTACAAACTGCGCACGGACAAGGGAGAAATTCGATTCCAACAGTGCGAGCGGAAACAAAATTGATGAAGTTAACTAAGCCTGTGCTGTAATCAGGGTGTGTAAAGTGAAGATTCATCCAAGATTTGTCGGGGACATCATCCATGTTTCCTGTCAGAACATAAACAGACAATATGCATAAGGTTAGCACACAACATTTATGATACAATCAAAACCTGTCCCAACACTTCTTCTCCTTATGCCTCCGGGTTGGGTCCTATCCCCTTCAGGCGAACACGAGTTTGTTGATCCTTTTGTTATTCATGTGGTTTCAGCTACAATTTCGGAAAATTTCGGCAGCATCTCCCTACAGTTCCTCAAGTGCACAAAAATCTAAACAACCTAATTTGCACTCGAGGAACATTGTAGAGAGACAATGTCGAAACTATGTCCCAAAACGTAAACTGAAACCACATGAATAACAAAAGGATCAACAAACTCGTGTTCGCCTAAAGTGTCCAAAAATGGGACAATTCGAGAATCAACAACCCATCTCGATCAACTAGATGCGTTGTTGATTCTCAAACGGGAGTTCTAAGCTGATAAACACCACAATTATATATAACACGAAACAATAAATTTACACACGGCACCACACTCCCTCACTAAGCCACTCGCATGTTTCAGAAACCCTAACTACCACAATTCACACACAACACAAACAAATTACATCGTAAAATTCAAATTTCACTACATTTCACTCTTTCACAAAATGTCATTTTCACTATATTTGGATTTAACTAAATTTTACGGTTTCACTAAATTAAGCTGAAATTCAATTTCATTAACTTTCCCAATTTCACTAAATTTCCCAATTTCACCCAATTTCTCTAAAATTCAATTTCACTAAATATAACAATTTCACAAATTAACTAACATAATCTCAATTTCACCAAAATCAACCCCAACTCCAACTCCAATTCAAACACCCAACACTAAAAACAACACAAAACACATTATAAACCAAATCCAACTCAAGAAATCAAACACTAAATTCAACCAATCAAACCAAAATATGGTGATTCCAATGAAGAGGATATATTATACTAACCTACAAAGCAATTGGAAGAGAACACCCAAGCTTCCGGACCCCGAAATTGACGAAATCAGCAGTTTTGGAGATTTTTCGCAGCTGCTACAGTGTTTTACCCAATTTTTTCGACCTCCTGTGTTCTGTCTAAGCTGAGGGCTTTATAGCAGATTTCAAAAGTTGAAGCGACGAAGATTGTACAAAATCCGTCGCTTCGTTTAATATTATGCGACGAAGTTTCGAAACTCGTTGCAATTTTTCGTATATGAGCGACGAATATTGACGAAGTTCTTCAACTTTGTCGCTTGAATTTTGAGTCGGCGACAAAGGTTAAATTTTCGTCGCTTCAGTTTACACAACACTGTTCTTTTGCGACAAAATATTAAAAGTCGTCGCTTCAATAATTGTGAGCGACGACTATAGATTAAAATTCGTCGCTCACAATTTCTGAAGCGACAAATACAATATTGGTCGCTTCAATGTGTTGAGGCGACGAAGATTGATATTCGCTTTTCAATATTCGTCGCTTCATAGTTGATTTCCAGTAGTGTTATCTAGTCGGTTGTCAAGGTTTGGTGTCGGTAGCATATTTATTTCACCAGCGTGTCTCAGTCGGCAAAATATTTATTTGTAAGTGAGAGATGAACATGATGCTTTTAATCCATTCAGGGACATCCGGTACAATTGAAACGAAACTTGATGTTTTTTTCTTATCATTTGGAATGTAGATGAGCAATACATAGAACGATAACCAGACAATCAAATTCCGAAGATCAATTCAATAATTCGAAGCGCATAATTTCACGACTCACTACCACATGTAAATAGGACGCTCGAACGCTTTTGCATAAGTATCGATTTCCAACTTATTCGACTTTTACTAGAAAAACTACTAGTCTAGACTGATCGAGTCACTTAAAGAAGTAAAATAGAGACGTTATGACAAAACAAAATTGAACAAATTACGACACAGAAACTTCGACAGTGCATTCCTTAAAAACGATCAACCTATAAACGGTCGACTTGTTGCATGCTCCACCTGCTTAGTTGCTGCTCCACCCGGAAGTCTTAACTTGACAAACTCAGGATCGAACAAACCCCTTCTTGCGCAAGGAAACTTCGGTTGAGGACAACCAAGATCGTAAGACAATCTTTTTCCAAATGTAGTCATGGATACGCTCGAGGGGAGTGAGCTGAAGTGGCTTCAATGACTCTGTGAATCTCCGGAGCCTGAAATCCTCCTCACTCTCCTCCGGAAACTTCTCTATTACATCACCGAATTCAACCCTACCGTAAAGTGTACGTTCAATGGGGTTCCTTACATGATCGCTGCATCGTGCCTTGTGTTGACTATTGTGCATATCTAGAGGAATTAATATTGTGCATATTTAGAGGAATTAGGATTCCTAATGTAAAGCTGTAATTGATTTATTCTTTATTCCTTTCCTATTAGGAATCTTGTAATAGCTGTATAAATACCCACTTTGGGGATGAATGAAATATAACATTGAAACTCTAAACACTTTACCTCTCTTCTTTTCTACTTGGCATCAGAGCCATCCCTGTAGACCTATCGACAAAACCCTATTTTTTGTCACCCACTACACCTTAAAATTCCGCTGCCATGACTAATGTTATTGAACGAGTTGAAGGGTCCGACTCTGCTGAGACCTCTTCTCCTCCACCTCCTCCACCTACATCTACCTCCATCCACTACCACCAAGAAACCTCCTCTTTTCCAATTGGAGTTCTCTTGGATGACTCAAACTACTCTACATGGGCTCCGACTATGCAGATGCGCATCGGAGGCCGGACAAGCTTGGATTTATTACTGGTTCCAAGACTGCTCCGCCTTCTGGAACCCCTGAACATGAAACTTGGGCCACTGACAACGAGAAGGTGAAGAGTTGGCTGATCGACAACATGTCTCCTGGCATCGTTCGGCGCTATCTCCGTCTCAAGACTACTGCTGAGATCTGGAAGGCCCTCCAGTTGACCTATTATGATGATCAGGATTTTACCCGGATCTATGAGTTACATCGTCTCTGCTTTACTGCCAAACAAGCGGGACGTCCCTTGTCTGTTTACTACAATGAGATGGTTGCTTGGCTTGAAGAATTGGATCAACGAGTGACGTCTCTCAACGACAACGTCGATGCCATTATTCTGGACACCAGTTATCAGAAGATGCTTCGGGTACATATGTTCTTGGGAGGTTTAGATCCTGAATTTGAACAAATACGGGGGGAGCTTCTTCGTCGGGAGGACTTATTGAGTCTCGACAAGACATATGCTTATGTCCGTCGTGCTCACACTGACAGACTTGCCCATTCTGCCGGCCCGAGTCAGCCTGCAGTCATGAATACCACCATCTCTCCACCACCGGCCTCGGTTTCGGCTCCTCAGGCTGCTGTGGCTCAGCGTCGGTCTAATTCCCGTTTTGAGCGTCCTCCCAACCCGTTTGCAAACTTGGTCTGCCCTTTGTGTAAGGATAAGGGTCACTCTCTAGACAACTGTTTTGCCAAGATTGGATACCCTGACTGGTGGGGCGATCGCCCAAAGAAGACATTGCCTAAACCTACGGGCAATGCCGCTCCCGCCACCTCTGCTTCTGCTCATCTCGTCCAATCAGGTATGTCTGGTAAGGTCTCTCTTGCTACATCTTGTGGGAATAATGCTTGGATAATTGATACCGGTGCATCTGACCATATGACTAATACCCCTAGTTTAGTGAAGTCTCTACACCCTCCTTCTTCACCTAGTGTATCTACCGCTAATGGCTCTCCTTCTTCTATTATTGGTGAAGGCTCTGTCACTCTCTCTCCCACCCTTACTATTGATTCGGTTTTAGTTGTCCCTGCTCTAGCCTATAACCTTTTGTCTGTTAGTCAAATTACTATGGCTCTCTCATGTTCTGTCGCGTTTTATCCCAATTACTGTGTTTTTCAGGACATCCTAACACGGCAGATTCTTGGTTATGGTACTAGACGGGGGAAGCTGTACTATCTTGATTTGACGACCAGTGGGGAGCAGCAGTTGAGTCAAGCCAACAGTGTTACCAGCTTAGAGAGGGTCAAGGAGGACGTTTGGTTATGGCATCGTCGTTTAGGTCATCTTTCTTTTGGTTATCTTAAGAAGTTACAACCCCATCTGTTTATAGGTGTTGATGAGTTTGGTTTTAAGTGTGATGTTTGTGAGCTGGCCAAGGGCCACCGTGTTTCCTATTCTCCCAGTTTGAATAAATGTTCAGTTCCGTTTATGAAAATTCATTCTGATGTTTGGGGTCCTGCTAGAGTTTCTACACCCACTGGGGCTCGTTACTTTGTTACCTTTATTGATGAGTGCACCCGGATGACTTGGGTATCATTGATGACCTGCAAAAGTGAAGTCTTCTCTCGCTTCACTGAATTTCACAAGATGGTGATGACACAATTCCAACAGCCTATCCGTGTCCTTCAATCTGACAACGGAGGTGAGTATGTTAGTAGCTCCATGTCGACATATCTGGCCTCTCATGGAATCCGTCATCAAACTTCTATTGCATACACTCCTCAACAGAATGGCTTGGCTGAACGTATGAACAGGACACTGCTTGAGGTTGTTCGTGCCTCTTTGTTTGGCATGAATGTCCCTCGCTCTTATTGGGGTGCTGCTGTTACTTCTGCCGCTTACCTGATCAACCGGACTCCTTCCCGGGTTATTGATTTCCAAAGTCCACTCCGAAAGTTACAAGACTTGCTGCAGGTCCCCTCTCTTCCTAATCTTGAGCCTCGGGTGTTTGGTTGCACAGTGTATGTCCATATTAACAAGCAGTTGCGTGGCAAGCTGGATCCCTGTGCCTTGAAATGCATCTTCATTGGTTATGCTGACTTTCAGAAAGGTTATCGTTGCTATGATCCTATTACCAAGAAGACTCATGTGTCATTAGATGTCTCTTTTCGTGAGTCTGAACCGTTTTACTCAGGGGGAGTTTCAGCGTCTTCCCTTCAGGGGGAGAGTGCTTGTGAAGGTAATACTCTTACTCTACCTGAATTTGATGACTTAGAACAGTTGGAGATGCGTTTTGGAGGTTCTGACAAAACTGGTCCGGAGCAGAATGACAGCATCGACCGGTCGAGAGATGGTCTTCGACCGGTCGAACATGTTGCATCGGATGTACAGAACGAAGTCATCGACCGGCCGAGTGATGGTCTTCGACCGGTCGAACATGTTGCATCGGATGGACATAACGAAGTCATCGACCGGTCGAGTTATGGTCTTCGACCGGTCGAAAACCCGGTAATGGACGGACAGAATGAAATCATCGACCGGTCGATGAATGTGGCTCGACCGGTCGAAAATGCTGCTGACAGAGAGGTTGTTTCAGTTTTCCAAAATCAAGATAGTACCACAGCTACCTTCCCCTCGTCTACATCACCAGCTGAGATCGCTGTTCAGGATGCTCCACTTGAGGTACGTAAATCTAACCGGGTAACTAAAGGAGTTCCTAAACAGCAATATGAACCTAGTATAGATGCAAAAGCCAAATACCCTATTGCTAAATATGTCTCCCACCATAGGTTGTCTGAGTCTCATGCACTTGTTGTTAATCAATTATCTTCAGTATCTATTCCTAGCAATGTACAGGATGCCTTAACAGATCCCAAGTGGAAGCAAGCCATGAATGAGGAACTCGAAGCCCTGCAGAAGAATGAGACTTGGGATATGATTCCTAGGCCTCCTGGTATGAAGACTGTTGGATGCCGCTGGGTATTTACCGTAAAGCTCAAGGCTGACGGAAGCATTGATCGCTATAAAGCTCGACTGGTTGCCAAGGGTTACACCCAGAAGTATGGAATTGATTACCAAGAGACTTTTGCACCTGTTGCCAAGATTAACACTGTAAGAATTCTTATTGCTCTTGCAGCTCGTTATGATTGGCCCCTACGACAGTTTGACGTAAAGAATGCCTTCTTGAATGGTGACTTGGAAGAAGAAGTATACATGGATGCTCCACCAGGTGTCATCTGCAAACCAGGTGATGAAGGAAAAGTGTGCTACTTGAAAAAGTCCTTATATGGTCTGAAGCAGTCACCTAGAGCATGGTTTGGGCGCTTCTCCAAAGCAATGAAGAAGTTTGGATATCGCCAGTGTAATTCCGATCATACCTTGTTTGTGAAACGCAACAATGGTAAGACTACTGCCTTGATAGTGTATGTTGATGACATGGTGGTTGCAGGAGATGATCCGTGTGAGATGGCAAGTCTCCAAAAGCAGCTGTCTCTGGAATTTGACATGAAAGATTTGGGAGACCTGAAGTATTTTCTGGGAATCGAAGTTGCAAGATCCAAGCATGGGATTACATTGTCCCAACGAAAGTATATCTTGGATCTTCTTGCTGAGACAGGTCTGTTGGACTGCAAGCCTGCTGTCACTCCTATTGAGCAGAATCACAAGTTGGAGCTTCTTCCAGATCAAACTCCAACGAATAAGGCCAGGTATCAGCGTTTAGTTGGGAGACTTATTTACTTATCACATACTAGACCTGATATTGCATATGCTGTCAGTGTGGTGAGTCAGTTTATGCATAACCCTGGAGTAGATCATATGAGTGCAGTACTCCGTATTCTCAGATATTTAAAAGGCACACCTGGTAAGGGGCTACTATTTGTAAGAGACAACGAGTTGTGTGTCTCTGATTTTGTCCAGGAGGTGTGTGTTTCAGGTTATAGTGACGCTGATTGGGCTGGTGATCATACCAACAGGGCGTCTACTTCAGGTTATTTTACTTTCATTGGTGGAAGTTTAGTAACCTGGCGTAGTAAGAAGCAGAATGTCATTGCTCGCTCTAGTGCAGAAGCCGAGTATCGAGGAATGGCAAATGGCGTGTGTGAATTGTTATTGATCAAGAATGTGCTTAAACAACTAGGTTTCAAACTCCAGAAACCTATGGATTTACATTGTGATAATACAGCTGCTATTGAGATTGCTCATAACCCCGTACAGCATGACAGAACTAAACATGTGGAGGTGGATCGACATTTCTTAAGGGATAACCTTGACAAGAAGATTATCCGGTTTCCCTTTGTGTCATCTGAAGAACAGTTAGCTGATGTTCTTACTAAAGGTCTGTCACATGATGCCTTTAGTAAATGGATTATCAAGTTGGGCATGATTGACATCTACGCGCCAACTTGAGGGGGAGTGTTGACTATTGTGCATATCTAGAGGAATTAATATTGTGCATATTTAGAGGAATTAAGATTCCTAATGTAAAGCTGTAATTGATTTATTCTTTATTCCTTTCCTATTAGGAATCTTGTAATAGCTGTATAAATACCCACTTTGGAGATGAATGAAATATAACATTTAAACCCTAAACACTTTACCTCTCTTCTTTTCTACTCCTTGAACCCTAATTTCACCAATCAGGAATTCAGCATAAGGGGAGTACTCTTCGTCGTCGGAGAAACTAAGCAGTTGCATATCATCAGGCCAGCTGATATTATCTTTCTTAGTGGAAACGTGATGAATACACAACTTTTTAAATCTTCTAAGCCTGAAATCTTCCTCACTTTCTCCAGAGAATTTCTCAACTAAGACTTCGGCAAGGTCGAACCGTTGGGACTGCTTGGTTATCTGACAGAACATGCTCTCGACTATCTCCGTCTGATCCTCAGAGTCTAGTCCCCTGAATAAACGAATGGACTCAGAGTAGCGCTTTTGCTGGGACATTATCTTTCTTATCTCCTGGAAGATATACAGTCGGGTAGAGATGGGAACTTGACTAAACAGCTCTTTAAATCTTCTCATTCTGCACTCTTCCTCGCGATCATTACTTGTCTGATCTTGTGCTTCTACAATTCTTCTTTTGGTTTTGAAACCTGATTCTAGTAGATTAGACATTTCATCGATCTTCTGTTGTTGGTACTTGGCTGATAGTAGGCTGAACCCAAAAGTCGAGAGATGAAAGATTAGTTCAACACCACTGTTCACTGAGTCCGAATCTTGAGGCTCAACGATCATTCTGCTTGAGTCATGCATTCCCCATTCTTTTAGTTTCTCTTCAGCAATCTCAAGGAACTTTTCTTGGACTCTAAAATCAACTACTTTCTTGCACAGCTCTGTAAATCTTCTGAGTTTGAAGTCCTCTCGCTTTCGTCCTGCATACGTTTCTCAGTCGGAACACCTTTGATTCCCTCGGCAAGCTGTTCAATGAGCATGTCTTGACGCCATGCAAGGATCCAAATAACAGATAAACCTAAGAAAAATTCAGCAAAACACGACTTCCAATTCGAACCATTCTCATTGTTGGATGTCACTTGTTGTTCTTCACTTATATCAGTTTTTTTTCCAGGAAACAAAACTCTTGTAAACATGACGGGTGTAATCTCTAGACAGCTGAGTGAATCTTCTGAGTCTGAACTCCTCTTCAGTTTCTTTGGGATTCCAGAGATTCGCGGGTGTACGATGAACGATTTGTTCAATCAGCTGTTGTTGATGCTCTGCGTCTAGTTGCTTGAATGAAGCTAACAACTCCCCCAGCTGCCTGTCACGCTTGAGTTTCTGTATAAATTCGGATAGGAAAAGCTTCAGCTGATCAGAGAAGGAAATCTTCATGAACAGCTCTGCAAATGTTCTCAGTCTGAAAGCCTCATCACTTTGCCCGAGAAATTGCACATCTTCAGTGTTGACAGTGTGGCTGATTTCTTCTATTTTCTCTTGCTTCATTCTCGTCGTTTAGATTCGAGGTGACCACTTTTGCTACAAAAGTCGTCACTTCGATATTTCAAGCGACGACTTTAAAGTTTGTCGCCGAATACTGAGCCACGAAGTTTGGGTCGTCTCCTCCAATTCGAGGCGACGAATGTTAGGTGGTCGCTTCGAATTCTAAGGGACGAAGTTTGGTTCAAAATTAGTCGTCGCTTGAAAACTAAGCGACGAAGTTTGGTTCAACATTCGTCGCGAGAGTGCATGTTACAGAGAAGAAAACATGGGATTGATCAAATTTCATGCGACGAATATTGAACCAAACTTCGTCGCTTCATGTCTCTTACAGAGAAGAAAAAAATGTTCATTCGTCTGGTTTGAACCAATGTCAGACGGCGATGAGGGGGGAGATACGCCTCCCGATACTAGTGCTCACCACTCCCACACTAGTATCTGGACTCGCCTCAATCTCCCCATTTTCTATTCAAATTGAAATCTCACTCCCAAACTCAAATTTCACCACTGAAAAAAAAAATCTAAAGCTCTCCTCCAATGGCCTCCGCCGTGCCAGAGAGGTCGATCGCTACCTCCACGCCGTCGATGAAATCCAACGCTCCACGTCTGCCGCCTCTCTCTCTGACGACGACCACCAGTCCAACTCTCCTCCGCCATCTAGATCGCCATGGCCCGCCTCGAAGACGAGTTCCGCAACATCCTCCTCAACCACACCTCCCCCATCTAGCCCGACTCCCTCTCTGATCCCTCCTCCTCCCGCTTCTCCAACACCAACGACTTCTCCGCCGACGACTTCGAAACTGACGCCGCCGGCTCCTCCACTCCCAAAGCCTCCGACGACCTCCTCCGCCGCGGTGACTCCTCCGCCGCGGTGACTCCTCCAACACCTACCGCTCCACCCCTCATATCATCACCAGTTCACCACCACCATCATTATCAGCACCACCGCAAAAAAGTCAAGCTCTTTAAGCTAAGCTAAGCTCAGCCTCCTCTGATGGAACCCTCACCTCCGTCCTCCCCGCCGGAGCTCGACGCGGCGGAAAGGATCATCCTCCACTGGGACTCCACCGCCTCCGAGGAGGCCCGCGAGCGCATGATCTTCGAAGGCCACCGTAACGAGGACCACGTGGCGCTCGTCAAGCTATACAGATACGAGGCCGAGCTCTCTACGATCTGCGCCGGAATCTTAGACCTGCTTCAGAGCCACCTAGTCCCGTTAGCCACCGCCGCCATGGCGAGCCAGACGGCGAGGGTGCGACGATGGAGAAAATTTGAGAAGGGAGAGAGCTCCGGATGAGAGAATTGAGATGTAATTGGGGAGGGTGGGCTTTTATATGAATTGGGGAGTGAATTATGGTCGTTGGATATGGGTGTAATCGACGGCTCATAGGGTCGATCCGCGCAATGTCTTTTAATTGGTTTTCAACATGTGGCACAGATTCTGCTTTTTTAAACACTGACGCAACGAAGTAATACAAAATCCGTCGCTTCAATAATATTTAAAAGATTACAAGATTTTTATCAGATTATACTCAAGTGTACAACTTTTCGAAGCAACTATATAAAAAAAAGTCAATTTTTGAAAAACACTGTGAAATAACATTTGATTGTTATGATGAAATACGGTTTTGGTAAAAAAAATCACTTAAATCCGACAAAGTTAGAGCCCCGATTGATACGGTCAACCTTATTTAAACGTATCTCTCTCTATGGGGAACCATAGTATCGGGAGGTAAAAGTTACTAAATTTTTACATGGCTGATTATGTCTCATCTATTTGATAGTTTAATGTTTGAAAGAGTTGACGAAACAGGGTCATCTAAAGGTACGTAATAGCGTTTTCGTGTGATAAGTTTTATGAAAATATAGTTGACCGTTTCGATCGAGCATCGAGCGTTCACGAAATGAGTTGATTTTTCTACTCTACTTATATTTAACTATAAAGATCACATCAGACGGTCAAAATTTTCATTTTCTGAATTTATCCATTATAATGACAACATGCTTACTAATACAGTATAACTTGATTATATGATTATACTCAAGTGTACAACTTTTCGAGTGTACAACTCAAGTGTACAACTTGATTATATAAAAGAAGTCAAATTTTGAAAAACACTGTGAAATAACATTTGATCGTTATGATGAAATACAGTTATGGTAAAAAAAATCACTTAAATCCGACAAATTTAGAGCCCCGATCGATGCGGTCAACCTTATTTAAACGTATATCTCTCTATGAGGAACCATAGTATCAGGAGGTAAAAGTTACCAAATTTTTACATGGTTGATTACGTCTCATCTATTTAAGAGTTTAATGTTTGGAAGAGTCGACGAAGCAATGTCATCTAAAGGTACGTAATAGCGTTTTCGTGTGATAAGTTTTATGAAAATATGGTTGACCAGATTTTAAAACATGAAGCGACGACTATTTCTCAAACCTCGTCGCTTCGTTTCATATGTCAGCGACGAATATTGACGAAGGTTATCAACTTCGTCGCTTGAATTTTGAGTCGGCGACGAAGATTGAATTTTCGTCGCTACAGTTTACAAAACATTGTTCGAAGGCGACAACATACTAATATTCTTCGCTTCAATAATTTGTGAGCGACGACTATTGATCAAAAGTGATCGTTCTCGTTTTCTGAAGCGACAAATCCAATATTGGTAGCTTCAATGTGTTGAGGCGACAAAGTTTGTTTTTTCCGTTTCAATATCCATCGCTTTTTTTTTTTTGACAAAATATTCATCGCTTCAGTCCTGGTTTCCAGTAGTGGAGACATAAGGGCTAAGGCCAATGCTATTCGAGCACGGGGAAAACAAAGACGATGAAATTCTGGTGTACGAGAAGGTCCCAAAGGAGCTCAACTACAATAAGTTGATGGAACAAAGCAAGTTTTGCTTGTGCCCTAGTGGTTGGGAAGTGGCAAGTCCAAGGATTATTGAATCGCTTCAATCAGGACGTGTTCCGGTGATCATTTCAGACATTTACGAATTGTCTTTTAACGATGTTCTCGATTGGAACAAGTTTTCGATTATCATCCCGTCAAGTAGAATATCAGAACTCAAGACCATCTTGAAGGGAGTTTCATATAAAAGGTACATGAAGATGCATAAGCGATTGATGAAAGTGAGACGGCATTTTGAGCTCAATCGGCCTGCCAAGCCTTTTGACGTGATTCATATGGTGCTCCACTCGCTTTGGATCAGAAGGCTTAACCTCAATTGTTATCACCACATTGGTAAGGAATTAGTTAGGCTATAATACAAATCACCATTCTTTGTTACTCTTACTCTGCAGGTTTGTATTACTTGAATTCTTTTCGAGTACAAAAAATGTAGAAGACCATCTAAACTTAACTTACGTGTAGATATCTATTTGAAATTAGATTATAGTTATTTCGTACAAAATGTATTCGTTAAGAAATAATTAAAAATAGAAAAATAGAAAACAATCAGTCGACTTCTGCAAAGTAGAACGATTCGAAAGACTAATGATTGAGAAGATATAATCTAATTATTCACGTATAAACATCGGAACTTTAAGCTAATAAGTAATAACCCCAAAGCAATTTGGTGACATCACCGAAATGCGTGATTGGCCACTTAATTATTTGAACTTTCACATGCCTTTCACATGCCTGTTTTGCCCTTACGATTTGATCGACCACGCGTTCCACGCTCCGTTACTTTCTAAAACTCTAAACCCACGTGTGAAGATAAGAGCAGCATTGTGTTAGCCCAGATGATGGGAGAGAGAGAGATGAGTAGCAGCCAATATTAATTGAATCCTCATCGTCCCAACTTGTTCCAATCTCGGCCTTATGCTAAAATCTATATCAGGGTCTGGGTTCTCCGACGTCAGATATATCTTCGATGCCGATGGGTTAGGGGGTTGAAGAGAAGCGAATTCAATTACTCCGGGTATCATCATTCGAGGACGAGTTTAACCAAAACAATACTCAAAGCAAACTGCATATCAAAATCTAAAATCCTAGATCCAAATTTCAAACAATTTTAAAGGAACACATAAGTACTAGATTCCAAATATTTGTTTCCTCAAATGAATGAAAACCATTGAATGAGCAGTGACTATACCCAGGTAGCAGAGCTCAACGATGGGAAATAGATGGCTCTGTTTCTCTTAAGATTCATCCAAGGGCATATATAGTGGTCAAAGGCTTCCTTTGTTATGCCAAGTACCAAATTACAATCCACATGTCTGCCATACAATTTTGGTCAGCTTCAAATTAGACGAAACACCAACAAACTCGGTTAGAGAGAGTGAAGGGTATTACAGACATTTCGATCTTTGGGCTCTCGGAGAACAGGCTCACTCCAACCGTTTCCTTCCTCAACCTCGGTACTTTACTTCTTCTAGAGTTTAGAAGTTACAGTTTTCTGACGCACGTGAGAGTCAACACGGATACTTTACTTCTTCTAGAGTTTAGAAGTAGTTACAGTACACGCACGTGACATGTTTTAGGAATAGGGTTATGTACTTGGGGCCGTACATTATTGTTAAACTTACCATCCTCCGGGAAAAAAAAAAAAAAAAAACCTCAACCTCAACCTCAACCTCAACCTCAACCAGATCCCTAAACTGTTGCCCAACCCTCTCCCTGCCGATCTTCAGTGAAGGATTTCAGGTTGCCAATCGCTTCTTGCTTCTTTCCCTGTGAAGATTCCTCCGACCACCGGAAAACAGCGATCGTATCCAATTGCAGGTCGGCAAAATTGAATTAATGTTTCTGGTATTTCTTTTTGAAAGGAAATGTTTATAATCTTGGTTCTCAAGTTTTGTCAATCGTAATTGATCTGATTTATTGGTGTATAAATTTGCTAAAAAATAAATAAATCCCGAGAGCGGTAAAGAATCCATAGCAAACTAGAATTCGTGTCTAATCCGGATTCAACTTGGAAAGGGACTACTTTCTTAGCAGTGATTGGGAAACCGTGTCCAAGTTGATGTCCTAGTTTGCTTCAGTATACATAACCATCCCTGCTATTCAATTGACTGTATAGTTTGCTATAGCTTGCCTCATATAATTAGCTTCCTTGCACAAAATTGTGACCCTGCAGGTTTAGTTGACCAGCTTTTATTCACTTGATTCTGAAATTATGTCTGCGGTTCCGGAAATCGTCGCCACGAACCTAATCAACGGATATACTGCGATATGGACACTGTGCAGCTCTGATTTGACCGCAGCAGCCCAGATGACTCCACCTAGTGATGATACGCTTATGATCCGATTTATGTTCTACAAGGAAGCCGTGCACACTTTCCCTGGAAGTATCGAAGAGAGTTGGATGATCCCCAAATCCCCAACAAAAGCAATAACCGTCCATCCCTCCGAGTTTCTTTACCACAATGCTAAAACTATTGAGCAAACTCCTTCAGGGAATATGATGGTAGACTTTATCAAGGCCCATTTTCCTCCAGATTTTGTGCCTGGTGTTGTGTCAAAAATAATTCATCTTGTTCAAAGTTCCATTGGATCAGAAACCAAGGGTTTTGTTGATGTGCGACTACGTGAAATACTTGAACTTAAGCATCTTATTGAAGATGAAGCGGCTATAGATTCTATGCTCGGTTTTTTTGATGCTATGAGACGTGGAACATGTGCTATTTGTATAGACGACTATGAGATTGAACATGACAACGGTGTTCGATTACCTTGCTCGCATGGCTTTCATGGAACTTGCATTTCTGAGTGGCTGGTGATCAATCCCAGTTGCCCCGTTTGCTCCAACCCTTTGCTATCACCTGAAGTAGTATTACCGTGGTTTAATCCACCTGTGCAGGACGGAATTTGGGTGTCGCATTCGAGCATTCAGAGCTGATATGTGTTTGTCTTTTTCTTCTTCTTTTGAAAGTTCCATTGCATTCAGAGCTCATTGGTGTAATGGTTAATTGAGAAATTTCAATCTTCTAGCTGCATTGTGTAATCTTGTATTTTGTATTTATTTTTGAATATTGGTTTTTCATAACAGAACTCCTGCTTTAAGAATACCACAATTGCATCTCTTACAAACAGGTATGTCAATAACTTCGCAAGTGACACATCCACAACCTCCTGCATTAAGTTTACAGTTCACAGCCATTAGTAGTTTAGTACGTATAGTTATTAAGTTTCGATATGAACCACTGAACTTTGTTTCTTGTACCGCAAGCCTAACTAACAGTTGCCAAATGTTGTCATCGAGATCACAGTTTCCTCTAGAAACCAGATTAATCTGATTTCAAGCGATGAAAATCTCCAAGACTGGTCTGCAAAACTTAAGTTGCCGCATACTGATTTAACAGGGTCTTCGCTGGTGCACATATTTTCACCCTATTCTCAATAAAGTTAGTGGAAATTTAAAAAATAAACATAAACTGTTAAATTAAAAGTGTTATGAGAATTTCTTATGTGACAATAATCTTTGTTCCATTTCAAGTAAGGGTGTTCCTTTTACTTGGACAAATAATCACAAGGTCAATACAGTGATTTATGAGAAACTGGATAGAGCTTGTGCTAATTCTAGTTGGATGCTTAAGTACCCGGATATTACCCCGGATGATTTAGAGCGATGCAAATTACCTTTACAATGTTGGTTTTCTTCTTTCTAATTACCTTTTTCTAATGAATATCATTGCACCAGTAAAATGCCCAACTTGTATAATTATTTATTCCAACCACGAACCAACTTGTATAATTACATTTCTCTCTTTTCAAAAACTCTGCCCCAAATTGAAGAGGAGGAAGAAGAAGATTTAGTAGTAGAAATCCCCTTGAGAGATTGAAAGAAACTCGATCATTTGTTAGCCATGGAAAACTTGACCTTAAAATCCCGAGCTCCCTCATATATACTTGCACCAACTATTCTTCTCATTCTTCTGATCACCACCTACTTGAGTGTCCCACTTCAAAACCAGAACTATCACATCACTGATGTCATTGTCTCTAATACCATCCCTGCACAAGTTGCTAATCTTTCGCTCATAAACCCTGAACCCCCAGCAGATACTCTAAATGATCTGCAACATTTGACACCGGAGGTTCTTATACATGATCAGCAACATGGCAGCCCTCCACCAATTGTCCCGAGCAGAAAAGTATGATTCATCATGCACCCATTTCTAGTTTCTTTGCGACGATCATACCCTTATTATTCTTATATTTGGAATGCATGTGACCCTATAATATTAGATCGAGATTGTGTAGCTCTTTTTTTCTTATTGTTATTTTCTGTTTAATTTTGATTTGTTTAGAAAGAAAAGAGTGTGTTGGAGAAAAGGAAGAATGTTTGGCTGAAGCACGAGCCGCTATATACAAAGCTGTCCGGACTCGGAACTATACGTCGGATAAAGAAGAGTCTTTCATTTCCAGGGGAAATATATACAGAAATGCTTATGCGTTTCATCAGTTAAGTACTTTCAACCTTTCTACTTTCTCAAAAAAAAAAAAAAAAAATTTCATCTTCACTCGTTTTGCAATTACGTACAATCTAAAATTTAGATTCTGAATTACATGATTTGATAACTTATTTAGCTAGCTAGTAACAGTCCTGAATTATTTACTTTGGCTGTTATTTTTATTTAGTTGGACTCAATTTATAGTAGAAATAATACTAGATATCGTTTTTGAAATTACCATGAAACATCAATTTGTTGCTAATGTTCAGCTACATTTGTTCTCAGAAGTCATATTGAAATGATAAAGAGGTTCAAGATATGGACTTACAAGGAAGGACAACTTCCCTTGACCCATGTCGGGCCAATGGATTGCATATACTCAATCGAAGGTCATTTTATCGACGAAATGGGAAATGGGAAAAGGGAAAAGCCCCTTCATGGCTCAGCATCGTGATGAGGCTCATGCATTTTTCCTTCCTGTAAGTATTGTTAACATTGTGAAGTACTTGAAATATGATCGTGATGAACAACTTATGTGTAATTTTCTCTTTGTTTTCAGAAATAGCATAGTCTGGATCTTGTTGTTTTTGAATACCTTTGAGTTTTGTCAGGTCGTATAAATTACTTAAGTGTGATACTCTTAACACACCTGGTTCTAAAAAAATAGTAGCAGAGAATGTTAAATGGTATCTGATAAAGGAATTCTAATTGGTCGGTTATGCAATAGGGAATTTGATGCAGTGACATTTGCAAAGAGCAAACCTTGAAGCTTATCTGCGACGTGAACGGACATCTATTTTCTACATGGCCTAAATGAGACTTTGTTTCCATCTTTAAAAACTTGGCCTTTTTCTTTCTTAATTAGCTTTCTTTTGTGAATATCATTTGACCTAAGAGATACCAAATTTGAACAGAAATTAATTCCAACCATGAACCATGTATTCAAAATATATGGAAAAGGAAGAATTTACTCCAAAATATTAATTAGCCGGATCTCAAATTCCTAAATTATAATAATTATGGGAAATGCAAGTATGAAAAGTATCCGAAATCCAGCCAGAAAAGCTTTCATTGGCAAGTAATAATTAACATCCATATACACCAACATGTACATTTCTCCCTTTTCAAAAACTCTTCCCCAAATTGCAGAGGAAGAAGAGGAGGAAGAAGAAGATTTAGTAGTAGAAATCTCCATGAGAGATTGAAAGAAACTCGATCATTTGTTAGCCATGGAAACCTTGACCTTAAAATCCCGAGTGCCCTCATATATATGTGCACCAACTATTCTTCTCATTCTTCTGATCACCACCTACTTGACTGTCCTACTCCACAACCAGAACTACCACATCACTGATGCCATATTCTCTAATACCATCCCGGCACAAGTTGCTAATCTTTTGATCATAAACCCTGAACCTGCAGCCGATACTCTAAATGATCTGCAGGATTTGACACGGGAGGTTCTTATTCATGATCAGCAACATGACAGCCCTCCACCAATTGTCCCGAGCAGAAAAGTATGATTCATCATGCATCCACTTCTAGATTTTTGTATTTATATTTTTTTATTTGAAACGTGACCCTATATTAGATCGAGATAGTCTTTTTCTGATTGTTATTTTCTGTTTAATTTGGAATTGCTTAGAAAGAAAAGAGTGTGTTGGAAAAAAAGGAAGAAGGTATGGCCGAAGCACGAGCCGCTATATACAAAGCAGCCCAGACTCGGAATTATACGTCGGATAAAGAAGAGTCTTTCATTCCCAGGGGAAATATATACAAAAATGCTTATGCGTTTCATCAGTTTAGTACTTTCAACCTTTCTTCTTCACTCGTTTTGCAATTAAAATAAAGCATTTAAATTCAAGATTTACATGCATAATCGGATTCCGAACCTGGCCTTAAGGACCTTATCGATCTACGAGGTAATGAACGTGATTTGATAGCTTATTTAGCTGGCTAGTATCAGTAGTCCTGAATTATTTACTTATTTGGCTGTAATTTTTATTTACTTTGAGTTAATTTATTGTAGAAAATACTAGGTTTCATTTTTTGAAATTACGATGAACCATCAATATGTTGCTAACAGTCGACTACTGTACATTTTGTTCTCAGGAGTCATATTGAGATGATAAAGAATTTCAAGATATGGACTTACAAGGAAGGACAACTTCCCTTGACCCATGTCGGGCCAATGGATTGCATATACTCCATCGAAGGTCATTTTATCGACGAAATGGGAAATGGGAAAAGCCCTTTCATGGCTCAGCATCGTGATGAGGCTCATGCATTTTTCCTTCCTGTAAGTATTGTCAACATTGTGAAGTACATCTACATGCCGGTCACCGATTGGCATCGTGCTCGGATGGTACGAGTCGTCAAAGATTACGTCAATCTTATAGCAGACAGGTACCCACACTGGAATAGAAGCAAAGGAGCCGATCACTTCATGCTCTCTTGTCATGATTGGGTGAGTACGCAACTCGATTTCTTCTATATTGATGATGTGCTCTCTAGTTCCATCTATCATATTGCTAATATATAGAAATGTACGTATTCTCAGGCACCAGGAGTTACTCAAGATGATCCTGAGCTCTATGTGAACTTCATGAGAGTACTATGCAATGCCAACACCTCTGAAGGATTCAAACCGATGAGAGATATTTCTGTACCAGAATACAATATTTTAGACAAAGAGAAACTCAACTCTTTCACCCTTGGCCAACCCCCTCATAAGCGTTCAATACTCGGCTTTTTCGCTGGTGGTAAAGCTCATGGAGACATAAGGCCAATGCTATTCGAACACTGGGAAAACAAAGACGATGAAATTCTGGTGTGTGAGAAGGTTCCAAAGGAGCTCGACTACAATAAGTTGATGGAACAAAGCAAGTTTTGCTTGTGCCCTAGTGGTTGGGAAGTGGCAAGTCCTAGGATTATTGAATCGCTTCAGTCAGGATGTGTTCCGGTGATCATTTCAGACAGTTACGAATTGCCGTTTAACGATGTGCTCGATTGGAGCAAGTTTTCGATTTTCATCCCGTCGAGTAGAATACCAGAACTGAAGACCATCTTGAAGGGAGTTTCAGATAAAAAGTACATGAAGATGCAGAAGCGGGTGATGAAAGTGAGACGGCATTTTGAGCTCAACCGGCCTGCCAAGCCTTTTGACGTGATTCATATGGTGCTCCACTCGGTTTGGATTAGGAGGCTTAACATCAAGTTATCACCACATTAGTAAGGCCGGGTTTAGTTAGGCTATGGTGATTTGTATTCTTCTTTGTTACTCTTACTCTGCAGGTTAGTATTACTTGAATTCTTTTCGAGTACAAAAAATGTAGAAGAGCATCCAAACTTAAAACTTATGTATGGATATTTGTCTGGAATTAGGTGAGTATGAGGAAACACATTTGCTAAAGTCATATTTTCGTATGACGTGTTCGAACCATGTTAAGAATGATGCCATGCAAAATATAAAAAAATATGTATAGAGCAAGTGTTGCCGTTTGGAGACATCACACCGAAAGGAAAATAATTGTGTCAATATCAGTATGGATGATGTGCGTCCATACTCCCTCTAACTTACATATCTTGGGTAATGTAATCAACGATTTTAACCGTTCAAAAGTTGAATAATTAATCAATAAAGATCATCTCTGTAAAAATTCAGAATAAACCAAAATCGTTTACTTATTCGATTGCATCAAACAAATGAACAGTTTTATAAAGATTTTGTGTCCATACCAGTATGGATGATGTGCGTCTATACTCCCTCTAATTTGCATATCTTGGGTAATGTAATCAACGACGATTTTAACCGTTCAAAAGTTGAATAATTAATCAATAAAGATCATCTTTGCAAAAATTCAGAATAAACCAAAATCGTTTGCTTATTCGATTGCATCAAATAAAGGAACAGTTCTAGTGAAATTAAGTTGGAAGTCTCATGATCAGCTGTCCATTTGTTTGATACAATCGGTTAAACAAATGATATTTGTTTACATTAATTTTTTACAGAGATGATATTTATTGATTAATTCAATTTTTAAACGGTTAAAATCGTTGATTACATTGCCCAAAATATACAAATTGGACGCACACATCCATAGTGGTATGGACATAAGTATTTTCCAGACCCAAATTCCTATTCTTAAGAAAATGTACAGATCAAATACGTTTCCATGAGATTTTTATAGTGTTAATTATAGTGTTTCTTCGAAAAGAAACGGAAGGCCCAAAACGTTGGACACGAGGGCCCAAGAGGTCCGACCCGTTTTTTGTGCCCTAAACGGTTAAACCCTTAATTCACTTTCCAAAGTCTCTCTCTCTCCTCCGTACTGGTTGACCCAAGTGGCCAAGCAAACCAAAACCCTCCACTACTCTCTCTCTCTCTCTAAAACCAGAAGAAGAAGAAGAGAGAAGAGGCGAGACCACCGCCGATGGCCGATGAAGCTACCGTGGACCATCCCTTACCGGAACGCTCCTCCATTCCCTCCGGCGATCACTCCGTCTGGGCCGACGTGTCGCCGCTCCTCGACGCCGCGTGTAAAGGTCCGTGCCTCTCTCCTTAAGTCTCCTGATTCTCTCTGCTACTCTGTTTTGATGAATCCAAGCTTGTTTATCTAACTTTGAATTTCTAAGCTGAAACACTGAAACAAGTAGCCTAATCGCATATCTGAATATCGAAAATGCTATGATTATGAATCGCCAAGTGTTTAGGTGACTAAAGCTTGAGTTGAAATCAATGTAGAAGGTGTAAAGATAGCTCAGATTGGAAGGAATGAGAATTTGGATACATGACTGCAATAGAGAAGTGAAATGTTTTGCTTGCTGTGTAATGATTCGATATCGGAAACTCTTTATAAAAAGTTGTTATGGTGTTAGAACTTATTTGCAATACTAGACTATAATTTCGTCGTGCTCATCCTCATTTGGCTATGTTATTGATGACAGATCTTCAAGATGGTATGCTCATTCATGGAGATAATTTCAATCTTTTTGCCGCCATGTCTGCTTTAGAGGTAACACATTGTCTGCATTTCCTTTAGAATAGTATGCGTCGACGTTGCTTTATCTTTAAACTAAAAAAATTAATCAGTGTTGGATCATAGTCCCTTTTCTTCTGTTATTAATGCTTTGGACTTTACAATGTCTTCTTGTATTACTTGTTAGATAATGGACCCGAAGATGGATTCCGGTATCGTTTGTAAATACTACTCTGTTGATGAAGCAATTGAGGATGGTGCAGCTCCAGTTCCTATTAGCTCAGATAGAACGGTGGATGTTCAGTGCACTATTGATATTATGGACCATCTTCTATCGTGTGAGGTATGTATGGCATTACTTCTGGTGACACCCAAAGTACTCCCTTTCATATTATTGTCATGTGTTCAGCTTATTTTTATTTGTATGAATAAAATATAAAGGATACATGGTAGAACCCTCTTGAACAAGGCAAAATTTTGTGATATTAATCAAAGCTAATTAGAAATATTAATTCCTGGCTTTTTATCACTCCCGCGTGAAATTCCTTGTTGGGACTGTTTTTGCAGTAAACTCTGCTATGAAATTTATTTTAACCTTTTCTCGTTCTCAAAATTTATATGTCTTCCATTTTTTTTAATTGAAACTCTAGGTATGTCTGAAATCAGTAAAATAGATCATGTCATAATTTTTTTGTGTTTGTTCTACAGTCTATCTCGTTGCCTTGTTATATATCTAATCATTTAAATGGCAGGCGACATGGCACAAGGGTCATTCATTGGCACAAACTATCTTCTCTTGCATCTATCTTCTGCGGCCTGATAGGACTTCATCACATGCATTACTGCATTCTTATTGCAAAGTTGTACGAGTAACCTGCAAGACGGTCATTTCAGTTGTCTCAGATGCACGCACTCATGAAGTAAAGTACTCCAACAGCTCTTTTCCCCTATACCATTCCAGTGTTTCCATTGATTTGTAGTTGTCTATCTTCGGTGTTGTCTTAATAATCAATAATTACAGCTCCTAGGATTGAATCAGAAACCGATAGAAAAGAAATTAATGTGGACAGTGAATTGCACATGCACAATTAGTGTATCCCCAGTAACTGATTGGTTGACAATGCACTTTGGTCTACATGCAAAATTGTATTAATTACAATAATAAATGTAGTCCTAGTTGTTGTTTAGAGAAAGGTCTTATATCCATTTTAATCAAGCTCCTCTCATTCTCAGGAAGAAGACCTCTTTACAATGTCATATGGTCTGGCTTTGCATGCGGATGGAGATGATAAGTGCTTATCATTGCTAAATGCTGTTGAAGAAACAGTTAATCGCCAATTACGTGCTTGTAAAGCCCCATCCTCTAAAAGAACAGCGTTAGAAGGTAGATATCTGTTCACGCTCATATTAATGCTGTTTTCCTATGTCAAGAAAAAAAATTCATATTAATGCTGTTTTAGATAATTGCAGTGATCACCTTTTTTTCTTTCCTACTGTATGCTTTTTATCCACCATAGCTGTTGCTACCTTTTCAGACTGCATGTAAGCTTAGACATTTCACAAAATTATGCTTGTTTCATATACCAGTTATGCGAATTTTTTGCAGACTTTGTGCCACTGCAAAATAATTTTGAATTGGAGGAAGCCTACTGCAAAGCTTTGTTATGCCGCTTACGTTTTCGTAAGGTCTTACCCTGTGTTTATTTATTTATTTATTTTATCTTTTAACTGCATTTGCATCATCTGGAAGCATGTATGCATGCACTTAAAGATATTTATGCTCCATCTTGTTTAAGTTAAATAGAGCTGGCCTCTTTATTTTGCAGCATTTTTATCATGTTCTTACTTGCATGAGACGTCCTCAAGGGAGAGGTTTGGAGTTGGCAAGAAAGCATATAGCCTCCTGCATATTTGAATTACAAATAATGCTCAAATCATCGGAGTTCCTTAGATCTAGGTCTCTTGGAACTCATGAAGGAAGTATAGAAGATAAAACTACTGCTTCTGGTTGTCAAGCAATTGGATTTGATGCTAGTTTAAATTGTAGATTATCTGCTCCAACACCCCCACGCTCAATAAAAATTCTTAGTTGGAAAAAGGCAAGTTATCTATAATTGCTACTGATAGGAGAAGTAATTTACTTCCATTGTTCTAAATCTTTTCTTTTTTGAAATTTGTGATGCCAGACTATTGAATATTTCATGAAACTTCTTCACGATCTAGATGTCATATGTTCCTACCCATTGGCGCCATCCCTAGAAAGTGTTCTGCACTTTGTTGTTGAATTCCAAAAATCTTTGCCTGATTTAGTAGCAAGAGCTCATCTGCAGGTTGGTTGTACAATTTTTTCATTTGTTTATGTTGTTTCTGTTCATTGTATATCCAGTATCTGTTATGATGGCTTTAGGAAAGGTTTTGGTAACATAGCTTTTCACACATTGATCTGTACCTTTCTTAAATAGAACTTTAACCCTCTGGTTCACACCTATTTCAGTATATAAAATGCAACAACACTTAGCACAGTGAGAAGCATGCTTTTTCTTTGCTCCAAATTGTATTTTACATGCTTATACTATACAATTCAGTTATTTTTTTGTATTGACCATGAAAACTGGCAGCGTCTGCTGGTTGAAGATGGGAAACTCTATGGCCGGGATCCTGTCTTTGGTGTAATTACCCGAGCTGCAGCTGTACCTGATTCTATAAGGAATCATGATATGCAGAAACATGAATCATTTGTTCACCTGGGACAGGTGAAGCCAAGTATTACTTTTGAATTTTCTTTGGGTTTTTCTTTTTCTGTATTTTTCTATGGGGTGATCATAGTTTGATTCTGATTCCTTTTCTGCTACTGAATATTTGATATTTTGTTCTGAATGGGGCATCAAGGGATTTGCACTAATGCGATTGTGTGAATATTTATTTATTAATGATTAAACATATCTTTGGGTGCTTCATCTAACATTTGAATCATTATGTACTGCAGTTAGTAATCAACTTGCTGAAAATTTTATGTACAAATAGTGCATGGCAAAGGCGTAAGCTTGGAAAGATTTTACAAGATTGGCGTGTTGTTTACATCCAGGTACTGTATGTCATGTATCTTAAAACAAAGAGATATTTGTTGCTCAAATGAACTCTGTATGATTGTATCTGAACATCCTATAAAACACATAAACTCCAGTGAGATCAACGAATGAGCTACGTTGTATATGGGCATTGTGTTGAATAAGTGTAATGGATGTCTACATATATTTAGCAAACTCACATTGTACACGATTATGCAACCCTCAAAGTGATATATCCAAAAAGATACTAATAACGTGCCTGTTTTTTTTTCTTTCTTTCTTATCTGTCAATAACTGTCTTGCTCACTAGGAGGACGATGCGTAACACCAACTATCTATACTTTTAGGGTCTATTACATGTGCTGCCTTCGCATCACATAACTGTGTTAACTTTTGACATGAGTGGTGTACTGGTGATTACAATTTTCTTATCACTGTTGTTGGTTAATGTGCTTACAACTTTTCTATTTGAACTTAAAGCTAGAGATGGCCTTTAGAAAGGAGTTGGGTGAAAACACAAATTCTTCAAATGATGAGGTGCTCTCTTAGACAGTTTCTTTTATAATAAATACATCAAAGTTCTTGCTTAATCATTACATGCAACTGGATTTTGACAGAATGCGTGCATGAATGTAGTCCAACACATCCTTGTTTGGGTGGAGGAGCAAACATACTGGATTGCTTCTCGGTTTCTCATTTTAGGTTTTGAATTGGAGCTATATTCACAAAGTGAATATTGCATGGTATATTGGTACATCTATGTTGTCCTGATCAAGATTTTAGAGACAAGGTCTCTTAAAATGGCGGCGAGCAATGAAAGTGGTAATTATGCTAACATTCCGGAACTTAATTTTATTTAGCAAGTTTTCAGTTTAATGAACTTTAGTTATACATTCAACACATGCATGGGCACAGTAGTTTAATGATAACTTACCCGCTGTCATTCTTCCAGTAGAATTCCTCTTTTTTTTAGAAGTGCCAGATTATTTGAAACATTATTAACTTTAAGTATCATATTCTGTGCTATTTTAGTAGGATAGGGGAAAAAATATAGCCTGCCATTTTTGTAGTTAGCATTTGGCTAGATAGAGAATCTAGTGAAGGGCTCCATATAGATGTTTTACTGAGCTTATAACACCAGTGGATTTATATGTACTTCTGTTAATCAGGTAAACGAAAGGGAAAGAAGAAGAGGGATTCTGGTAAAGATGTGGCAAGGGATATTCGAATTCCACCTGCAATCTTGTTTCTTCAATGCCAAATATGTATTGCAGAAGGACTTTCAACGGTAATTTTGCTTCAGTTAATCAATTAAGACATGTCCCTAAGTAGTGTAGTCCACATCATCAAGTACTCCATTCCTAGCGTAGATGTTTTGCTTCATTGTTGAATTCACATTCAAAGGGATCCAATTTTTTCAGATGCTTGCTGCTCTGAGGAATGAACGTATGATGGTACCAAGTCCAAGCCCTTTCAATACTGAGCATGAGGTATATCATTTATATTTTCCATTACATTGAGTTGTCCAGAGTGAACTTGGTAAATTACAGTATTATTTTCAAATGTATGTATGGTATATAGAAAGGGTACACCTCCATTATCTTTCCAGTCTAGAGAAGTTATTGGTCGATATTGTGGATGACAATATGCCGTTTTTTTTTCTCTGGCAGAGATTTAGTCAGCACTTTGAGCTCCTACAAAAGGCTTGCATTCCTGATCAAGTCACATACCCCATGTTTAAGGATTCCACTACCCATGCTCGTTTATTGGTGAGGGATACTTGTAATAACTTTGCTTTGTTTTCTAGTGGTTCTCTGGTAGGCCTATTGATCTCTTCCTTGTCACAGAATCTAGTTCGGTATGATCACTTTAAAGATGCTCAGAAGATTGTGAAGGAGGTGAAGAGTAGTTTTTCCAACAACCCAGAAAAATCTGCCGAACTGCGAAGGCTAGAACAAGTAGCCGAGCACAATAGCATTGCCTTAAGCATAATCTCCCGAGCCGGAGCCCCTGACTCCTCACTGAAGGTATCATTCGAGTTCAACTACCACCCTTATTTTGCAACAGCTGTTGTCAAGAGATCTTGAAATTCATTTTTCAATGATCCTACCAATTTTGAAACACATATTACCTCCACAGGAATTTAGAGGCAGTCATGTAGTATAGAACTTGTAACACCAAATTTTTTTGCGATTTTTCTTTCAAACTATTCCTTTTATCAAAATGTAATTGCAATGAGTAAAGAATCAAAATCACACCCCCAAAATTGTCTGTAAGGTTTGGTTGCTTTCCCTTCTTTCTCGTCCCCATTTCTATCCCTGCTTTCTCTATCGCCCTGATGTTGATTTTCTAGCTTTTGTATAAAGAAAAAGAAGCATTGCATGGATGTGCATCCTATCTTACAAAGATTAAAGAAAGTCCACTGAAATTTATTCAAAAAGTTGGATTTGTATCTCCTATTTTAGTCTTTCCCATACTTTGGACCTGTCTGTTGTCAATTTTCCTTTGTTTCTTCCTCTGGTTGTTTGTGGTTCTTCTTAGGACCTCTGAATTGGCTACCAGCAGCCATCAAAGACCAGAATATTTGTGTCAAACGACGACGCTTCATGGATTTGTAATAGTACAAAATCTTCGTACTTTAGGTCATCTACCACCAACTTTCTAGTTCAACAAAATCTTGGTACTGAAAACACAGTTCAATCTACCACCCTCTGGCGAGCCCCCACTATAAGCTGGAATCCTCGTGGATGGCTCTGAAGGTCCAGGACGTGATTTTTGTTCTCTTTAGTAGAAATAAAATAAGAAGCATTATTTCTGATCTGGGTCATTTTGCTGTCGTCTTATAATTTACAATTATTTTGGACGTCTTTTTCATGAGGTTTTGGACGTCTTTTTCATAATTTACAATTTACAATTATTTACAATTATTCATATGGATTGCTTATGAAAACTAGATTCTGAGCTGGCTAATCACATTGTCCTGCTATATTCTTTGATAAAAATGTTTTTAATCAATGAACCAAAGTCAAATTATAAATAAAAATTTTCAGAATTAACAAATGAGTAACAAGTGTAAAATGATAAATTTTTCAAATATGACCTCATTACGTGTTGATTTATAGTGCTTGTATTTTTCTCAGACATGGAAATTGAGAAAATGCCACCTTTGTGCTTTAGCTTGTTGGTTTCATCTGGTACCTCTAGTGCTAATCACTTATATAAACTCTATCCTATAGTTTATGTGGGTTCCAAATGGCAAAATTTAGCATTGCTCTTTACCTTTTCCTGTTGCTGATTTTCAATTATGTATTCCCTAATTTGAAAATTATGATTCAAGTGCTTGTTCCAATTATTTGATGAGCTTTGTGAGATGGATCCAAAGATGAAAAATACCAAAAATAAATTATTTAAAAGCTGAATATATAGTCCTTATAAAGTAAAGAGAATCATGGGCAATAATAATGACCGAAACTTAATAAAATCAAAATCAATTGCAGGTGATCTGGATGAAGATAATTGAGCTAAAAGATTGGATCCTTAATCTAATCACGCACCAATGAAAGAAAATAAATGGGGTAATATTAATACTCCAAAGAAGCTTGGGTGAAAGTTAAAAAAAAGAAGCTTGGGTGTCCATTTGGTACTGGCATTGTGTGGCCTTATTAGCTTGTCTTGTTTCTAAGCAACTTCTTTTAATTCTTGTTGTAAGCAACTTCTTTTAATTCTTGTTGTAAGCAACTTCATCTGCATAGAATATTACTGCTTCTTCTTCCGATTCCAGAAAAGTAGATCCACTACCGACACTCTTTCATCTCCGGTCATAAGTTTCATGCCAATCGTCCCATCTAGACCCGTCAAAAGTCACATTATTCTACCATATTATCTCACTAAGGTAATGTAATACGTAATTGATTTCACTCGATTTTTTGGTACAACTATTTAATCGATTTTTTCGAACTTTCATGTGTTGATCCACATATGACGCTGTAATATTTTAACAATATAAATCACACATGGTCTAATGATAATGGCTTGTCCGTAATAGGATGATCAACTCATGAATATCCCCATTTGGAGTCTTCAACGCTTGTATTGTACACGTGTTTTCACAACCTTCATATCATAACGATGACTAATAATTTCATTTAAGATAAATTTTAAATCGAGAAATCAATTACTTAAATCAGATTTATTAATCATAAATCATGATAAACTAATTGATGACATTAATGAGTATCATCCCAAAAAATATTTCCTTTTTTTGTTTTAGTTTGGATGATTTAAATGCCGTAATTTACTAAAGAAGATCTAATTAAAAAACGTGGCGTGATTAAAGCAAGGAGTAAAAAGCTTCTGAGAAGAAGCGCGTGGCAGAATAAAAATTCCTCAAATCTTACAAAAAGGAAAGCCGTATTCTCTGTCTCTCTGACAGCTCGGAAAATTCAGAATTAAAATTTAAAATCAATTGATTAAAAAGAATAATAAATTTACGAAAAAGGAAAATTATTCTTAATTGACTTTGTTTAAATAAAAAGTAATAGTCGTCGACGCCGACGGGCCAACCATACCGAACTCATTTTTTCTGGTCATCTCTCTCTCTCTCTCTTCTCTCTAAGACTCAGACCACTTTCTCTCTCTACAATTCTCCCTCGTACTTTCTCTCTCTTCCTCAATCGGCGTTTCAGGTTAGTCAAGCTCTCCGATCTCTCTCTCTCTCAGCTATTTGCCGTTACGGTGGCTGAGCTGCTTCAACTACTAAGCCGCGTGAATTTCATTAGCTCAGAGATCTTTAACCGTTCATATTTTAGCTCTGCTTCTTCGTTTGCTTCAATCTCTGCTTCAATAATCGAATTCAAGCTTTTTTGTTATGCAATTTGGCTTCGTTTTGATGATTCTGTTGCAGTCAAAGCTGATTTCTGAGGTGTTGTTATTCGTAGAGTTGAGCTAGCTTTGTGTTGGTTTGTTATAGTAGGAGTGGTTTGGATTGTGATTCAAGTCGGTTTTGAAGTGTTTGGTGTAGTCGGTGAATTCGTTATGAGCTTGATGGATCTGGATTTTGGTAGAGTTAGGGTTGATATATGATTTGCTTGAGTTTTTTTTATCAGTCTGTGTTTAGTGTTGTGATGAATTTTGATTTCGAGAGGTTTGATTTGGATTGATGGAGGTTTTGGCTGAGTTTGTTTGGGTTTGAAACTTTGAATGTAGGAGAGAGAATGGCAGGAGGGGGTGGTACTCAGAAGAGCTTAAGAAAAGTACTTGGATCCCTCAAGGACACCACCACAGTTTCGTTGGCGAAAGTCAATAGTGATTACAAGGTATTGAAAGTTATTGTGATGTTATTTGGATGGCTGTTTCGAGTGTGATTGATCCGATTTTGATAAATTGGCATTGGATCTTTGCAGGAATTAGACATTGCGATAGTCAAGGCAACCAATCATGTGGAGCGTCCGGCCAAGGAGAAATACATCAGAGGTAGGTTCTCTCTCTCGAGATGGAGATGGTTGCGTATTGTACTACTTGTGATTTGCGAATAGAAGAAATAGGTGATCAATCTGAACTGATTCAGAATCTATATCTTGTTTTTGAAGCTATTTTCTCTGCTGTTTCTGCAACAAGACCTCGTGCTGATGTTGCATATTGCATCCATGGCCTTGCTAGGAGGTTAGCAAAGACGCATAATTGGGCGGTAAGTGCATTTTGTTATTGATTTTCATCTTGATCGATATTCTTACCCAAACTTGATTAGTGAAAGAAAAAAAAAATAGAATACTCATGATTCAGAGTTTTGGTGATCAGAGCTTCTGTTATATCACTTATGATATGTTTGTTTTGGTTAAAATTTGACTAATTAATTATTGGTTGGTGTTCAGGTTGCATTGAAAACTCTAATTGTTATTCATCGTGCTTTGAGGGAAGTGGATCCCACCTTTCATGAAGAACTCATGAATTATGGTAGAAGTAGAAACCATATGCTCAATTTGTCTCATTTCAAAGACGATTCCAGTCCAAATGGTACCAACCTGTCCCTCTGACACACTCTTTATTGTGAATTTTTCTATTTTAAGGCTGACCATTTCATTTTGCAGCTTGGGATTATTCATCCTGGATCCGTACTTATGCCTTGTATTTGGAGGAGAGATTGGAGTGTTGTCGTGTGTTGAAATATGATGTCGAGATGGATCGTGCAGTAAGAAACTTTCTTCTCCCCATATCCTCTTTCTTTTAGCTTCTACTTGATTTCTATTTATAACATTTGTTATAGGGAAGCTGTAATAATCATTCTTTAACTCAGTATGCTATTTTGCTATTTTAGAACTGTTTGAATTTTCACTGTTACTTTCTAACTGCTAGTACGAGTTACAGATATTCTATCTGAAAGGAATTGTGAAAAACAACGTACTGTTTCTCTATTTTGCACTCTTTACCGTTTAGAAATTGTTTGGATAATTCATACCTAAACATTGTGGTGCAGAGGACCAAGGATCTGGACACTGGTGAATTGCTTGAGCATTTGCCTGCTCTACAACAGCTTCTTTTTCGTGTCCTTGGTTGCCAGGTAATTGTTTTATTCCACCTCTCAAAATGAATGGGTTCATGTCATGGTTCTGTGTGCTCAAAACAAATCTGGGTTTGACCACAATGTTCAGTCATAAATAAAAAGAAAAAGAAAAAAAAAAGATACATGCTGTGTGCCTATTGCCACAGTAATTCCAACTAGAATAGGAGAAAAGTGGGACATACTCTTGCTTATTGTTGTTCATGTCAATCATGTGTATGAACCTCGTTTTATTCTTTTCTGCAGCCAC
Organism: Potentilla sterilis; assembly: GCA_963682095.1. NCBI lineage: Eukaryota > Viridiplantae > Streptophyta > Magnoliopsida > Rosales > Rosaceae > Potentilla > Potentilla sterilis. The sequence goes on from OY821761.1 coordinate 1,553,186, forward strand.
AAGGAGCAGCGGTTCATAATTTTGTTGTCCAGTTAGCACTTTCAATGGTAGGTGAAGCGTGCAAAAATTGAGCATTTCCACAGTTCTTGCATATCAAGTTATCTACTAAGAAACTTATTGCTTTTCTTCTAATTTTCTTCTATCAATGCAATTAGGTTGCTTCAGAGAGCATCAAGATTCATCAAGCTATTAGTGATGGAACAGTCAATTTGGTTGACAAGGTAGGATATCACCCATGCATCTTTGACTAGAACCTTAGAAGTTTGCTCTGTAATCTAATCTTATGTCAATCATAACTATGACAGTTTTTTGAGATGCAACGCCATGATGCGCTGAAGGCTCTGGATATATATCGAAGGGCAGGACAGCAGGTAGTTTCCCTGAGAATAGTTATTCTATTCAGTGGAGTTTGATAATGTTTTGGCACTTACATTCCATCTGAATTTTTACAGGCAGAGAGACTCTCAGAGTTCTACGAAGTATGTAAAAATCTTGATATTGGGAGGGGAGAAAAGTTTATTAACATTGAGCAGGTTGACTTTTCTACTTTGCAATGCCTTCCACAACATATTACATTCCTTGCAACTATTCATGTTGAGGTGATAATTTTGTTATAATGTAGCCCCCAGCATCATTTCTACAAGCCATGGAGGAGTACGTCAGGGAAGCTCCCCGTGGCTCAACAGTTCGCAAGGAGGTATGATAATATTCTTCCTGTAAGCTTGAGTATTTTGGAAGAAACCAGGTCAATGCACTCCCCAATCAGGAAAAGTGGATCAATTCAATACAAAAAATGCAAAAAAAGATACATCCAAACTTTGCTTTTCGACATTAATGCAGCACTTAAAAATATTATGCAACGCAATCACGTGAATGAACACACTTATGAGCCTTTACTGTAGCATCTACAGTTCATAACAGATGACTGTATTGGTTAGTCTCATTATGAATGTTGATGTTATGTCTTATAATGGATTCTCTTGCCTCTGAATGGATTTGAAGGTTGTATCTTATATGAAATGTATTGGTATTATAGCTTGATACTTTATTTGGTCACATCTCCTTTTCATTGTCTTTGTATTCATTTCCTTGGTAATATTTGTTTCTTTTATCGATACAGTGTGTGATAGTACCTCCTTCAATCTTTAATTTGACAGGTGATTGTTTCTGCCCCCAAGGAAATCTTGGCCATAGAGTACAAAAAGACCCAAGAGGAGGAGGAACGTCCACCTTCACCACCTTCCCCACCTCCACCTGAACCAGTTAAAGTGGTAGCACCTGTAGTTGAACCACCTGATTTGCTGGTAGTTTTCAAACTAATCCTTTTCTTCTCCATGCTTTCTTGAATTGTGTAGTAGTAGTCTTCCAAATTATAAGCATTTGAAGTTTAAATTGGTTGGCTTTCTTTCGTTGCCAGGGTTTGAATGATCCTGCTCCAGATACTGCGGCATTAGATGAGAAGAATGCCATGGCTTTAGCTATTGTTCCAGTTTGTAAGTGTTCCATTTCTGTCTCCACATGATATGTAATAACTGAATTCTTAGTCCTTCTATAAATATGCGTAAAGCTTCTTGTGTTCATCTTATATATGCGTAAAGCTTCTTGTGTTCATCTTATATATATATATATATATGTATATATATATATATAAACTGTAAGTATCTAAAGTAACTAAACTTTATTTTGTGGTTCTCACAGCTGATCAACCTACGGCTCAACCTCAAGCAAATGGAACAGGTTGGGAATTGGCACTTGTTACAGCCCCAAGCTCAAATGAGAGTGCTACAGCTGCTAGCAAATTGGTATACATCTCTTCCTAATTTCCTTGTATCTTAATGTTTACTTTCTATTGCAATTAATAGTCAGTTTCCTTTATTTTTATTTTTATTACGGATGATGCTCTTCTGTGTTGTTTTTTTGGTTAGTTTTATCCTTTTTCTTTCCCACCAAGTACACTATTGACGACTTTTATCTATTGAGTGAAGGCGGGAGGGTTGGACTTACTTACATTAGACAGCCTATACGATGATGCCATTAGAAGAAACAATCAGAATGTAAGCTACAACCCATGGGAGCAGGCTCCCATGAACGGTGGCGTAATGCAACAACCACTTCACGATCCCTTTTATGCATCCAACACAGTGGCAGCACCACCCTCTGTACAGATGGCCGCAATGGCTAACCAGCAGCAACAAGCCTTCATGTATCAACAACAGCAGATGATGATGATGGGCCAACAACAACCACAATCTTTGAATCCTTTTGGTAATCCTCATGGAGCACCTGCCCACCCCTATGGAGCAGGTGTGCCTGTCCAAGCATACAATCCATACACGGGCCTTTTGTAGATGGTATGCCCAAGGGAACACACTTGTCCATTTACGGGAAAGAAAGGAACATGAGAAAAGTCGGTTTTAGATGTCACAGCGTCACAAACTCGGAGCGGCAGACCAGACATGTACCATATGTTTCTTATGTGCAGTAGCTAGCTAGGATTAATATTCTTTGTTAATAAGTAGTGGGAGGGAGGACTTTGAGCTATCTACATTTGATGTTGTTCGGACTACAGGAAAATTCTTTTATCCTGCTTCGTTGTTGTTGAGGATCAAGCAGGAATTCATCTCTATTTTTCTTTCTTTTTCGGTTTTCCCTTCCTCTCCTCTGGTCCTTTTTCAGGATCTATATCAATGATAGAAATGATTTGTAATTTGTGTTTGTTGATAAACAGTTGTGTAAAATGAGAGACTAAATTTGATTCGTGCGATACACTATTCTTCATCTCTTATCAATTACTCTTCTTTCCCTTCCTGTCGTTGGGTGCTCTATAGCTCAGGCATCATCAGCTTGTACATCTTTCACAATCAGGTTTTTAACCTATTATTCATACGTTCTGCCTATACATCAGTAGTTTGTCAAATTATACACATTCTAAGAACATCTTTAGCAGTTCTTGTATAAATTTTTTATTATAGAGGAGGAAATCACAAAATCTCTAAAATAAAAAGGGCTCAATTCCAACAGGTTTTCTATTTTAATTTTCTTGTATGATTTAATGAATTTAAATAAATAAATATTTATTTAAAGTCAAACAAAATTAATTTTTTATTCTTTTTTTTAGGAGAAAGAGTGAATTTTAAAACACAAACAATAAAGTTAAGAGATTTGTTAATAAATTATACACATTTTGATAATTCTATAGATATAGAGATTCTCACATTTTTTTTCCTCACTTTATGTATTATAAAGATTTGTTTACAAGAGCTGTTCGAGCAAAAAACTAGTGTTTTTCTTATACAATATAAAAAAATTGAAGTTTTAGAAGAGCTGTTAGAGATACTCTAAACATAGAAACATTCAAAACACCGAGAAAAATCCAGAAACAAATTAAGGCTTCTCAAAGTTTTGACAGGACCTGATTATTGACATGTTTTGACTTGTGCAACACCCTCTTTACCAATAGCACACAACTCTCATAATTCCGTCGGAGTTACTCCTCAAAACTACCTGAAATTGTCGAATTATCATCGACGGAATTGTGTTAATCCATTTGTTTGAAGAAATCGTTAGCCTGATTAGGTAGACATCTATTTGTCATAGCTGAAGTAGTTATGTGTCAATCTCACATCGTTTTTGGCTTCTTTACCATTGCATTAATTTCCCTATCAATCTATCTATCATACACACTTCTTTAACCAAACCCAGTAGCTTCCTCTCAAGCAAAGCAAAAAACACTAAAAATAAAAGCTCTTTCTTCTTCTTCTTCTTCTTCTTCTTCTTATATCTTCACATTTCATTTCAACATGTCGTTGTTGAAGTGCTCACAATAACAAAGCACTAAACAGAAAAGCCACCAAACAATGTCTTGGCTCTTCGCCTCTCTCCAACCCGACGCGGAAAACGACGCGTCGTTTCTCCCCAAAACCCTCACCCGCCAACTCCGCGGCGTCGCCACCTTCCTCGCTCCTCCTCCTCCGCCGTCCTCCTCCTCCTCCAACGAGCCCCCTCCCTCCTCCGACTCTCCACCGCCGTCGCCTTCGCCGGCGCTACTAGGAGTCCGAAACGATCTCGCGGAATTGGGCGGGAGCTTCAAGGCCGGTCTCTCACTTCTCTCCGTCGCCGGAATCTCCAAATTGGCTTCGAACTTGCTGCCGGTACAGAACCAAGCTTCGGAAAACGATGGCGGCGGCGGTTCCGCGGCGGGAATCACCGATGAGATTCTCAGCTTCGTCGCTGAGATTTCGAAGCTTCCGGACTGTTGGACCGGCTTTCCTATACCACTGGACCACCATGGTAAAGCTTCTCATGAACAACTCTTATATCTGTAGCTGAAGACTGTATAATTCATCTTTCAAATTTTGATTGCAGCTTTGGTTTTCCTATCTAGTTTGATTGTTCTTGGAGTTGTGGATTGTGAGTTGAAAGGCTAGAGTTAATTGCATTTTGAATCTGTTGTAGAATTATAACAATTTGAGGCGATGAACTCGCTAATTGTAGTTGAAAATGAAACTCATATGATTTGGTTGTGCTAGTAATGTTGTGCTGATTGATTTTGAGCTTGTTTGATTGTAGATTTTAGCATGTCGAATGCGCAGAGAGAGCATGCCTCGACTGTTGAACAGTTGGTGCCGGGGTTTGCGAGTTTAAGAGTCAGAGTTTGCAGTTCGATGAGTGAGGAGCAATTTTGGATGATCTATTTCCTGTTGCTGCTTCCAAGACTAAATCCAGATGATTTTGAGCTTCTGTCAACTCCCAAGGCAAGTTTCTTTTCTATTCTCGCTTACATTGACAATGAAAAGCCTGTCTGTTTGGTTTCCGAGATGCTGGAGATCACTTTTTATTCGATTGCAGTGTGTTGCCATATGTGAGTTATTTCTGTGTAAGGTTCCACAATAGCGATTCTTACTGCATGTGAGAGCTCGACATTGAGCATCATATGCATTATCCATCACAAGCTGCTCGTGTGCGACCTTGTTGGTTGTTATATCCCATGGTCTTTCCTTTGCTTCTCATTCAGCAGTGTGCTATCTTCCATTTTACATGTTATAGCATCTGGTTAAGGAGATTGAGATAGGGACTAGAGCTTTTAGTGTCTTACTTTGACCTGGAAATCAGAGCTGTATTAATTTCTGTTATATGCCTCTGTGAATTAAGTCTGACCAATGTTAAAGACACCCTCATTTTCTTGGACCCCGAATGCAGGATAATGAAGACAATTGTACATGAAAACAAAATAGTGCTTGATTCACTTTGAGTTTTTATTTTTCTAAATTCCTTGTAGCTTCCTACAATACAAGTAAGACGTATTATGCTGAAAGAAATATTTCTCTCTTTGCAGATTGTTGAAGCAAGAGATGTACTTTTGCACAAGCTTCAAAAGAAGAACACACAGGTCTGTGAGGAGTCAACTCTTGATACAACTGAAAAGGACATTAAACAGGTTGAGAAGACACAAGGGGAGGAAATCCCGTCTTTAAAAAAGAAAGATTTGACAGAGATTGTAAATACAGCAGAAAGGTTAAGAATCGACGATGAAGAGAGCACTGAGCAATGGTCCGAAGAGGCAAGTATTAGTTCTGGTACTTTTGTGGAGGACCCAAAGAAACTTGAACATGAAGATGATATCTCATTCAGCGATCTAGAGGACGTTAGGGTATGTTCACCCAGTGGATCAAATGACTGGGTTCGGTTCAATAGTGGTTCAGCGATTGGTGGTGGCCATCAGAGGACTGGTACGTCGAAAGAGAAAGATTCAGAAGGTGAAGAGTCGAATGACTGGCTCACTGTAGATAAGTTTGATTAGAAAAAAATTTCAGCTGGTTTTCCAACTAATTGTAAAGTTTCTTTCGGTGTTGAGTGCTATTCTGTAATTGCCAAAAAAAAAATGCGTATATTACATAAGCTACTTTGTGATTTAACTCCACTTTTATTAGTATATACTTTCGTGAGGGGTGTCTTTAAGGACCAGAAATCTACCAACGTAGAACTGAAAACTTCAGTTTACACAAACACTATAGGGTATAAGTAACACCTAGCTGCTCTTCATTCTAGATAGATAACAGAAACGAAAACAGTCTTACCTTCTATTGAAACCGAGCAAGAGGTCTATATGTGAAAATTAAATTTCTATAAGTTTAGACTAATTTAGTCTGAACCAATAAATTACAACATCATATGACGCAGAGTAACATAATTTTATGCTAGAAATATATAACAACAACAACAACCCATGAACTGCATCCAAGAATAAATGAAGTATCTCCACCTCTCCACGTCTATTTCATAAGCTTTGCTGAATTTTCATCAACCCCTTTGCACATAAGATGAGAACAGACAAGAAGAAACCACATACGAGAAAGCAACCCCTATGTTAAGCTTTGCTCACGGTCATATACTTGAGATTGGGAAGATTTTTCTCAAACTGAGCAAAAGTCTGTACCACATCGCCTCTGCCCAGAGAAACATAAACTTCCACGAGATTAGCAACTTTTATCCACGAGATATTGATGACATAGGCTTGACAATAAAAACTTGTAAGATTGGGAGCACTAAGCTCAATTCCTCTTAAACTTGTGCAGTTTTTCACTACTAGCGACTTCAAATGATCGAATGTAATGCTTACTCTTTCTAATCCGAAACACGACTGCAATGTCAAAGACTGAAGCTTCACACAAGCACAAAACATCATTGGGTCAGCTTGTCCAACAAAATGTACATCACACAACACAAGAGAGGACAGTGTGCTGAACCGATCATGAAAATCTACCCCAAGCATGCAAGAGCGTAAGAAAATATGCCTCAATTTGGATTCTTTGCCCTCCACAAGGTGAGAAGTTGGAAACTCATAATAGCCCGACAAATCCATTCGTTCTGATATGCCATCACATGTAAAGGCTAAATCAAGATTTTCGACACCCTTTCTAACAACACAACCAATCCAGTCATCAATATTACGAGCATACTTGTTTTGAAGGCAGCAACAAACCTTGAAGGAGGCAATCCTCGAACCCAAATGGCGCGTTAGGAATCTGTCTATTCTTATTACCAAACACTGCACATTCTCCTTATTAGCATTCGGTCCTTGTTTACCTCCCCTTTCGGCTGCGAGCATCTTACACCAATCAAACTCAAGATTTGACGTGAAAGCATACACCTTCTTCCACCGGTGAGACAAAACACTTGTACTTACAGCTTCCCTCAAACTCAATAACGAGACAATGTGATGAAGGATATCATCTGGCAATGCACTGATGCGATCATTCTCAATGCGGTGGCACTACATGATTACAAATCAATCACCAAAATCATGTTCAGCTTTTAGATTCTAACACAGAGCACCTGTCCAGTTTAACTACCCAACACCTAAATATCTAACAAATAGCACAGAGGACTTTCCTCTATATGAAAATTTTCTATTCCTTCTGAATTTAACACCAAATATCAACAAATTCAGAATCTTTATACAGGGTTTAACAAAATTTCACAGAACCAGAACATCCCAAATTGAACAGAATCAAACACACATAACACAAAGTATCAAATGAAAAAAAAAATTAGAATAGAGGGTGTACCTTTCTAGGAGAAGAATCCCCAACAGGTTCAGAAATCAGACGCATGCTTTTTGTGGTTTTGAGACCTAAGAGAATGAAGGTGGTTTTGAGTTCTGGTTTTTGTTACAAAGTAAAACAATGACTAAAGCCCTAGCTAAAGAGGTGGAAACGAAGTAAGATAAGATTTCAAAGATGAGAACCGGTATGAGAGTGCGGCCGAGAGATAACGTTTTATAGTGAAACATGAAAGAGGGCATTTAGGGTTAGAAGGGTATAACTGTCTTTGTATTAAGAAACGTGTCAAAAAATTGTGGTAGCTTCACTTCGTGATTATCGTTTTTGCCTCATATATGAAAACACTAGTCTCGTACCCGTGCGCACGTGTTGTTGGTCAATAAAATCTTTGTTTTTTTTTTCTGAATTATGTATTTTCTTTTGTGTTAATTTTTTTATGTTATTTCTTATAATATAAAAGGTAAATTAGACAAAACACAATTTGGTGAAGTTTTTAAGCACTTGGCTTTCTAACAGTAGAGAAGTAGAGATATTATGTTTCCTTGTTTTTCTATATTATTTTCCCATCATTCTTTAATGACATGAATTAGGCCGCGAATATAAATGGAATTTTATAGATTGACTTGCTCACTTGATAAAGGTAACAAATTAAAAAAAAAAAACAAAACAAAAAAAACTGAATCGATCCCTCGACTATGGTACAATGCATAACCAACCCCTTACTGGATCAGGTAGCAACAATTATTTATCATTGGGCCACTGAACTGGGAAAAGAGAAATGGGTTACTTATTGGGTCATGGGTTGGAAGCCCATATAATAATTGTGGGGAACGGAAATACTCTTCCTCACTAAAATTCATAGGACCTAACCAGCTAGCTAGTAGTAGCCAGTTTCAGTTCAACTAGTTTTTCACAATTCAGAGTAAAATATTATCATTTATGAATTGTATAGTGAAATTTGTATCTTGCAAATCGATGAGCACAGCTCTTGGCGTTACTATTGCATTTGCATTTTCGCTACATGTATGTAAACCGACCATGAAGGTTTTTCTTAACAATATTGGTACCATTCTATTATTTTTTACCTTTTTTTTGTGTGTGTTTGTACGTTGATAAGAGTACACTACCGAATGCTTTAACTTTAACCCCTCTCCAGCTCGAGGGATTAATCTCCACTCCTGAGTGCTCTCATAATGGGTGGAGGATATTCTGGTCTAACAAAAAAAAAACAGCACTGAATGAATGAAATGATTAAAAGTAGTAAAAAAAATAAAAAAAACGTTCATTTTGATGAGAACTTCTCGGAAGATCATGTATACTATTTTGTATCTTATAGACATACGCTCACAGTGTTTAATTAACATATCCTTTATATGAAAAAAACAAATAAAATAAATGCTCTCTCTATCTCTTCACGTGCCCACCATGCGTTATTATTGATCAGATTCTCTCTTCTGTTCCTTCTCGTCGAGATATGAACAATTGTCAAATTTTTGCATGATGATTTTGATATGAATAAAACTAACCTAAACGTGGATCCTATGCGCGAAGCGAAGTGATATTATATATTAGTTGCTGGCTAGTTGCTACATGCATATGAAAACAAACCAACCACAACCAGTAGATCGGTCTCCTCCGCTGAGAGTGATATATAGCTGCAGTTCATGCACGGCTCAGAGCCTCAGACTGCTCGATCTGTTCGGGTATCAGAGCCTTCAGGGCCATGAACTTTCAAATGGAAATTTACTGCTTGGAAGATCCAAGTTAATTCGAGTACCATTAGATTTTAGTCATTTTACTGCGTTGCATATGACTTGATCTACAGCTGCATTCATTCAACTACAGACTATTTTATTGAAGTAACTTACTGCAGTACGTACGTACAGACACCACAAGCGTCGACATATAGTGCCAAGGGAAGAGCAAGCCAGAACTCACTCTCATACTCAATTACTCATAGAGTCATAGTAGTATTTTGTATATATAGTTGTATATTACAATGTACATATGTAGCTTATGTACGTTTTGAACTCGGGGTATTAACCTAGCTAGCTGGATCCGCACCCATGCCACTTATAATAGAGTACAGTGTTGCAATTCAATGAATTCATAGAGGGTCTCTGATATGCAATGGTGAAATATTGAGAGCATCATATCGACCGGGTAAATTGAAGCACTAGGAGCAACTAACTATGATTAAGTTCACCTTGTATATATGTTCTAACTTCTCAGGAATAATTGAAAAGAGATAAAGATGGCTCAACGTATCTGGATAGTCCGATCTAGATGTATATAGCAGCGCTAAATTAATCCCATAAGAGATCGATCAGGTATATGTCTAGCTAATAGATAGCTAATTAATTATTTGATATCAATGAACTAGTGTAACCAATCATCAAGAGCAATGTTCATGCATTTCAAATGACAATGTATGGGGGTGTAAATGAATTGTTTATCTAGTTGTAGATATATTTATATGTTCGTAATACCAACTACGTATCAAAAATCCAAGTGGGTATGTAAAGACAGTGGATTTGTTACGTCCTACTAGTATTCTAAGTAGTACCTATACATATATAAATGCATTTCCTTGTTTTCAGTTTCGGAAATGATCGAGTTCCTCTTGTTTGAATAGTGTTTATAAATCATTATTTAAGGTTCAATCTTATTGAAAATGAAATAATAAGAGCGGAATTTTCTTCAGTACCCTCGTGTAAAAAGCAAAAAGCAAGTAAAAATTCATTGTTTGAATAGTGTTTTTTTAATTATTTTTTTTAAGAGCAAGTCTAGATTCCGAGCCTAAAATCTCTTTTATTTTTTGATAAGCAGCAATCCTCTCGGTGATGAAACTAAAACTTTAATTACGTAGGTTCTGTAACTGTTTGAGCTGTGATCAATCTTCTGTAGAACAAGTAACTACTACTGCTTAATTTGCTCGGGGTGTCTTTCTGGTTTTTGAGATATATATTTAGGGTTGTGAATTTCATCATATGGCTGGCTTAGAGACCAATCACATCAGAGTGAGGGAAGCAGAATCACGGATGGGCACAAGCATACAAAACGAGCCAGCCTCTCATTTCAAATATGTCTTCCTTCAATTTATTCATCACTCACGGACACACCATAACCCTTTCAATTTAGACCCATCGTCCTCATGCTTTTCCATTTCATGTACGTAGATTTATCATATTCATGGATGTTGTTTGCTTCCTGTAGCTGTTGCTAGCTTGCTCTTCTGTCTTTGATCCCCACTGGCTCTCATTCGTCGCTGCGTCTATCTATTCCCCCACCATCATGGATATATGCATGTCCTGCATATTTCCTCTCTCTCTCTCTCTCTCTCTCTCAACCACCATTGATCTGATTTCACATGGTTGCATAGCTGTACTAGCTAGCTCTTCTCGCTCTCAGAGCTACGCACAACCACCGCCACACACTCTGTTATATTAATTTGTCTCATCGGTTTCTTAGACTGTTACCCTCTCAGCCCCTTCTGTGTATGTTTGAATGGATGAAACGTGTAAATGTGATAAGATATTAGTCCAATTTTACTGAAAAATAGTGACCAAAGAGCGTATATATATAAAGATAGAGAGGTTCAGTCCAGAACTTTTCAGAAGCGATAAAAACGAACAGAATTGGCAGAACATATAAGTACAGAAAGAATCATACAAGGATTTCACAATCGTCAGCGATAGAGGTTAATAAGCCCTCAACCTAAACCTAAACGTCTTGATCAAACCCGGAACCTAATAAACTGGGAACCCAGCTTTTCATTGTTTCTTAATTTCTTTTTATGTTTCTTTGCTTCATTTAATTAACCTCTCCATATCGATCCCTATATCACATTTTCAACTAAATAATAATGTACGAATGACTAGCTATAAACTGAATGGTTCTCATGCAAAATATATTGGAATAATGTTAGATAAACCACAATTTGCATCATACTTAGACCCCGTCTTATGTATAAGCATATGCGCGTTTGTTTTCCTCTCTATCACTCATTGAGTTTTTTAGGTATTTTCTTATTGTACACCGCAAATATCACCTTGGATTAAACCTACTCTCACATGTATTATTAGCAAGGAAATTAATAAAATCTCAGGTCACATTATTATTGCCATTACATCACCCATGCATCGCTTCGAAGCTAAAATTAGCCTCCAAACTTTAAACTCCAAAGAGAAAAATTAAGGGTTAGAAATGAAATCTGGTCATTGCACATGCTAATGCCTAGATATAATTCGTATAATCCTCAGCATGTGAAGAACTGGAAATAAAAAGGGTTACAAACAGACACATGAAATTGGTTAGAGAGTGAGCTCTATACTTCAAAATGATCAAGCATGCATGTCCTTCTTATATATATATCCCTTTTTTGAACATCTATTTTCCTTGAAAGTTTCATTATTGGTACTTGACTCTTAATGCATGTGATGAATTTGGGCTGACATGTATCCTTTCACTTAGTGGCTTAATGCATTATTGTCCTCTCAAAAGTCTAAAATGGCCCATAGTTTCACCATTTCGCCTATATTTGTGGGACTAAAACCACTCACTGATAGACTCACGTACATGAACCTTAATTTGGGTATAGAAAATACTAGCAAAGATTGATAAAAATAAACATAATATATCCTTCAAACTGAACAATCTTGGAAAACTGTATATGCATGGCAATGATGGCATATATATATAGTTGATTGATTGTCCTAAAATACATGCAACAATTCATCATTACAATGTAGCTTGTTATCATAGAAATTGGCAGTAACATGATAAAAGACTCTAAAAGTTATAGCCTAGTAAATCATCACTAATAGTAATCTTATGAACCAAATTAACACAAATAATTTCAGATTGGACTGCTGCAATTTAAGGATTAATGGTTGCCAACTAGCATTTGGAAGCTGCCTAGCTTTTGATCTCATACTAGTTACTACTTGCTTGCCCCATGTTCACGTGATGTGCCTCCAACTAGGGTTTTTTGTTTGCTTCCAATCGTCACTTCTCTATTCCTATATAACCCACTTCTCTTCACTGCAAACTTCTGTACCATACCAGTCTCCCTCTCTCTTTCTTCCAAAGAGAGATCCATACACACTTCCAAAGATGGAGTCCAGTAAGCTCAATGCTTTCTTCTTCATCTCCATGCTCGTCATTTCCTCGGCGGCTCCGATTCTCGGGTGCCCTACTTGCGGCAAAAAGCCTCCTCCCAAGCACACTAAGCCTAAGACCCCCAAAGGTCCTATTGTTCCTCCCGTTGTGAAACCCCCAGTCATCAAAGTCCCCCCAATCAAGGTCCCACCGATCAAACCACCAGTCACAATCCCACCAGTGATCCCTCCCGTCGTAAAACCACCAATCAAAATCCCACCATTGATTCCACCAGTTGTGAAACCCCCAATCACATTGCCACCAGTGATCCCTCCCGTCGTAAAACCACCAATCAAAATCCCACCATTGATTCCACCAGTTGTGAAACCCCCAATCACATTGCCACCAGTGGTAATCCCTCCAGTGATTCCGCCCGTCGTGAAACCACCAGTGGAGATTCCCCCCATTGTGAAGCCACCGGTGGAGATTCCCCCAATCACCACCAAGCCCCCGAGCCCTGGAACACCGTGCCCTCCACCACCAGGGAAACCAGCTCCCAAGGACACTTGCCCCATCGACACACTGAAGCTCGGAGCTTGCGTGGATCTTCTCGGCGGGTTAGTCCACATTGGCCTCGGTGACCCTGCTGTGAACGAGTGCTGCCCGGTTCTCTCAGGACTTGTTGAAGTTGAAGCTGCAGCATGCTTGTGCACCACTCTTAAGCTCAAGCTTCTCAATCTCAACATCTACGTCCCTATTGCTCTTCAGCTCCTCGTCACTTGTGGCAAGACCCCTCCTCCTGGTTTCACCTGCTCTATCTAGATCAAGTGAGTACATTGAAACTACGTACGCACATTAATTAATTGAATCATTCCAAACCCTAACCCTAGTTCCAAGTTTTTATACTTTCATTACAACTCAGAGATAAAATATTACTGATTCCCTAGTCTTGGAAATTGGAAGAGGACTGATTGTTTAGCTTCTCTTTGTCCAAGAGCACACAAGATAAGGAGGACAGAATTAACTAATGGTTTGTTCTTAATTAGTCATATCAAAACAATTAATTTGTTCTCTTTGAAGTAACACAAAGAACATCCCTAGGACAATATATATCATAAAAAAAGAAAGTGATATAATATTTCATTCTAGCTATTTCTCTTGTAACACAAATGTATTTCTCAAAGTTGCATTTCTTAAAGCTCATTATATGATCATCAGGATTTGATAAGTGGGATTATGTATTGCAGGTCATGGTAGATTCATGGAGGACTGAATCGTCATGAAAGGATGTCGATCAAGCCAGCCTCCACTTGTTTCTTTTTCATTTTCTTCCTCCACAATCTGTTATTGTTGTAATTTAATTAACTGGTATTGAAGCTGATCGATTTGTATGTCATGGCTGTGAGATTATTGTACACCATTTATTCAAGTTATGAGAAGATTGTTATTATTCATCTCGAATGTGTTTTATCTCGATCAATGAAGCAATTAAATATATATGATTTTGTCTTATCATACATATGTCGTATTCCAAACATATTTCCAATTTATTTTACTGATATATAGCTAGTGAATCTGTGAAAGAGTGAAACGCTAGCTGAAAGACTCTACGTAGTGCGTACCCCAGAAAATGAGAAAACCCTGTGTATATACAGCAAACGAAAGAGATCGATGCGTGGATATACCTGGAGGAAATTACTTTTATCTAAATAGTTTTTCTTTAATAAAAGAAGAATATAAGTTGGCCCTCCATTCTCTTTGAGTCTTTGCCACAGGCCTTAAATTAACTGATCGACAGCAGCTAGCGGACAGATTTGCTTTAAAAATAGAGAGAAAAGGAAAATATGTTATTTGTTTCGTTTCGTTGTTTTTTCTGAAAGAAACTGTATAGTTTAATGGAGTGTATAACTAGATCAAATCGATCCCCACAAAAAGCTTGAGGAAGATGAAGATGCTAAGTTTGGAGTTTTTTAATTTAAAAGACGCAAAAGAATAATTGGCTATGCAGTACGTTAATTAAAACCTAGGATCATGTCAAGGAGTTGCCAATTAAGTTAATAGGGTATAACCAAGCAAGGAATGGCCAAATATATAAGACGGTGTTATATATATGTATGTCAATATTGTTTGGGGAGAGATATATGGATTCCAATGGGCATAGGAAGCCAACCTTTTCAGTTCTGATAAGTGATAATCGATCAGTGCGCACTGTTATTGCATGTTTACAACAAGCACAGTAAAAAGAGCTATGATCCAACTTTGGGACTGCAACTTGACAAGGTGGACACCACATAACATATCCTACATATGAATGATCAGTGATCGATTTACATCTTCTTCTATGGAGGTGATTTGCATCTAAATATGTTAATTTACCTAGATGGATTATCAACCAAAAGAAGAAATAGACAGGCCGGTGAATACCAGAGTAGTCTTAATTATAGCTTCAAAGTATCATATGGACACTGGGAAATGGCCAAGATCGAGTTGGAGAGGTACCCCAGCTGGGTTTAAAGCAAGAAGGGGACCATAATCTTAACCTATTGCACATGGCTACATGAGAGCATGGTTCGTCTCTTATCCCAAATCAGATGAGAGAAAAATCTAGCTCGTCGTGTTCTATGTGTTAATACGTTCATATCTAGTTAATTATGCCAATTATGAAACCCCGAAGATGCTAAGTTGTTCAATACCAGACACAATGATATTCTATCAATAAAGTCTTACCAAGTTAAGTAGCGTAGGCTTCTAACTAAATAGGGCATGAAGATGTATGATTGGATTCTTTGCTCCAAAAGCGTATCGATCATGACTTGGTTTGTTGACTTGAATGTGATGGATATCCCTCATTTGGTGGAGGAGATAAACATACGCCATCTATTTCTTTGGTTAATAATAAAAACTAAGAAATAGATGTGAAGGAGAGAATTAAGGAATTTAGATGGAGAAAATGAATAGTTAATTAAGCATTCATTTATGATCACAGATATAATTAGGAATGTTGGCTATAAAAGCCCTGAGTTGTTTTAGACAAATATAAGTTGATAGGAAACCAAACTAGAGAGAGTTTGAGAGACAGAAAACCTCACCTGACGTGAGAGAGAAATCCTCTTGAGAATAATCCAAGAGAGACTAGTTAGCCACAATATATATTGTGAGTATCAATCTTGTAATCCCATTATATAATAGTGGAAGAAATCGTTTCTTTTGTTGTCTCATTGTGATTACACAAAGTGTGGGAAAAGTCAGATCCTGGGATAACTAATTATCCATTGGCCTCGTATTAGGCAGTCATATTTGTCATCTTTCCCAACAAGTGGTATCAGAGCTTCGGCTCATTACACGGTTTAACTTGTGGCATTCACAATGGAAGAGTCAACCTCGACGTCATCAGCAACAATGATTAAACTAACCTCTTCAAATTACTCCATTTGGAAGCCCAGAATGGAGGACATTTTGTACTGCAAAGATTTATACCAACCTTTGCAAAATGAAGGGGCAAAGCCAGCTGATAAGCCTGATGCTGATTGGACTTTGATGAACCGGAAAACTGTCGGACAAATTCGACAATGGATTGACCAAAGTGTCTTTCACCATGTAGCGCAAGAAACAGTTGCGTACACATTATGGACGAAACTGGAGTCCATGTATGAAAGAAAGACGGCCCAGAATAAAGCCTCTACAATTCGACGGTTGGTGAACCTTAAATATAAAGAGACAAGGAGTGTCTCTGAACACTTGAGTGATTTCCAAGGATTGGTAAATCAACTCACGAATATGAAGATGGCGCTTGATGATGAAATGCAAGCATTGTTACTCCTTAGCTCTTTGCCAGACAATTGGGACACGCTCGTGGTATCGTTAAGTAACTCAGCGCCACAAGGTGTTCTAACATTAAACACAGTTAAAGATAGCTTGTTCAATGAGGAATCAAGGAGGAAGGAACAAGGTATACCGACTGAGTCTGAGGCACTAGTCAGCGAATATCGTGGACGAAGTAACAATAGGAGACCTCACGTCAGAGACAAATCTAGAGGCAGGTCAATGAACAGGTTTAGAGGTAAGTCGAGAACAGAAAGAGACATTGAATGTTACCATTGTGGTGAGAAAGGCCACATGAAGAAAGAATGCAGGAAGCTCAAACGAGAGCAACTAGGAAATGGTGATGCAAGCAATGTAGCTGCTACCATTTCTCATGGAGATGAGGTCATCTTTATTTGTGATGCTGGTCAAATTAATTTGACATCACAAGATACATGTTGGGTCGTGGATTCTGGTGCATCATTCCATGTTACCTCACGGCGGGACTTCTTTACCTCCTATACAAAAGGTGATTTTGGTCATGTGAGGATGGGGAACGATAATACTTCCCAGATTGTGGGAAGAGGAGATGTTTCCCTTGAAACAAACACGGGTTGTCATTTAACATTAAAAGATGTGAGACATGTTCCAGACATGCGTCTCAATCTAATATCGACTGGATTGTTAGATGAAGAGGGTTATACTAGTGTGTTTGGAGATAAGAAATGGAAGCTAACACGAAGTTCCCTGGTGATAGCTCAAGGCAAAAAGGTAAACACCCTTTATGTAATAGAAGCCAAAATTAATAATGGGTATGTTAATGCTGTTGGAGAAAATTCCTCATTCGAGTTATGGCATAAGCGGCTCGGACATATGAGTGAGAAAGGGCTTCGAATTCTAGCTAAAAGAGAGACATTAGCCGGGTTGAAAGGAAAATGTATGTCTCTTAAACCATGTATGCACTGCTTGGCTGGAAAGCAACATAGAACTTCTTTCTCTTACCAGGCCCCACATAGAAAGCCAAATGTTTTGGATTTGGTGCATTCTGATGTTTGTGGTCCAATGACCATCAGTACTCTTGGAGGTAAAAGGTATTTTGTTACCTTTATTGATGATCACTCCAGGAAGGTTTGGGTGTTTGCCCTGAAAACAAAAGATCAAGTGTTTGATGTATTCAAACAATTTCATGCCAGTGTTGAACGAGAAACTGGCAGAAAATTAAAATGTGTTCGCACCGACAACGGAGGAGAGTATATAGGAGATTTCAAACGTTACTGCTTGAGTAATGGGATAAGGCATGAACGATCTGTTCCAAAGACTCCTCAACACAATGGAGTGGCTGAAAGGATGAACAGAACTATTGTTGAAAGAATAAGAACAATGTTATCTCATGCCAAGCTACCTAAGAGCTTCTGGGGTGAAGCTCTAATGACTACTGTTGATTTGATCAACCTATCTCCTTCAGCTCCATTGAACGGTGATGTTCCAAACAAGTTTTGGACTGGAAAAGATGTATCCTACAACTATTTGAAGGTGTTTGGTTGTAGAGCGTTTGTTCATATTCCTAAAGATGAGAGATCGAAGCTCGACTCCAAGTCAAAGGAATGTGTCTTCTTAGGGTATGGAAACGAAGAATTCGGATACAAGCTTTGGGATCCTATAAAGAAAAAGATTGTTAGAAGCAGAGATGTCGTCTTCTTTGAAGATCAGAATATTGAAGATATTCATAAAGGTGTAAAGCCTACCAGTCCCAAAGAATATCCAATTACCTTGGATTCTGAACCTCAACCAGAAATTTATGAGGGAGATGTAGTAGAAGATCTTAGAGAATTAAATAATGAACCGACAATGAATAATGATCCAGCTGAAGAAGTAGCTGATGCTGAAGATAACGAGGATGAAGAACACGATCCTCAAGAACCATTCATAGGACCTCAGCTAAGAAGGTCTGGCAGAATACCTAAACCTCAGACCAAGTATCCTGCAACAGAGTATGTGTTACTGACTGATGGGGAAGAACCAGAGTCTTATGAAGAAGCTCTGATTGATGTCCACAAGGCAGAATGGTTGGAAGCCATGCAAGAAGAGATGCGATCCTTGCATGAGAACCAGACTTATGAACTGGTACAATTACCTAAAGGTAGAAGAGCACTCAGAAACAAATGGGTGTATAAACTGAAGACTGAGGAGAATAGCTCACGACCAAGATACAAGGCAAGGTTAGTCGTGAAAGGTTTCAGTCAAAAGAAAGGTATAGACTTTGAAGAGATTTTCGCACCCGTGGTAAAGATATCATCCATCCGGGTGGTACTAGGTTTGGCTGCAAGTCTAAATCTAGATATTGAGCAGTTAGATGTAAAGACTGCATTTCTTCATGGAGATTTAGAAGAAGAAATTTACATGGAACAACCAGAAGGATTCAATATCAAAGGAAAAGAAAATATTGTATGTCGACTGAAGAAGAGTCTATATGGCCTTAAGCAGGCTCCACGACAATGGTACAAGAAGTTTGACTCCTTCATGATTGAGCATGGATATCAAAGGACTACTTCTGATCATTGTGTCTTTGTCAAAAGATTTTTTGACGGTGACTTTATCATACTACTTTTGTATGTTGACGATATGTTGATCGTAGGACAAAATAGTGACAAGATCAGCAAGTTGAAGAAAGAACTAAAGAAGTCTTTTGCTATGAAAGACTTAGGACCTGCAAAGCACATTCTAGGTATGACCATCTCTCGTGATCGAGAGAAAAGGAAGTTGTGGCTATCACAAGAGAAATACATCGAGAAGGTGTTAGAGCGGTTCCACATGGAAAAAGCAAAGTCAGTTGCTACTCCACTTGCAAGTCACTTTACTCTTAGCTTAAAGCAAAGTCCTACATGTGAAGCTGAAAGGGAGGAAATGCGCAAGGTGCCATATGCCTCAGCAGTTGCAAGCCTGATGTATGCAATGGTGTGTACGAGGCCAGATATAACACATGCCGTTAGTGTTGTTAGTAGATTCTTGTCTAAACCAGGAAAAGAACACTGGAATGCAGTAAAGTGGATTTTAAAATATCTCAGGGGGACTTCCAAAATGAGTTTATGTTTTGGGAGTGGAAGACCAGAATTGATCGGCTACACAGATGCAAATATGGCTGGAGATATAGATTCCAGAAAGTCTACTTCCGGTTACCTGATTACATTTTCAGGGGGAGCTGTATCGTGGCAATCAAAGCTACAAAAGTGTGTTGCTTTGTCTACCACAGAGGCAGAGTTCATTGCAGCTACCGAAGCTTGCAAGGAAATGTTATGGATGAAGCGGTTCTTGCGTGAGTTAGGGCAAGAACAACAGAAGTACATTGTGCATTGTGATAGTCAGAGTGCAATCCACTTGAGCAAGAATTCAAGTTTTCACTCGAGATCGAAGCACATTGATGTGCGATATCACTGGATACGTGATATGTTAGAATCCAAACAGTTACAACTTGAGAAGATTCATACGGATGATAACTGTTCAGATATGATGACTAAGTCCTTACAAAGGGAGAAGTACGAGTATTGCAGACAAGCAGCAGGTGTACTGAGTCTCTCCACCTAAGTCGGGAGGGGGAGATTGATGGATATCCCTCATTTGGTGGAGGAGATAAACATACGCCATCTATTTCTTTGGTTAATAATAAAAACTAAGAAATAGATGTGAAGGAGAGAATTAAGGAATTTAGATGGAGAAAATGAATAGTTAATTAAGCATTCATTTATGATCACAAATATAATTAGGAATGTTGGCTATAAAAGCCCTGAGTTGTTTTAGACAAATATAAGTTGATAGGAAACCAAACTAGAGAGAGTTTGAGAGACAGAAAACCTCACCTGACGTGAGAGAGAAATCCTCTTGAGAATAATCCAAGAGAGACTAGTTAGCCACAATATATATTGTGAGTATCAATCTTGTAATCCCATTATATAATAGTGGAAGAAATCGTTTCTTTTGTTGTCTCATTGTGATTACACAAAGTGTGGGAAAAGTCAGATCCTAGGATAACTAATTATCCATTGGCCTCGTATTAGGCAGTCATATTTGTCATCTTTCCCAACAGAATGAAATCCGATAAGCACACCCCTCACGTCCATTGCAGACCGGTATCTTTCAGTGCTTGCCTGCTTGGATCGAGTGGAGTATGGTATACTGCCGTGGCGGATTTCAAGAGGATGCTATGAGAATTGAGAAGCCACAAATACATCACACCATCAAGAAGCTTTACTCGATGTTTAACGGCTAAGAAGGAATGTAATTCGACTACACTGATTAAACTGGGGCAAGAGCTTCTTTAGAGTCACCGAGCTTGGGGAAAGGGCTCCAAGGGTCTCTTCTGGTTTGGTAAATAAAATCGTAGCTAGCAGAAAATACGTCAGAATAGATGTTAAGGCAACTTTGACATGGCTATAAGTCATAGGCATCACAATAGTGAGTGTGAGATAGGCCTTGTTTATCTTGCAAAGGACGGCTTTGTTTATGACATAAGAACACTGTTTATCTACTACTAACAACTATCTACCCACCGCAAGGATAAGTCGGGCCAAATGTTAACCAAGATATAGGTAAGAACTACTGAACTACCACCTGAGAAAACCAAAGAAGTATCTTATATCGAACGGGAATCAACCAGACATCAACATTCAATCCAGGCACACAAGATGGTACAAGAACATTGCAAGAAAAATGCCTTGAAATATGAATCCAGAATGATTTAACATTTTCAGTTGCTTTCACTAAAACAGCTTCTCATCTGACTATGCTTGACCAACTAAATCAGCCACTAAAACAACAATAATCTAAATCAGAACTACATCTCAAATATCAAAGGTGGGCATCCCGCACTAACAAAAACACAGCCACACCACCAATCACTAAGCCCTAAAATATGAAAATTTTAAAAAGAAAAAAGGCAAAAAATGAACAGAAAAATTTATTTCTGAATTGGGGAACTATATATATGTTACAAATCCTCTGCAAGGATTGCTGGTCTACCCACTAGCTTAGCACTGGAAGGCGAGTTGGATACCAAGAGAAGCCATCAATACAGCCGACCATCAAGAAGCTTTATTCAATGTTAATCCGCTAGGAAGGAATGTAATTCGACTACACCGTTTTAACTTGGCAAGAGCTTCTTGAGACTTACCAAGCTTGAGGTCCACATAAACTGCAGTCAAAGAAGCGTGTGGATTGTTGGGTACTATGGACAATGCCTGTGCAACAAACTGGTGAGCCCGATCAAGTTCCCCTTGCATGGCGTACAAGGCAGCAAAATTTACGTACAGAGCTCCAAGTGCCTCTTCTGGCTTAATGAAAGCAAAGCTTAATGCATCTTCTGAGGCCGAAGGTTTTGCAGTTGCTGATCCTCCATTCACCTCTTCATAGTCCACAGTCCTGACCCCTTTCAATTGCTCAGAGTCCTCTTCTGTGAATGGCAATTCAACATTATTAACTCCAGACAAATATGTCAACAAATGCTCAGCAGCATCCTTTGGCCGGTTTAGCAAGCAAAGAGCTTCTGCCGCATACACATGACCTAGAAATATGTAAATTCTCGAGCATTCTGGAATTTCCAAAAGGAACTTTGAAATCGACAAGGCTTTCAGAGGATTTTCCAATTCCAACTCCACATATGCCTGATTAGCAAGAAGAGCTTGCTTCAACAACAGATTTTCTTTTTTACGGATCTCCCCATAGGAAGAAAGGCAGTTTTGCACAAGCTCCTGAGTA
This sequence comes from Potentilla sterilis, assembly GCA_963682095.1. Taxonomy (NCBI): domain Eukaryota; kingdom Viridiplantae; phylum Streptophyta; class Magnoliopsida; order Rosales; family Rosaceae; genus Potentilla; species Potentilla sterilis. The sequence goes on from OY821761.1 coordinate 1,575,397, forward strand.
GTTCCTCCCTTCTGCTCTTTTGCATCCCCATTTGCACTAACCTGACCCAAGCCTACAGAGAGCACAGAAGCCTCAGAATCGATGTGCAAATTCTTGTGGTTGGAATTCTTGGACAATGCCACTTCACCGAACTCATTATCATCCAATAGGAAATTAGATGGCAAAGAATTCTTACAATAGCTTGATTCGGAATGGTTCAGCAGGTACAAGGCATTAGAGAGACACTGCCGGGCAAGGGACATTGAGAGCTTGGGTTGCTGATCACTGCCCAAAAACAAATCACCTTTTTCAGAGTTCCCGTTCTTGGCAACCCCGCCCTGCATGACAAGTTGCCTCCACTTTCCCTTGCCAATAACATAAACTCGGACTTCTGACGCACCCGGACTATTTATAACTAACCCCTTCTCTAGAGCCATCAGACAGCATTCAGCAAGCCGAAGCCACAACAGAGGTCGATTGTAGAAAACTAAACCTGCCTTTTGGAAACAGCGAGCAGCAAGTAATGGTTTTCCACAAGCCAAGTACTGCATACCACAGTTGTATACTATCATGAGGGAATTATCCAGAGAAAAAGTTGACAGATTCAGAGGCCTGTCCTTCCGAAGAGATGAACAATTAAGCAATGCATTGGAGAAGAATACGGATGATGTGTGATACTTCCCAAGCTGATAATAGATGCATCCTAAATTATTGTTAATCATGCTCGAGATTCTAGTATCTGTTCGGTTAATAGATGCCATCAACAGCTTGATTGCTTTACGATAATTACCACGGGCATATTCAAGTTGGGACTTCAAGAGAAGAGCCATAGATAGGTCTCTGCCACGTGCAATGTTCACAGCATGCTTCACTTCTCGCTTTGCTTGCTTTAAGTTCCGAGTGAGAAGAAGAAATCGAACCTTGTAAAGTTGAGTCTTGAGCTTGAGGTATGCAGATGAGACAGATATGTCGGCTGGGTTCCTCGAAAGATCATTACATGATAAGAGACCAGTTGGCTGTGCTACATCCATGTCGAAAACCGCATTATCAAACTCGCCTGTCTCCTCAGAATCCAAGGCATTTGCATTAGCATCCGAGTCCAAATTAGGAGCATCTGTGACTGATGAACTAGGAGGAAAAGAAGACTTAGCAACTGTGTTTGAAGGTTGTTGGGACACATTGCTTCCATTGTCTCCCTGATTCATACAACTAACACCAAAAGCTCTCTCCAGATACAATAGAACATCCTGAATGGGAAAAAATAAAAAACAACAACAACAACAACATCAACAATAAACAGATGGGAATTAAATCCACAGAATCCAAGGCTAGAACCATAAAGCAAAATAAGCAATCAGGAAACTTGAAGACTCCCCCACACCACAAGCTGTCATATCAAAACTATCTGAAGATATCAAGCCCAGTATGTATGTGTGTATATATATTTGGACAAAAATGTGAGTTTCATGTGTGTGTGTGTGACTTACCCAGATCCTTAAAAGTGAATGAGTACACATCTGAACTCAAGCCAATCATGGGAAATTTATTAGGCTCACCAATCCAAGACAAACTCCACTAAACCATCAAAGAGGTTTCAGCTGTTAGCCTACAAGCTATCATGCAAGCTGCCATTCTCATTTAAATCACAGACCCAAATACATGCCCACAGTACTCAATATAAACTACTGGTCACGTCCAGAGCTGCTAATATTCCCACTCAACACATTAAAGGTGATGCATATAGTTTAGCCTTATGCATCTAGAACAAACTAGGACATAATAGCAAACTTAAGTTGATTAGAATCCTCCATCAGACACAGATATATAGCCAATCTTACGATAAAAATGTGAACAGGACCACACTGAAGTTTTTTTTTTATTACAAGAATCAAATGATGATACAATTAGCATTAGAACTTACAGCAGATTTCTTTGCATCATGGCAAGCTAGCCCCACGTCCAGCAACAGAAGGCAAATATTGAGAGCAGTTTTCTGCGTATAAATAAAGCACTTAGCACAGAAATACAACTGCAGAAGCGATATTTACTCTAGGTAAAACCATAATTTACCTCATCTATCGGTCCTCTATTTTGAAACAGTGGTTCAACAACAGACAATGCCTTTGCATATTCATGAAGATGGAACCAGATAATCGCCTACATGAGCCCAATTTCAATAAAAATATCAGCAGTCAAATGGCAAATTCTTTCTTTTGATACTTGCAAAAATAAAATAGTAAGTGTGGATAATAATTAACATACAATGTTTAAGGTTGTTACGTAAGTGTCAAATTCATCCACGTAGACAGCAGAAAATGGATGTGCCGTTGCACTACTTGCTTTGGAACCTGAAGATGATTTGTCTCCACTATTGCTTACAGACTCTGCTTGTTCCGCAGATGCTCGAGCAAGCTCTTCACTTCGCTTCTGAATCAATACCAAGAATAACAAGAAGTTGAATTAGAGATAAAATTCGTCATATTAAAAAGCAACAGGTTTTGCATTATGATGACGCTCACCTCAAGTAACAGAACTGCTATATCACATAAATACATGCAAGCTATCATGTTGATAAGGTTACTATAATTTAGTATTACCAAAGCAAACCAAACCCAACATAACTGGCTCCAAGCATACTAAACTCTCAAAATAATATGGCCCAGTGGTACTTAGAAGTCTCATTCCGCTTTATACACAAATTAAAGAGAACTGAAGCCAAAGTTACAAGAACCGCATTGCACAACTGATTCATCATTTTCTACCTGATAATGAAATAGATCATAAAAAAATAAAATAAAAATTGATTATTATTATCCATCTCAAGGAGGCCAGACCTTATGATCTAAATTCTGAGTAAGGTGGTGGATAACAGATGACTGGTTACCATTCTCCTGAAACACACTGATGAGGACATTTGACTTGATTTAACACACTGAAAAGGACATTTGACTTGAACACTTTAAACATATTCCTTAGATCAATAGCCAATTCTAGCTTAAAGTTTAAACACCTATTTGCGGGTACTTGTCATGGTCTGCTTACATAAATAGGTGTGTTCCGCCCGCAAACTTTTCTCCTCTCTCAACATAAGTTTCTACCTAAGTAGTAAGTTTATTCAAACTACATAGCAAGCATGCTGTAGAATGCATAAGAGCACTGAGTGGAAATGCTATTAAAAGAAACAAGAAAAAATCCAAGAGAAGTTTGCCTTAATAAATAATAAGTGTTACTCCACCCATAAACACTGAAGAGCACCAAAGAAAAGAACCCTGCCCTCAAAACCCTTAGAAACTGTCAATGCCCCGCAAACAGAAACTCATCAGCTATCCACCTAGCTGATTTCTGCACTAAATACAACATGAAACTGCTCCACGACATATCATGTGCACGTCTATGTAAATGTGCACTTATTGAAAACAAAAACCTCTGCGACAAGTGAATAAGTAGAAGAAACAAGAGGATGAGTTACCTTGACGTCATTGAGAACTTGAAGCAACCTCTTAGGATCTGAGCAACCATCTCTATAGAATTCCGCAAGTCCGATATTATGAAATATCTGATAAGCATAACAATAACATTAAATTTACAAGTAGCACAAACAGAAATCTAAAATCACATAACTAAAACGCCATTCCTACCAAACTGTAGAATCAACAGGTAACATCAATTTTCACTCCCAATTTAGTTACAAGAACGTTACAACTGCGACAAACTACTTATTGCATTAACAAACAACACTATAATTCATTTCCATTAGCCAAACCACACAATCAAAAGCTCGATTTTATTTTCAAACTTCACAAATCAAATTTATACTATTCTGTATTCAGGATTAAATGATCGATAATGTATCATATGTGCCTGAAACCGATCTTAACGTCAGCCTATTGAATATTTTAACAGCATACAAACCAATCAAGTAAAGATTGCACTGAAATTCCAGCATTCAACCAAGTGAAACACTAGAGTGACTACACTACTTCAAATTCCAATACAATATGGACTCAAATACAAGCAATCACTCCACCGAAACCAACCGAAATCGAATTCAAACACACGAAAATGCACATAAACAAATCAGAGATTAGATTTCAGAGACGAATTACTTTCGGATCGCCGGACTTCCTCTTGAGGCACTCCTGAAGCGCCGTGAGGCACTGATTGAACTTGCCGGACTGGAATTGCAGCAACGCTTCCTGCGCAAAGGCTCTGGTGGCGGACAAAACGGCATCGTCTTCAGGCGAGGAGGAGCCGTCGCGGTTCGGCGCGGCTAGTGACGACGACGAGGGCGGCGGAGATGAGGTGGCCATTCGAATCGATCTGAGAGCTTAGCTTATCTGGAATATTCGAAATCGCCGGAAACCCTAACTGTGAGGATTGGATTTGGGAGGGTTTGGGGGTTTTCGAAACCCTAAATCTTAATGAGAAGGGACACCTGGATGAGTTTGCTTCGCTGAAAATGTGTCTGATTTGCAGAGAGAGAGAGAGAGGGGTGTTGGTTCTGATGAGGCTTCTTTCGCTTTTGCTGGGTTTCGATTTTATTTGTTTCCTCAATTTGGGCTTCTCACCCTGAAAACACTATTACCCCCTTTTTTATTTGTTTTTTGTTATAATTTAGGTAGATGCATATTAATTATTTTTCAAGATTTATTGGCTTGCCACAAAGGAAAAGTAATTTTCAGGATAATTATGGCTTTTTTTTTTTAGCAATAAGTAAAGTGGAAAGATAAATATTAATGTGGAGTTTATATTTGGATAGATTGTTTTTGTGGCTAATGTATAATGAATTAAGTTTGATTAAGTTTTGAAACGAAAGTGGGATGTGAATTAGTTTTCGAAAACACGAGAGACTGTGCGCTAACCGATATGTTTTGGTGTTGTTATGTTGGAATGACATGAATATTTGTGTTGCATTTACTATTCGGTGGTGTCGCGATAGAGAATTTGATTCTACTCTAACCGTTACACCGAAAATATGAATCCGTACAAATTTTACTAAGAATTAAAATTCCAAGAGAATGAGGTCATTTGCTCATATTTATATGCTCATATTGCCTCATAAATAAATCTTGTCCATCCAATTATGATCATATGGACATATTTTTTTATGTATTTAAACCATGTAATGTGGAGTCCATACCAATACAAGGAAATCTGACTATATAATTAAGATTGGATGACCTAGATGCAGCATGAGACAATACGAGCAGAGAAGCATAAGCAGAAGATCCGAGTCCAATTCCAAGAGGAGAAAAGGAAAAAGGACAAGGATTGGTATTTATGAGTTATATACATACAACACGGTGCTATGTACACATAACATGCCCGTCCCAAATATTTGGGATTCCAAGCAGGCTGGTTCCTCATAAGTTACTCTTGGACTGTCAACTATCTGTTTCTCAACATCTGCAAAATGCATTCTGGATTTCGGATATCTTCACTGTCTTGTGAGTCCTCATTCCCTCGCGAGTCCTCGTTCCCTTGTGAAAAGTCCAGTGTAGTGTAAGTCTGAATACCAATGCCGTGTCCACCACAATCCCTTCCCCTTCCTCGTTGGGCTCGTCTCACTTCCTTCTGATGCTCAGTGAGTTCCACCTTCTTCCTTTTCAAACTTGATTGTGGCATTTCCTTGTGCTTACTGTCTATGGTACTACCCACTAGTTCTACTCTTTTAGAGCCTCTACTGTGTGCTGTATTGACAGTAAATCTTGGTGGAGCAGTAATTGCTTCCGATTTAAATTGACATCTTTGAAGAGGTAGGCTTCTCTTGTGTAGGTTTATTCTTCCCTTTCTCCAGAGCCTGTCTAGGACATGAAGTAAGGTCTGGGGGTAATTCAAGTTGACTTGTTCACCATAAGTGGAGTTCCAAAAGGTGACAGTTGGCTCTGAGATGGACAGTTTTGAGTGCTCAAGAGTTTTCTCAAGGATGGATGACTGGAGTTTGAGAAATTCAGAATCAAAGACAATTGGAGGCTGACTTCGTCTTAAACAATTAAGCATTTCAGTCCATAGGAGTTCAAAGTGATCACTAGTGCCCTCAACCTGTGTACCCATGTGTCTCAGCCACTCGAGCAGTGGACAGGATATCATCTGCAAGTACAGTTCAAATATAAGCTCTTGCTTGAAAGCCGAAAAGAACATTCAATTTTAATCCAACAATGAGGAAATGCAAATCGACAGATGAAACATTTGGAGATTTCAAGATCTTGAGCAGTAACCACATTAGAAGATACAGGCATTAAAGCAACTTCTTTAGACACATGAAGGACAGCTTTCTTATGATGGCCACACTAATAATACTTCCTACAAACTGGGCTTCAATTTTTTAACAAACTGTTCAAATCTTTCAATAAAAGGAACTGTAGACATACTTTTTTCTTTTAATAACTAATATGAGCAGATGGGTTTCAAATATCCAGTACCAACTATTAACTGAAATTGCTTCAAGTTGGGAGAAAATGAATTGGGACGCAACGAGCACATGAATACATGACAGAAGCACAAACCTCAAAGAAGGAAACAATATCCTGCTTCAAGTGAAGAGATCTGATGAAGAGTGCCAATGCAGAATATAACCTGCAACGTTCAAATCTCACATAACCGGAAGTGTATAACTAAGAACCCAAACATGAATGATACAGAAACACTTCCTTCACTTGACTTACCTAGAGAAAATAGGAAGACCAATTATTGCATCTGTTCCTATCTTTGTCCGCGACAACTTCATACATCTGTATAAGACACATGAAACATGATAAGTGGAAGAGGATAAGGCACCTTCTCTCTATCAAGAGCTATTAAGGTGTCTCAGTTTCACTAACAATAAATTGTAGTAACAATAGAAAATACAACTCAGACATCTTATCTTTAAACCATTTCAAGCCCAAAAGATATAACCAAAACATCTTCATTTTCTTCTACCACAAAAGAATTTGGTGAGACGTAGTACTAGGCTAATAGTTCACAAGTGCAGAAAAAGCAGTTCTCTTCAAATTTAAAACAAATGTAGAGCTTAGTCATTACCACAGTTGATTGCCTGAGAAAAATTTGCACTCACCTAATGGCCAAAGTCAAGCAGCCTTTGATGCCACCAGATATCTTGTAATCATAGCCATGCTTGGTATTTCCATCTGAACTTAATTCAGAAGTAATGGAATTTTCCAGAATACACAATAAAGCATCAACGTATAAGGAGATGATATGAAGATCCAAATCCTTGACGTTTAAATGGAGCTCGTCAGCACATCTAAGCATGCTAGTATACTTGTCTAGGCACCTGTCCAATACAGAAACTAGATGCTCAGAGAAACTGCCAACAGTGGTATACCCAGACAGTGAGGTACAAATAGAGCCATAGAGGGACTTCCATAATGTGATAACTTGATCAAGCTCAGCCTTCATCTGTGGAGAAGAAGGGGTTTCTGTGGGCCTTCCACTCATTGCTGACATAATGTCTCTCTGTGCGCAGAATACAAGCAGAGGATAAGACATTAGATGGCTCATGGCATAACAACTCTTGCTCTCAGAGTCCGTTAACAATAGAAGATCCTTCACATCATTTATGTAGCTTTCCAGACCTTCTGCTATTGCAATCCACACCGTTAAGCAGCCTGACGCAATGTGCTTGTACAATAATTCAGTAGTGATAACGACACTTTCCAGGGGACCAGAAAATGATAACATAAATTTAAAATACTTCTGCATTCCCTGTGGAATGTAGTCGGCTCTGGATGTACTCAAACTTGACTGAATCACCACAGAGAAGTAAAGTACACTTAAATAAACCATAGGTGAAACCAATTCCATATAACCAATAGAGCAGGCACTCGATTTTTCATACCCAATATCAGGAAGCATTTGCAGGTTTTCAATATACTTGATATTCAATGCAATCTTATAAAGAGGAGATCCCATTATAGTAGGTTCTATCTCCTCGCTGACAGCCTCTATAAACTGAAGTGATAGATGAAGCAAGCCATGTCTGTCACTACCATCCAGACTTACTTTTTCACACATATTTCTTATGAATTTCAGTATTGCATTCAAACACAACATTATATCATCATAATTGACAGACGACCTCTTGAAATCCTGTTCAACTCCTTTCAAAACAGCTCTAAATAACCTTAAGGGGGCTTCATCAGCTGGAATCTTATTATCATGGAAGACAGTTCGCCTTGATGGTTGACTGATGAGACTGTAGATCATCTTTAAATGAAAGTCCAGTAGACTCAGATCCCATGACAACCATTTAATAGGATACTGCTTCCATGAGCAACTGCCAGATATAATGGGAGTGTGCACAGAGGTTTTAGCTGATAACTGCTGGACTACCTGGTTACGTGGATCATAGTCTAGAGGTTTACATTTTGCTGATATAAAATCATCAAGCAAATTAATGCACACATCCCTAGCCCATACGCTCTTACCATCAGGATCAAGTTGAAAAGCTGCTTCAAAGATAGGGTCTAATACAGGGTTGATCATTGAAGAATCATTCAGAGAAGTACCAAGTCTATGTAATAGATAGCACCATGTATTCAAGCAGGCCAAGTGAACAGATATGTCACATTTACTCAACATGATGCCTATAAGTGGTGTCATGATGAGCCTTGTGCTTTTTAAAGTTCCAGTATTTTGGATTTCACCACTGTTTACTTCCTGTGTTCCCTTTCTTTGCATACCATCCTCCTCTTTTGCAGTAATTGTCGCATACGGTAATATCATTGGTGGGTGAATAAGCGCATCGATAAGCCCTTCCCAGGCAACCTGTGTAATCAAATATCTATGTTAATCTACAATATGGCATCTGAAAGTACTCTGATACTAGTTAAACTATTAATGCTGGAAAACTGGGGTAAATTAACAGCACTCGCTTGTAGAATCGCCAAGACTTAAAATGATAACCCTAGACATTCAAGAAGCAGAGATAAATTGATATCTTGGCTGCCCAATCAACACACAAGTAAACAAAACCTACTCAATACTTAACAAGTTGATATTAAATTTTGACTAGGACCCTTGTAAACCGAGATCAATTTAGTAGAACTTATATCACAGACAATGTTTAAAAATTGTTGCAAAGTCATAAATGACTCTGAAACTTTGTATGCTTCTAAGGAGTCAGACAAAAGTGATATCATATAAATGCAAATATTGCTTAGTTAAAACAAAGCATTGTGAACCCTATAAATACCTGGGAAGCAATCTGAACTTGTGAGTCGTGATCTGAAAATGTTTTCTCAGGAATCTTCAGCATATCATTAATTAAATGTCTGTTTTTCAAGGCATGAGACCCTAATAAGCGGATATACCATCCCCATGCTTGGATAGTCTGAACCTTCTTACCACTGCTTAGCATATCATGCATCCCAGTGAGCAACTTTGTCTTCAAATCTCTGACAAGCACCTGTTTTCGAAAGATAAGAACACAAAAAAGTTAGAATACATGTTGCATACAACAGAATAATCCATGTATAAGTACAAAGATCAACAAAAGAGAAGAGAGCATAGATGAGTGAGCACCTTGGAGAGATTTATTGGAGGAGGTATGATTGTAGATTTAATCTTCAATAGACACCTTTCGGACATATCCCTGTCTCTCTTATCACCGCTAAGAAGCCTTCTATATATTGGAGGTGCCCATATATGAGCCAATTCTCTCATGTTCTCACTTAAAAGAGTTGCTAGCTTAATAACAGCCTGTCATATAAGCATAGAACATAAGTACTGAAAACAACATTGCCAGTTCTACCATATCACAGCCACAACCTTACAGTGCATAAAATCATAACAATTGTATAACTTAAAACCTCATATAATGCACGATACTAGCGAAAACTGCTGTAAACTGAGAATGTGCTCGCTGATTGTACCTGAATAGCCTCGAAAGTTGTTGACAGAGAACCAATGGGATTGTCAATAGCATGAACTACCGCGCACAAGAGAGAATGGAAATGAGGAGCCAAAATTGGTTTGCTCAGCTGTTGCATAGATATGCACCACACTCCTAGATTACAAACCGACTGCAGTTAACAAATCGACAAGTTAATACACCATGAAAAATGCCAAGTCTTGCAGTAAATCCCACCAGACTGTAACTCACCTTCATTTTCGTACTCGTAATTAGTCTCACCAATGACTCCAAAACCAAACTCACATCATCCTCTACAAATAATCAAAAATAAATAAATAAAAAAATCAGCTCAAGCAAGCAAAAACATCATTGAAATCTAAAATTAAAACATTTTGACTACAAATTAAACCTGAAATTTCGGCAACAATGGCGGGATGGTATATCATAAAACCCAAACATTTCAACGCCTCCGTCAAGCTGCAATTCGAAACCAAATTAAACTAATTGGAAATAAATATTAAAAAAATGATGAATTAGAATCATTGAAATCCGTACATTTCTTCGTCATCGCAGTCAAGATCGGCGACGATACGACGGAGGAGGCTGCCGGAGCTCAGCGCGAGCGTCTGAATCAGAGCGTGGTCGTCGGAGGACTGTTCTTGGAGGTGTGAGAGAGTGGAGTAAGCAAGGGACTTGTTTGATTTGGTGCCGGAGGAAATTAGGGATTTGATTTCTTCGAGCTGGTCTGAGAAATTCGACATTGGATTTGGTGAGGGAGACGAGGAAGTGGGACTGTGAGAGAGAGAACCCTAATTCTGGGATTTGTTAGAGTTTTTGGGATGATGGAGTTTCGCGCCAAAGCGCGGTAAAAAAGGATGTGCCAAGTTGGCGGGTTAGTGTAACTGCGAAACTAGGTAGGGTTCGAGCTTTGTTCTTAACGAACGACGTCGTTTATCTACCGACTACACTCCTAGTTGGGCGGGCGCCTAGGTCTGAGGAGCAACCTAGACGCCCGCCTTACGTTTGTCTAGTTCTCTTATATGTTCGTCTAGACGCACACCTAGCACAAAATCGAAATGTAATTTAGAACCGCTTGTGAGGCAATCATCTTCGTTTTCCTTGATCATCATGTTGTTGGTAAATACTACATTTTCGATAAAAAGTTTGAAAACATGTGTAGCTTCATTTTTCTTGAGTACGTATTAGTAAGTTCTGACAAAATTAATTAAAGTAAACTACAATCACATGTCGGAAACGACATAAAAACCAATACGTACACAAGCAAGTTAGGTGATTATTATGAGAACTGAATTACAATTCCAAATTTCCAATCATTAGATTACCAAAACTAAACGCTATAATACTATAATGGGGTTAATAAACTCTATAAAAAATGGTTACCCGATGAGTTGGCCGGGTTTGTGGTTGTATACCAGCAGCTTTAGGTTATCTTTTCCACTACAAATATCACTATCTTGAACAAACTATTGCGTATCGACCTGGTTCTTTTGACCATATACTAAACTACAATACAGATTGATCGTAGGGATTATGATCAAGATGCCAACTGTTGTTTCAATTATCGCACAGCTGCATCTCTCATTTTCATTAGCTAGCTTGATTAATTAAAATACAATTCTCATACGTTAGAATATGAATGATTCATATTTCATTCCAATAATTGATTTACATTTCACTATTAAACTAAGATACCATTTGCTAAACCAATCGATACGTGTGCCACAATTCATCAACTTGCCACATTTCCACGTCAGTTTCTGATGATCAAACCCTAAATCCCGCCAGTTGGGTCCCATTGAGGCAATAGCTGGTTAGCCAATGATTGTTAATCATGGCTCCTTAGCTCCTAATCACTTGCCAAAATCCAAAAATATCACGATCTTTTGACGCAATGTGTGACTAAGAAATGACGTTATAGTTTGATTTATTCTATATTGACTAAAAAATCACAGCAAGTAATACGCGACGTTTACTTGACGCAAGTAATACGCGACGTTTCAATGCTGCTTATTTCTAAGACGTAACGTCTACTAATCTGTGATATGTTTTACGTGTGATATTATAATAAACATAACATTTTACGGTATGACACATTTAAATCACTATTTAGCACGTAACTTTAAATGTATGTAACTCGAAATATATTTCATACGAACCATTGTAAATCATCACATTATCGGAATAGGACAGACCTATCGGATAACACGGGAGAATACCTACGTGGACACACATCATCACACTAGATACATGTTCAAATTTTTTGTCTTAAAAAAACAAAAAAAACTCGAAAACGCACATGTTATTAGTTTGAAGCTTTCGGATTGGTAGGACGTGGATCCGACGTGGAATTACAATCCGTGGTCAATTTGAACTGTCAAACCGTGGCAGATATAATCAAAACCGTCGGATGGATGGACTCGTTGGACCCGATAACCTATTTACACACTACTGGAACAGAAATAATATTGAAATCCAGATTATTCCAGAGATCGAAACTCACAAGCAATGGCGTCCAGTCTGTGTTGCAGGTCTCCTCCTCTCACTCGTCTTATAAATACCTCTCGCCCAATCCATCTCATTAAATCAAACCTTTCTTCTCCCATCCGCCGATTCAATCTTCCGAAGCAAACTCATACGACTTCTGGTACTATTCTATTCTCTATTGATTAATTCATTTTTCGGTTCCAGTTTTGATTCAGAGGATCGGAAATCTGACGAGTTCGATTTCTTTTTTCATGCTTCAGAATTTGTGAATATCCCCGCAATCGAGCATTTCCGTTATTGGCTTTCCAGGTACGTGAATATATATATTCAATTCATTTAAATTTTTAAAGATTGAAATTGTCTTGAAACTCTTCAATTTACAGATTTGTATTGAAATTGAAATTTGCAGAGAACCGAGAAGCCTTTACCTACTAGAAAAGAAGAAAAGCAGAGCCCGAGCCCGAGCCCGATGACCATCACGCCGGCGGTTCGAGTTTCCGACGGGAAGTTAATTGTGAAGAACCGGACGGTTCTTACCGGAGTACCTGACAATGTGGCAGTCACGTCCGGTTCGGCCTCCGGTACGGCAGACGGAGTCTTCCTCGGCGCGGCTTTCAATGACAGCAGCAGCCGGCACGTGACGTCACTTGGAGCATTACAGACCGGCTTGCGTTTCATGGCGTGCTTCCGGTTCAAGCTCTGGTGGATGTCCCAGAAAATGGGCGAGTCCGGCGCCGACGTCCCACTAGAGACTCAGTTCCTATTGGTCGAGACCACGTCATCCGGGTCCCACCTCGAAGTAGAAGAAGAAGAAGAGGACCAGATCGTCTACGCTGTGTTCCTCCCTCTTATCGAAGGCCCCTTCAGAGCTAGCTTGCAAGGCAACAGTGAAAACCAGGTCGAGCTTTGTCTGGAGAGCGGTGACGTGGACACCAAAGCGTCGTCGTTTAGCCACGCGGTGTTTGTGCACGCCGGGACGGACCCGTTCCTGACGATAACGGAGGCGATCAGGAACGTTAAGGCTCACCTGAAGACGTTTCGTCAACGTCACGAGAAGAAGCTCCCCGGAATCGTTGACTACTTTGGTTGGTGCACCTGGGACGCGTTCTACCAGGACGTGACACAAGAAGGAGTTGAGGCCGGCCTGAAGTCCCTCACCGCCGGCGGAGCTCCCCCGAAGTTCGTCATCATCGACGACGGCTGGCAGTCAGTCGCCGGCGATGAAGACAAAGCCGGCGAGCTGCAGAGGCTGACTGGAATCAAAGAGAACTCAAAGTTTCAAAACAAGGAGGACGGGATTAACAACATAGTGAACGTAGCGAAAGAGAAATACGGATTGAAATACGTGTACGTCTGGCACGCGATTACGGGTTACTGGGGAGGGGTCCGACCCGGAGAGGAGTACGGGTCGGTTCTGAAGTACCCGGATTTGTCTAAAGCAGTAATGGAGAATGAACCGGCGTGGAAAACGGACATACTCAGGTTACAGGGTCTGGGGTTGGTCAGCCCGAAAAGCGTGCACAAGTTTTATAACGAGCTACACAGATACTTGGCTTCTGCGGGTGTAGACGGGGTTAAGGTGGACGTGCAGTGCGTGCTGGAGACTCTCGGAGCCGGGCTGGGTGGTCGGGTCGAGCTGACCCGGCAGTACCATCAGGCTTTGGATGCTTCGGTGTCGAGGAATTTTGAGGACAATGGGATCATAGCGTGCATGAGCCATAATACTGATGCGTTGTACTGTGCGAAAAACACGGCCGTAGTGAGAGCCTCTGACGATTTTTACCCGAGGGATCCGATGTCGCATACGATCCACGTGGCGGCGGTGGCGTATAATAGCGTTTTCCTCGGCGAGTTTATGGTGCCGGATTGGGACATGTTCCACTCGCGCCACCCGGCGGCTGAGTACCACGCGTCGGCTAGAGCCATCAGTGGTGGACCTGTTTATGTTAGGTACAATTTCGTTTTTGTTTTGTTAAGGATTTGTTTTTGTTTTGTTTGATTTTGTTCTGTTTTTTCAGTCTAGTTAATTTTTTGTTTTTTTTTGTTTTTTTGTTTATAGTGATGCGCCTGGGAAGCATGACTTTGAGCTGCTGAGTAAGATGGTACTGCCGGACGGGTCGGTGCTCCGGGCACGGCTACCCGGAAGGCCGACCCGGGATTGCTTGTTCACTGACCCGGCCCGGGATGGGGTGAGTTTGTTGAAGATATGGAACATGAACAAGTACACTGGTGTGTTGGGGGTGTATAACTGCCAAGGAGCAGCATGGAGCTCAGTGGAGAGGAAGAATGCATTCCACGAGACGAAAATGGATGCCATAACGGGTTGTGTTCGCGGCCGCGACGTCCACCTCATTAAGGAAGCTGCCACCGATCCTGAATGGAATGGTGACTGCGCCGCTTATTGCAATCGGACAGGGGAGGTTGTGACATTGCCTTACAATGCTGCCATGCCTATCTCCCTCAAAGTGCTTGAACATGAGATTTTCACTGTGAGTCCCATCAGGGTCATGGCGCCGGGCGTGAGCTTTGCACCTTTGGGACTAGTCGACATGTACAATGCCGGTGGAGCCATTGAAGACTTGAGATATGAGCAGAGATTAGTCTCTATGGAGGTTAGAGGGTGTGGCAAGTTTGGTGCGTATTCTTCAGAGAAGCCGAAGAGGTGTTGCGTTGGGACTATTGAGGTCGATTCCAGCTACGATACAGCGTCCGGGTTGGTGACTTTGAGCTTGGATCATATGCCTGAAGAGGGGAAAAGAGTACAAGTAGTCGAGTTTGAGTTATAGGACATTACTGTTAGACTAGAGTTGAATTCCCTCGCTTTTTCTTTGTCATATAGATTCATCTTCTGTGAGGGCAGAGGACATTTTAAACATTCTATTGTTGTGAGCTTTATCAATAATTTATATGAACTGATGCACATTAGTGTGCTATTGTCACTTCAGATTAGAATGCCTGTGACCAAGAATAACATGTTTGTATAAACCAACCGCATAATCAAACGGATGCGGGAACGTAAAAACCGACGGTATCAATGAAAATGTTCAGCGGATAAGCAAGCATATTCAAAGGAGAATGTTACCATAGGCTTCAGCATAAGGCAGAATTCCAACACCAATACGAGGAAAAGGCTAGTTAATATTTCACATACGTGGGACAAAAGCAAATAGCAACTCAACGAGACTTCACCAAATTTTACGTATGCTCAGCTTTGAAATTGCATAACATTAATAACATTACAAATCTAAAACTACCAAACTAAATGTTCATGTCCCAAGCATACAATCACTAGAATTGGTACAGGAGATAACCTAATGGTGATTGGTGAAGGCAACTGCATTAAAATGATACATAACCTACCGCATACGTCTTTCTGGCTGACATCGACCATGACACTGGACCGATATTGTGTCCAGAAGAACCTATCTAATACTCCATTCTCACAATAGCATTTGCATTTGGAACTTCGGCCGATCCATACCGCATCCAATCCTTTGCACATATAACAGCTTCCACCGTCTCTGGCCGCAAAGAACTCCTGTACTGATCCATCTCTTTTGCAGTGGTATCAAAAACAGAATCAGAAGAAACTGTAGATACCGGAATTGACAAAATGTCACGAGCCATCTTTGAAAGAGTTGGGTACTTCATCTTGTTTAGTTTCCACCAGCCTAGCACATCAAATTCGTGGACTCTAGGCAACAGTGCTTCTTCCAAATACTGATCGAGCTCTGACTTCATTTGTTGGCTAGTAGTCTCCATGATGTAAACATCAAAGTCTGTGAGTCCGTTGTCTGCAATGGTTCCTCCTTGGGAACCCTCTGCCCTAGTGTTGCCTCCTGCATTTCCGTCTTCTGCATAAGTTGGTGTGAGAGGCAAAGGCAGCGTCAAATATTCATGAAAGAGCTCATGAATTCCATCATCGACGATCTTGATAAATGTTGGAGCTTCTTCACCATAAACTTTGTTGAAACTGAACTCAACAAGCTTCATCTTGAACCTGGGATCCATAACCACCGCTGTTGCCAATGCCAGGCAACAATTCCTCCAGTACTTTTCAACTCTTTGTTGCATTGTCTTAGTGAGGTTGCTCACAAAGGAATCCTCAGTTGTAATTGCACGAGCCAGGTCTGACTGAATTCTCCACACTTCATGGAAGAAGGTAACTGCAGTTGGAATAGTTGTAGTAGTGAGGATGTTGGAGGCATCAAAGATCAGTTTCAAGTAAGTGCAGAGGGTCTCAACTTGCTTCCAATCTTCCATTGAGGGGGCTTGTCTGTAATCAGGATCCGACGTATCCAAACAAGAAAACACTTCCTTTAACTCAGAAGCAGCCACCAGCATTTGATATGTAGTATTCCATTGAGTCTGATCATCCAGAGATATGCTCCTTTCACTTGGGACTTGAAGTTGTTGCTTAAGATCCACAAACTTTTCCTCATGGGACTCTGATGTCTTCACATACTTGACACTATCCCGGACTTTTTTTACTAGATCTCGCCCTGTATCTAACACTTCTTTTGCAATACTGCTCAAAGTACGTGCAACACAATTCCCAAGCAGTAATTGACCGTTGAGGATAAGTGGGTTCTTGATGGGGAGAAGAGGCCTTAAATTCTCAAGAGCTGCTTCATTCACTGGGTGATCATAGGTGATGGAAAACAACTTGCTCTCCAAACTCCAGTCATGAAGGCAAACAGCAACAGCATGGCTTAGCACAGAATCTGAGTCAGGATACGGTTCCATCACAACATTAAGCAGCCGCCTGTGCAACTTCCAGTCAGCATCAATGAAGTGCCCAGTAATAAATACATAACCCACGCTTTGAGAGGAAGTCCACATGTCCAAAGTAAGGCAGACACGCCCAGGTATGCCCTCAATAAACTTGTTAAGGTTTTGCTTTTCCATTAGGTAAGTTGCAACACAATCACCTTGGACAGTATTAAAGCTCACCATGTTAAAATGTGGCTGGAGATTCTGGACAAAAGTTACAAACCCAGGGTGTTCAACCATATGCAGGGGGTAGTCGTGCATGATTATCATCTTTGCAATCTCATGACGGCAACGGTCTGGATCAAACAGAAACTGGGGTGAGTTCGCAGTTCGGTAACGCCGTTTTGGTGTATTAGAAGCACTGCCACCCCTTGAAGCTGGGGTATATGGAGATGATTGATTCTTATCCTGGTTACGCAGAAGTGCTGGGCAAGTACCCTTAGCAATGTGACGTTTGAGGTGGCTGGTACCTGCTACTTTCGAACCAGTACTATATGCAAAACTCTGCTTGCACTGCTTGCAACATGCCCTCCTACATCCAGGACTCACATTTTCAATGGTGAAATGCTCCCAGACTACAGACTTCTTTTTTCTCCGCTTATTAGGATGTGCTTCTGGGTTCACCCCCTCAGTGTTTTCATAGGGGGTCAGCTCATTGTTGACAAGGGCTCCATCATGGTTTGCGTAGTGTGGGACCTCACTGTTTGTATACGGTGTCATCTCATTTTGTGCATAGTGGGTGAGCTCATTGTTTGCATAGTGGATTGCCTCATGGTTTGCATAGGGAGTCTCTGTCTTTTCTTCATAGTGGGTTAGACTAAGCATCTTTTCTTCATCATGAGTGTCCATCTTGTCTTGAATGGGAGTACTCATTGGCTCTTCAACTTGAATAGGCATCGGCTCTTCATCTTGAAGTGGCATTGACTCTTCATCTTGAATAGGCATTGGCTCTTCAACTTGAGGAGGCATCGGCTCTTCAACAGGAGTGGTCATTGGCTCTTCAACAGGAGTGGTCATTGGCTCTTCAATTGGCGTAGACATTGTCTCATCAACTGGAGCAGGCATGGACTCATCCACTGGAGTAGTATCAACCTGCGTTGTCACCGTCTCTGTAGTAGTCACAGACTCTTCAACTGTAGTAGTCACTGGCTCTTCAACTGTAGTCGTCACAGGTTGCTCTTCAACCGGCCTAGTTACAGGCTCTTCAACCGGATTAGTCACAGGTTGCTCTTCAACCGCTTTAGTCACAGGCTCTTCAACCGGCTTGGTCATAGGCTCTTCCACCGTACCAGTCAGAGGCTCTTCAACCGTATTAGTCACAGGCTGTTCAACAGAATTAGCCACATTCTCTTCAGCAGGAGTATTAACTGGCTCTTGAACTGGAGTAGTACTTGGCTCATCGACAGCAGCAGTTTTTTCTTGAACAGGAGTGGCCAACTTCTCTTCAACAGTGGTGGCCATGTTGTCTTCAGGAGTAAAATCCTGTACTCAGTAAATCCATTTAGAAGACGGTAAGCAATGATACAATCGAGAGCAATACAATATAGAACCATTGCATACAAAAGCTGGTAAACAAAATGAAGAACCATCAACAAAAGAGTTTGTAATGTTGAGGCCTATCTACAGATTCCCAAAATAATACAATAAATGTAAGGAATGCACAAAGCAAGAAACAATTGAAATTTAAATGTGAAAGACTAAACCAAATTTAAAACACCATATTGCTTGATAAATAGTTAATGACAATTGGTATTCAGAAGAAATGTAAATAAATTATGAATGCAACATGCATCCCATCCCTTCTCTAGCCAACTAAATGTGCACAATAAGACATACATCCCTATTCACTGTAGCAAACAAAGACACTGTTTTCCTTTTTGCGTGGTATAAAAAACGAAAAACGACGACAGAAAGACTCATGTGCATGTCGAAGCATCATTTCCTCAAGCTTCCTGATTCTGTTGTTATCATGAATTATGTATGCTGTTTTCTCGATCTGGATATCATGAATTATGTAAGAAACACAACTATGCAAAGCCATTTTGCAGTCCTGAAAGTTCATGCACAGTTACAAAGACAGTTCTGTATAGGTCATCATTATGTCCATGTCCCCAAGACCCTCAACTTATTTCAACAGTTAATTCTCAATTACTGTCAACAACAAGCTACTTATCTCGTTAAAGAAAAAGAAAAAGAAATTGTTTCCCTTTTTTGAGATTTTTTTGTTCTTTTTTCTGCGCAGTTAAGTTAATAATTTTGCGTCACGGGTATAAAAGAGTGTTCTTGAAGTCCCGTTAAGTAAATTAAAAGAGACACGTAAGATGCCCCAAGTTGGGCCCAACCAGACATAAACGGGCCAAAACAAGTTCATATGAACAAGTCAACCCAACCAAACAGCTAGAACTCCCTCGATCTAACACAGTCCATCTGATTTTTAAAGTCCGTCACGCACCTTCTAACAGAACACGAACTCTCACAGTTTCACCTAACCATTGGATCTCAGATGGGTCAGGTCAACGCTCACAAACACCAGAACCGGGCTAAAACTGACACAAAAACAATCGAACAACTTAACCGGATCTGCACAGTTTGAGATCGGAGTCTGGGCAACTAAAAACACAAGCCCAGATCAAACAGAAACCTTCCTTAAAATCAATATAATCTACCTGAGCTTAACAACGTAGTACGAATAACAGCAAACTTCCCAAACAGACTCAGACGGTCTTGGAGACACAACTCTTTCGCAATTTGCGTCAAAATTAAACACAAAATTCATGAAATTCCAAAGTAAATTTATTAAAATAACAACGTGCAGAAATGAAAGAGCGGAAAAATATTCGAGAAAAAACGAAATCTGGAGAGTTGGGAATTGTTACCGGAGGTGAATCGGACGGACGGAGATCAGAGTCACGGCGGGGAGCTCGGTCACCGGGGGAACGAGGCTCCGGTGAAGAAGGGAGAGATCTAGGGTTTTGCAGAGGGGATGAGAAAGGAGAGAGAGGGGAAGAGAGATTGGGCTTGAGACCCGAGAAAGGCTAATTGGACCGTAAAACAAAAGAAGTGGTTGGGATAAGGTTTTGGGGGTCAGATTGGAAATAGAGGACTAAGCGAATTGAATTCTCTGCTTCATTTTTTTTTTTTTTTTTTTTTGGGCATTTGGACTTGAAGAAGGTCCAATAATTAAAAAAAGAAAAAGAAAAAAGGAATTATATTTTGTTACGAAGTAAATTTTGAACGGAAGCGGACCACAAGCCAGCCCACCCTTCTCTCTCTCAGTCTCTCTCTCTCCGCTTTTTATTGATTGCGGTACGTGCGAAACGTGTGTAGCCCACCGAATATTATGGACTAGAAGGGGGCCCACATGAGGGTTATCCTTTTCTTTGGTTGCAGTCGTGAGCCCAATGATTTGTACCACATTAGGAAATGTTTTTGAAAATTTGGTAGGACTGGGAGTGGTGAGGCTAACCCAGGCTCAAGGGTTCTAGGTGTCTTTAATGAGCAAAAGATTCCCACTGCCATTGTACGAGTAGTACAAAGACCTTGGTTTGTAGCAAAACCAGTTTCGTGTTACACACAGGTTGATTTTTTTGGTACAAAGCATTGGAATCGAATTCCAATTCTATATTTCAGATATCAAACTATATGAACATTTCACAAACTGCATAGAAGCCAAAACTAGTAAACGAACCCTCAATAAATTTATAAATTTCAAAGAATTTACTGAATGTACTATCTCTATGCATAAGACTACTTAGAAATCTAATGATGGTGCTGCATCCAATCCTTTGCACATATAAGAGCTTCCACAGTCTCTGCTTGCAAGGAACTCCTGTACTGATCCATCTCTTTTGCATTGCTATCGAACACTGAGTCACACGAAACTGTAGATACCGGAAATGATAAAATGTCACGAGCCATCTGTGAAAGAGTAGGGTAAATCATCTGGTTTAGTTTCCACCAGTCTAGAACATCAAACTCATGGACTCGAATTGGAGGCTCTGCTAAATACTGATCAAGCTCTGTCTTCAAATTCGTCATGATGTAGGCATCAAATTCTTCTGCATAGTTTGGTGCCAGAGGCAAAGGCATTGTGGAGTATTCGTGAAAGAGCTCGTGAATTTGATCATCAACCATCTTGATACATCTTGCAGCTTCTTCTGTACTATAAATTTTGCTGAAAGTGAACTCCACATACTTCATCTTGAACCTAGGATCCATGACCACTGCAACAGCCAATGTCAGGCTACAATTCTTCCAGTACGTATTAATTTTTTCTAGCATTGTTCGACAAAGGTGACTAACAAAGGGATCTTCAGTGGTGATACCCTTAGACAGCTCTTCCTGAATCTTCTTCAGTTCAGGGAAGAAGACATTTGCAGTTGGGTTGGTTGTAGTAGCAAGGATGTATGCTGTATCAAAAATCGACTTCAAATGTCCGCAGAGAGTCTCAACTTGCTTCCAATCTTCCATTGAGGGGGCTTGTTTGTCGAATTCAGCATCATATGTATCCAAGCAAGAAAATACTTGCTTCAATTCATTAGCGGCCACCAACATTTGATATGTGGTATTCCATTGAGTTTGGTCATCAAGAAATATGTGCCTTTCACTTGGGACTTGAAGCTGTTTCTTAAGCACAAGAAACTTTTCCTCATGGGCTTCTGAAGTCATCACATACTTGATGCTGTCCCGGATTTTCTTGACTATATATTGGGAATTCCCCAGTACTTCTTTCGCAATGCTGGTCAGAGTGCGCGCAAGGCAATTGCCAGCCAAAAATTGACCACTGAAATGAAGATGAAGCTTTAAGCTTTCAAAAGCAGCTTCACTCATGTTAAATGGCTGATCATTATAGGTGATGGAAAATAATTTGCTCTCCAAACTCCAATTATGAAGGGACACCTTAACAGCATGGCTAAGCGCAGTGTCCGAGTCAGGATATGGTTCCATCACAACACTGAGCAGCCGCCTATGCAGCTTCCAGTCAGAATCAAAGAAGTGCCCGGTAACAAACACATACCCCACCCCCTGAGAGGAAGTCCAGATGTCCAAAGAAAGGCAGACGCGTCCAGCTATGCCCTGAATAAGTGTTTTAAGGCTTTGCTTTTCCATCTGATAAGTTGCAATGCAATCTCCTTGGACAGTATCAAAGGTCAACATGTTGAAGTTGAACTCGGGCTGAAGATTCTGCACAAAAGACACAAAACCAGGATGTTCAACCATATACAGTGGGTAGTTATGCATGATGATCATTTTCGCAATGTCATTGCGGCAAAGGTCTTGATCAAACACAAGTTGTGGTGAGCTAAAAGTTCGTTTGTAACGACGCTTTGATGAATTAGCAGCCTCCTTTGAAGATGATGGTTCAGATTGGTTGTTGTTCTGGCTACGAAGAAGTGCAGCGCAAGACCCTTTCTCAACATGGCGCCTGAGGTGGCTGGTGCCTGAAACTTTTGAGCCTTTACTATATGCATAGCTTTGCTTGCATTGGTTGCAGTATGCCCTCCTACATTCAGCACTCACAGTTTCTATGGTGAAATGCTCCCAAACCGTGGACTTCCTTTTCCTCCGCTTGCTAGGCTGTGTTTCATGATTTGTATCCTCATTGTTCGGATAGGAGTCTGCTCCACTGTTTGGATAGGATGCGGCCTCATTGTTTGGATAGGAGATTGCCTTATTGTTTTCATATTCTGGGAAAGGTGTCTCCGGATCTTCAAAATGAGTTTGGGTCTGGATTAGGATCTTTTCGTCATGATCAGATACTGCCATCTTCTGTTCATCAGGGTCGTGCTGACTAGGAGCCATCATTGGCTCTTCAGTTTCCAGAGTGATATGATCCCAAAAGCCATTGTTAGGCTGCTCTGTGTCTGGATCTGTCCCCTCATGATTGTTTCCATAGTCGGCCAGCTCAATATGGTTTGCATCAGGCATGATCATGTTTTCTTCAGGTATAAAATCCTGCATTTTGGCAAACAGGAACAACATAAGCACGAACCCAAAACAGAATGAATACAAAATATAGCATAATGAACCAGCATATATAGTGAAAAGATTATCCAAGCATGAACCAAAAATATAACAAAAACGAATAAAAATCAGAACATGTATGGTGAGAAATCAGAATCCAAACTTCAAAGCAATAAACAAATCGACCAACTCAAGAACAACAGATTACTCAGCAGACTGTAGCCTACAGATAGTACTGAGAACAATAAACCACACTATGATCGTTTGAACTTTCAACTCAGTTTATATGCAGTATGTTGTCAAAGCATATAGATGTGTGTTGTAATTTAGCTTGGCCAACAATAAGTACACAAACAATTGGTGTGCATAGTAAAGATTAGAGACCACAGAACACAGATGTGTAATGCATTCTAAAACAAACATATATATATATATATATATATATATATATATATATATATATATATATATATATAATCTGAATCAGAAACCAAATGCATGACACTTGTGTGTAGACCAACTATGCCTTTGCTCCTTTGCATGTGTAAAAAGTTTCATCTTCTTCTTTGGGGGACTACAGAGCCAAGCCCAAAGTCTTCTTTTTCTTTTGAGTCTAGACCTTCTTTTCCTTTTTTGAGAAACCAACCAGTTGGGCCCAAAAATAGAACAAAACTCCAAAAGGGGCTAAAAAGACCAGAGTATGAAGAAGACAGATAATTAAAAAAAAAAAACCCAGTTCGCCTCCATATAAAACAAAGGCACCCACAAACCCTAAACCCCCAATTCTCACACCCAAAAAAACTCAACAGCTCCGTCGTCGTCCTCAGCCGAACTCGAACGAAACCTTAGGGGTTTACTACAATCGCGAAAAGGGTCTCCGAAACAGAGCGAAAGGTTCCGACTTTCGAACCCTCTCAACAAAACCCTAGGCGGCTATCACAAAACCCAGAGACGAAATTAAAAGCGTGAATCGAAGAAATTGAACTTAGAGTTTCGGAAATTTACCATGAGGGAGATTGCGGCGAGAGCCAGATTGGCGATGCGGCGGCGTGAAGCTTCGGGATTCCGGCGACGGCGAGGGGAAGGTAGGGTTTTGCAGAGAGAGAGAAAGAGAGAGAGAGAGAGAGAGAGAGAGAGAGGTTTGGGCTGGGTAGGGTTTGTATGGACCGTGAATGCACAAAGAGCCCAAAGTGCCCTTTTAATAGTTTCAACACGATTCTGGTTTTATGAGTCCGTGTAGCCCAAGGAAATAAAAAGAGTGTGGGACTATTTATCGAGTGGGACCCACTTAATTCCTGTGAAATATTCGTGATTATCTTGATGCTAAAAAAAAATTATTTATTGTTTTATCAAAATATATATATATACACACACATTGTGGTATTGTTAGTGCAGTAATAAATTGAACTTCTAAAAGTATGAGGATTATCTTTAATATTACTAATCGCTTTAGGAATGTACCACAAAAAGGTAATCATCGAGTAATTTGAGAGATCGTAGTAATTATTTTGAGTTCCTAACTGAATTTCAAAGAATTGTACATTTCAATCGTTGTGTGCTAATTAGAATGACTAAATTTTGTATTTTTTATGGTTGTAAGATAACATATTGTTTAGGTCGTGACTCTTTGATAAGAGAAGTTTTAAATACACTCCCCTTACTACTTAGTACACATGCATACTCAATACACCACCTATTCAAATTATGAATCTCATATTTCTACTAAATACACAACTCAAACTACTTAAAATATCATTGAACTAAAAATCATGAAATAGCATATTATTTGACTATACAAAGTTACTATGATTAGTATGTTACTTTATATTGATGTTTTGTAAATGTTCAAACCAACTACTGATGTTAGTTTGCAAAATCATTACAAATCTATTATTGTTCTCTTCAAATTCTTAAACATGAAAATGCTAGAAGAATTACTATATTCTTATCATTGTATTTAGACGAAAAATAAAAAAGAACAAGATGAAATTTAATGAAATGAAAATCATAATGTTTTCAACATAAATTACTACTTAATTCAGAATTATAAAAAAGAAAATTACAATTTTTTTCGTGAAAATAAAAAAGAGAATTGATTGTTTAAATCCCATTAAAACTTTTATAGAAGTTTACTTTCGTATTTGATTAATTTCTTTTTTTATCGGATTCTTTTATTAGTTTTTAAAAATAATTTTTATATTTATTATATTTATTTTATTTTGATTTTCTTAATTATTACATATGTCTGTTTTGGTCATTTGATATACTTACACAATCATATTTGAAATATATAATAATAGGTATGTGTGTTAAGTATTTTGGGGAGTGTATATAAAATTTATAGATATATAAATTTTATCCTTTTTTTTCTCTCATTATTCTCTAAAAATTTTAAAAAAGAAGTTTGGATATCCCATAATAGAATATGCTCAATTACAAAAATTATTGCATACAGCACAATGTAAGTACACAGCATAATATTAGCAAATTATAACTAATTATATGTATCGGCAACTATGCATCTGCAGTGTGCCCTCTAATATGAGAGCCTCAAAGACCTTCCCTCTCATTCGGGATTTCTTTAAGTAGCTTCACATCAAAAGGCTAGGAAAAGAAAACCATAATCATAGATGTACACATGTAACCATCATACTGATTCACATGTGAGTATTCTATACTCCTTTGGCCATTAATATTGTCATCAATGAAGTTTTTTTGGTCATAGGCATTCATTTCCCTAATTTATTAGCCAGAAATCTCTCTATAAAGAGGAGAGGAATCATTAATATTCCCTCCCCTTTCTGGCTTTCACTGCACCACCCCTCTGTTTCAGAAGCCTCAAACCTTCTTTGTGATCGTCAAAATTTCAAAGCTTCTCGTTTTTGGGCTCATAATGGAGTCAGAGAAGAACCAGAAAGGTCCGGCAATGACCAAGAAAGGAGCTTATGCTGCCATTTCGTACATGGCCTCCGCAGGTTTCTTTTATTCCTTTTGTCTTTCAATGATTAACGTTAAATTTTGCCTCTTTGGTCTGTGTTTCTTGCTCGTGTTAAGTTTGCTCCTATTTTAGTTATCTGATTTGATTTTTGTCTATGGTAGTGGAAATAGTTTTGAAAATTTTGAAGTTTGAGTATTTAAGTGATCATTAACGTTACTATTAGGCGAAGGAGGTCGGGAACTGTATTACAATTGTATATAATGTATGCTTATTTAAGTTAAACACTGTTATTCTGTGGGACTAAAGAAAACAGATTTGTAAATACTGTGTAATAGTGGTGGATCCTTCATCCTTGAAGTGATAATGTGGTGGGGACAAGGGTCTGGGAAGATAAAAAGTTTGATAGTGGATGAATTGATGTGATCTTTGGCACAAATGATGGAACACAAGAGGAGACTTTCTGGTCATTAGTGAATACTATTGATTTGGATTATACTAATTTGCTTTGGAATAACTAGCAAGGCTTGAAGAGTGTATCAATTTTGAACAATCAAAAAGTGTTGTTCTTATATTTCCCCGTTTCGCATTGGCAATGAGTTTTGCTGATTTACGATCTTGTACTCATGTTTCTTTTATGGGGTTCTCAGCATTGCTTTCTCAGTGCTATGTGATCTCAGATTTAATGTGTGTAATTTATCCTATCTACCTTTCTGTGTAATTGTTACTGATTACTCTAGGCTGTGTAACATGTAAGATTATGCTTGTTCCTTCATTCTGCAGTTCTCTTGATAATGTTCAACAAAGCAGCCCTCTCGACATATAATTTCCAATCTGCAAACGTCATCACTCTTTTTCAGGTAGCTCTACCACATTTGCCAAGTTTATTATAAAGGGCAGTCTAGTCTCCTTGATTTGTGTTTTAGCAAAATTTTACTGCAATTACTCTTTGCTCACTAGAAATGATATTTTCTATGATTTCAAACCAATGTCTGATCTAAGCAAGGATTGTTGCCAGAGCTATTTACTACTTCACCACACTCTTCTGTATATCACAGTTGATTTAAATTTGTATTCTTTTTCTTTTTTTACTTATACTGAGCGTGCTCGTGGGAGAATTGCTTCGTTGTTCAACAGTTTATACGATTGAAAGGGCATGAATCCATAGTCTAAATGTACTTGATGATCATAACAGATTCTGATACCAGATGCTTATTACTTGAAATTTGTTTCTTTTTCTTCTTAAGAAACATCATGTGATAATTTTTACTTAAGATAAATAGAATTCAGCTTAAAGTGGTTTCTGAATGTTGTGGTTTTAGATGATATCGTCTTGTGCATTGCTGTATGCATTGAATTGCTGGAAGATTATTTCTTTCACAGTTGAGCCACATAGCACTACGAACAATCCACTGACCCTTGTGCCACTGAAGAAGTTGGTTCACACTCTTCCTCTTGCGATGTCTTATTTGCTTTACATGGTAGGTATAGTATACACAGTGTGAAATCTTTCACATTTTTTTTGCTATATTATCAATTTGATCCTTTCTAATTTGCATATTAATAACTCTTTTTTATGGAAGTTGGTTACAATGGAATCAGTTCGCGGTATAAATGTTCCCATGTACACCACCCTTAGACGAACCACTATAGCTTTTACAATGGTAGTTGAGTATATTTTCACGGGGCAGAAACATTCATATCGTGTTTTGGGCAGGTAAGCAGTATCTCTTTTCATTAGTGATTGTGTAACTGAGTAACTGGTTATTTTCTGTCCATAGTTAATAACTGATTGATGTGAGTTGGAGTATAGTTTCTTGAAGATCTCTGCATGGCTAACACATTTGTAAATGCAATGCATCCAAGGACTTCATCAGTGTGGGGATAATTATACTGGGTGCATTTATTGCTGGAGCTCGGGATCTGTCTTTTGATGCCTATGGCTATGCAGTTGTCTTTGTTGCAAACATCTGTACAGCAATATATCTTGCTTCTATAGCTCATATTGGTATTTCTTTCGTTCTTTTGCTGTCTCCGTGCTCATTTATCCATTCGGAGCTATTCTTAGTTATTGTGAACAAAGTGTAATATATGTTCAATTTTGCAGGCAAGTCGAGTGGTCTTAGTACCTTTGGCTTAATGTGGTGCAATGGTGAGATAAGAATCCTATACAAATATATCTGTTGAGCTATGGATCAATTTTCTTAGAGCATATACATTTGGCCATATCTGAATATGTCTGGAAATCTATTTTGTGTATCATAGGAATAATTTGTGGACCAGTCTTGCTGTTCTGGACATCAGTCAGAGGTGATCTAACACGGATGATGCATTTCCCGCATCTATTCTCCCCTGGTTTTCAGGTGCTTCCTTTTTAACTAGAATAATTATCATTCTGAGTTGGTTGTCTTTATTGAGGGGACTATTAGAAACTCAATTATCATTCTGTCTGTTCTGGACATCAATCATATATAGTTTTCTTTGTGATTCTATTCTGCCTTATCCTACTGAATTCAATGTTGATGTTCATTTCCCAGTGAAACTCATAAATGTTTTCTATGGAATGTTAACTTGCCCAACCTCATGGTTGGGAATTATAAGCTTAAAAATGTACTAGCATACTTGTGCGTTTGAATATACAACTTAATATGCTTGGTACTCCTTTATTTAAACAGAGCCTTATGGGTATCTGGTCATTACCATCACCAATCTTTTGACATTCGTGAATTGAACTTTGTACATTCTGAACTGCAGACTGTGATGCTTCTTTCCTGTGTTATGGCTTTTTCAATAAATTATTGCGTATTTTGGAATACAACCCTCAATTCAGCTCTCACACAGACAATTTGCGGTAATCTTAAGGTGTGTAATGTTCCTTTTGGATCTTAGTTAGGATGATATACAGATATTTTGCAGCTTGGTGATATTACTACAATCATTTAATGATGATGTTTCCTTGAGTCTGGGGACATACTGTGATTGTTTTTCATTTTGAAAGTTCTTGAAGCTATATACTATGTCAAAGCTAGTATATATATTTGCAGGGATGTATTTGTTACTGCTCTTGATCAATAAGTGCATAGTGATGATTGCCCAAATGGTAGATTCTGGGTGTGACACACCCTGACAGTTTCTACGCTGTTCCGTCAAACTACTTCAAAAGTATGAAAACATAGAAGCTAGAGGAACTGATTATGAGAACTATTAATTGGTACTTACATCACAGACCATTGTGAAACATGAACATATGGTTAATGGGTTAATTTGTAAGTGCTAGAAGTGCTGGCCTCCATTTCAGCATGCACTTAGTGATTTACCTCGTACTAGCTGAAAGGAAAGGGAGGTTTAAAGTATATGTCCAGTTTCTTGAATTGTTGATACAGTTTTTTGTGCCATTCTCTCATTAGTTGCTGCTTAAATCTTTTGTTATCATATTTTAGGATTTTCTGACAAATGGACTGTATTTTAGGATCTTCTGACTATTGGACTTGGCTGGTTGCTGTTTGGAGGACTTCCATTTGATTTGGTAAGCATAAACTCGTATTTTTCCATGTGGACTACTGCCAAATCTATAACTTATCCAATGCTTATAACTGACGGTCTATTTTTCCATGTGGACTACTGCCCTGCTTTCCTTACAGTTAAATGTTGCTGGCCAATCTCTTGGTTTTCTTGGGTCCTGCTTGTATGCTTACTGTAAACTCAGAGGGAAGTAAGCAAGTGATTGCGTCCTGCGTGAGAGTCTTCCTTCATCGAGGAGGTCAGTACTCCAGTGACTGGGAATGACTTGCCTGCATCAGCTGTCAAATTTTGTTTTGTAATTTCAGATACTCGACAAAATAAATAAATTAAATGACCATTTGCTGCAGAAGTATCATCATGCAGTTCATCACTTCAGCTAAATATGCTCTCAACTTCAGATCTCACCAAGGGTTTAGTACCTTCCCTTTCAGTTTACACTAGAGAATGTTGTTGAGCACTATGAAGTATATATGAGCAGATGAACCCTCTTCCCCTTCAATAATTTTAGGAAATTGATCGATTTTAGTCTTAATCAAACAGGTCAGAAAAACTACTTGGACTGGATAAACCATATTTAAACTAGAAAAGGTATAAATGATTACTAGATGCTAAACTGTATGACAGTAGTACTAATATCTATTTTGGGCTCGCTAGCAGCTAAGATTCTGATGCTGAATGAATGTAATGATATTCTTGGTACCCAAAAGGTTTCATTTTACTTTCTTTGAAGTTTGAATAGCTGGAGAAAATGCACTTTAAGAAGCTTCTGCAGTGTACTAAATGAATGAGCTTTCGGTACTCGGGTAGGTCATTTTTGCCTCCACAAAGCTGAGTGAACCGACTAAATGTCATGCATGATTGAAACACCCATCAGTCTCATCATGCATTGCAAACGCTTTAGCTTACTGCATTTACATGCTCCCTTTTCATGCCAAATCTATGACTATGAGACTATTGGACTGTAAGATAGAGAGAATTTGCTCCTTCTTACCAACTCAATGTGGTAGATAAACCATGCATATATAATTGGTGATTCTAGCTCTATGGAAATTTAAAACAATCAGATTTTAAGTAAAGCTAAAAAGAAAGGGGGAAAAGGTAGTGGCGTGTGGGAGGCAAGAAATTAAAAAGAAGCAAACAGAGAAGAGAAAAGTGGTGTGCATGAGTTTGGTTCAAATATTCTGTTTGATGAGAGTGAGAGTAAAGACTACTGTTAAGGAAAGTACGTTTGCTTTGCTGGTGATTATAATAAAAAGGGGAAGCAAGCAAGCAACAAACACATAACAACAGGGCCCTGCTTAGCCTGAAAGATATCTCACTTATGAGTGTCTCTTTGTCTACCCTCTTTAATCAATTAGCTAGACTAGACTGGACTAGCAGTCAGTCCCTCAGTCTCAAAAGGATCATTAGACCAGAAATATATTCTGATCGACCTTGGAATTGTCTATACCCCTTCATTTTCACTAAGAAACTGCTTCTTATTCACCACTTACATTTTAGTACCATAAAAAGATTAAAAGACGGTAATTTTTGTTTCACACATGGACTCGAGCGTTTGGATTTTTAACAAAAATGATGTATTGGTAGGTTTCACGTAAGGTATGTCGCCTCATGTAACATTTCTATCCGAAATAGAGAGAGCTCGGTAGCTAGGTTTTGAGTCTTGACCTCTCCTAGGATCTGATGCGGGAAGAAAAGAAAGAGGAGGGGAAGAGTTCATGGGTTTAAGGCGTGGGGGGGGGGGGGGGGGGGGGGGGGGGAATCTGTTTGTGTAGTGGCATGCGAACTTATCGCCCTAAATAATGAGTGAGAGTGTGTGAGACCTAGTCTTTTCTTTCTTCTCTTTTGCAGTTCCCCAAGTTTTTCAAAGAGAAGAAGGGAGACTTAGACCGAGTGTAGAGGGCCTTAAAATAAAAAGGATCCAAATAAAAAAGAGAGCTAATCATTAATTTATATGGAAATGAAAGGAATGGAAAAGCAGTGGTAGCAATGGTAGGGGAAACCAAGGAAAGTGTCTCCTAGAGGTAATGCAGCAAAGGCCCAAGGCAGGGCTTCTTTGGCGCCGGTGTCTCCGCTTTGAGTTTGTAAGACTTGCTGCTTCCTCCTGCTAATTCTTTCTAATTATCTAATTCTACTTGATCGTGTTTCCCTTTTGTTTCTGCTTTGTGCGTGTGTGAAAGATAACAACTTTGTACCTATTCCTTCCTTCTATTCATAAATTTTGTTTCTAGACAAATACGAATTCGCTGACATTCTGCACTCATGTTCCCAAGACTCTTCGATTCGATCATACACAGAGTTTGACTACCCATTTCTACCTGTACAATATTCGATTATTAATACAGTACCAGATTACTTAGTTTTGGGTACTACAAACTGGTGATTTGGGTTATCGCTACTTGACAGAAGACTAGAACTCGGTTAAAACCTAGAACTCAGTACTGTAATCTTTCTGTTTACCCTAGAAAGGAAGTTTTATATACATTTTACAGGGGTACAAATAAGCCAAGCATGTTATTCTTTGGTTTATTAAAAAAAAAGGGTGGTGGCAAAATATATAAATACTAGCTGCAGAAAGAGGGGAGAGAAAGGTAGAATGAAAAGGAGTTTGGGAATTTTTGGTGGAGAATATTTTCAGGTGCATGCGTAGCAAGCTAGTTTTGATTTATATTGAGTAGAAACTAAGCATGCATATATGAGGAATTGAGAAACCCTAAAGTGTGTGCATGTTGCTCCCCATTGAAATCATTTCACTCACCTGGTCTTCCATCATCTTCATCCCTCTCATCTTCTCGTCTTCCCATCCCGAGGCAAACCCTACCAGTATACATTCTCCCTCCCTCTCCATCATCTTCATTCGCTCCTCCGCTCTCTCTATCTCTCTCTGATAGATGATTTCCTGGTCACTTATACTGATAGCAACCCTCGTATCATTTCATTAGCTTTGTTCACCAACTGATCTGCCTTTGATTCTTTAAACCCTGTTTGTTCCGTGACCAAACAAGAGCTGAGTTAGCTTGGTAGGAATCAATATACATTATACACATTTGAAAATGGGTTTTTGTTTTCTGTCTTGTGTTTGCTCTCATGTGTATAACTACTGAAATATAAAATGTCATTGCCCTATGCATTAGTATTTGATAAATCAATCTGCAATTATTATATAATTTCTTGGATATACATAGTCGTTAATCATGATTTGGAAATCCAACAGATCGACCCACTCCAACAACAATACTACTTCACCCCAACTCCACACCGCATACATACAATCCTAAACCCCACTATACACATTGGCCTCCCACTCCACCAAGCTTAAGCTAGCTACTAGAAGCCACCTTAATCATTTATTTGATTATCTAAAATTATCTGATTATTGATGTTTTAAGTTTTTGGTCGATCAACATGGGACCGGATTAATTTGATTGATATTCTTTATTCAAGTACTTTCTCCCTTTTTATAGGTAAGTGGTACCAGGAGACCTGCCCGCAAGCTTAAAAGGAAGAAGAAATACAAAGTGTTTTGAACATCTTGATTGTTTCTGCTAGCTTCGGGTTCATGGTGTTTAAAGAGTACAGGTGCTTTATGCATAGTCTCCTCTTTTATACTCATATATAAGAAGCAAATCGATGGTGCAGATTCAGGAAGCAGTAGAGATGGATCGAAAGCGATGTTGGTGAGGTTCAATCCGAAGACAGATTTACAAACATATGGCTGCTGCAGGCCACGTAAATTGATCTCAGATTGAGCCGCGCCAATATCACTTTCTTAAATAATTGCTTCTACTTCTACCCTTTCAATTGCTTTCAGTCCCTCTATAACTTCATGGCTAGATTTCAGTTCTTAGTTTACATATCAGCTTCAGATAGCTTATTTATGTCACTTTCTTCTTGACATTGTATGGCTCAATGTTCTTACACATTAACCATTTGTCACTAATTTCGTTTAATCTGGCTGTTCGCTAGCCTATACAGGAGTAACGTACAGGACCCTCTAGTTTCACAAGTATTACTTACTGATGTCAATTTTATGCAAGCAACCTTTCATGTACATGTACAGCAGTAATGCAGTATACTACTTACAATTCTTCTTCCTTGTTCCCAGCTATGCCACACATGATGATATGCTGTAATCTGCCTTCTGGTTCCAAGCGAGCACTTTATTAGATCGAAAAACCGATCAACCACAGATATGCAGTTCTCACTTTATGGCTCTACCTCACATGAAATAACAATAACTTTCTTAGATTTCTTCGTTGCAGTTGTTGAAATTTTGAAATACATGCATGCATGTTTCAATTACTTTTGATCGAGATTGTACTTCAATCGAACCAATCATGACTCAACCTTTTCATTGTATTTCTCAATATTGAACATTCAGGATTAAGTGCAGTCGATTCTTTAACGTACTTAAGAATTAGCTATGTTTAGTTAAAGACATGAAAAAGCATATAAAGTCATACAACTTGTACCGCACGTTAAACATTACCGACTATTTGTATCTCTTGCAGCAAGAGGTACACAAACACACAGAACAAATCAATCAACAGGAGCCAAGGGCCACGCCCCGGCCTTCTCAGTTAGAAAAGATTACTAAATAAGAACGATTGGTTTTCCTTTGTCTACGAATATGATTAATTAGATCACAACGAAAAGAAGTGGGACAACATGCATACTGAAATGTAAGGAATCATCAAAAATGATTTAAGAAGCTAGCTAGTGTTAATTTTTTCTCTTAAGAGCTACTGTTTCATTAGCTACTTTCACCTTCAACATGTCGCATAGTTTGTAGAGTTGCTCTATTTCTTATTTATTGTCTAACTTTTAGTTAAATTAAGAGGTTTATTTGTTATTGGTTAATCTTTTTTCTGTGGAACATTAAGGAATAGATCTGTAATCCCACCTTGATTATATGATCATGTAATTAGCGCGTTGATTATTGTTTCTGGGTAACTATATACTTGTTTGACTAAAACTAACCGTTTGGAAGCAGGAGCCAGACTCTCCAATACAGGTGGAGCCAGACCTTTCAATACGTATAGAAAGCTATGTATGGCATAACCAATCTAACGATGTACCGAAGAATTAGGCTTCAGAAAATGTTTAACCATTTACATTCAATGCCGACCGTAAATCGATCACCACAGCTCCCTATACAAAATTTTTTTAGTTTGGTTAGTTCTGATTCTTTTGTATCAGTTTACAACAGATTAACATTCTTATTGTTAGAAACGAATTCGTGCATAGGGTATAAACATCTTGTTAGTTTGTTCAGGCTGAAGAACGTTCCTAACTTCGCAGTTGATTTTACCAAACCAATCACCAATTGTAACGTTATGTTGCAAACTTGTGAACCGCATGAGTTGTGGACGAAGTCGGATAGACTTCGTGCTCGTATTACATGCCATTCAATTTCATCAAATTTCCCTCGGCTGCTTACTAAGAAGAGCTTTGGTTACCACAAGATGCCTCAACAGCCTCTCAACCTCTCTGTGATGAAACTGGACGGATCTACCTTCGGTACGTAGATATATCCTTGTATAATCTCATGCATGCATGCATATGCTTTGTACATACCTAGATGTCTGGCTTTCCATTGAAGAAGGACTTGCGTATGTTTCTGGTGATTTATAACTCGATCTGCTTCTTGAAATTTAGACGTGCAAGTTTCAAGGATGGCAACGGTGGCCAAACTAATAGAGGCAGTGAAGGATGTTTTTGATCAGTCAGCAAATGATGATGAAGTGATTTCATGGTATGTATATAATATATGCTATTCATGAATTTTGATTTCTAATTAGTTGGATATTCAAGTTGCAGATCATTACAATTTGTACTGGATCAATATATGCAGGTCACATGTTTGGGGTCATTTTTGCTTATGTTATAATGGTCAGAACCTACTTGATTACAAGGCACATATTCGACTCATTGGAATCAAAGATGGCGATCAGGTATCGGTTAATTGATCGAACTGTAATGATTGATTTCGTGGAAATGATAATCTTTATTGCTAATTCATCTTGTTGTTGCAAATTGTATGTGCTGTGCAGCTTTGTTTTGTTCGGCATCTATCAGTTAATAGCTTATGATCAACAGGAGAAGAGGCCACGATATATTCTGAACGAAGAAGAAGCTATCCCTTCAATTGATTACTGCAGTTTAATTATCATCCAATCTTGATGAACACAGCTTGTGATGATTTTGAAAAACTACAGGCTTATAAGATTTGTGGAGGCCGGAAGCATTTAGCCATTTATCGCGTCTCTACTGCCATATCAAACTTAATGCATCAAATTCGTTCATTCTTTGTATATATTCAGTGTTCGTCTATAACTGTTATATATCCAGAAAGCAGATTCGCAGAAATATGTTAAGTTGATGCATGTACTGAGATGAGTGAATCATACACTGCAGAAGTTCTGCTTGAATATGAGAACCTAGTTTTGTTGGACCTTATTGAATACAATCTACTTTTTCAGAAAGCAAATCTTTTTACTGTTTTACACACAATTTTCCAGAGTTGAATCCCTTGAATGAAAAGTAGGTAATTCTTTTCCGTCAATGTGTCCACTGAGTAATGATACCCTAGAAGATGGCATAAGGGAGGTTCAGACAGAGTGATCCATACTGTTCATAAAGCAAGCTCAAAGTGATTTCCTAGATTGTGAAATTGCACTAGTTTATAGTGTCCTCGTGGGAAAAATGGAAGCGTATATTCTTCAGAGGCTAGGCTAGGGAATGCTGCTACGTATGGCTTGCTAGCTATGTAGGATGGGAGATCCAATTCTCTCGCATGTAATTGGAAAGCTGATTCAGTGGATGCTTTGTTCAAATTGCATAGGGAATAAGTCGAGGCTGATAAGATGTTAAATGCTTATGTCAGAAACTTATGCACAGAATCTATATAGATACATACTTTTCATCTTTGTGGAAGGCATATGTTCTGTTTGTAACAGCAGCAATCTGCAGAATGGAAAGAAAACGAAGGTGCATATATGCAGTCCCGAAAAGCAACTGGCATAATGGCATTCATGTAGCTGGAAATAACAATCTCTGAAATGATCAGCAGTCTTATCTAATTACAACATAAATATGAGAAACATAGACAAATCGTGAGGATCATTCCAAATTGATCACGGTTAGCTCTCTAATGCAAGCAAAGGGAATTCAAAGAAATGAATCTCATGCGTCTCTCTTCCATTGTGTCCCTTCTACAAACACCCCAAAAGTTACAGAATCGCAAAAAATAGTCCTCACACAACCTCATTTAACAGTGAGTCGGTCAAACATCATCGCCGTTGCTGCTTCCCAGTATTCAATGGAGAAGCTCTGATGCTCTTAGAGTGGGTGAAGGCCAGCTGGTGTTGAGTTCCATGATGATCAGGTTTCTTCTTGCGTCTTGCTTGTTGAGACAAACGAGCATGGTGAGACAAGATAGCGAGATCATTAAGATCTTGCAATGGAGTAAGAACCCTCACTACTTCATCCATTGTAGGCCGGTTTTTGGGGTCCCTATTAAGGCAGTCACAAGCCAGCTGTGAGACCTTGTGTACCCCTTTGATGGAGTAATTCAACTCCAAGCGTGGATCCACAAGAAGGAAAAGCTTTCGCTTGTCAGTTAAATATGGCCGAGCCCAAGAGACAAGGTTTTGTTCCCCACTTGGGCGTTTCTTGTCCATTGATCTTCTTCCTGTCAAAATTTCAAGTAAAACTACACCGAAGCTGTAAACATCGCTTTTAGAGGTCAAGTGCCCTGAGAAAATGAAGATAACAAAAATGTTACTTGTTTGGTTTCAAATTTCTTAGGGAGCAAGAAAATCTCTTTTGATCCGTAACTTTCTTACCTGTCATCACATACTCTGGGGCAGCATAGCCATAAGTTCCAACAACCCTAGTAGAAACATGTGTTTTGTCTCCTTGCGGCCCAGCTTTAGCCAAACCAAAATCTGAAAGCTTTGCAGTGTATTCCTATAAAGGAAACCCTATCTGTTGAATCTTTCAAGCAAGAGTATCAACATTATTAATCAATAAAATTAAGCACTTACCGAATCAAGCAGGATGTTTGATGTCTTGAAATCTCTATAAATGACTGGTTCTGGAGCATTATGGAGAAAGGCCAACCCTTTAGCTGCGCCAAGTGCAATCTTGATCCTATTGGACCATGGCAGAGGTATAGTCCCTTCAAGATTTTACAAAAAATATCAGCATCTATCTTAAATCATGTTGAAGCATCAAAAATATCAAATAGTTACTAGAAAGCAATTAAGCAAATGTACTAAAATTCAACAATGCAGTTGCACCAGAGTCTGGTTCACATCAGATCACATAGGTACCCAGGAGTGGCGACAGACTAGAACTGAATATCAATTGGATAATAGAACAGGACAAAACCCAATGAAAGTAGTATAGTCAGTCTCATTGTTTTCCAAAATAGCCATGTCAAGTAAGCCATGTATAGTTCACTAAGATAAAGATGAAATGACACGATGTTTATTGATATTTTCCAAGCCGAACAGAAAAATGGACTCGTTGATATAAACACATGTTTGTCCACTATGCAGAAACAGAACAAGAGTGCAATCATACTCACTTCTGAAAAGATGATTCTCAAGACTCCCGCGAGTCATAAACTCATAAACGAGCAACCGTTGATCATCTTCAATGCAGTACCCAATAAGCTTTACAAGATTAGGATGGTGGAGCTGTCCAAGAAAATCTACCTCAGCCTGCATCAAAGAAATTGTGACATGTCATTTCCCAATTTTCACTGCCAATACAACAATCCGTTATCAACAATAACCTACTAACCCAAGGCAGATATTTCTACTAACCACCCATTCTCTATGGCCTTGGAGACCATCTGGCTTTAAGCTTTTAACTGCTACTGTAATCCCTGAACCAGGTTTTGCCGGTGCTGTTCCATTTTCCTCTATCCACCCTTTGAAGACGAATCCAAATCCACCTTCCCCAAGAATGCTATCAGGTCTGAAGTTCCCAGTTGCAGATTTCAGCTCCTGAAAACTGAATTGGAGCAACTGGCGAGTAGGCTTCTCATCTGATGGTGGCGGATTGGGAGTATCTGAGGATAGTTGGGCTTCATTAGGGGGCAAGAGATCTCTATTGCTAGCGTTGAGATACCTAGTTTCGGTTGCTGCAATGACAGAATGTGTGTTACTGTGTTAGCCAACATTCTTCAAGCACAAGTCTTTTTATCACACTATATGTCAACGCTATGACTGAGAACATCGAAGCCCAACTTTGGCAGAAACTGCCGAGAGTTAAACCATACTACCACATGACTGACCTTATTCACAGACAAAATTGAGCTAGACACTAGAAGAGAAGCTAACTATAGGATTGAAAACCTGAAAGCTCACTTTAGCATATACATGTGAGATTATTGATCAAGCAGCAGGAAGCCATATGTTCAGTTCATAAAAGACTAAAATAGAAAGCTTCTCATCAAATAAAAAGAAGATTTATGCATCCATCAAAAGAAACCAGATACAGAATCACTCCCATAATCCCCAACCACTACTTATTCAATGAACAGTTACAATAACAAAAAAGATTGCAACTTTGGTGCTAGATTAGTGATTTTAACACAACCTAAATTTGAGATCCGTAGTCCATATCACCACCAGATCATGATTTCCCAGTACAATTAAGACTGCATAGACCGTCATAAACGACAAAAGTTTGAAACTTTTATAATAAACATGGGTGAACTCGGAATAAAATCACTCCCAGAGAAGATTGTCTTGAATTGACTTGAAATTCATAAACACAGACATACAGAGACTTCACTAACAAAGTCAGAGAAACCGAAGACAGGGTTACAACCACAACAAGATTCATATAAAGCATTTCACAGAAAGTTAGATCAATCTACAAAAACCAAAGCTTTAACCCAAATTTCACAATGAACTGAATGAAGCTAAGATGTTTATATTTTAATAATATAACTATATATATGCAATATACCTGCATCATAGACAAGACTGGTACGAGGAATAGAGTTAGCAGAGTCTTTAGAAACAGAGGACTTGCAGGAACCACTAATACCGCGTCTGAGAACAGCCCAGCACCCACACTGTTGGTCCATCGTGTCCCTCTCTCACTCTCTCTTTCAAGTTCTCAGTTTTTTATGGGTTCATGTACACACCACAAATGCATGAAAGCCGAGAGAGACTGATCACCATGGCTCTTGTTGCTTATGGAGTAATAAGCTCTACAAACTCACAAAACAATAACAGAGAAAAAAGAAGAGAGAAGAAGAAGGAAGGGAGGAAAAGTGAGAGTGGGAATTTGAGGAGTGTTGGTTATTTGTTTTCCTTTTTTTTATTTTTTTTATTTAGGTGTTGGTGGTGTTGCTGTAGGAGATTGCAGGCATCATCATCGCCATCATCGCAGTGTGTACAAAAAGAACTTTTTTGCCACCACCTTTTTTGTGGGGGATGGGAACCTCTCTAGCTCTCTGGCTTGCTTGCGAAAATTACCAAAAGATACCAATCCAACAACTATTTTGTCAGTTCAGTCCCATCCCAAAAGGGACCCTGCAATTTTGGCAATCATGGGAAAAGAATAGTGTCAGTTATCCCAGAATGCACTTAATGACCCTATATGCAAGTTTGTTAACTTGATTAGACATGGGATTCTTACACTAACTGTAATCTTTACCAAGGAAAAAAGCATAGTTTTTCGGCCTAATTAAAGGAGCTAACATAGCTAAGCAGAATATTTGCAAATCCTAATATTCTCTCTCTTATAGGTAACAGTTCAGTCTTCTGATTCCAAATCCTTAATGATCGTAGCAAATTAATATTCCAAGACCTAAGGTTATCAACCGTATTATGGGGAGTAACTCACTCATATTTGAATTTGAAGAGTGAGTTTCTGCATGAGAACAAACTCAATAATGCCTAATCTGAGCTAGCAAAGGAAAGTATTGCTCTTAATGAAAAAAAATTAAAAAAGAAGGAAAGTATTGCTTCAAAGAGGTATTAAGGTTGCTTGATCCTGAAGAGACTCATTCTCTATATTTTCGTTCTTTTACATAACAAAATGGGCTCAGAAGCAAACTGCTGTAGTAGTAATAAGTAATAACCACCAAAATTCACTTGTTCATGAGCTAATTACAACAATGGTAAAAGTTGGAGACTCTTTTACCTTTGGCAGAATCATATTCAAAGGTTGACTGAGTCACGGAGTCCTCATAGTGACACATAGGACTCGTGGTCAGACTCAGAACTCAGGACTCAGGACGCAGAAGACGTCAGTTTCTGACTAGTTTTCAGTTTGATTGCAGATGATGAAGTGTTCATATCTCATTGCACCAGAGCTAAAGATCTTCTTCCCAAACAATCAAGGAACCTCTGGTGTGTAAGAATTAACAACCAATTAAGCTGCTACTTAGATAATTAAACAATTCTTGCTTTGCTTGTACATTTATTTGTCTGGTCAAATCCGATAGAAATAGAGTCAAGAGCATATCTGAGTGAAATCCCATCTCTCTGTCTCTCACACTGGCAGTGCAAATATATTCCTATGGGATTGGGTGGGAATTAGGAGGCTTATCATTGGTGGGTTTTTTCCTCTCTCTTTTTTTTCTTCATGAGGGGGGCCTTTCTAAAGGAAAAGAAAGAAAGGGGTGCTTGGTGAGAGGTCATTTCATCAACCAACCATAAAACAAAATTGTATTCTACATATGAATGAACATGATGCTTCTTTGGGTGAAGAAAACCTATACCCAACATGAGAGAGATCATATTCCGTTTAGATCGTATTCCATAGCCGAAACTATAATCATTTTAAACTACCCCTGAAAAACCATCCTTGCTACAAATCAAACACCAGTATATAGGAGAAGCAGATTAAAAGAGAAAATTTCAACAGTCTAGCACTCTCTATATTGGGATCCCTTCTACATTCTTCTCTGCTCTCTACTGTGCTTCACAACTTGACAATGGCCTTGTTGGAAAGGTGTTTGTACCCATTGCCCCCACTAAGTGTATAGGACCCCCACAGAGAAATGACACTGGCTGGGTAGCCCACTCAAGGTCATCATATGGGCAAACAAGATATCCCATCTTAGATGTATAAAGCTTTTAGCAAACCCTATAATGGTGTAGGAGAAAGATCGAAGTTTCAAGTTCATAAAAAGGGTTCTGCTGATATTGATCACATGCTTTCAGAGCACTGCACTGGGAATATACCAGAATTCTTTTTCGAATTTACCTGGGTAACTAGAAACCTATTTTGGCAAAGCATGACAAATGTTTTAAGTGCACGTTAGTGTTTTGATGCCTCTCTCATTTTGTAAACACTTAAAGAACAACAAATTCAGTTATACGATTAGCTTCTCTTATATTTTAGATATGAAAACCCTATTGGTTATAACTTCTGACCTAACAAGATGATGAACCATCAATCAGGGTATATATTTTAGACTGGAAAGTGAAATTTTTACCTTCAACGTGATTAATGTGGAGCTGATGATGTTCTTGAATAGGTTCCCGGTCATATGAATTTGAAAAGGGCAAAAACCAACTGGGTGATTGCAGAAGAAGCTCATCATCACTTCAACTAAGTGGAGTTTGGTACAGAGCATCTTTTTTGGGTCAGTCTATTTCAATTTTCAGACCCAATTCTATTGTTTGCCCTTTCTGTTGATTTTAATGATTCCATCTCTGCCTCCAAACTCCAAACCACAAGGCAAAACCGTGGGATGGAGATTGAGAGCACAAATTGTAAAGACAAAATTATTTCAAAAATGTGTTGTTTCATTAGTTAAAATGGCTAATAAACACGCTGTAAGGGCACAATTAAAGGACTCAATCCACATCGCTTCACCGGAAATTTCCTCTACTCATAATCCGGCTCATAAAATTTATTTTTGAAATCACAAAGGTATTTATTATGGGTCAATGAAGTGTTAATTTGAGTCAAATATCGAGGATAACAGTTAAGTGTTCATCAAATGCTCCCCTTTATATTCAGTTCAATGACATTAAAACAATCACTAGCAGATCAGCCATCACCAAAAACAGTCTTATGCAGGTAGTGACTAAGCCAACATCTTTTAATCAGCTGTTTTTGGTGATTGCTGAGCCGTCAGTGAAAGTTTCAGTGTGTAGGCAGAATAATTTTCGCTTTATTTATACTCTCTCAGTCTATGTGGATAAGATCTTTTATTGATCC
Source organism: Potentilla sterilis (assembly GCA_963682095.1). Classification (NCBI taxonomy): domain Eukaryota; kingdom Viridiplantae; phylum Streptophyta; class Magnoliopsida; order Rosales; family Rosaceae; genus Potentilla; species Potentilla sterilis. The sequence goes on from OY821761.1 coordinate 1,618,134, forward strand.
CAAACAGCTTCTTCAAGTACTTCAACTATTACGTGATTTCTTTCTAAGCAGTGAAACCACTCAATCCTCGAAAACTATGAAGAAGCTATTTGCGGTCAAACAAAAGTTACAAAAAGAAAAATTTAGAGACTATACAAAAGAATACAACCAAAAGGAAGGAAAATAAGAAGGATAGATTCACTTATATAATGTAGAAGAAACATCTACCCTATCTAACAAGTGTTCTTTGACGATATTTCACTGAAACAAGCATAAAAGAGGTAAATATGGACACATTCAGCGATTAGTACCACCTCCACCGGTGTTCTTATATAGCGAGCATATGTATGTCTCTTTTAGTATAAATATCTTTCGAAAAACGCTAAAATTCAATAAATGAATTGTCACCCATGTCTATATGGTAGCTTACTTATTAGCCTAATAAATTCGTACATATGTAGATTTATCTAACCCACAAGTTCAATGACGAATGTAAATTTAACGGTTGAAAATTATAGAACACCACACAAACGGTGTAAATATTGACTTTCTTTTTCGAGAATTAGTATTTGGGTTGGGCTAGAATGACACCAAATTTTCCAAATCTCAGATGACCCAACCCACCTAAAAATCCATATCATAAAAAAGAAGAAAAGAAATGGAGAGGGAAGTGATCGACTTGCAAGCCAGGGCAGCAGCAATACCTTGACCAAACAACAACAAAGATAAGAAAACACCCACCTCCAAAGCACTCAATCAACGCCCAATAACACCCCGCCACGTTCCCCGGACAACCCCCCCGACCGGTGTCTCGATTCCCGAGGCAAACACCCCAAAAAGCCATAATTTCTTGAACAACACAAAAAAGAAGCCATGGAAGAAAGCCCAGCAAACCAGCCGGAGCTTGAGACACACAGATAATTTTCTCCCAACAAAAAAAAGTTAAATATTGAATCGATGAAAACTAAGGTTTAGGGTCCGATCTAATTTCCCGATTGAGATCGAAGAGAGTGCGTGAGGAGCCGAAACATGTCTGCCGTAGTGTGTGGGAAGAGATCATCGATATTCGAAGAGCAGCCTCCCGTTTCCTCCAAGAGAATCCGCTTTAATTCATCTTCTCCGGTACGCTTTTCGCCTCCGACGACGACGACGTCGTTTTCTTCTGCTGCTCTCTCTTCGTCTTTCATCGACCAGCTCAGGGCCGTTTTCCCGGACATGGATAATCAGGTTTTCCGATTTCTCCCTTATTCAATTGTACTGGGTTCAGTAGGCGTGATCTAATTAGTAGCGAAATTCGATAATTTTATGGGAGGCTTAATATGTTTGTCTCTGCAAATTATGCTTCTTTTGGCTGTATTGTATCTACGCAGTTTTGGATTATAAGTTTGTAACTAGTATATGTATTGATGTCTCAGCTTCTGGAGAAAGCACTTGAAGAATGCGGTGATGATTTGGATTCGGCTATTAGAAGTTTGAATGAGCTACGCTTGAGTTCTGCTGCAAATAAATCTTGCGTGGCATCAGAAGCAAATGTGCAATCCCAGGCACACGGTATGAAGATGTTCTCTTTTGACATCTTTGAACTGTATTGGTTTTATGTGTTTTTGGCTGTGGTACAATGTTTTCGTGTACTTGCAACTTTAATGTTGAGGAAGTTAAATTTGTTGTCCCTGTCGTGTGGCATTTGTTTTTACCATTCTTTTTGTAGTGAAGTTTATGCTTATCTTGATATGAGTTGTCACTATTGCTTTGATTCAGGTGCAGTAGCAGCAAATGGTGAAGTTTCTGGTAATGATGATCTATCAGGTCAAAATAACCTTCCCACGCAAGGAGCCGACTGGGTGGAGCTCTTTGTTAGAGAGATGATGAGTGCCTCCAATATGGATGATGCTAAAGCTCGTGCTTCAAGAGTGCTTGAGGTCTTGGAGAAATCCATCTGTTCACGTGCATCCACAGAGGCAGCCCAAAGCTTTCACCAGGTTTGATGTCTTCCCATCATTTCTATACATGTTATTATTATTTTGTTCCCTGTTAGTTCTTATATTCCACTTTCTGCACTTCGTTTACTTTAAAATCGAGGTTGTAACACTGTAATTGTGATTTGTGTTGATATATATAGGAAAATATGATGCTGAAGGAACAAATGGAAGCTCTTATTCAGGAAAATACGATCCTGAAGCGGGCTGTTTCCACTCAGCATGAACGTCAAAAAGAGTATGAAGATAGAGGCCAGGAATTGCAGCATCTCAAGCAACTGGTGGCCCAGTACCAGGAACAACTGAGAACTCTTGAGGTAGAGCTTTATAAATGTTACATTTGGATGGAAGTTTGGAATTTCTCCCAGATTCAATGACAAGAGTGCGATTTACGCACTTTTCCTCCTAGGGGGGGAAGAACATGTCCTCTGTTTTGTAAAAGCTAGCAACTACATGATTCCCCTGCTACCTTGTTCATTTAGATATGCTTCGTGCTTTTCATTACTCATTGACTGCTGCTTTATGAGTTCCGTGTATTCTGATCAGTACTGTTTAATATGTTGATACAACAGGTGAACAACTATGCACTTACGATGCACCTAAAGCAAGCTCAACAGAGCAGCTCCATTCCAGGGCGGTTTCACCCTGATGTGTTCTAGATAGGAAAGAAGATGAGTTGAAATTGCTTTGCCAATAGATTATCTGCTTGGGTATGGTGCTGGTATTTATGTAAAGGCACTTCATCGTGCCTTGTTATCTGGACAACGACTATGTAGTGGCTTTCTTCTCTACCGATGAAGACACATATAGAGTTTCATTCAAAACAATGTCAAGGATCTGTTCTCGTTGCCATTTGGGCGATTTGGCCCGTCACTGCATTTAAATTTGGAGTAACTTTCATACTTGTTGTTATCTATTTTATACAGTAACCATTTGTAATTCAATTGTATCCCCTCTATACTTCAGTGAAGAGAATATGTGCTTTCAGTTCTTGTCAGTATTGTTGAAAATGTGAGGATGAACTCTTGTACATTCCATTTCTCCTCTGCAACACATGATTACTGATGCAGATGAGTTTGATTATGCAAATTTGTTATATCGCCTTTTGACCAGTATCCTGTTATGTTTACGCTTGGGCAGCTTGGCACAAGGTTGGCTTTCTGTGGAAAACTTCATAAATCGATATAAAAGACTGTTGCTTTAGGATGACTCCATCTTCTCTGTATTACTTGGCTGTTTCAGAAAGTGTTGGTCTAAAGACCCAAACATCCTGCTTTTGCTTTTGCTTCTTCTTCTTTTATTTCCCTTTTTTTCAAGGCAAATGCCAGCAATGATGCTGTATTTATTTGCCATGAAAGTTGAAGTTGAGCACATGCATTTACATAGAGAAGTACAAAACTATAGATTGGTTGCTGGGATAAGCTTATAATGAATAAATTTCTGACGATAGTTGGTGTACAACAACACATACAGAACATGAATTGCTCAAATTAGTTGGTAAGCTTTAAACTAAAGAGTTAAATCATTATTAGAACCCATAATCATAGTACTGCATAAGATTGGGGATCATACACATCAAGAAGGGAAAAAATACATTTCTGAAAACTATAGAGGCATAAACCATGATAGTTTGCCTGCCATGAAAAGTTAAAATAAAATTTAAAGAAAAAATAACTAGCTAGTGGATTGCAGGTTAGAGAGGATTGTGACTCTTTGGCCATTTCAGTGCATCTAGTTTCTGCAGGGAAATTTGTGAATTTGGATGATCCAGAACAGAACAGTGTATTGTTTCCTATACAACAATGGTGTGTGTTTGTGTGTGATTAACTGGACTTGAACCAAGTGCCTTACTTGATCAAAAAGCTGTAAGAAGCCTCCCACCTTTCATCATCATCTTGAACTCATCAAAGTTAACCATTCCATCTCCATCCTTATCAACCTTCTTCACCATTTCCTTACAAGCCTCAACTCTATTCCCCTCTCTCAAACCCAAAGAGGACAGAACCACCCCCAGCTCCTCCACAGAAATCAACCCATCTTTATCCTTGTCAAACACATCAAAAGCCTCCCTCAGCTCCTCCTCTTGGTCCACTACCTCAATTCCGGCTTCTCCTCCGTTCATAATAGACTGACCCTGGCAGAGCAAACAGAACTCGGAAAAGTCGATCAGCCCGTCTCCGTTGGCGTCCACCTTCTTCACCATTTCTTCAACTTCCTCATCACTCATGAACACCCTGATGTTCTTCAGCGACTCCTTCAGCTCCTGTTTCGTTATAAACCCATCACTGTTCTTGTCGAACGTAGCAAACACCCTCTTCAGCTCCGGATCCTCCTCCCTTTTTGTTATCACTACTGACCTAACTTCCTTCTTGACTTCCTTCGCTGCAGTCGATTTACAAGCCGTTTGGATTGGTAAGAAAGACTGAAACCATGCAAGAAGCTTGCGGTTGGGGAAATATATAAAGAAAGCACCGAGAAATAGAAGTGCTAGCAACAGTAAGGTGGTAAACACCATTTTTATTTCTCTGTTCCTTCTTTGACTTTGAAGAAGAAGAAGAAGAAGAAGAGGAAGAAGAAGAAGAGTGAGGCCAAAGATGGGTTTGTCTTTTGTTTAATAAAACTCCAAAGTGTTTGTGAGATCAAAACTCAAAAGGGTTTCTTGAGCACTCACCTCAATTGTGGCTAACGCGGTTTTTGGTGGAGGGTTTTGATCCCACAAACCGCGTGATCTGAAACATAAACTATATATGAATGTTGAAAATTATTATTATTCATACAAAATTGATTCAATTTTTTCTTTTGTAAATAATTATTTACTGTAAATGATGTAGCATGTGAGGATTTAAGATTAAACAATTTTTGCATAGTTGACTTGCAGAGAGGCAACCTAGCTATACAGTAAAGTCCAAGGAAATGTTTTGATGAATAATTCCAGTGATTCATAGTTTTGTAGTATAGAAAACTATGAATCACTGGAATTATTCATGAGTAGCTAGCTAGGCATCTCAATCATGCATGCATGGTAAACATTGTTGCCTGGTCTTTTGTTCATCTTGTTCCAAATAACGTGTTGTGGATATTCTTACATGACCTAACTAGCTACTTGTTTGTTAATACATCCGCTAGCTTCAACTAACTGTATCCTTCGATCTTGAACGACAAAATGATGTGAATGTTGCACAAATATAACAAAGCACAATTTATACCCGTGCTGTGCTGAGCTGTGATCATCAAAGATGATCGAGGAGTACTTGAGTGCAATTCGCAATTTTCTCTGTTTGTGCCTTTAAGAAAGCAAAAGCTCAAGCCACAATCACTATATATGTATGCTTCTCGATTGCTATATATGGGAATTTCTATGGAGCACCATATATATATATTTTCGGATCACTATCAAACACTACTACGGCTACTGTAGTTATAAAGTTCAGGTGCACCAGTCACTAATTACCACGAAAGATTTAGATTAAGATAGAAAAGAAAGCTCAGCCTTTGCTTTTCTTATAGATAATAGCGTATATATATACCAGCTTGCTTTTGTTGCAGGGCATGTGTTTAACAATCATATACATAAACTTCTAGGAAACGATCTCAAGAATCTGATTCTCCATTAACCAACAATAATTTTGTATTGAAAAACAATATATGGTGACTAAAATTAGCTTATGTTTAGCATTGAAAAACAAACAAACTCTAATTTGATGCCAATGCTCGTCACCACTTGTGAAAAGAAAAACCATATGTATTGTTGGAGGCCGATATCTCACTACAACTAAGCCCATTTCTAAACTGCAACAGCTTATTATGCATGGAGGCCCAAATCGGTTGGGAGTATAAGGATCAATAATGTGCCTCGATAGGTCGAGTGACATATATATGCAGCACAATACAAGCTCCCTTTCTCTTCCCTTGATTATGTATCAAATATGAAACTGAAGAATGATTTCTATAGTTTCACATATACAGTCAATGAATGACTATGTAAAAGGCCCTGCCAGTTGTTCAATTCCCTCCAAATATAGTTAGCGGAAAATCGGAAATATCATTGTGTTTACAAAGCTTTTCCAAGGCATTTCTTACCGGCCATGGCCACCGAAAACCTTATCGCCAGTCGAAGGCTATAGTATAGATATTCAGCGGATTGAGCTACCTAAGGACTGGTGGCACTAGCTTTGGACTATATTACAGACGTACAAGTTCAACAAGTTATAGCTAAGCGAAGCTTTTCTTTGGATAGTGGAATGTACACAGTGATCGAGATCATGGCCCTGCAGATTGAGAAGGATTTCTATTTGTATTGACTTCTCATAAAATTGAGAAACCCATCTCTGCAAACTTCTTTGCAGCCTTGTCATGCATCTAGCTCTCTCACCAAGTGATATTTGTTTTTACTGCTGAGAATCGTTACTGTTAGGAAATGATAAAGAACTGCATGTACGTACTACAAGTACAACATAGCCAGCCAGAGAGATAGCAGCCTTCCTTCGTCTTGCCAGTACCTACTGATTGATCTAGCTCTCCATTATTCTTCTGGAAAAGCACATATTGTTTTCATTTTATATAGATCGAGGTATATATCCGGCCAACAGAGAGAGAGAAAGAGATTTCAGGTAGCTGCAGAAGTAAATCACCTCTCTTTTACCATTGAAAATTACGTTTACACCTGATCCAATCGGAAAGTTACAATGCCTTACAGCTATGTCCTCTATACAGTATCTTCTGGCAAGTGATTTTACAACAGGTACGAATATGGCAAAAGTAAATACTATCTGGCCATTTTAAATATACTGTACGTATGGGAAAAAATTCAAATAAATAACCCTTTTTTCCTCCAATAACGAACCTGTTTAGGTAAATGACTGTATATTACACAGTAGGGCTTTGGATTTGTTTAACAAATGAAAGAAACCAAAAAAAAAACTGCATGCATACATGCATGTGAGGGATCATTATTGAGGTTTGGACCCAGTTGTATATACGTTATCTATATATAAGACTGTTCTAACTGTTGCTGTGGTGGGCACTCTGTTTCCTTGCTGGTAATTCGAAACTTTGCTTCCCACAGAGTGCAGAGAGAATCTAATTAAGATCCAACTAGGACGATTAAAAACAAAGTTAAGATCCAACTGCGAGCCTGTAATGATCTGAGAGTAATAACGGTGAGGCTAGGCTGTTGGACTGAACAGGCTGTTGAGTGACCCTATGACAATGACCAAAGAGTGAGACGAACCTGCATAATTGCATATGTATATAATAGAGACAAGGTAGGTTAACCCTTGCCTGCAGAACAAGAAATTTGATTGGCTATGGCTGTTTTGTTTATGAGTCCCCCCGTCCCGTTCTTCTTCGTACTCATTATTCCTCCTCCAAGGCATAATCACATGTACCTACTTACCCTTCTCCATTACGGCATCTCCGTTTGCCCCTCTGGGGTCCCAAACCAGAAACCTTATCTCCATCTCGATCAACCATTGCCTAATGTCGACGATACACTGCAATTCTGGTAACCAGAGTTCTTTCGTAATCTCTAAAGATGACGTTTGCACGAAAGCTAGCTTGTTTCACTATAATAGTACGTAGGAATCATATATATAACAAGCATCTTAGCTAGCAAACAGCTTAATTATGTATGGACTTAAGTTGATACATAAAAGCTTCAAGGGAGAGGATTACCGAGGGCGCGCTTTTATCAGATGTGCAGTGGAGAATTAAAAAAAAAAAAAAAAGTTAGTAGTACTCCTTCATGATTGTACTTTCGAATGCATCAACTCAATTTGATCCCAAAATACATATATACATATTTTTATGTATGAGAACTATTAAAGTATTTTTCCTTTACTAGAAACTTTTGAGTCTGCCTTGTTGTGCAAAGTACATACATAGTACGAGTTACCTTAACAAACTTCAGTATTTATAACAAAAAATTATTAATAATTTGTGGTTGTAGTTAAGAGTTTAATTCCTTTTCATTATATAAAAGACATATCCATCAGTGTTACTTCGAGTTGGAAATAATGAATCGTTCACCAACCAATTAAGTTATAGCTTCTCAAAAAGAGTTCAAAGGTTGTGATTCTAATCTCAGCAGTGAATTGTGCAAAGGTTGTGGAGATCGCAAGCGGAAAGAGTATTAGTAGCTTAGTGTCCGTACCCGGTGAATATATGTAATCAGAGGCGCCACTTACGTCTGAGGATGCTGCTGCTGCTCTCGTGCACCCGACTAGTCATGTATCATATGACTTAATCGTTTGACAAGATTGCAAAAGCAATCAATCAGCTACTGATTTGGAGCCTAGTTCGACGAGGGTCCCTTCAATTATCACAACCTTACAATGATAAGTAACAGAACCATCTTATCATTCCCTCTGCCCTTCTTGTCCTCCCACTCTTCCATCTCTTCGATCTATTCCGCACACACGCTTGTGTGGAGGCATCCATTCATTCTGGTTAAATTTTTGAACATATGCAACTCTAATAACCGTCATACCAAGTTGGTTTACCATGCATATATTATGTCAAATTGGTCTGCAACTGTGCATTATAAGATGAATGGAATCCTCTTTTGGTATTAATATACAAAATAAATGAAATCCTTTGTAGCTAGGTATAATACGAAGAACCATGAAGTGACGACGATGATCGATGTAGGGGTCACCTCGATGTTAATTGACCTGAGTTTATGTATAACATGTTGTTATTGGCGAAAGGTCGACGAGAAGCAATCTGTATTCGCGACACAAAATGTCTATCTGAAATCGAATCTTCATTATACGATGAGTAATAGATGCAGGCAATTTACAAATAGTTTGTACAAACGTATCGGTACAAAGATTAAGTTATAAGGAAGCAGGTCATCTTTTCAACAAATAATTGAGGTTATGCTCTCATTTGTTGGTGGGGATATAGCATGCATGGAGAACAAACCCTAAATTTGAACAATGTTTTTGAATTCAAATCTTTACACTCAAACACAAAATATCTCTCAAAATAGTACGTAGTATATTTGAAACAAATAATTGGGATTTCAAGTTTCATGTTGACAACGGGCCGGCCGGCGGTAATAGCAAGTAGATTTCATCTAAAGTTAAAGAAATAGTATGATTTGATCTGTAATTACAACAAAACTGTGCTTATTGTGAAAAGACGTAGGGTTATGACAAGGAAGTGGGTCTCATTAAAACAAAATAATTGGGGTTTCACTTTCATTTTCCCATAGTGGGGGTAGCACGAGAGAAGCCCTATACTTGAACGTTTTATGAATGTTCCTCATTCAAATTCTTAGCTGCAATCACAAAATTTCAGAACTAATTACCAGATAGATAGGTGTAGTTTGCATATATACAAATGCACATGTTATACAAAGACGTGTGGGTCTATTTTACAACAAATTATTGGGTTTTCTTCGAGCTATCGATCTCAAGCTCCCTGAAACAGTGAAACTGAAAGTGGTAGCACTGACGAATTCGGCTTTATGGTGTTGTTTTGGCCCCATTTCTGTACCCAGAAAACAGATAGATGAATGGCACAAGTCGATGAGGAAATGGCAGTGGTGAATAGTACTACTAAAGTCTAACGAGACGTCTCTCCATGCACATGTACTATTTCACTTGCAAGTTCAAAATCAAACCGAATCTCAGATCAATATCGCAACATTGTTCTGGGAAGCAACTAGTTGTGCTAAATATGCAAATGCGCCCCACCTCTCGCTCCTGCCCTTATCTCAAGGCTCACCAAGCAGTAAGAGAGTACTGAGTGCCTTAGTAGCAAGCTAGTTCAGGGAGATGATACATTGCTTTCAATCTCAGTCGCTGTCGTCATCTTAATTAGTACTTATGCATACTGCTTTCTTTTGTAGATTACCGACTCGATCTTTCATCTTTCATTTAACGTAGCTAGCAAACCAGTAGTACTATGAGTCTCTTGTTATACCATTCATGTATGCATTCCCAGGTTTCCATGGTAAGGTTTCAAAAATATTCCCAGAATAAGTGACATTTCTGTTGAAAACCCAAGAACTTGACTCCAAGGTACGGTATCAGATGAGTGTTTTCGTTTTCTACGTTGTAGCTAGGTGCCTAGGAGCGAGGACATTATGATTCATATAAGATACGATCGGTTCGAGTATTGTCCCTGGTTGGACGAATAAGTAATCGAGTCGAGCAAAGTCAATTTAAGTCTTCTGTTTCTTTCTTGAGCCTTGTGTGGTTCACCTTCCTTCAATGACACCCGGCCCCTGAGTGTAATTGTTTTCTCTGTTATTTTTCTTTACCAGCAGGATTTTACTCTGGTGTTTTTACTCACAAACCCTACTGCTAACTTGCGCTCATACATGCACGACAGAAGAAATTGTTTCGATCGATTAAGTAACGGGTGGGTAGGGGCCTGAAATTTCTTTGTAGAACTAATGACTATTGTTTTTGGATTCATGGTAATAATTGTTGAGACTTGATGAGATCATAGTTGGGGCCACAGCGCAACAGAACCGCCACCATCACCACCACTTTAACGTAATAACGCGATCGCGCGCGCCGGTGGCCTCGATCACATGCATGATGTGATTATATATGTTGCATGCATGATATTTTCAGAATAGGTTATGTTATCCTAGCTATCTATCTCCATACTCGATCCATATCATGATGGCGCTTATCCCATCAGCAACGGCATGAATTTTAAACATGGATGATGCACCACGACATCATTCATAAAATGAAGGTTGAACTATACAAGGTCCTCCAAGTTTACACTACGCCATTCAAGCTCTTATGCGACAGACACTAATCGGCTTAAGCGACGGACAACGCGCGGTATAAGCTCTTAAGCGACGCACAGTCCGTCGCTTAACTGACGTCGTGTAAGTGGAGTAGCTTCAGACTTTAAGCGACGTGCGTCGCGAGCCACGCCGTTTAAAGGAAGCTTTAAGCGACGGGGAAACATAAAAGTCGCTTAACACTTATGCGACGGACTTATGTATCCGTCGCTACAGAGAACAATTAAAGCCACGGGAATACACCAAACTCCGTTGCTTAAAATTGAATCTTAAGCGACGGGCATTGGAAGATCAAGCCGCATAAATTTATCTTAAGCGACTGAGATAGGTTCAAGTGCGTCGCTTTACATTTTATCTTAAGCGACGTGAATTGTCCGTGCGTCGCTTAAAGGTTATCCTAAACGACGTGTATAGAGCAAAGTGTGTCGCTTTAAGTGTTATCCTAAGCGACGTATATAGAGCAAAGTGTGTCGCTTTAAGTGTTATCCTAAGCGACGAGAAACTTATTTATCCGTCGCTTAAACGGAGATGCACTGTTCACCACAGAACCTGGTTCTATCGTTGCCTGACCTGAAAAACACCAAATTGCACAAATTCATTCAAACCAACACATTATAATTCATTTTCAGACCAATACATTCATTCAAACCAACACATTATGAATTAGTTTGAAACCAACACATTCATACATAAACTCTTGAGTTCACAAAAGTTGATAAAAGAATGAAGCGCAATGAGACCGAAAAGAAGCTAAAAACTCATGGAGGAGGAGGAGGAGGAGCTGAAGTACTTGCAGACCCAAGATTTTGTGCGGCGACGATCCTTGCAATTTGTTCCTCCATGTTGCGCATACGCTCTACGGTAGCTGCTTGTTGCTCCATGTATTCCGCCCGCATACGCTCTGCTGCCGCTCCATGTTCCGCCCTCAGTTGTTCTTTTATTTGAGTCACTTGAGTCTGCACGAGTGCGTCTACATCTACATGTCGTGCGCCTCCTCTCTTCTTGGGTTCCCGCTGCATGCATCTACCCACGCCTCGGATGTCCGTCCCTCTCTTTTCACCAACGTGAGAGACTATGACATCGAGTTGCTCGGCAATGGAGAGAGGATCTTCAGGTGGCATATCTGGGCTTTCCTCCAACCTATCCCGTAGTCGTTGGGACACACTCTCTTTCATCGCTTCCTACAATAACAAACAGCTAATCTTAATAAACAATTATAGAGACATTATAAACTATAGAGAACAAGACTAAAAAACAGAAATTTTACCACGTATGCAGCGCCGAAATCATCCTTAGCGTAGGCATCCTCAAAGGCAGCGACGAAAGGGGCTTGATGTCCTTCATTCTGATGCCTCTCTGCCCTGTAACTGAAGGCGGTTGTCCCAGAATGGTGGTCCATCCTTCTCGGCCCCTTTCGGATCTCCTTCATTTTCTGACATAAGGCCTGTAACAACAATCAACACTTTTACAATTAGAAACAAATTAATTTTTCATCGACCGCGATAGAGAGACACAGTGATTACCGCATATACAGGGTCCTTGAACTGCTCAAGCAACCACGCCCACTGAGCCGGACGGTGGAGAAACTCGATTGGAACATCGTCTCCAAATTGCTCCCAATCTCGATGCACGTCTGATTTCCAATCCTTGAAGCGATCGGCTGCAGTAAGCTGGATGAAATCCCACCAGCCGTCATGATCCGGTGTGATTGTATATAATGCCTACATATACAAAACGGTTAAACATTAGTAACAAAACGGGGAAAAAAAATTACTAAGAAAAGTAACAAAACATTTCAAACATTAATCTTACCGATATGTAATTATAGACAATCCCTTTCTGCTCTACAGAAAGGTCTCTGTAGGTGTGGGCAATCATCGGCACATTGTCCTTGACACAGCTGCCAATGTCTCTCGTCATCAGGCTACGGACCGCTGGATCTGCAGGACCCTTGTGGAATTCGGAATACTCCGCAACGATCTTCCCTCCCGACGTTTGGACTATTTCTCGGGTCTTCGCACCAACCACGACACCGCGCTTCTTTTTCTGTGTTGTATATGCATATACAAGCAACAATAACTTACCATTGAATCCCTACAAGTTTAACCAATCACATTTAACTAGTTCACAGTGCTCATGTAACAGAAATACAGACAATACAATAGGATTGGGAGTTGTTTTATCCTAAAATGAGGAACATAGGAATTGGGAGTTGTTTTATCCTAAATATCTATCTACATCACCAACAATTTAACATAGGATTCTAAACAAACCAATGCAAGACTCAAAACTGAGCAACAAAGCCATTTACAACTTCCATTAATCCGCAGCAATCTAAACAAACCAATGCAAGACTCAGAACTGAAAGTAGGCAAAGCAGCATAATCAAGGACAAAACAAACACATACATATATCCCCATATCACAGATTAATATAAAATTTGGTGTTAGTCAAATAGCCATACCTGCACACAATACCAAACACTATAAGAACAACACAATGCAACACCCTCACCATAAACATAAGCAACAGAGGCGGCACAAGCACTCACACTTTGTAGTTTTCAGTTGGATAAAGCAGACCCAAGAATGTCTCATTCAGTGTTCGTCCCGACTTTGTCGGATTGTTCACTACAAAACCAGACACACCCAGATAAGTTCACACCGATGATCCGAACTATATCATCACCAATATGATCCATGTGTTTTTGGTTTACTAATTAATACCAAATAAATAGAACCCAGGATTGCATTTGTAATTGTGACTATAAATTCTTCAGCACAAAAAAGAAACAATGAAAAGAAACTGATTGGGATTCAAGACCCAGATCGGTAAAGATACCTCGCTCGTCGACGACGTCGAGGAAGAAGTGGACGATGTGGTGGAGCTTTAGGGCGTCATCGGCATCAGTGAAGCTTTGTATGTAAAGAGGGTTGTTCTGTGCTCGGGCGGGGGACGCGACGGAGGCTCGGGCGGAGGCTCGGGCGGGGGACGCGATGGTGGAGAGACTGAATTTGGGGATTTCAGAAAACCCCGTTATTTACATATATATATATATACTTAAGCGACGTACTTAAAAACCCCCGTCGCCTCAAAATAGTACTTAAGCGACTATAAAATAATAACCCCGTCGCCTAAGATTTTTAAAATTTTTGGCCCATCTTTTTGGCGGAAATTCACGCGCCATTTCCCAAATACTTAAGCGACGAATATTAATTACTTCGTCGCCTAAACATATATTTAAAGCGACTAACAATAAAATACGTCGCTACAGATCCGATCTAAAGCGACTGACAATAAAATACGTCGCTTCAGATCCGATCTAAAGCGACTGACAATGTAATCTGTCGCTTAAGATACGATCTGAAGCGACTGACATTATAATCTGTCGCTTAAAGTTGCTAATGCGACGTACCTTGTATTTTATGCGGCGCAAAGTTTGTCTGTCGCATTATTGTACTTTAAGGGACGGACGTATTAAAAGTCCGTCGCTTAAGATGATATATGGCGTAGTGTTATATTGGTTAAGTGAAGAATTTTATGTTGTTAGTGTATAAGCAATAACACATGCATCAAGCAAGTGAAGAATCCGATTAGAGCTGTTAGTAATCTCGATTTACGCTTGACATCATGAAAATAATGACAAAATATACATCACAAACTCTAATTTTAGAGTCATTAATATCGCGTTTTTCATGTTTAACTTCACCGGTTTCACGATTAGCTCAAATGTTGGGCATGTATCGTTATGTTGCATTTGTGAACGAATTCTTTTACGTTTCTGCCTAAGAAGTTAGAGCACCAGCAATTTTTGAGATTGGCAGTGTCTTCTACTATCAAAATTGGAAAATTAGGGTTTCCAATTACCCTTTTTTTTCTGTAGATAATCTTCTTTTATTAGCTTTTGATTTACATAATCCTGGCCTATGTATTCTCTGAATAAGATATATATAATATATTCATGAACATACAAAGGAAAGAAAACATATGTACATATGGGATTGGGGGACCATAAACAACCCATACCTTTAAATCCCAATAAAATAAAAAGAGATCTTGATCACATGGACACATGTGATGAAGATGGAGATATGGTTTTCAAATATTCATTGTTCTAGCCTTCTAGCCCCTTTTTTTGTTTTCCTCTTAACTCATTAGGATCATTTTAATTTGACCCAAAACTTATGTATATAGTTAATGATGTAAAATTGAGAATGACTCATGTAGAGACTGTTATTTTTTTTCAACTATTTTTTCTTACTTGTTCAGAGTTCAGAGTTCACAGGATATAGTGTTTGTGTAGTTTTGTTTACCCTTGTGACATATTATATATATATGTACCCCACTGCGCACTCCCTCACTCACTCACTGGGAAAGTGATGCGTTTTTGTGGGTAAAACCCTACTTACTACTGACCCAGGCCACCCATTTTCCACACCCTCTCTTTTCTCTCTGTCTATAAAAGCTGGGCTTAATTGGTAGACAGATTATATATTGCAGCTTAGAGTGGTCCATGTGAGTGAGACTTTGTATGCCTGTAAGGGTATGGCCATTCCCAACTCTCTCTCTCTCTCTCTCTCTCTCTCTCTCTCCTCGATCTCTCACTCTCTCAGCACAGAAACTTACCTGCTACTCAGTGTATATCTATCTTGCTCCTGGTGAGCTTCAGATCGAAAAGAGATGTGAGATCTGAGGAAGAGAATCGTCTGTAATTCTAAGTCCTGGTCATGCTTTTCCACAGCTTTCTTGAACTTCAATTCTCTCTGCTACCAAATTGTAATCTCTTTGTTAGCACAATGTTTGGGAGCTCAAGAAAGCTGTGGGACAACATGACAACCCAGGATTTCTCCACCCCTTTCTTCATTGTTTGCTTACCAATGTGGCTGCAAATGAAGTATGGATCTAAATACTTCATTCTTTAACCCCTGCAGGTAATTCTCTATCTTTTCTTCGATATAATTCAGACCTGATTCGTCAAAATCTGTTCTTTCAGCTCGTAATCCAACTTGAGGGATGTTTTTGTCAAAATTCTCTCATAATTTGAGCAGATTTGCATCAAATGCATCTCTCTTCTTTAATTATCTGTATTAATGTGGCCCCTCATGACAAAAGCTTGTTTCTGCATTTTATTTAACTAATACTGTGTTCTGGTGCTGCTGAATTGCAAATGTGGGTTAATTTCTGATTTTTTTGACAGAGTTCATTGTAGTCCAATGAGTAATAAAGAAGATTTCGAAATTCAGTGTAAAATTCTTTTCCTATAACTTTGTTATATATACTGGCACACGTTTGAGCCATGCAGAATGGTAAATTTGATAAATGTTATTTCTTTTTTTCTTGTTGTCTGGTACATTTTGGTGAAATTTCCATTTCCAGTTGAAAATATATTCTGACTTCCAATCCAATGAATGTGGTGAAAAATGAGTTTTGGTTCAGAGAAGATTCCCTTTCTCTCTTTCCTTTATATCTTCAATGATGACACACTTGGATTCCTGCAGCTAGGCTTTTGATTTTGCTTGCTTCCATATCTTCTCCTACATTTCTGTGAAAAAGGGTAAACTTTGTCCTTACCTGGCAGTTTTTTTAACCATACTTATCACATTTGTTTTTTACTCTCTCTCTCTCTCTCTCTCTCTCTCTCTCTCTCTCTCTTATGATTCTGAGATTGTATTTGTTATGATGTACTTGTACAGCTGAATCTACTCAATTATGCTTCCCCTGATCCAAGACTCAAAATTCAAAATCATGCAAAAACAGTAAAAAGTAATATCCACTTATTTTTCTGTTGATCACCAAATTACATCAAAGTCACACAATTCCAGACAAGTATCTGCAGAGAGGAAACTTATTTAACTATTTGTACTTGGAAGAGTTGTTGAGGGTCAATAATAGATCCTTTCTTTCAATTAAGTAGTACTACTACTTTTACAGATCATCTCGATCTCTCTGTGTAACGTAGACAGAAATTTTCAGTTTGATTTTGTCACTAATGAAGTCCATATTTCAGCAAATTTATGCAGATAACTATGGTCATCAGCAGTTAGGTAGTAGCTTTTATACTATATGGCAGCAGTTTCCTTGCGTAGTTCTTCTTCAATTGTAAATTTGTTAATATCTAACCGGCCATCGATCAATTAATATATATAGCTAGCACTGAATCTAGGGTAATAATTCATATACTGTATCTGCAGCACTGCAACTTTTCTTTTACTAACCCAGAATCACTGCAATTGACTAAAGGCATACAAATACTCCTGAATCGAGCTGTAATTGTAAAAGCTAGCTGAGTGATGCGATAATTAAAACGAATCTTAATTCCTGGTGTATAAAAGTTTGAATTTTAGGTCCACCAGAATCAGTCGACAGTCGGGCTCAGAAAAAAGCCAGACAAGGAGGCACGCATAGTTGTTCCTTCTGTGCTAGCTTCACCTTCATTCAGTGCTTCACAAAATATTTAAAAGCTGTGCTTAGCTCTATGTAGACCTGGCTGTGTATATGAATAATTATTGTTCTTAATTACTGAAAGTCATAACGCTTAAGTTCATTTACTATATATATAGCTGGGCGTACGTTATAAAATGATATTCATTTACTGACCTAGTTGTCAGCAGCTGTGGAGTACGTCCTAAGCTCTAAACAGTGCTGATTCGAGCGGCAGCGGCAGACATTAATATACAGTACTGGAGGAAGTAACTGCGAATGGGGAAGTGATTAAAGTACAAATCTCGAAGTAAATAAATAGATATCGGGAAGTCCTGAGCTGAATGCCTTACGAGTCAAAATATGCAGTTGAATCCAGCAGATTTCAAGCTGAACTTTCTTTCTTTTTCCTGAAAATGAGAGAGAGCGGTGAAGACTTCAGAAGTAAGTGATGACCCAAGAGATTTTACAGGTCAAGATGATGAGCCTGGCTACTCTTGGCCAAGAAAAGAAATTAAACCCTAGTTTTACTATATTAATATTGAAAATTAATTGAAAAAAAGAAAGTCAAATGTTATTAATTTAGAAACTTGTGCCTCGAATTCACCACTATTCTTTTCTATTTTCCTAAACCCTAATCTAGATATGGAATTTATGTCATGGTATAAATCGAAACCAACAAGTGACAAGGCTAGACATTCATGTTTGGAAGGATATTCCACTGGGCAGTAAGATTAATAACAATGGTGACTACTGTAATTCATGGTTACTCATGTTTAAACAAATCCAGTTTCATGTTTTAGCAAGTCTCGATCTTCTGTATTGAATCGATCTCATACAAACCATGATCGAAATTCTTGGACACCAAATGAACACAACTCTGCAATTGAGACTTATGTACGTACTACCTTTGCCGGATATATATAAGTAATAGTATCAAGTACGATACATTCACAAATACAACTACATATAACATTGTATGCATAAGCATATAGGCACATATAAACACTCACATGAAATCGTATATCAAATACCAGTATACGATACTTTTCTTCCGATCAATAACTTTGAAAGTATTTGAGATTGTTTTGGGAAATCATTTCATTCCAGGACCTAGTAATATATAACTAGGTGTACTACATACCATAACACTACAAAACTCACATCGCCACTACATCAAATTTAGACTTGTAGACAACCATGCATTATCATGATCAAATGAAGTTGAAAAGATGAGCAATACAAGAATCCTAAATGGAAAGTGATTGATAAATGGATACTTTCTTGCCCATCACAGGTACTTCATTAAGGTCTCGTGATGATGATGATTCGCATGATCATGACATATAAAAGTTAAAGGCCTAAAAGCAATAAATCACTAACCAAATAATCAACAAGAAAATCCACAAAGGGGGATCATACTCCCACCAAAATTAAAAACCGTTTACAGCAAATGATAGATTAGTGGAAGACATTAAGACACTGCATTATATATAAAGTAGTTAAGGTGGAGCATCATTATCATATCACCTATATGATATAACCAAGTGCAACGTGACCAACGTCTTTAATTTTAAGTGACAAAAGAAAAGGGCTTTGGCTCTATTCTTCGGATGCATTCATATCCCCGTGAGACCACAAACATCAAGTTCTTGGCTGATCCGGCTTACTTCCTCAGGACCATGTCAGAGATCGATCGAGAAATTGGATTTTAACAAGAACAAGGCACATGTTCTAATTCGAATGAAGAACATGGATCACCACCCTTTTTCTCCGATGGAATTTCCTTGCCATAGTTGTGAAGACATAACCCTAAAATCAAGCTATCACAAATCGATCAATAACACCTCCACCTAACTATTAAGAACTTCAATGCTCCCTTTGTGTAGATTGTAATACCAACAAGGAAAGAGCAATCATCGAAATTAGCTTGGTGGTCCATGCAACATTCAATTGGAACCAGAAATTATACCATCAAGCTAGTTCTCTCTGCTTAGCTTGTAGCCTTTGGAACTTAATTGGCTCGATCGAGAAATGGAACGAACCAAATGAAATTTACTACTACTATTATGTGCCGTAATAGATTATTGTTGATACTTGGCTTAACGTTGCACAGATTGAAAACAGACGAGAAATATATAGATGATCAGGCTGGCAATGAGAATTGGACGATGGCGACACCAATGGAATCAGAATTATCTGAACAATGTGTCGATCACTTTATCAACCTACACTAAAGCACAGAGTAGCTAGATCACAGATCGATGATTGCAATTGCTAGCTAGCTATATAGGCATGTATTAGAATGATGCACTAATTAAAAAAAAACCAATCTTGATAATCTTTTTAATCACTAATTATTAAGGCCGAGATCACATGTGCAAACTGTAAAGCAGGCCTAATAAACAGTTCAAAAGAGAACCTTAAATAAGTTTAGGAGGAGAATAATCTAATATGTCATTGTAAATTGTATACTATATAAAAGTCAGAAGACTCAGAACAAGCATGGCTAAGTACTGTTCATGAATCTTGAAGTATAATTGGAGCAGAGTGCACTACTTATCCAGAAAGTTATCAAAAGCAACTGCATCTACATGCATTTTCATCAATGAGATCGATGAAAAAGGCAAGACGTCGATCAATCCTCTAATGTTCGATTTTGCTAACAATTCGAGATGTAATGGACAGAAACATCAACAGAAATTCAGATCTCTGTGTTTAAATGAATTCATAAAACAACAGGCCAAGAATTAGGGTTTATAGATTACCCAGAACCGCCACCATTCCCAAAAACTCACAACCTACAAGAACAGCAAGAAGTTTTTAACAATAAATCATGAAAAAGACCAATTATATGATGGTAAAATTGTACTGAGTTACAGGAAATGTTGAAAGACTGAGAAGAGCAGAGTTTTACCAAACGATATACATGATATGAGGAGATCGTCGGATGCTGAATTTCGCTTGAAGCTTTTGCTTTCTTGAACCTGTTTGTATCTTCCCACAGCTTTATTGAACCACAAACCAAATATAGATCGAGAGCAACCTCTGCCTCAAATGCAAAGATCAGATCTCTTATGCTAGATGCAGTTCAAGAAAGCTGTGGAAGAATACAAAGAGGATCATATCACCATCTACACAAACAGATAAGGATGCTATGTAACCTTCGACCAATCAGAACAGTTTGTAATCTGATCAGAAACTGAAAATGGCCCTGGATATATGTCAAATGGAAGAAGAAGAAGAAGAAGAAGAAGAAGAAGAAGACCAGACCAAACCCCAAAAGAAGAACAGAGAGGGAGGAGAGGCCAGAGGAGAGGCCAGAGGTAGGTTTTGGAGAGGAAGAATGGGTGGTATTTATAGTGGAAATTAGAGGGTTTTGCAATTTTTTATTTTTTTATATTTTTCCCATCAATCCCAAGAAGAATATTGGGCCTCTGAGACTCACAGTCACAGATTACTGTACTGAACAAAACCCCACCTTTTCCCCCATACCATTCAAACCCTAATTAAAAAGGCTGACTACCTTTGATCGCATTATACCACCTCAGAAAGGTAATCGAATTAATTAATTTAATTATATTAATTATTTACTAGGTAATTAACAGCTATGTGATACCGATCGTATTAAATTATTAGCGGCTATGATGCAACTTGCTTGCCGGATCAGACGGTGACGGTTACCCTAGTGGGGGACGAGGTGGGACCCGTCCTAGATCTGTCTCTTTATAAGTGTTGCTTCACGCGCCATGCGGGAATGTTGGTTTGCAGACGCCTGCTAATGACGTGCGTGAGATGACATCGGAGCTTCGGAGGACAACTAATTATAAGCTAATAAGGAGTCTTTTGGTAAGGTCAGGTGTGTTTACTTTAATACCGACGCCTACAAGGATACAACCTCATCACGACGGCTTTAACGTGGTCCTTATAGTCCTCGATCAGCTATTCTTGTTAGGTTTCTTCGAAATAATAGGTCGAAACTCAAATTCAGAAATTATGAATTAATTTGAAACTTAACTATGAAATTGATGGTGGAGAACTTAGATGCATCTCATTTACCTTCAATATCAAATCTACGCTCTTGCTAACTTATGGGGAACTCGATTTTCTTTTAAGATGTTTTGTATTTTTTTGTAAGATACTAAAACTGTCTTATTAGTTTTCGGTATTATTTATTTTGAGTTATATCAATCAAGAGAGCCCTTAAATTTCAAGCCACATCTTGAGAAATTCAAAGTTTGACTCTGGATAAATTATATTGTTTTTTCCATGGTTATCCATTTGACTCCCATGATCTCTACATTCATTCAGTTTAATCGATGAATATCTAAAACTAAATAGTTTCTATCCAAATTAATATTGTGAATGTCAAACTTGAAATCAAATAAGTTCTCAAGTTTGGAACAATATAACTCAATTTGTATGACAATTCTTCTTTCTATAAATGCACTTTAAATGAATTTCAAAATGCATTATAAAATGTGATTCACAATGTACTTTTTTTTCCCTAGTATTAGTCAATCCTAATTTTAAAACACATCCTACTTACTCTAAGCAAAATAGAACCTTGCCAGCGCCAACCCATGTCCCTCTAGGTTGTCATTGATTAACTTTACTTGTAGCAGATCCGAAGCATGGGATCAAGCCTCAGCGCGTGATGCACGCGTTTGAACCTGCAGTTGGGGTTGATCCCAGTGAAACCAAACTAGTTAATTAGCCAAATAATCAAGGGATTACGGGGCAAATAATAGAAATAATTATCGTTAAAGTTTAGGGAGCGAAGAATTACGGGGTGGTCACATGGCGGCAAGTGGGTGGTGGGCCCCCCCGTGGGAAGTTGTGACAGTACACTCCCGTATTTTCCGGACGGAGGTCGCCTTGTCGGGCTGGTTTTGCGGACACGATTTGCATAATCCCCAGGCCCAAATGAGGCTCTTTCCCATCGGTCCAATCATGTGCGTACGTTAAGCCTGTGCGCACCAACCTCTGCGGCGTCGTTTTGTATGTGATTAGTGGGGTGGTGTTTTGCTTGATCAAAATTTTGCAAGTTAATCACATAATTAAAAGGGTACCAGCTGGCACTCGCTTGTGCATGTTTATTAACCCAAACTTTAATCGTCATTTTTCCACTAACAATTTGTATACTTTTATCGTTCATGATATATTGTCCATTTGTCGTTTCGGTTGATATGATTTTGATACTATTTCATGACCTACCCTTTGATTTCTTACACTTGTGGATCCACTTCAGTTTCGTTGCGTAGATTTTTCTAGCAATCGCAGTGTGGTTTGATTTATCAAGGAGTGGTCAATTCCTTTGTATAAGGAAAGAGTGCTTTCAACATATACGTACACAAGTATGGGGTAATAGAAGAACATGGAAGTGTTATAGTAGGCATAATGAAAAGGAATTAGCAGCAGATGGATCGGACGACTCGTCTCGTTGGTCCTCTATATAAAAAAACTACGTTATATAAAATTTATAGTTCTTCAAATCAAATGATTTATACTCGCATATGTCAGATTTTTAAAAATTGACATATAAATTTTAGACATGGAACGGTCTCTATTAATCTTCTGCATTGTATCGAGTAATTGTAACCCTACGTACCCAGAGTAACTGGAAATCGGGAATATATAGGAACATATGGGATTCTAGTAAGTGGGAAAAAGATAGAATTCAGACACCATGTGAAAAGTTAAAACGATGAGGTAAAATATTGGATGAGGGAAAAGTTAGACTTGGTGTTTCACAGTGTGCAGCAGTGAGTCAGGGCTTAGTGTTGTGCGCACGTGTAGTAGGGTTAGAGTTAAGGGCAGCGACAATTGCATGGAAATGCATGCATTCGTTTGTCAGTATATCACTGACACCATCTACCAACACACATGCCCCGCGTTCCCTAACACGATTCAACCCCCTTTTGTCGATTTGATCGGATCGATTTAACCCACGACTTTGTCTTTTCCATTCCCCCAAACCCAATTTCGATCATTTCCATTCTGGCTCCTTCCTCCCTCTTATTCCCAGGTCCAGCTTTTCTGATGAGTTTCTCATCTCCATCCATCTCTTATAATTTCTCAATAATGCATGCCTTTTCCAACTTGAATCTGTTTCTTTACCTAAATATAGTTGAACATCGATCGTGTATATATCAGACTTAGTGGACTTACAGTACCTGTGTTTGTATGCAAGCAGCTTGTAATATAAGGCATAACACGAGCCAAACTTTTACAGGAGGATCTGTGTTTGATTCTGAATACCCTACTAGATTCTATGAGCTGCAGAGGCAAACAAACCATATATAAGAGTTAGAGACACTACAAAAAATGTTAGCAAAGCCCACTAATTTTTCGTGAATGATGCTTCCATTTCGTGGGCAACTGGGTCTGTACAGTCCTTTGGACAACTTGTTTTCACATATTTTCAAAATGTGGCCTATCTTATGTATAAAATATACACTTAACGTGGCAGAAAAGGGTAACAGTGTTTAGTTTGTTTTTAGAGAATTGTTATTGATATTTTAATGACAAGGATGCCACAGATAACCCAAAACGTGGGATCTTTCCCCATAAACAATACAAATACAATAGTACCAATACAGATACTTTCTGTATACGTATTCAGAGTGAGGACTTTACCCATCCTTCTCCGTTTCACTGTGATTCCTTATTTTTCCAAGAAATTTGACTGCGAACTGCACTTCCCTTCTCCTCCATCGTCTTTGCTCCACGTCAGTGCCAAATTTATATCATTACTCTTATTAATTATAAGAAGAATTTCGTCCCTCAATCTCTATCTGTAGCTTGATTTCTTTCTCTTTCACAAACCAATAGTCTTCGTTCCTTTTTTATACTCATCAATATTCTTATTGAAGGCAATGCAAGTTTTATAAATTCGGAACAATTCACGGTTAGAGATGCAATTTGTATTTAGTTTATTCAACAATTTTGTATTTTTACTAATTGGGAAACTGATGATTTCTTCCTTTTCTCTATATTCTGTTTGTCGTTCATTTACCCTTTTATTTTTTTTTGCTTCCAGCGGATTACGAATTAGTTTATAGTTTGGTAACTATGATTGAGAAAGGATGGGTGAAATTGAATAGAACGAGTTTAGATTATAAGGTTGGGTTGCATGGGTTCCTTGTACATTCTGTGAATGTTGCTGCAGATCATAATGGATGGATTAAGTGTCCATGTAACAAGTATCGCAATGGACAAGTTCGACTTCCTCCCGAAGTGGTCAGAGATCACTTAACTGTTGATGGTATGTATCTTCCTTACCAAGGTGGGTTTTGGGTGGATCATGGTGAAGATTTACCTGATTGAAATATTCATGAAAATGTAGAAGTATAAATTCAGGATCCCCCTATGGATACTGACATGATGGACCTGTTGGCTGATGTCTTTCAGCATGATAATGCAACATATGAGCAACCCAATGGTGAAGAAGGTGTACCTGTAAATGTGCGATCGGAGGACCAAGAGCAATTTCTCAAATCATTCAAAGATGCTGATACCCCCTTGTACCCTGGTTCGAAGATGTCCAAGTTGGAGTTTCTTATCAGATTTTTCCAAGTGAAGTATTTGTCACGTATGACAGATAGAGCACTTACATTGATGTTGAAGTTGTTTAAATCTGTTCTGCCTGATGGAAATACCTTACCAAGCACCTTTTATCAAGCTAAAAAGTTCATAACAGATCTTAGCTTGACATACTAAAAGATAGATGCATGTCCGAACGATTGCATGCTTTATTGGAAGGAAAAATCTGAGGTGGAGGAATGTGAAAATTGCGGTCTTAGTCATTATGAAGATGAAGTTGTTGAGGAGGGTTTTGAAGCAAGAAAAGTGTTGGCCAAGGTTTTGAGGTACTTCCCGTTGACACCAAGATTGCAGCGGCTTTATATGTCAAGACACACTTAAGAAAATATGGTGTGGCATGGTACTAAGAAACCCAATGATGATTGTATGCGACATCCAGCTGATTCTTCAGCTTGGAAAGAGGTGGATAAGTTATATCCATCATTTTCTAGTGAAATCCGCAATGTTTGGTTGGGGTTAGCAAGCGATGGTTTTAATCCTTTTGGGCATATGAGCACTTCTCATAGCACATGGCCAGTAGTTGTGACTGTATACAATCTCCCTCCATGGTTGTGTATGAAAAAACCATACATGATTCTTTCGCTACTGATTCCTGGACCCAAGGTTCCAGGTAACGATATAGATGTATATCTAGCTCCTTTGATAGATGAACTGAAGACTCTTTGGGATGTTGGCATTCCTACATTTGATATGTTCACAAAACAGACTTTCACAATGAGAGCGGTGCTATTGTGGACGATAAACGATTTTTCTGCATATGCAAATCTACCAGGATGGAGTACTAAAGGTACAAAGGCTTGTCCACATTGCAATGATGATCATGCAGCATTCCGATTACATCATGGAAAGAAAACTTGTTACATGGGTCATCGCAGATTTCTTAGCAGGCATCATAGATTTCGTAAGCAGTCTAGCCAATTTAATGGGAAAGAAGAACATAGACCAGCGCCGAAACCACTTTCAGGTAGAGATTGTCTTCTCCAATTATCAAAGTTGAAGTTCAAGTTTGGTAAAGGGAAAACAAAATGTGGTCCTCGACGAAAGAAATCTGATCCAAAACCGTATAAAGGGCCTTGGAAAAAACGGAGTATCTTCTACGATTTACCTTACTGGCCTGACTTGCTTATTCGACACATTTTAGATGTAATGCATATTGAAAAGAACTTTTCTGATAGCTTGTTGTGTACTTTACTGGGTGTTGATGGAAAAAGTAAGGATAATCTTAAAGCACGAGCTGATTTAGAATTTTTGAAGATCAAGGAAAAACTTCACCCGGTTCGAAAAGGTACTAAAACCTATCTGCCCCCTGCTAGTTTTACCTTGACTAAGGCTGAAAAAATTTTGATTTGTCAAGTGCTAGTATCATTTAGACCCTCTGATAGCTACTCTTCAAACATTGCCAAATGCGTGAAGGTTAATGAGACCAAGTTAGTTGGGTTGAAGAGTCATGATTGTCATATAATTATGCAGCAATTATTACCCATTGTTATTAGAAAAGTGCTTCCAGTAGAAATCTGTACGGTTTTGTTGGAGGTCAGTTCATTTTTCAGAAAGCTTTGTCAAAGAAATTCATCAAGTCAAGCTTATACCTTATTGACCGATCGCATTGCACTTACTCTTTGTCAATTTGAGCGCATCTTTCCCCCTGCATTTTTCAACATTATGATCCATTTGCCTATTCACTTGGCTTATGAAGTGTCAATTGCCGGACCTGTTTTCTACAGGTGGATGTACCCAATTGAGAGGTTTGTTCTGTATATATACATTAGTCTTCCTTTAAATGGATTGCAAATTGTTGAATAATATGATATTTGTAATGTCAAAACAGATATCTGGGAACATTGAAGGGTTATGTGCGTAACAAAAGTAAGCCAGAAAGATCAATTGCAGAGGGTTACATTCTGGATGAGTGCTTGTCATACTGCTCTATGTACTTAGACGATATGGAAACACGTCATAATCGTCCCGGTCGTAATGCAGATGGGGAAGCCCGTGAATTCCCTACTGGGTTTTCCATCTTTCTCAACGCAGGTCGTTCAGTTCAAGAAAAACGTAAAGATGTCTGCTTAGACTATGATGAGTGGGATCGTTTGAGACGACATGTTCTTTGTAATTGTCCAGAAGTTCAGCCATTTCGAGAGTGAGTATTCATACATAGTAATAACTCATTTGATTCATGCTATTAACTAAGTGTAGATAATCTATATTATATAAATGGATAGCAAAAGGAAAAATTATAGTTCATATCAATAAATATGTTGTCTAGTATAACATGTACCATAGGACAATTTCTCTTCACTACTGGTGTTTTTAATATTGTTGAACTATCAGATTGTGTTTATTGTTGGGTATGTAGACATAAATATATTGTTTTGCTGCTTACTATAATAATTTACTTATATATAAGTGCCTGATTACCAATATTTGTATATACCAAATCTGGAAATTTTACTACTGCTGCATGGTTGTGTCTATATATCCTATATATATCAGGTCTATTTAACCATGTCACACCCCAACATTTTTTTTTCCTAAAGTGTGCGCACTAAAGAATAAGAACATAAACCTAAAATCATATTCTATTTGATCATATATGAGGTCCTGGAAGAAATAAGGAGACTGCTTTTGATTGACAGCAACATACCAATTCATAGAGTTAACTTCAGTCTGACTCAAATTCCTTTGAATGAAATGTAATAACAAAAATTAATAGTTAGTGTAATTAAAAACTCTGGAATGTCTATTTTTGGATTACTAATTCCTTGAAACATGATTGAAAGGATAGCCAGTAAAAAATACCAAAAGAACATGATAGAACTGCTTTAATAAGGAAGATGCCAAAAGAACAGAACTAATTCAAAGAAAAATAGTTTTTAGGAGATTCCAATTATGAAATAATCTTTAAGATGTCTATTGTAACTCTCATGAGGACACCAAGTTGAAATAACCAACTATGATGTCAATATCATTCCATAAACTACATATACATGGTATCATGTCTGTTTAACTATCTCTATCTATCCATGATTTAACTAGAATTACAATTACTAATTTGATGAACACACTACAGAGCACACAGAGCCAATGGGAGGGCCAACAAAGGAAGACGGACATTTTGGCAAGCTGATAAAGATTTCAATGCATCATTTCCGGAGGCATTCAAGAACCAAGTAAAACATTATATATATATATATATATATATATATATTACTTGTATTGAAAATTTAAAACCTGGTCTGGTCTTCTAAATATTGTATCCATTTTAGTAGTTATTCTTCTTATTCAACTCGCAGGTTTGTGGCATGCAAGACAATGGAGTTCAAGAGCCTGTTCATCCTGACTTGTTGGCATTAGCTAAAGGTCCAAGACAATGGTGTAAAACTTACACCAAATATGATGTTAATGGTTATAGATTTCGTATTAATCGTGTGGATCAGAAAAAGACAACACAGAACAGTGGTGTGTTTGTGAATGCTAATGTCAATAGTTATACCAGCATTCATGATCAAAACCCAAGGGATGGGTTGCAAGACTACTATGGAGTGCTTGTAAAAGTTATTGAGCTTCATTATGACGATGACCGAAAGATAGTATTATTTGATTGTGACTGGGTTCAGAGTGGTGGTAATTCTGCAGGGCTGAAAACTAATCAATATGGATTTACATTAGTCAACTTTAGCAAACTACTTCCGCCTGGAGACACGCTGATACTTGCATCTCAAGCAGAACAAGTAATTTATGTGTAAGATCCAATTGAAAATGAATGGCAGGTTGCTATTAAAACCAAGCTACGAGACTTACTTGACTTAGTAGAGGTTGCACATATTCACCCCTGTCATCCACAAGACCTGGATGATGCATCGCTTGATGGTATTGATGTTGAGATGAGAGCTGATATCCTTGGAGAAACACTCAATCAAGAATTACCACCTCAAGTGGGTTTTGTTCTAGAGATGAATGATTTTGATAGTAATTCAGAAGGCGAGGCTTTGAACAACACATCAGACGAAGATTGAATGTACTTGCAGCATCCAACTATCGCTCTCTCTTTCTCTCTCTCTATATAACTTTGCTTAATTATTTGTGTATAAGAATGGAAGGGGCCGAACATGTATATCATGCAACACATGGTTCCTTATGAAATTGTGGACGTCTTCTCTCTTTGTTTCATTATTCAGTTTTGTTCTTTTGGTAAATCAATTGTTCATTCTGGCCATTAATTCTAAAAGTAACAGAATCGTTTAATACACGATAGTTTTTCTTTTTCTTATGTCCGTTGTCAATTTTCTTAATCAATGAGGCAATAGCATGAATTAAATGCCAGACTTGATCTGTTTTTGGTTTTCAGGAGTTATGATACTATCAACTCCTTATGCACTGGCAACTGGAGCGCGGTCAAGGTTAGCACTTCTATTTTTGATTGCTACTTTGGCCTTTTTCACAAACTTATTAATGAAGAGATGTTTGGATATATTTGGATTCTGGCAAAAGAAAAAGTAAGGACATAGGCGAAACGTGCATTTGGGAAAAAGGAAAAATTATTTATCTTTCTTTAAAAGTTGTAAGGATAATAAAAGGTAGATATCCAGTTCCGTTTTGTACCTAACATTTCAATTCAATATAAATTTTTACATTTCAACTTTCATATTGTGTGATTTCTTCTTTTAAATCATAAATTCTGGTAATCTGTACATGGCTGGTGCATACTGAGACTGACCTTCTTTGCCTTGTTTCACAATGAAAAGAAATGATATACTGAACTTCTATAATTAAACTATCATTGATATAGATCCTAATACAAAAGCTTATCCGTAAACAAAGTTTCCCAGTACATTATTTTGACACAAAAAATAATTTAAAACAAAACCAGATAATATGAGAAGAAAGAAAAACATTAATATTGCACCATGAGGATTACACAACAATTGACAACAACATAATATATGAATAAAATCATATAAACCATAACATAATGTCATAATTTACATATATTGCAAAAATAGGAGATGAGATGGTACTGCAGTGAAATAGTACAAACAACCATAAAGGTTGGTATTAATTGACAAAAGCTTCTCTAGAAACCACATTTTCCTGTACTTTTTCTTCACACCCAAAACAACTAACACAAAACCATATTCTCCTTCATTAGACTTGCATATTGGCTATTCCTCATTTCCATCATCCTCCTTAGTGTTTTCCGACTGATACTCACTACATGAACCATATCCAAGATCTCGCATTGCATCATTGTACTCTTTAAACCCCCATGTGGTGGTTGCAGCATCATTGGTATTAATAATAACATCAGAAGTTTTAGTAAACAACCCTTCCACCTTTCTGATAGAACCATACTTTCCACAAACTTCAGAATCAGTATCAGAAACAATATGACTATTTTCCAACTTACCTTTTACCATAGGGGTTGATTGGATTGAGCTCTCTTTAGTGGGTATTGGCACATGACTTGCACCATCTTTTAGGAAAAGAGCAGGCATCCATATTTCTAGCAAATCAAGTGGAAACTCCACTCTTTTGGGAATATCATGAATAGTTACCGCAAAAGAGTTCGCTGC
Source organism: Potentilla sterilis (assembly GCA_963682095.1). Classification (NCBI taxonomy): domain Eukaryota; kingdom Viridiplantae; phylum Streptophyta; class Magnoliopsida; order Rosales; family Rosaceae; genus Potentilla; species Potentilla sterilis. The sequence continues at coordinate 1,648,457 of OY821761.1, forward strand.
CATTGTTGACTCATCTGAGATATCATGGCTACGAAGAAGACAATTACAAGTTGGAAAATGACTTGCACTTGACAACTTTGGTCTCCTAGACCTCTTGCCTCTTCTTGACACTTTTGATCTCCTTGATCGTTTTGCTCTTGCAGACCTTCCAACCATGGTGTGTGGCTTGGAGAAGATATTTGCAGAAATAGGAACTTAAGAAGGTAAGGCTGGATGTAGTAATTTAGTTGGTTAGATTCAATGTATATGTACTCCACTCTTGTTATAAGTAATAAAAAATTAATATTAACTATATTTACTTGTATAAGTAATTGGCAACTTGAGAACTAGTGTATGCATAAGACAAATTAGTATAATTACAATCAATAATTACCACCGCCAGGAACCTTCACAAATTACTTTCAAATTTTAGGTAAGAAGTGGTTTGCTGATTTTCGGCGGGAGTTGGAGCATAATTGGCGCTAAAAACATTTGTACCAGTTCTCGAGTAAGAATGCAATCTTACTTGGGGAGTTATCATAGTGTACCGCCAAGCGTAGGTGGTGACCGAGTTACCCCTGCTACCACCAGTCCCCCAAGTCCCTAAGTGAGATTGGACTCTTACCGGGAGTTCGAGTGTCGAGTTCCCCAGGTTTCCCGGTGGACTGACTTTTGCCACTGGATGATATGTACCTTAGAAAACAAATAAGAATGAACAAGTAATCAGAATTTAAGCCACTTACAACGAGCACCAGGTTGTTATTCGTTACCGCTCGGTAATACGAATACTGCCCGGGGATATGAGTACTGCCCGGGGATACCAATGATACGTATACAGATATCAATTGAACACATAAATCATGATCATGTATAGAATGAAGGCATGCGTAGCTTGAAGATGTCATGCATAGTCTTTCGTTGGTGTTGGCTTAGCCGTTAGAATGCCCCAGCCGTTGTTACTGGCTCTACCGGTGGAATGCCTCAGAGCCGGTTGAATGCTACATAACCGGTGGAATGCTTATGAGCCGGTTGAATGCTACATAACCGGTGGAATGCCTATGAGCCGGTTGAATGGTGCATAACAGGTGGAATGCTTATGAGCCGGTTGAATGGTACATAACCGGTGGAATGCCTCAGCCGTTGTTACTGGCTTACCAAATCCCGGATGATACAACTCGGCCAGTTACGAACGAAAGACGTATGCTATGCATCAACAAGCTAAAAATTACCGATGTAGCAGGTAATCATGCACTTTCATCAGCCAGTACAAAAATAACCATGTGTTTAGCAAAGTACAGTATGCGTATACGGTTATATTGCAGCTGGAAAATTATTCTTATCATGCTTGCCAAGTAAACCAATGCGTACAATACTTGCATAAAGGTGGAGCAAACATAATTGTGAGAATTAAAGACTTAGCTTTGCTGGAAGTGAGCAGGTTGACTTGCTGTTTGGAGCAGTGGGTGCCCAAAGGAGATATTTGGGTGTCCAGAGAAGATTGTCTGCACAGACCCGCTGCTGCTGCCCAACCCGGCCCGGCCCATCTGCTGACTCGCTGGCCCGTGCTGACCGGGCGGATGAAGATGACCCGCTGACTTTTTTTTTTTTTTTTTTTTTTCGAATTCTCTCTTTCCCACCCTTTTCTTCTTTCTGTTTCTTTCTTCTCTTTCTGCTCCTTTCCTTCTCTCTGGCCTCTCTCTCTGCAGGCTCGTTGCCTCTCTGCTCTCTCCCGTTATGCCGGAGGGGAACGACCGCACCGGAGGAGACAGATGACCGCACCGCGCCGGAGGAGGGAGACGACGACCTGTACCGCATCGGAGGAGATGACGATCGCACTGCTCCGCACAGCGCCAGAGGAGAGCCACCGCATCCGGAGGAGAAAGCCACCGGTCACTTGCACCCCGCACCAGAAAAGAACGCCATCGGCCCCGCACCGGAGGAGAAGATGCGCATCGCACCCGTGTCGGACCCACGCCGCACCGGAGGCGACCCGCACCCGGAGAGGAGGACACCGAATCGGAGGACTTACGACCGGCCGGTCTCGTGGTGACCCAAACCTGGAGACTGATCGGCACCCGGAGAGGGGCGATCCGAAGCACGGAGAGGAGGGCGGCGACGTCGGTGGTTGGCTTGCGGGTCGGGGGCGACCTACTGTCGGAGCCTGGGGGAGGCGACGCCTCGGAGCCCGGAGTTTCTGTCGCACAGGCTCGAGCGAGAACGAAGCGTGGATGACCGGGCGGGGTTGACCCGTTGACTAAGCCGCTGACCGGTTTGACCGGGCGGGGTTGACTCGGGCTGGGCTGCCTGTTCGGAAAAAAACTGCTAGCCTGCATGTGACTCTTTTTTGCATGAAAAAAATGGACTGAAAAAAATGGGCTGATCCATCTCTACCCGCTGGTAGAGCAACACAACTTTTTGAACTGATTTCCACAGACGGCGCCAATGTTTCTGCACAAACCCGTAGGCCTGACAGAAGTACAATAATAAAGGTAGAGCATGAACACAATGATATATAGTGGTTCACCGTGCCATCGGAGGGCACGACTACGTCCACTTGGAATATACTATAGCCGGCTAATAAGCCATCGGTGGTGGTTACATGTCAAGAGTAGCAAGTATCCAAGATCTCTAACTCTAAGGGGGAAGCCTTCTATTTATAAGGAAGGAGGCTTCCCACCTCTACTACTTCTCCAATGTGGGATGTAAACACACTATTACATATTTCCCTATTCTGGAGGCTACTTCAGGTGCCCGGTGGCATGCCCTCCGGGTGCGGCACTGGTGATCTCTGACATTGGGAATGTAGCCGGGGTGGCGGTCTACCCGCTGGATGCCGGAAGTAGGACCTATAACGCCGGTTGCACGGTCTACGAGGCCGCCGAACATGCTTGGCGGTGTATCATATATACCTCCAACAGTACCCTATATAGTTTAGATTTTTAATAGAAAAAGTAGTCCATTTTTTCTATTTGAATTTTGGGGGGAAATAATAGTCATTTGTATAAACGAAAAGATAAGGTCGCAGACACTACTTCATAACAAATATATCGTGAGAGGAAGTTCCCCAATAACAATAGAACAACAATATCTCTGTCATCTATAATCATAGCCTGAGAATAGTGAGATTAGCATCATCATCAAAGATCAAACCACTCTGAAGTGTGGAAATCTATTTATGTAGGTTATTCCTTCTCTTATCTATGTACTTCAATTCTAATATGTGGAGACATTTACTCCTACTTACCTTGAAGGTTATTGTCTATGCTCCTTTCTATTATGCTTGATTTGTTGGTCGTTTTTTATGATAATTGTAACTGCTCTTTATTGCATGAAGAAGGTACATTGTTTTAACGTGTACTGCATTTGATACTTGGGTTGTATTCTTCTTACATAAAGTATAAGTGCTGCATTTATTATTTTGAAAATATAGACCCCATTTCAAAGTGTTCATGTGGAGACTATTGGCTAAAGTTTTGAGTCATCAACTCTTTCTAAAGAATCACACAAAAATTGGGAAAGAATTTGAAAGGCCTACGGAATTTTTCTATTTCAGTGTTCTCTCATTTGTTTTCAAGACTGTAGAAATTTAGCAGATATAGTAATTATGCAGAGATTGTTTTTCCCCTTGATAAAGAGAATTCTACTTTAAAAGGATGTGTAGCAATTTTAAATTTGTAGTTCTGATTATAACTTTAAATTGTTATAAACTTGGCAGATGAGTGTGTACATGGAATTTGAGATGGATTCAATGATCATTCCTCACATAGATTTTGAATGTCTTCCTAATCAGAATATAGAACATGATGTTATGAACATGTGGGAGATGATGGAAACGATAGAGGTACTCTGTCGGTTGGTAGAGGAATAAACAAACCTGCTTTTGCAAGGGATGGTGTAGAGAGTGTTGAGTTCAATTCAATAGGTCAAGCAGTGGCACCTGATGATACGGTAGGAAAATGGCAACGACATATTGACATGGAGGCAGCAGATCATACAGTTCTTGCTCTTGATGTGTTAGATTGGCGCCACTTTGATAAAAACATACTAGATGCAACTTGGGACAACACGAAGGTAATTTTCAGCTATGATTTATAAACACATTAAATTGGCGCTGCTATGATAAAAGCACATTGGGGGCTGAAAATTTAATCATTGTTGTTTCATGTTTTTAATGCAGAAGAAAATTGATTGGACTGATCTAAAAACTAAAAGCAATGCTGGTAAGATCCGACATACCTTTGAAAGAAAATTAAATGATCGGTGGAAAGGATACAAACATACATTGAAGAAAGATTGGAGCAAGAAGTACAAGGGGATAGCAGATCATTATAATTGTAGCGATTATATGGTCAATAGGCGTCAATGGATAAAGTTGGTGGATTATTGGGAAACTGATGGCACAAAAGAACTTTCTTCAAGTTGTATGTCTATTAGTGTGAATTACATATTGCATTGGTAGAATACTAATTCATTCATTACATAATTGATCAGGAACGTGCAGCGAAAAATAAGACAGTTCGAGAACTTCGTAGGATGAACCACACAACAGGGACAAGGACATATGCACAGCTGAGGCATAAATATGTAAGTAAATATTCATAAGGTGTTTAATATATAGATCCACACATAGTTGGTTATGGCTTTTGAAGAATTTCCTACACTCCTTATACATCAACTCTAAACTTTATGATATTCTTAAATCTCGTTAACCTGTATACTTATCTCTTTTAAATGACTAAAACCTTGTATGTTTCCATAAGCGAATAGATACAGCTGAAACATACACACAAAGCCACAACAATGTAACTTTATGTAAAACAGAAATTGATTGGAGAAAGTAATATAGTGAAAAGCATTGGGTGTCACAGGGCATGAAGTCATAGCTAGTCCGGTTCAATGTCAATATCCTAGCACAGAAATCCTCTTGCACCAAAACCACCTATCACATAGTCAGTAACAAACTACAATCTTCAAAAACATAAATTGACTATGTACAACTCGTTCTAATATATAGATTTGACTAGGGGTGGACATTCGAAACCGAAAACCGAAAAAAACCGAGCCGAAATCCGAACCGGACCGAAACCGAAAAAAACATAACCGAAAAAAAACCGAACCGAAAGGAAAAAACCGAACCGAACTGAATCAATTCGGTTTGGTTTTTGGTTTTACCTTGTGAAAAACCGAGCCGAACCAAAAAACCGAATTCTCATTAAAAAGATGTCGTTTTGTATTTTATTATTAAATATTTGATTTGATTAATGTGATTTTAGGTTTTATGATTATATATTTTACTTTTTTATTAATATTTTATATTTTATTTTGTTTTTGTGTGAGGTTGTGTGCATGCAAAATATTCAAAATGTCCGTGTAGGACTCTAGGTAAAATATTAAGAGTGTTGTATTGCCTAAAAAATCCAAGGCCATATTTTTTTAATTTAAAAATATTAAATTATGATGTCATAGTTTGAATTTTTAAGAGTTAAGACTTTGGTGGTTACAATTTTTGTAGATTGATGATTTGTCGTCATAAATATTACCAATAGATTATATGCGTATGCTTATAAAAATAAGGAACTATCATGAATAAAAAAAAACTCAACTACTTGAATTGTCAAATTAGCGAATTTTGAATTTTTCACAAAGTTTTTTTAAATACAAATATTTAATATTACATTTTTTGCCAAAAAAAAAAGAAACCGAAAAAAACCGAACCGAACCGTTCGGTTTCGTTCGGTTTTCGGTTCACTCCCTCCAAAAATAAAAAACCGAACCGTACCGAACCGAACCGAACTGAATTTTTAGTTCGGTTTGGTTCTCGGTTTTGGTCAAAAACCGAACCGAATGGAACCGAATCCACCCCTAGATTTGACTACACACTACACATACATTTCAATCTCACTACATAGACATATCAATAACTGCAAGTCTGCACTTGAGATTGAAGCATTACCATTTTTCATTAATCATAATAGTATAGAGTCAAATTCCTTTTCATTCTTCTTTGTACCTAACCATATTTACTGTAAGGTTTGCATTTTCTAAACTTGAAGTATAATTTAATGTGGGTTTATGAAGTATGTGAATGTATTAATAGCCATGTTGTTCATTTCACTTTTGATATGTTTGCACATATGTTATCTATAGAATTTCTACATATTGTTGACCTGTCATACTAGATGTGTGTGGATAATTTTAGAGGCCTACAATTATGCCTTGATATGTTTTCCTTTTTATATTCATCAGAAGAAGGCAAATGGAGGTGCGTCTCCAAGTAGGTGCACAATGTTTGAGCTAACGCACTTGAGAAAAGATGGAACATCAATAGATGAGAACACAGATAAAGCAATAGTAGGAACTATGTCATTTATGCCTTACATGATTATCAAATCTTATTAAAGTTGATCTTGATTTGGATTGAAATGTGATGTGATGCAGATAGACATGAAAAATAAAATCTTGGAAATTCAGGCAGGAAAGAGAGTTTTGCAACTACCAGAGACTCTTACAGAAGTAGAGATGAATGAAGTGTATGAAGATGTCCTGGGAAAAGAAAAACGTGGACTTGTTAGAGGATTTGGATTAGGAGTGAGACAAGAAGATGTTCATGCCATACCACTTCAAGATAGAAGAAGAAGGGTTAGATTGGAGGTAGAAGCTCTTCGTGCCGCACATGATTTAGAAATGGAACAAGTTAGAGCAAAACTAAAGAAAGAGAAGATAATATTAGAGTAGAAATGAAGAAATATAAAGATGCAACCATGGATCGGATGCAAGTGTTGCAAGTCATGATTGAGAAGCAACAAGCTCAAATTACTAAGCTGTTAGGATCATCAAACTCTGTACTGGGGACAAAAACAGGTTGCAGCATGCAACATACTTCTTCTTTGTTCAATGATGTGTAGAGAGTCTCTAACTTGTCACAAATGGAAGAATCTCTTTTAGATTTTGTTCTTTATCTTTTTGTAACTAACTGATAAGGTGGAGATGTAAACTACAACAAATGTTGCAAACCTTATATATGTGTTTGTGTTTTATGAATATTTGCATATTTATTAAATTTGGTAAATTTTTGTGAAAATCGTAGGACAGGTTAAAAAGTAGCAAATAATAATTTAATTAAAGAAATAATTTAAATTATAAGTTATATTCAATAAGTATAATTAAATTCAATTGGTAAAAGTAAAATTTTGTTTTACTAATTAAAGACCCGTATTGAGTGGTAAAAACAAAAGTAAAATACCATCTTCAGCCGTATAAAATACAAGAGGGATATCATATATAACTAAGTTGGAGTGGACCCCATATGTAGTCTGATCAACTCACAAACTAAAACAAACGTGGGATACTTTGTTGACTATCAAGTGGGTCCCATGACCCACGATTCTTACTTCATCTGTGAGAAAATTAGCAAAGCCCACGGCAGCAGTACCGACGTGCAGAAAAGATGTCGCTGCATCGTGGGGAAGAGTAATACATACATTAATTCGTGGGCAATTGGGCTATACGCCTATACCAACGAAAAAAAATGTGGGCTTTGCTAACATTTTTTGTAGTATCACAGATCATCTAGCTGTATGTATGAATTGTGGGATATTATCCATCTATACATGTTAAAAAAATGCCAGACATTAGTAGCTTTAATTTCTGCCACACACATACCCACAGGCATACACACAAGTATATAGAATTGAGCAAACAAAAGGAAATGAACGGGGAACATGGTTTAGACTTTAAGAAAAGCTCGGGCAAATGAGAGGGTATTGTGTATTGAACCATACAAAGATGACAAAAACCTAAATTAAAGTTCATAGAAAATCAAGTGGCCGAGGATCGATCTATTATTAATAATGGTAGGTGTTGCTAATGGCCAAAATAGCAAATATGCTTTAGCTAATTGTTCTGAAGGGATCGATATGGTTACGAGCCATGAACTCAGATCGATCTCGTTGTTCCTCCCTCTCACTTTGGAGTTCTGCAAGTCCTTTATCAAACACAAGAGGCCAGGGAGCTGGTAGCCCTGCCTAACGAAGTTAATTTACTCTATACAGTAGTTTAACCCCGATGAGTTGGAGAGATTATTCTAAACCGTCCCTTCATTGACTTCTAAATTCACCAAAAAGATTGGATAATAAATTTAGTTCCTAAGCACTTACTCTAACAGCGCGCACCATGAATAATGAATCATCATCAAATAATTTTATTTAAAGACTATTGTCCTAGGATGTGCCCAAGGAGGAAGTCATCGGCCGTAAAATAAGGCTGTGTCGGAGTTGTTGATACGTAGTCTGGTTTTTACATATTCTATGCCTATGCCTAAGTGTTTGGGCCACAATTAGAATTCACTTCAATTGGGCTTTTACCCCGAGGCGCAGAGGGGTTTAGGTTTAAACCGAACCCGATATTTATGTTCTCCCGCTTCATTCAGGAAAGATTACTTGGAGGGAGAATATTGATTTATTACCTAATCGGATGGGGGTTATTTTGTAAGAATCCAAGTGCATAATATACGGGTTACCTTAACGGATATTAAGGTGTAAATACTGATTAGGATAATTAGGGATTGTTGCGGTAGCAATCCATTGGAAAAGATTTCTTTGCCGAATCAGTAATTGATTCGCGTTGGACTCGATTTGATTTGCCCCGGCTTTGATTGCGGATCCAGACAATATTCGACGAGGAAGGAGTTTCCTAAGCAAAGAGAATGACTGGTCCCATTTATTCTTGATTGATTTGATTGGAGACAGAATAAGGAAAGACAATCCTAACGAAACTCGGAGTCCGCCGGGCTGGATCTTTACGCATTAGGGTTTCGGGAGCCATATAAATATAACTCTTTTACAACTGGAAAAGGGTTCTCAACCAAACACAAACACACAAGTTCTAGCGCACCGCTAACTTGCCAAAGCCTCTCCGGAGCAACTCACGCAATTTGCCTCCACCTGCGATCTATCCAATCTCGCATTCGTGTCGAGCGGTTGCTGAGCGACTCACGCAATTTGCCTCCACCTGCGATCGACCACGTCTCGCATTCGTGTCGAGCGGTTGCTGAGCCAATCGAGTCAGTCCGCTACTCCGGTAGCAATCGAGTCGTCACTCAGGTGACACACCCGTGGTCTTGGTTTAGCTCTGCTTTGCTTCTCCGGATCAAAGTAAGATCCTCAATCCTTAGGGGGTTGGGAAGGAAATCCTGTTAGAGAGTTCTATTCAGGTCTTGTTCGAGCCCTGTACGCCGGCTTAGTCAGCGCCCGCGTAACAGTCGCTTGATCAAGAAGTCAGAGTCAATTGGGAGCAGACGAGAAGACTCGCCAGGGGTCGCACGCAGTCGAGTGGCACCGCTCCATGGGTGCTGGCACGCCTAAGCACACAGAAGACACGCGAGGAGCACGCCTCCTCCATCCCTAAGTGCTGACTGTTCGCCGGGTGCTAAATCCGCCACGAACATTTTGGCACGCCCAGTGGGACATAGTGTCAAGATTGCGGGATCTACAAAGGGTCATCCTTACAAGAGGATAACCATGAACTGTTTAAAGAATTCCCACAAGGAGCTGATCAAACATGGAATAGCTGATTGTAGGGGATTGACTGAAGCTGAAGCTAAGGAAGTGTTTGGCAGGACCCTGGGGGATGAAACAACTATTGCTGCAGCCCTCAAGGTCGTGCTAGACAGGAAAAATCAAAACCCGTTATCCGCGGCACCAGTTGTCGCGATGGTGGGGGAAATAGTGGAGGTGGAGGCTGCTTCTCAGGATGATAACGGCACTCTTGGCCTTACCAACCGGGCAACCTCATTTGGTTTTTTGGATGAGGGGTTCGCGGATGAGTCCGCGGATTCGCCTGCGTCACCTATGGCACAATTTACTGGGGAGACCGCATCTCCCACAGAGGTGACGGACACTCTGAGGATGCTGATCGACAAATCTTGTCGGACATATGTAGCTCTGAAGAAGGCCAATAATGTGGTCGTGAATCTAAGTGAATCCGTTAAGCGAATGGAGACGGAGCAGAGGGGGTTCATTGCCAATTTCAAGTATCTCGCCGGACAGCAGAGCCGGCTGGGGGATAACTTGACTGCCCATGTCAAGAACTCTGATATCTGCTGGCGACAGCAACAGGAGCAGTTGGCGGTTACCAACGCCACGCTCGAAAACATGAATACCTTGATGGGGCAGCTGTTTGATCGGTTCGACCAATCTGAGGGGTCTGACCGTACAAATGCGAATACTAACCAGCCAAAGGATAGGCGAGGACGAACAACTGGTCATGGCGGAACCGGCGGACCAAATACTGGGGCTGCTCTCAATCAGAATGGAGGTCATGTCCCTCCTGCGGGGCAGGCTAATAACAATCCGCTGGAACCACCAGCGAATGTTGTAGCTCAGCTAACTTTGGATGATATTGGCAGGATTTTAGCTGAAAAGCTCAGGGAACTACAGGGGTTGCCCGACGTCGACAAGACGTACGAGAACCCATTAACTCAAGAGGTCAACACGATCCCGTTCCCTGCTGGGTTTAAGCCAATTCGTTTTACTCCGTTCACCGGCCAGACGTCGGAGGATGCTGAGACGCACATCATGCGTTTCACCAATGAATCGGGTCAGTATGCTGAGGACCCAGTCATGAAGTTGAAGCTCTTTCCTACATCCCTGGCAGGGGAAGCAGCTATCTGGTATAAGCGCTTGAAGCCTGGATCAATTCCAGATTGGAAAACCATGGAGGTTCTTTTCAGAACCATGTTTGGTGTTGTGGAAGCGAAGATCGGGGTCAAGGACCTGGCAGAAACTGAACAGAGGCCTGGCGAATCTGCCACTGACTATTTAAGAAGGTTCAAGCTGGAACTAACCCGTTGCGAGATGGAGATTCCAGAGGAGCATGCAGTGAGGATGGCGATCGATGGCCTGGTAGATGAGATCCGCCAGGGTTTCAGGCAGGTTCACGTGACCACTATGGCGGATCTAACTAATCGCCTAGGTCAGGAGCAGCACTATGTGGATCAGTCCAAGGAGAGGAACGAAAGAAGGAAGGGGACTCCTATGTCCTACTATCCGGGAACTCTGAAACCCAAAACTCCACTTCTGACTGCTGCTAAGACCGTGGCAACTATCCAAGCGGATGCTGTGCCTAGACCAATCCTAACTTGGGTTGATGATGAGGAGCTGGAGCACGAGGTGGCGGTTATTGAGCGGACCGATCAGAAGCCTTTGCAGTCCAAAATAGCGAAGCCGGTTAGGGAAACTGTGAAGTTAGTAGCCCCGCTTCCAACCAAATCAGCTTTTCAGGAGTATACCTACAACGCCCACAAGGCTCCGGAGATTCTGCAGGAGCTATTCAACTTGAGGCGTCTACATCATGATGGCATATTTATTCCCAAGCCTGATTACATGGCAGGGAAGACGTACTGCGGTTACCACAATATGAACAATCACAACACCAAGGATTGTGTGAAGTTGAAGGACCAGCTGCAGATTTGGATTAACGACAATACCCTGCAGTTGGAGAATCCCAAGGAGCCTAAATGGGTAACGGCCAAGAATGGCCCGCAGATCAATGCGATTGAAATCAGCATCGGTTTGGATCCAACACAGCAGCTTGGGAAGCAGGTTTCCAAGTTTCAGGAATACACGTACGACGCAAGCAGGGCGGAAGAGATCTGGGAAGCTATGGTGCACCAGGAGGCACCGGAGATTCAGGAGTTCTACCAATGCCATCCCAATAGTGGGGATGGCGGATATGCGTGTATTTTCCATCGTTCATTTGACCACTACACTTCTCATTGTGTAGGTCTGAAGGATCAGCTGCAGAAGTGGTTGAACGATGGCAAGCTGGAGTTTTCTGAGAACAAGGCTAATCCCGGCCCAGAGTTTTGGATTGAGGCTGTGGAAGAAGATGACATGGTTTTGGTCCCTCGTTCTAAGCTCTGCCTCACCTGTAGGTTGAATACAGGGCAGCCGATTACTTATGATGAGTTTCAAGCGGCTTTGAAGGAGGCAGAGGAGAAGGCGGAGAAGAGAGCCTTCGAGAAGGCTAAGTTAGAGCATCCGCCTCCCGAAAAGTCAGGCCGGAAGAGTTACAAGCGGATGAAATACCATCACGGGTCCGAGGACAGTTATGCTAGCAGGACAAGGCCCAGGCAGGATCCAGGACCGTCCGGGGTAAAGTCAGCTACTGCTGGGGGTTCGCACAAGGCTGCGAATCCAGAGCCATTTGTGGAAGTTTATATTCCGCCAGCTTCTAGGAATGATCCGAAGGCGGACAGATGGTACACCCAGCGAGAAGGCAAAGCGATTGAGCTTGCTGCAGTGACCACCCGGAACGAAAGGAGACGATTTGGGAAGGCGAAGAGGACCTTGGCGGATCTGGCCTCGGGAAGGGTAACTGAGGATGAGTTGTCAGTACCTGTGGAGCAGGTGGAGCAAGTCCATAGGCGCTACATAGTAAGAACTAAGTCCTACGTGGATTCTAGATGACAGCGACACACAGAAGCTCCACCGGCATCTCGGAGGAATGTGCACGACAGGATGGCGGATCTGCTAAGATCCACTGGAGCATCTCAGTCCAGGCCAAGGCGAAAGCTGGAGTTTTCTCCTGAGCGTTCAAAAGCCAGGCAGTCGCCCCCAAGGAGGACATAACCAGAAGCTGCTGGGAAGCAGGGGGCATCGGAGGCTCAGGGGAATATGATGGTGATTGACACCAGCAAGGGTTCCACCGTTATGAGGTGGGTCCCTAAGGAGAGCAGCACATCATTGACTGCCAGCACGAGTAACGTGGGAATTCCTGTGAGGGAGAATGCTCTCAAGGAATCCACTGTAGCTTTGGCAGAATCGAGCAGGCCGCCCACTACCATATCTCAGGCCAGACCAAAGGAACCGAAAGCGCCTACTAACTTTGTGGAGTATGCCGCTAAGAAGCTGCAGATGAATGTGCCAACTAGGCCATCCTCAGTCGCCTCCAGCGCGAAGGCTGACTCTGAAGTGAGAGACGCAGACCTCGACAAGGAGGATGAAATGGTCGATTACGAGGAGGAACCAGAGGCGGCGGATGAGGAGGAGGTGCCGATGGATGAAGAACAGCCTGAGGACGAAGCTATGGTTCATCATTGTAACATGGCTTTCATACTTTCATCGGCTTATGCTCTGCCAGAGCCTGTGCCCACTGCTCACTTTCTTGACAATGAGGAATCGCCCAATCCTGTTTATTCAGTGCAGGAAACTGAGGATGAGAGTGAAGCAGAATCAGAGCCTGGGGTTTTTCGGTCCAACCACGAATATCCTGAAGGGGCTGGAAACTTTTTGAAACAGTGCGTGATGTTCGCCAAGCCCACGTTCAACATGTCCCAACATATGAAGCCTTTGTATGTCACGGCAGAGGTGGAAGGGATCAGGGTCCGCAAGGTTTTAATAGACACAGGGGCCGCGGTGAACATCATCACCACAAATACCATGGAGCAGCTCAAGATTCCAAAGCAAAAGCTTATTCAGTCTGTTTCCAAGGTGAAAGGGTTTTCGGGGAATGTTACTCCTACTGCTGGGGTGGTCATGCTCAGGGTAAAGATAGGACCATCCGAGGCTTACCAAGCATTTTTCGTTGCAGAGGCAAACGCTCCCTATCATATGATCCTAGAGAGGGATTGGATCCACAAAGCATTAGCAGTTCCCTCGTCTCTTCATCAAGAGATGATCCTGTGGGATCCAGTCGCGGATTTACCAGTGCTCATCAAGGCGGATGAGCGTCCTTATTCTGTAGCGGCCGTCCAGTTGGAGGCCAGCTATTACAATAGGAATATGAGACCTCTCAGAATTGAGGGGGTCGATCATAAGGGGCATCCAATCGGGGTGACCCAGAACGAATTGTCTCAATGGGGAATTGCCCAGGCTATGGCAGATTACAGCCGGCCAGTTTCCATTGAGCTTCTTCCCAATGTATCCAATGAGTGACGCCCTCTCACAAGAGGAGTCAGAGGCCTTTGCTCTTTTAATGCAACGATTGGCTATCTATAGATTGGAGCAAATGGCCTGGGAGGAGGTTGCACTGGTCGAGTGCATTGAGGAGGAAGATATTGAGGCTTTTACAGGGGTGGAAGTAATTCAGCCTGCTCCAGCAGCGTTGGATGATACTCCACCCAAGGTACGTGATCCCGTAGAAAAGGTCAACCTGGGGACAGAAGCTGAGCCCATGGAAGTGGGGATTAGTCAGTACCTTGAACCAGATCTGAAGCAGCAACTGATAGGGTTGCTGCAGGAGTTTAAAGACTGCTTTGCAGAAAAATACCAAGATATGCCGGGTCTATCAAAGGACTTGGCTTGCCATCGCATCCCCATCAAGGAGGGATGCAGGCCAGTTAAACAAGAGCAACGGCGGATGAATGCTGAAACTGCAATGGCGGTCAAACAAGAAGTTCAAAGCATGGTCGAAGCTGGGATAATTAGACCGACTCTATATCCGGAATGGTTATCCAACATTGTTCCTGTGAGGAAGAAGAATGGCAAGATTCGAGTATGTGTGGACTACAGGGACTTGAACGCTGCGTCACCTAAAGACGTTTACCCTATGCCTATAGCGGATATGTTGGTGGATGCGGTAGCGGGGCATGAGTTGCTATCTTTTATGGATGGAACGGCAGGCTATCACCAGATTCCTATATACGAGCCGGACATCCCCAAAACGGCCTTCCGCTGCCCTGGGTTTACTGGAGCATTTGAATATCTGAGTATGCCATTCGGCTTAACCAATGCAGGAGCTACATACCAACGTGCGATGAACGTTATCTTCAGCAAGATATTGGGGGACATCCTGGAGGTTTACATTGATGACGTGGTGGTAAAGTCAAAGAAGAAGGAAGACCACGTTGATCATCTGCTAGGGGTGTTCACTATCATGAGAAAACACCAGCTTAAGATGAATCCAGCTAAATGTGTCTTTGGGGTTTGTGCTGGTGACTTTCTAGGGTTTGTGGTGCATGAGAGAGGCATCGAGGTGGCTGGCGATAAGGTACAGGCTGTGTTAGACGCACCAGCACCAAGGAACAAGAAGGAATTACAAAGCTTGTTGGGTAAGATTAATTTCCTCAGAAGATTTATATCCAACTCAGCAGGCAATGTGGCGCCTTTCTCTCCTCTGCTCAAGCTCAAACCAGGAGAAGTCTTTAAGTGGGGTCCTGAGCACCAGGCTGCTTTTGACAGGATCAAGGAGTATTTGGCTAGTCCGCCCGTCCTTCGGCCGCCTACGCCCGGTATTCCTCTCAAGTTATATATTTCCGCATCTGATATTTCTATTGCAGGACTGCTAGCCCAGGATGAGACCCTGGCGGATGGAAAGAAGATTGAATATGCAGTTTCCTACATTAGCCGGACACTATTGGATGCAGAAACCAGGTATTCACCAATTGAGAGGCTATGTTTGGCCCTGTACTTTGCTGGTATTAAGCTCCGCCATTATATGCTTTCATTCACAACGATAGTGGTGGCACAAACGGACTTGGTGAAGTATATGCTAACGAGACCTATCCTAAGGGGTAGGATTGGCAAGTGGGTGTTAGCCCTTTCAGAGTTTTCCTTGCAATATGCGCCACTCAAGGCTATGACGGGTCAGGCCATCGCGGATTTTCTGTTACACCATCCTATTGAGGAGGAATTCACAGAGCCGCCAAAGTTTGTTGATATGATTCGATACCAGCCTTGGATTTTATACTTTGATGGTAGCAGTACCAGTAAGTTGGCGGGCGCCGGGATTTGTATCCAGAATCCAGCGGGTACTAAATATCTTTATTCTTTTCAGCTGGAATGGACGTGCACCAACAACCAGGCAGAGTATGAGGCCCTACTCATTGGGTTGGAATTATTGATCGACCTGGGGGCACAAGAAATCGAAGTACTTGGAGCTTCAATGCTAGTTATTAATCAACTTCTAGGGGTCTACAAGTGTGTATCTTTCCATTTGGTGCACTACTACGAGCGGGCTATCGAGCTGCTGGATCGTTTCATAGACGTTTCCTTGGACTATGTTCCCAGAGAATTGAACTCTGCAGCTAATGAGTTGGCACAATTGGCCACAGGAATTAGTTTAGCCCAGGGAGTGAAGGAAAGAATCCTTCGGGTAGAGCGCAGGACTCTACCATCTTTTGCTATCCGCCGGGAGGACCGCGGAGAGTGGTTGGTCGCTACAGTCGAGCCCATCGATACTGACTGGTGGATACCAATCATCACATATTTAAAGGACCCATCTGCACCGTCTGAGAGAAAAATCAGACACCTTGCGACTAATTACCTTCTCAGGGGAGAAGACCTATTCCGTAGGGGGGAGGATGGAGTCCTATTAAGGTGTATCTTTGGCGTTGAAGCCAAGCGGATTATGAGGGAGGTACACTTAGGGGTCTGTGGTTCGCACCAGTCCGGACCCAAGATGAGGTGGCTTATTCGAAGATACGGATATCATTGGCCATCTGTGTTGAAGGACTGCCATAGTTTTGCTCAGGGTTGTCAGGATTGCCAAAGGCATGGACCAGTTCAGCGGATTCCAAACATCCCTTTACAACCTATCATCAAGCCTTGGCCCGCCAGGGGTTGGGCATTGGATTTTGTCGGAGAGATTCACCCACATTCATCTTCGCAGCACAAGTTTCTTTTGCTGGGTACTGATTTCTTTATGAAGTGGGTAGAAGCTATCCCAACCAGGAACTGTGATGCAGACACCGTCATCCGCTTTGTGTTTCAAAATATCATCTGCCGATATGGCATTCCAGAATGCATAGTGGCGGACCGGGGGGCAGCCTTTATGGCTGAGAAAACCCAAACCTGGCTAGCGGATTATGGTATCCAGTTCCTACATTCTTCTCCTTATTATGCTCAATCCAATGGTCAAGCAGAAGCTACCAACAAGGTTATCATATCGATCATGAAGAAGATGCTCGTGGATAACCCAAGAGCATGGCACACTCAACTTGATAACACACTTTGGGCCTATAGGACTTCCAAAAGGACTCCTACGGGCACTACTCCTTATGCGTTGATGTATGACCATGATGCTGTTCTGCCATTGGAAATCAATGTAGCTTCTTTACGAGTTCGTGAGCAACACCAGCTGCTTGGTGACGACTATGTGCAGGCCATGTTCCAGGAACATGAAGATCTTGACGAGAAGCGGCTAGAGGCCTTGGACATCATCATCCTAGAGAAGCAGCGGATCGCCAAGGCATATGATAAGCGGACCAAGGGTAAATCCTATGGCGAAGGAGACTTGGTCTGGAAGGTCGCTATGCCCCTGGATGAACCGGGTCGTGGTAAATGGAGTGCTCGCTGGGAGGGTTCATTTGTCATTGATCGTATTGTGGGCAAAGGGGCGTACCAGCTCAGAAACTTGGACGGGGAAGTACACAGAAACCCCATCAATGGGCGATACCTTAAGAAGTACTTTCCAAGTGTCTGGGAGTTTGAAGTTCCCCCGGCGGATGAGGATTCGGGTAAGAATTCTTCTTAGTCCAGCACGCTCGGGGGGCAACAAGTTAAAGCGGCACACCGCTAGGGGTGTTTCTGCCGAATTTTGGGTTTTTCTAGTCTTTCATTGCAAAACTGTCAGGGTTTTGTGCTTTTCCCTGTTGTACTTCGACATCCGTTTGGGGTGTTTATGTCTTGAACTTTTTATCATCAATACAATTTCACCTTTGCGAATGAACGGTTCTATGTATTGAAATTGCAGCTTGCTTTATTTATAACAAGGCTTTGCGGCCAAGGGCATTACAGGGAAAAAGAAACAATACGAGCTATTAACTAGCTCTGACACCATGACTACGGTTCTCTACGTCTTGAGGCTGGCGGATTTCTCGCGCCTATTCTAGACCTGCCAGGGGAGACTCCAAGCGATGGTTTTCCTCTACTATCTTTCAACCATCATCAACGAGCGGACACTTTTCACCAAGTTCAGCTGAAGGAAAGAGAAGTTGAGTTGGCTGAGAGGTAGGTGAATGAACGTGTCAATGAAGGAGTGGAACCTCTTCCTCCGTTGATGCTGGCACCTAACCGGGTCACTAGCGTTACTCCGCATGGGGAACAGCCAAGACTGGCCGGGTGTTGGCTAAACACCTCGAAGCACAGGCTCAGGGCGCATAACGCTTGGTGACCGGGGTTAGGGTTTGATTAACGCTGGGTGACTGAGGTTACTGGGTTGTTTAACCGGAATTCCGGCAGATCTGGTGGAAAAGCTTGTGGTAACCAGAGGGTTGAGCCATTTGCAAACAATACTATGGTTGTCATATTTGCTCTAAGTTGGCCAATCAGATGAGGTTTTCGCTGCAACCAGGGGTTCCTTTTATACTGCTTTTCGGGAGAATCCAACGGTTGGGGGTGGCCTGGTCTTTAATGGTGTGGTTCGCCCATATTTATGGGGGATCAGTTTCGGTCGCCCGCTCAGTTGGGAACCGGAGCGTGATAAATGGGTTTGACTGACGACTTCTCGGGTTTCCGTCCGTTTGGTGACTGTCAGATCCTCCATTAATAACAGTTTACTTTTCCCACGCATCCGTTGGGGCCGCCTGAGGTTGGGCCTATTCTCTGTTTCTAGTGGGCCAGATTCGCTTCTTGGTGGCCGGGCTTCTACCTGTTTATTCAATCACAACCCATTCTAGGGGAAGCCAACTATTTTTGTTATCTAGTTTACTCGGCTTGGCTCTGTCTTTACACGTCCGCGCAGCCCAGTAAACTAGGGGGGCAACATAAGGGCAATATCCGCACTTATCTTTTATGGCGGATTTTTGAAATTTATTTTTGAAATTTTTGAAAATTTTCTAAACTCTCTTTAGGGTTAAGCCTTGTTGTCCTTTGAATTAGAATTTTCAGGAACATCCGTTTGGGGGTGTGCCCTAATTTTCGCCTTTGATAATAGGGCTTTCGATGCAAGCTTTGTTTCCGAAAAGTTTTTATTTACAAAGTAAAGGGGCTTTGCGGCCGTGGCTATTACAAAGGCGAGACTTAAATACACGCAAAGAAACTAATTATATATCCGCGAACTAGTTCTGATACCATCTCTGTATGTGGGGGATTTCCGCCGGTCCTTCGGTCTAGACTCTTTCCAAGCAGGGGTCGAAGACGGAGATCTCGAGAGCATGGTAGATAGAGCATGAAGATTCTTTGGCAGAGATTGTCTTGGCACCGAAGCAGAGTGGCGGATAGACATCCGCTGCCTACAGTCTCTCGTTGCTCCAGGGGCCCAATAGACCGGCGCTATCCACCTCCGCTGTTGTCTGGTCGGTCTCAGCTCCGGAAAAGGATGACTGAGACAGAATTTCCTTCATATCGAAGAAGACAACTAGTCTATTGAGACTTGACCATCCTCCCGCCGGCACGGCCGCGACCCATGCGAAGATTGATGGTGGCGTGAGGCGAGAGGAGGGTACCCGAACCTGCATCCACGCTAGGCTTCCGACCGATGCGAATAGTGGGGTGCTAAATCAGCAGCTACCAATCTATGATCACATCCGCCCGGGACATAACATGGGATGTTATGGGTCGGGATTTGTTTAACATGGGGTATTATGATTCGGGTTGTCCAAGAGAACATCCGAACTAGATCTGGTAGAAAGGATTGAGGAAGCCATAGCGGCTGATAGGAGAACCTAAGGGAAGAAATAAGGAATAACATTCTAAGGTGGTTTAAGGTTCTCATTTCCGGCCAATGGGGTGTGCTTTTATAGTCTTATTGGGAGG
Source organism: Potentilla sterilis (assembly GCA_963682095.1). Classification (NCBI taxonomy): domain Eukaryota; kingdom Viridiplantae; phylum Streptophyta; class Magnoliopsida; order Rosales; family Rosaceae; genus Potentilla; species Potentilla sterilis. The sequence continues at coordinate 1,668,130 of OY821761.1, forward strand.
CAATCCAAGGGCTGAGATCAACTTGCGCAGTTATTAGGCAGTTGGGTGTTGGAAACGTTTTGGCGTTTGAATTTCAAATTTTTGGGAAAACGGTTCTACAATTCTGACAGTAATGACGAGGCAGTTGCGCAGGGTTTGATTTTTGAATCAAACCAAATTGGGCTTGGTTTAATGGGCTCAAATGGCTGATTGAACAAATAAAGTACATATACATACATCAAGCCAGATTCCTTTAAGGGTTGGGCCTAAATTCATACAGGTGCAGGCCCAGTCTTTTGATTGTGGCCTTGGTCTTGCTGGTCCAACGGTCCATTTCCGCTGCTACTTTCTTCACTTGTTGCCTTTCCTCTTGTAATTTTATCGCCAAAAGCTTCTGTTGGTTTATTTGGCCTGCGCGCTGTGCTTGTTTCTGGCGGAGGAGGGAGATTCTTTGCTCAAGCATGGCTATTTCAGCCGCCTCTGGATCGTCATTGGCCGCGGCAGACAGGTCTCTGTAGACACGAGCAGCTTGGGCGAGGGCTGCATCCGCTTCCTGGAGCTTGGCATGCGGAAGGGATGGCGCAGATAAGCGCTCCTGCAGGCTCTTTAGTTCTGCTGGGAGGCGAAGAAGGCAGGAATTGGCCTCGGGCTGGTCCTCGGGGGGCAGCTGCTGGAACTGACTCTTAAGAACTTCAAGGGCGGAGAAGAGTTCATCCGCCACTTGAATATCTGCAGGATCCTTTTCTCCCAGGCACTCTAGGAATCCCCATGCCTTCTGTACCTCTGCAGGTTCCTCTTCAGGGCTGTGAGGGGGAAGGAAGAGGTCTTCAGCCGGGATGAAGGAAGGGACAACTTGGCCCTGGATTGCAGAACCAGATCCGCCAGGGGTCACGGACGGCTGAGTTGATGGGAAAGCAACAATCAATCTCGTAGGGGATTGATTTTCTGGCAGGGGGATCAGCGCTTCAGTTGATTCCACAGGGCCAAGGTCCGCTGCCAGTGGGGTGATGTTGTCAGTCGCCATAATTTCATCTTCCACCTGTTCATGAAAAAGGAGGGTTAGGAGCAGTTCTAACCAAGGAAAATAGCAGGGCAGGCTGATATATATATCATACCTCAATAATTTCTGGCAGAGGGGTTTCTTCGGGTTGGACCAGAGGAGATCCTGGTTGCCTTAGTTGCCCTTGTTGATCAAGGTCAGCTTGGCCATCCGCAAGGGTTGGAAGTTGTTCAACCCGGGGGGCAATTTCTGCCAGAGATTCCACACCAACAATTGTTTCCTCTTCTGCTAATGAGAGATCAGGTTCAGGAGAAGATGGCTCATCGGCTGCTGGCTGCTCGACGCTTTGGTTTGCTTCTTCTTCTTCTTCTTCTTCTTGCTCCACTTCATGAGTTGAGCTTGAGGCCAGCGGATTTGGAGTTGAAGAGCTACCGGGCGCACCACTTATCAATAGTAGAGGCTCATCGGTTGGGGTCTCTGCCACAATGTCATCAGGGTTTTTCCCCGCCTCCAGTCCAGTTTCTGTAACGGCAGAGAGTGTCAGGGTTGGCGTAATAGGTCGCTGACCAACTGCTAGCGCTAGACTGGAAGAAGTACCTGCATCAATGTAACGCAGAGGGAAGGGTTGAGGAAAACTATCGCCGAAAATCTCGTGAAGATTTTGATAGAGGTCCAGATAGTCCTCATCGAAGCTAGAAGAACTTGTAGATTCTTCAGAGGGGTCAGAGGACTCACCAGAAGAAATCTCGATCACCGTGGGGCCTCGGCTGGTGGCTGCAGCAGACGAGGAGCGCCTCCTCCGAAGTATCTGCAAAGAGGGATAAAGTTGGGATATCTACGTCACGTAGGTATTTATTGAACTGATATCTAAAGACGCGAGGAGACTAGGGAGATGTTGAATTCACTTACAGGTGCGTTCTCCTCCTCGTCAGATTCTTCATCCGCCTCAACGATAGTTCTACTTTTCTTTGGGGGCGGATGAGACCCACATACTGCTTTTCATTTTCCTTTATCCGTCGGGGTTTGTCCGGATGCCTGTTTCATTAAACAATTAAGAGTTACGCGAGGTTTCATGGCAAACCAAAACAGTAGTAGGGAGCAGGGCGTATTACCTTTCTTGGGGGCAAGTCAACATATAGCGGATCGCCCTTTAGCACCTCTTGATCAGCTGGGGTAAGTTGCCCGCCCCGATTCCGAAAGAACCTCCGGAAGTAGAAGACGGATGGTTGTTTAAAGAACGGACCTCGCTGGCGTGCCCACCATATCTGATATGAACCAGTAGCATCCATAGAGGCCTTCAGGTGTGGGTAGTATTCCCAGTTTCGCAAATCAAGAAGCTCCAGTCGTGGTCTATCGCTAGCACCAGACGCTGGTGGGAACTTTTTACTATTCCGCCACGCCGAAAAAAGATTCACACTTTTCAGTGGCGGGTATGGCAGGATTTGAGTAAGGCCGAACTGCCGGGCAAAGAAGTGAGGCGCGTAGACCTCGTAGCTAGGATATTTCTTGTCACTACAGAGGAATGGCAAGTCCGCCATGGAGGTGCAGTGAATGAAGATCCTTCGACCTTTAGTGCCTTGTTCGCTAGAAGGAAGGATAGTCCGCGTGGATACTTCAAATGGATCAGCCGCTGGGCCTCTGCGAAAAATTCACTGGCGGTTGTGTTGAAGAAGATGTTGAGGCAGACAGTGTAGCTGAGGTCAGGATTGGGGGCGCAGCTGACATATTCTTGCCCCACAACTTGATCAGGCTTCGGATCCCCCTTCATGGCTGGAATGAGTTGAGGAAAGTGCATTTGGAACCAAATATCTAGGATCCAGAGTGGACCAGATTGAGCACAATTCATTGGCACGGCGGATATCTGGTGCAAACAGCGGTAAAGATGTGCTAGAACGTATTGGGCAAGGCCAATTTCTTGGCCGGCATAAATTACCTCCGCCATACGGTGATAAAGCTTGGTCATCTTGTTGGTGTTGGAGCAGAACACAAACTTGTTGAGCCAGAAAGACAGAAAGGTTATTCCGCTGAGCGCATTATCCAGCTGGGAGGTATCATCTTTCCACTTCTCGAACCCACCGACCTCGACCGTATTAATAGTGCTCCGGGGGACTGTCCTTTCGGGGTAGTAGCTCTCATCAAAAGTTTGGGGGCCGATTGGGAACCCGAAGCCGGCATAGAGGTCTAGCAACGTCACGGAGGCATGACCGAATTTGAACTCAAAGGCGTTGACTGTGGGGTTCCAGAGGCTGATCAGCGGAAGGAGGGCGCACATGTTGCCTCCTTTTGGGCTGAGGCTGAAGCAAAGTTTGATCACGTCAGCGACCCCAGCCTTCCTCCAGATTTCTCTGTCGAGAGGGAGCCGTGCTGCATACCAGGCTGTCATATAGGGCTTGACCAGAGGCCAGGCGGAATGGTTTACGGCGGCTTGGTGGTGGTTGGTTTGAAAATTTGGGCATTCCGCTGGATCTTCAGAGCGGAAAAGCGCCGGCAGCGGGCGCGCCGGGCTGTCAAGTATCTGATGTGCTCCATCGTTATCATCGGCATTATAGCCCACCACGTAGGGACCTAATGTGGCACGTTCCTCTTGGGGAAGGCTAAGACTGGTCCGATCATCAGCCCCGGAGCAGTTGATAAGAGGGAGGAGTTGAGTCTTGGCTTGATTCGCTACGGAGTAGCGGATAACGAAGTTCTTTGATGGGGCCATTAGGTTCAAATCTGGGTTTCTTCTGAATTCGGGCTGAGGAAGAGGAAGAAGAGTGGTCTGAAGGAGAAACCAAAGGTCTCAACTTGATTTATAAGAATCCGAAAGGGGTTCTCGAGTTGTGAAGCGCTGGGTTTTGCAGCAATCAAGGGTTTAGGTGAACAGTGATACCGTTTCGAATTGGGAAGTCGTGATTGGTGAGGAAACGGTGCAACAGTCCAGATATTTAAATGCTGCGGATGGGCCGGCGTTTGGGGCTCAGTCTCTCTTCTATTTCGTTGAAACTCTCAATATCGGAGACTGGGGGGCAATGTTTGGGCCACAATTGGAATTCACTTCAATTGGGCTTTTACCCCGAGGCCCAGAGGGGTTTAGGTTTAAACTGAACCCGATATTCATGTTCTCCCGCTTCATTCAGGAAAGATTACTTGGAGGGAGAATATTGATTTATTACCTAATCGGATGGGGGTTATTTTGTAAGAATCCAAGTGCATAATATACGGGTTACCTTAACGGATATTAAGGTGTAAATACTGATTAGGATAATTAGGGATTGTTGCGGTAGCAATCCATTGGAAAAGATTTCTTTGCCGAATCAGTAATTGATTCGCGTTGGACTCGATTTGATTTTCCCCGGCTTTGATTGCGGATCCAGACAATATTCGACGAGGAAGGAGTTTCCTAAGCAAAGAGAATGACTGGTCTCATTTATTCTTGATTGATTTGATTGGAGACAGAATAAGGAAAGACAATCCTAACGAAACTCGAAGTCCGCCAGGCTGGATCTTTACGCATTAGGGTTTCAGAAGCCATATAAATATAACTCTTTTACAACTGGAAAAGGGTTCTCAACCAAACACAAACACACACAAGTTATAGCGCACCGCTAACTTGCCAAAGCCTCTCCGGAGCAACTCACGCAATTTGCCTCCACCTGCGATCGATCCAATCTCGCATTCGTGTCGAGCGGTTGCTGAGCGACTCACGCAATTTGCCTCCACCTGCGATCGACCACGTCTCGCATTCGTGTCGAGCGGTTGCTGAGCCAATCGAGTCAGTCCGCTACTCCGGTAGCAATCGAGTCGTCACTCAGGTGACACACCCGTGGTCTTGGTTTAGCTCTGCTTTGCTTCTCCGGATCAAAGTAAGATCCTCAATCCTTAGGGAGTTGGGAAGGAAATCCTGTTAGAGAGTTCTATTCAGGTATTGTTCGAGCCTTGTACGCCGGCTTAGTCAGCGCCCGCGTAACAGTCGCTTGATCAAGAAGTCAGAGTCAATTGGGAGCAGACGAGAAGACTCGCCAGGGGTCGCACGCAGTCGAGTGGCACCACTCCAAGGGTGCTGGCACGCCTAAGCACACAGAAGACACGCGAGGAGCACGCCTCCTCCATCCCCAAGTGCTGACTGTTCGCCGGATGCTAAATCCGCCACGAACACTAAGTTTACTGGCTACCAGTCCATTTACTTGATTGACTGGATGATCAAATTTTTTACCACCAGAAACAGAGGGCTAGTTTACTGTACTATCAGAAACAGTCTTCATTGGGCTAGTGATGGTCGTAAGAAGTTTCTCCAAAGACAATAAGTGGCACTATGTGAGAACACTGGGTCCTTAAAAGTGAAAAGGATAGAGTCAGGGATTTGCATCTTCCCGAATTAGATTATTTCATCCGTGATTTCGGTCTCGCCATCGCCGGGTCCCGTTTGTTCCTCGTCGGTGACCATTGTTTTGAAGAAGCAGTGTTAGGAGTGAAATACAATGGAATTGTCTCCATTGACTTGCAGCGGAGCAACCCCAGCTTGGGAAAAAATCCCATGTGCAGATAAGAAATTCGGCTCTGTGTTTGGGGCTGCGGTTTCCGACGACGGCAAATTGATTTATGCGGTGGGGTGGCATCCTTTCACGCTCCTCCTCGACCCCAAAGAGAACGATAGATTGCCTGGCGCTGGTTGGGTTTTGCTTGATGATAATAGGACCAAGATGTTCATGTTTCGCCGTCACGATTTGGGCAGTTGTTGGGGTGTATTAGGCTACCTGGATTTGAAATCTTTTGCTTGGGAAGCGATTGATCACAATGCAACATGGTGCATCCGGTCACCCAGCGCTGTGCTGGTGAGAGACTCGTATCTGATCTCCTTTGCAATTTGGCATCCAATTACTGAGGAATATCATCCGGCATTGTATGTTTATGATATTGGGAGACGTAAATGGCTCTCCGAACCAGTTCAGGGACTCCCAAACGATGACTCCATCCTTCCCTCCTTAGACTCTACTGACAGGGGTCCTTGCCATTACTCATTCGTAATGCAAGTCCGGAGAGATGAACTGAAATTGGCTGTGATTTGGTCCTTCGACCTGCGCATGGACAAGGACGGCGAACGCCCGAATCAAGTTCATTGGGATATAGTTATAAGCCATGCATGAAACTCAGATCGATCTCGTTTTGTTCCTCTCACCTAGGCGTTCTGCATGAGGTAGCCTAGTGTCACGTCCCGCTTATTCGGGAGTGTCATTGTCGAGCGATACTGGTGGGGCAGCTCCAGGCAGGTGCATGGTGGGGAGTCCCTTCGGAGTTCAGGAAGGCCGACCCGGTTAAGTTTGGGGAGCTTGTCGCTAGTCAAGGACTTGACGCTGAAGAGGGGATTTGACATCCCTACACACACTGATCGGGGTCTGGAGCTGATCCCCTGATGAGCCCAAGACGGGGTGAAACCAGTAGTCGCCTCGGTGGACAAGGCTGACTTCCAGAGGATGGGAGCGCCGCATGGACCAAGTGTGACAGCCAAAAGGCTAGGCCCGTGACAAGTGGTATCAGAGCCGTCCCGACACTCGCATTCGTGACGCCAAGCGCTCGCTCGTGGAGGAGTCGAGTAGGCAGGGGTCCGGATGTCCGCAGCCGCCGAGCGCTCACACCATGGGGGTGTCCTCAGAGGATGGGGGTCTCCGTGAGGAAGGGGACGAGTAGGCAAGGGCCTTCACAGAAGTCGAAGGAGGACGAGGTCCGGCACGAAGCTTTGTTGGGCGATCTAGGGGAACCTCCCTTTGTCGCTCGGGCAGCGTGGGCCGAATCTAGTAGGCGCGTTGCCGTGTACGAGGACGTACACCTTGTTTGGGTGGGGGAGAGTGTCACGTCCCACTTATTCGGGAGTGTCATTGTCGAGTGGAGCTGATCCCCTGATGAGCCCAAGGCAGGGCGAAACCAGTAGTCGCCTCGGTGGACAAGGCTGGCTTCCAGAGGATGGGAGCGCCGCATGGGCCAAGTGTGGCAGCCAAAAGGTTAGGCCCGTGACAAGTGGTATCAGAGCAACTCGATCCGAGTGGGTATCATAGCCATCCCTTTTGATACCGGAGGTGGTATCCAAGCTCCGATACAGAGCCATCCGATACCGAGGTGGTATCAGCGTTCGTGACGCCAAGCGCTCACTCGTGGAAGAGTCGAGTAGGCAGGGTTCCGGCAGTCCGCAAGTCGCCAAGCGCTCACACTGGGGAGTGTTCTCGAGACGAGGGTCTTCGTGTGTAGAAGACGAGTAGGCAGGGAGCCTTCGTAAAGTGTCCGCAAAGTCGCCAAGCGCTCACACCGTCGCGTGTCGAGTAGGCAGGGTGCCTTCGCAAGGAGTCGAGGGAGGACCATTGAAGGAGGACTTGTTCCAGCACGAAACTTTGTTGGGTGGTCTATCTGAGCTGAGTTGGGATAAGAGCAGTTCCGATACCTGAAGCCAATGTCCGATACGAGGGGTCGTATCCGATATTCTGTCCGACACCATGGTTAGGGGTGGTGCTGCTAAGCCTACCGAGAGTGCCAAGGGTGGTGCTTCTCGGACTGATCCTGTCGTAGTGGTGACGCAAGAGAGTGGCCGTGCTGACATCTCCAACCCATATACATCTCGAGGGGAGACGTCGAAAGAGTTGATAGCTGACCTTGATTCATGTCTTGCTCATGTGGAGGCAAGTGTGATTGACGGTGGTGTCCAGATGGAGGAGCTAAGCATCCGAGTGGAAGAACTAAGCCAACGGGCTGACGGCCTAGAAGAGGAGGATGTCGCTATCCATTCTGCGATCAAGGACATGCTGTCGCAAATGGAGATGAAGATACGCGAGGAGTTCAAGAGTGAACTTGCCCGATTGCGTCAAGTCCACGAGAGGGAACTCAACGGCGCGCTAGCACGCATCGAGGGGATGCGGGAGGAGCTGGTCCTATGCAAGAGTGCGTTGGCGGCAGGAGTAGGCAGCAGTGGGACAATGGAGGCGAGGCGCATCGAGGTGCCAAAGCCTAGTAGCTTCGGGGGATCGCGCAACGCTCGCGAGGTTGACAACTTCTTATGGGGGCTGGAGCAATACTTTGGAGCCGTTGGCATCACAGAGGAAGATGCCAAGGTTAGGACAGCGGCTCTATACCTCACTGATACCGCCATGTTGTGGTGGCGAAGAAGGCGAGGTGACATCGAGAAGGGTATGTGCGCCATATCTACCTTCGATGACTTCACGAAGGACCTAAGGAGGCAGTTCTATCCCGAGAACGCCGAGCATGAGGCAAGAGCTCGTTTGCGGAGACTCACTCACAAAGGGGCCATTCGAGACTACATCACGGAGTTCACCAACCTAGTGCTTGAGATCCCCGATCTGCCCGACAAGGAGGCGCTCTTCAACTTCATGGATGGTCTCCAACCATGGGCTAAGACTGAGCTATGACGTCGTGGGGTGTAGGACCTTGCGACCGCCATAGCCACAGCCGAGGGCCTAATCGACTACACTAGTCCGAAGGAGTCCACCCACAAGTCGGAGGAAAGGGAGAGCGGCCATGCCGAAGGCGGGGGAGATCGAGGCCAGCGCAACGACGAGCCCCGACATGATAAGTACTCGGCTAGGAGCACGGATAGGGGCAAGCAAAAGGAAACAAGGGACAAGCGGTGTTTCTTTTGTAACTGGACGAGGGACTGCCCAGTGAAGAAGAAGGCATTGAGCGCCTTGCAAGGAAGTCGTCAAGGCGAGGTAGAAGCCGAGGGCGGCGATGGCAGCACACCTTTGGGAGCTATGCAGCTGCTCAATGCGATCCAATCCACGCCTAAGGGTCAGGCCAAGGCCTTACTCTATGTGGATATCGCGATATGTGGAAAGCCGACGACGGCGATGCTCGACACGGGGTCGACGCACAATTTCATCGCGATTGAGGAGGCGCGAAGGCTGGGACTTAGGGTGAGCGATGGAGAGGGCTCCATCAAAGGGATCAACTCAGCAGCTAAACCGGTGCAGGGCACGGTTCGAGGAGTCAAGACCAGCGTAGGAGCTTGGTCCGGGAAATTGGACTTCTCGATAGCGCCAATGGATGATTACAAAGTCATCCTGGGCATGGAGTTCCACGAGTAGGCCAAGGCAATTCCGATGCCGTTTGCCAACAGCTTGTGCATCATGGACAGTGACAAGACTTGTGTGGTGCCAATGAGGAGAGGCACGCAACAAGACTCAATGGTGTTGTCGGCATTGCGACTGCTGGGGCAGCAGCCGACATCTCTTGTCACTCGACCCGACGGACTGGGTCGTGCCGCACTTAGTGATGCGGGGGCATCACACGAGCAAGGTGTAGCTCGAGCGGCTTTGCACAAGACTTCCGCTAGGAGCAGTAGGTGCTCACGGATGGCTTCCGCTGGGAGCAAAGAGTGCTCGCGAACGAGACGGCCAGAGGCACAGGGATGCCGCATGCGGAGTGCCTTGTCGAGTGGAGCTTATCCCCTGATGAGCCCAAGGCAGGGCGAATCCAGTAGTTGCCTCAGTGGACAAGGCTGGCTTTCAGAGGATGGGAGCGCCGCATGGGCCAAGTGTGGCAGCCAAAAGGCTAGGCCCGTGACAAGTGGTATCAGAGCCGTCTTGACACTCGCATTCGTGACGCCAAGCGCTCGCTCGTGGAGGAGTCGAGTAGGCAGGGGTCCGGATGTCCGCAGCCGCCGAGGGCTCACACCGTGGGGGTGTCCTCAGAGGATGGGGGTCTCCGTGAGGAAGGGGACGAGTAGGCAGGGGCCTTCGCAAAAGTTGAAGGAGGACGAGGTTCGACACGAAGCTTTGATGGGCGATCTTGGGGAGCCTCCCTTTGTCACTCAGGCAGCGTGGGCCGAATCTAGTAGGCACGTTGCCGTGTACGAGGACGTACACCTTGTTTGGGTGGGGGAGAGTGTCACGTCCCGCTTATTCGGGAGTGTCATTGTCGAGCGATGCTGGTGGGGCAGCTCCAGGCAGGTGCGTGGTGGGGAGTCCCTTCGGAGTTCAGGCAGGCCGACCCGGTTAAGTTTGAGGAGGTTGTCGCTAGTCAAGGACTTGACGCTGAAGAGGGGATTGGGCATCCCTACACACACTGGTCGGGGTCTGGAGCTGATCCCCTGATGAGCCCAAGGCAGGGCGAAACCAGTAGTCGCCTCAGTGGACAAGGCTGGCTTCCAGAGGATGGGAGCGCCGCATGGGCCAAGTGTGGCAGACAAAAGGCTAGGCCCGTGACACTAGGCACCCTTTTAAGAAGTTAATATACCCTAAACAGTAGTTTAACTCCAACAAACCATGGGTTCAATTATTCTAAAGCTTCCCTTCACTGACTTCTAAATTTAATTCTTAAGCACTTCTCTACCCCCACCATACTAAAGTTAAAACTTTTCACAACGCGCACCATAAAATTGTTGATACGTAGTTTTGTTTTTACATATTCTGTAACTAAACTTTGACCAAAGTCAACCAAGATCATAGATGAAGAAGGGCTACGATAAATTTTCACTAAATAATATAATATTTTTTACCTATAACTATACTTTTGAGCTCATAATTATTAATAATAAATTTATTTTTTAAAATTACTACTAAGTTTCTATTTATTTAACTAACATAATCCGTTAAATGGTAATTATTAAATTACCGTTTTACTTTTTTTACGACATTATTGAGGGTTAGTACGTAGCATTACGCGATATTGAGGGTCAATATCATTACGCGATTTCGTTTGGTCAATAGCATTATGTGATTTTTTATGGTCAGTATCATTACACTGAATATAAATATATATTTTAGGATATGTTAAAGCTAATAACTCATAAATTCTCATAAATTTCAATAACGTACACTACTGATCCTAAACAATAACGTAATAATACTGACCCTTATAATAAGCTAATACTATTGACCTGCAGTAGTGTTGTAAATAAGAATATTTTCCCACAACGTTTACGAAACAATAATGGTAATCTTAAAACACAATTTTGTTATTGTTAATTATTATTAGTAATTATAGGTCGAAAATTGTATATTATAAAATAGGAGAAAACCCATTTTCCCACAACGCTTACGTGGCCACGCCACGCTATTAAGCAATCCCGTCCCCACTGCCTTGGTTACTAAGCAAATTCACACCCTACCCCCAATCCCATCTCTCCTCTCTCTTCTCTCTCCAAATCGGAAGCGATGCACGAACCGGAGCTCCAAGACCTCGCCGACGACGCCGATTACGCAGCGTCGCAGCAACACGTAAGTCTCTCTCTCTCTCTCTCTCTCTCTCTCTCCGATCACACACACTTGAATTCATCGTTTCTCGACTGTTCTAAAGACAAATCGATTCAACTCTAATCGCAAATTGGAATTGATTTTGACGCTAGGGCTCGGCGAGCATGATGCGAAGCGATAGCGGCAGGCACAGCTCTTCTAGCGAGCACGACGGCGGCGAAGTCGTTTATGTCAAGGACAATGTGACCATCCACCCCTCTATGCTCGCGTCGGAGAGGATTAGTGGACGATTAAGGCTAATTAAGCAAGGCTCTTCTCTGTTTATGGTATAACTGTCCGATTATGATCGTTTGGTTATAAATTGATTATTTTCTCGAAGAATTTTGTTTTATGTTTCTGGTTTTGGTGTGAATTGTAGACGTGGATTCCGTATAAGGGGCAAAACTCAAACGCTAGGGTTTCTGAGAAAGGTTGTGGAGCTTTGGACTTGGATTATTAGTTGATTATTTTTTTGTTTTTGTTTTTGTTTGTTTACTGTTTAGGAAATTTTGTTTAATTTGATGTATGCTTTGTTTGTGCTGGTGTAGATAGGATTCTGTACACTATAAGGGAAGTGCCGTTGACGGAGGTTCGGTCCATTCGGCGACACACTCCTGCACTCGGATGGCAGTACATTATCATCGTTTTGGCAACTGGTACAACAACTTGCACTTCATTTCAGTGTTGAGCTACTGTTTGTTGATGGTCGGAGAAATTATTTGGAAATTGTGCATTTGTAGACGTATTGTAACTTTCGTTGAAGAGGGTTAGCTGTATGTCCAATGTGATGTAATCTCAGACCATATTACCAAGGTGGGAGTAGGTCTGTTTAGTATTAGAAACCAACGCATGCTATAGCCCAAGATTCCGTAGCCTTATTTTTATTAGTCTTTTACTGGTCATTTCTGAAATGATGGAGACCATACGAACCGTTTGGGAATACCCGATAATGAAATAACTAGCTATGATATCCATGAAGCAAATAGAGATATATTAAGTGCGTAGGGACTGTCGATTGTTTTGCATTCCACTTAGTTTTAGCTTCACTTTAAGTTCAGGAACAGTGATTATGTTTTCTGCTAGGTACTTCTGTTTTGTTACTTGATCTATTTAGGCTTCTATCTGAATCCATCCACTCATCTATGTTTGTTTCTATTTCTATTTATGGGCTGAAAGGAATTTCTTTTCTCAGGACTCGCGTACCCCCCTCTGTACTTCTACAATGGAGGAGTTAAGGAGTTCCTTGCTACAATAAAGCAGCATGCGTTCATTGTGAGGTTGGTTACTTTCCACTCATATTTCCATATATCATATATCTTTCCTTTTCTATTTTGATTTGTCTGTCGTAGCCTCGTAGGTGTATTTAGTGTTTATGCCATACATGTAGTAGATCCATTTGTAAACTACAAATAAGATTGCAGTTAATTTTTGCCAATTTAACGGTGTGCGTGTTTGAGATTGAGAAGAGGGGTTTTTTTCTTCTTCTTTTACTTTGGCTGCTGCCCTGATATTTACTTGTTTGCACTCACGCGGTGCTCCAAATTTTATTATCTGTATCCATTAATCGTATGAATTTTCAGGTCGGCCGAGGATGCTAATGTATTTCTTGTGAATGATTTTCAAAATCCTCTACAGGTATGCTTCCTACCAGCAATTTCTTTCAGTATGCAATTAGCTTAAGTATTGAACTTACGAGACAATCATTTGTGTTTATTGATGCATAGAACATGAGATGGACCATCTATTTCTCCTTTTATCTTGAACATATAGGTCTTATTTATTTTAAAATAACAAAAGAAAACATGGGGATCTCTTTGTTGCACCATATCTTTCTTTGATGATATATTATTAAAATTGTGCTGGCTGGCTGGCTTGGTCCATACTCCCTTTCTCCTGTATTGTAAAGCAAGAGTAATTGTTGAGCTTTAACTTTATGATTTAATCTTACAACTTGATGTTTGAAGCTGGAAAACCGCGTTTCTAATGTCTTATTGGTCTCTTCAGAAAACTCTATCATCTTTGGAGATACCGAGGGCGCTATCTGTTGGTAGTGAGCCATCTACATCTTTCTTGGTTGGCGAGACCTCTCTAGGCGAAAACCAGGAGAGAACAAGTGAGGATATACAAAATGATAATACAATTGCTCAATATAATGAGAGGCAAAAGCAAAAGAATCATGATCCTGCACGAGATATCTCAATTCAAGTGTTAGAAAAATTCTCTCTTGTGACAAAATTTGCTCGAGATACAACTTCACAACTCTTTCGTGATAGCCATAATAATGGATATAGTGGTATGCAAAGGAGAAGCAGTAGCCTGTCTAACATTGATTACTCCTCTCAAAAGGCATCTGATGATTCAAAAAAAATCCCTGATAAGAGTCCAGTCCCCCAAGATCCACTTGAGGTAAACTTTCCATCTTAGTATTGATTGAATTATTACATTCTGAGAAGTATTGTTGCAATTGTTATTAATCTAATCGAACTCAAGGCAGTTCTCTGTGGTGGTACTTAAAATTCATAGATAAACCAGGGTCTTAACTCTTTAGGCTTGAATTAAGCTTAGCTAAGGGTATTTATTTCTTTCTAGTTTTTCCATTCATTGTATTAAGTATTAACTATGTTTTTTATATTCCTTTTTCTGTTCTTTTGATTCTCAGTTTGACAAGAATTCACTGGTATGGGGCAAGCCACGACAGCCACCTTTGGAGTCTGATGAGGTAAACCTAACCCGTCTACTTTATCCCGCGAAGTTCTTCCTGAAAATTACTGTGAATTTTAATGTGCTAGGTTCCGAGGCATAGTTAGTAGTTCCAAATCTTGAAGCTAAATATTGTTATATAAGAAATAAAGACAAAAATTTATCATGATATTGCATCCATATGTACCAGGATAGTTACTACCTAATATTGATAGGACATTAGTCTCTTGCTGTGAGCCCATTGGCTCAGTTCCTCGTACCTTTGACAACAATTTACTGATATGTTTATCTAATGCACTATGCTGAAAGAAATGTGCTAATATTGTCATATTGCTTTGTGTAACTTGATTTATTTTCTGCAGTGGCACACCTTCTTGGATTCTGAAGGGCGGATCATGGATTCAGAAGCTTTAAGAAAGAGAATATTTTATGGCGGAGTTGAGCACAAATTACGGAAAGAGGTCTGTATTTGTTGTATTTTGTAAACTAATAAGTTAAGTATTTTGTTTGATATTGCATCTTCTCAGTATTGTATTGTTTATAATAATTGTAGGTTTGGCCATTCTTGCTGGAATATCATGCATATGATTCAACATATGCAGAGAGGGAGTATCTAAAGGCAATGAAGAAAGCAGAGTTTGAGACAATAAAGAAACAGTGGCAGGTTTGTAATGATATATTTGTAACCTTTCCTAAGTCATCCTTCCCCACAGTTCTCTTATTCCAAAATGTCTTTGCTGAGTATAGAGAAATAACATTCATTAATGTTTATGGCCCACTGTCTTAAGGTTACTTCTTTCTACCACCAATATTGAAAATTATTGAATTGACATATGAAAATAGTGTGTGGTAGAAACATATGGCTCTGTCCTGTAGCTAGGTTCGCAGGTGTCAAGCCATGTAACAAGTACTGTCAACTCTTGTAGGCAAGAATATCATATGTACATGTATAAATGTGTCCATACTCTATACTAAGTAAACCTTTTTTTTTTTTTTGTAATTTTTCTACGTGGGATGCTCTCTCTCTCTCTCTCTCAATTATCTTAAGCTTGATTTGGTGGACAGTAATAATTAATGAAGGCGCGATTATCTTAACATATGCATTTGTACTCTGCAGAGTATCTCCCCAGAGCAGGCAAGAAGGTTTACAAAATTCAGGGAAAGAAAAGGCCTTATTGACAAAGATGTGGTATGCTGAAACTCACAGAACTTATTCTTAGATTGAAGTTCAAAAGATAAGTGCAATGCAGTTTTTAAGTCAAACTATTAACTCTGTTCTATTTATTTTAGGTGAGGACGGACAGATCTCTTTCCTTCTACGATGGGGATGATAATCCAAATGTGAATCTTTTGCATGATATATTGTTAACATACTCATTCTACAACTTCGATCTTGGTTACTGTCAGGTGATGACTTCTTCTAATGACTTGCTGCAGTTGGCTGCTATAAATTACTTTGTATTGATGCAATAATTCTGTTTTGCAGGGCATGAGTGATCTTCTCTCCCCAATATTGTTTGTACTAGGGGATGAGTCGGAATCATTTTGGTGTTTTGTTAAACTGATGGGGCGCCTCGGGCCCAATTTTAACCGTGACCAAAATGGCATGCACTCTCAACTTTTTGCGATAACTAAGGTCTCTCTCTCTCTCTCTCTCCCCTCCCCCCCCCCCCCCCCCACACACACACGTGGCATGTATATCTTTGCCAAGGCCAATGAAATAATGGATTTTGTTGTATTTGTGGCAGCAATTTTTTTCCTTTTCCTTTTTCATTTAAGCGCACCTTAGATTGGGATGCCACAGTCTGCTGTTGGGTTCTTAAATGTTTGAATGATGTTCGTGATTACAATTTGCTTGGCCAGGTAGCCATATTCTATCATATTAATCATTTATCTTTGTTGCTGCAGTTGGTGGAGATGTTAGACAGCCCCTTGCATAATTACTTTACACAGCGTGACTGCTTGAATTACTTCTTTTGTTTCCGCTGGGTTCTGATACAGTTTAAAAGGTCAGATTTTTTTATCTGCTGGTGCATTGTTTTTGTTGTGCACTCCATTCATTCATGTAAGTGTGCTTTGTGTTGTTTTGGCACTCATGGTCTCATCTTTTAAGGATATGTCCAAACCACAACCTACCTTGTTGCCCATACAGCCATTGGCCACCTTGCAGATCCTTCTAGCTTCTGGCCTCTGGTTCAATATGTTTGGTGCTAAATGTTAAATAGTTTGATGTGCAATGTGGTTAGTATTTTACAGTGTGGTTGTTTGACCTGCATGGCATAGCCAGTTGATTCATGCACGTTTGACCTGTACAAACAGGTCTTGATTTAAGGTTCCAACAATGAATAATATGTTTGTTCTGCTCAATGACATGTGTTGCTTATCATATTTTATATTGTTAATATCACTGTATCTATGTTTCCTCTATTTTCCCTGATAGTGTTTGATCAAATATCTCTAGGGAATTTGAATTCGACAAGACATTGAGATTATGGGAAGTACTTTGGACACATTATCCATCTGAGCACCTGCACCTGTATGTGTGCGTTGCGATACTCAAGCGATATCGTAGTAAGATAATTGGGGAGCAGATGGACTTTGACACTCTACTGAAATTCATCAATGAACTGAGTGGTCAGATAAACCTTGATGCTGTTGTGAGGGATGCAGAAGCTTTGTGCATATGTGCTGGTGAGAACGGTGATGCTTGCATTCCACCTGGAACTCCACCCTCTCTACCTGTTGATGATGGTTTGTTGTACCCTCAACAAGAACTAGATGAGGTATTGTAAATGTCTTTACTCAACCAAGAATTCACTCATTTCTTTAAACTCGATAGAAACACATTTTGTGGCATCACATAGCCTTGTCAAGACAATTAGCTTGTGTATCAGCATCCGTGATTGAAACTTAGTATATGTTCTCTTTATGATACAATCATCTATTTGTGTCAATATAAAAAAAATTCCTTGCGTTTTCTAAATTACTGCCAAATGAGCTTGTGTTGCGAGTTTAATAAAGTTTTACAGAGTAGGTTGGAAAAGAGGATAAAATCTACAATGATAAACATAGAGCCCTAGAAACTAGTGGATGTAACTGCTTAGTAATTCATAATGATCATGAGAAGTCGATTGAATCTCTCTTCATAGCTCATGGACTAACTAGGAGTGTGGGGAATGAGGATCATCAGCAGATGATAATGGCATCATAACTGATAATTGCATTCCCTCACTAGCAGTAGCAGCACTAGTGCATCCAAATGCTGCTTCGAGCAAGAGAAAAGAATCCATGTAGGCAAAGAAAGGCTCATCATCAAACACAAATGTTGATGATGATGTTGCATTGCTATCTGTAATAGTAGGCAGGCAGTACTGAACCCAGCTGCTGTTTGGCGAATGCTGATAGTCTATGTCTGCATATTCTAAATTTAAGCTCTGATCTGTGCTGTTATTGTAGTCACCCATCCAGTGTGGGTTACTTGTTGCTGTCATAGCACTCATGATACTGCTGCTACTGTGATCGTCCTCCTTGCTGCTAATTCCATCTTTCAGTTCCTCTTCACAAGTGATGCCTTGGGTCTTTGTTGATTCAGTACTGTCGATGGTTTTCCTTGTTTTGTTACTACACAGGCAGTTGTCTTCATGTTGATGAGTATTGTCCGAGTAGTAGTTGTGATCATTGGCTTTCCTTTTGCTGCCGCCGTGTCCTTTAGGTGCCCGCGCAGGACAGGAGCAGGCGGTATTGTTCTTGTTCAAATGGGTATTCCAGTAGTTCTTAACTTCATTGTCCGTTCGACCAGGAAGCCGACCAGCGATCAGTGACCAACTACACAGTTGATTACAAACAATCAGACCAAGAGTATACTTGTAATGAGCAAAAGCTCACGATTGTCTTGCTTTCGGGTGGCAATTTGGGTCTCAAAATTTGCTACGACTGAATTACGAAGCAAAGCAAAGTGTTTGGAGGAGATTACTGACCGGTTGCCAAGAAGCTTATGCATTCGGATAATGAGATCTTCCTCTTCCCGAGACATGTCTCCACGTTTGATGTTGGGTCTCAGGTAGTTCTTCCACCTTAGCCTACAGCTCTTTCCACTCCGATTCAGACCTGATCGCCACAAATAGTCACTGATTAATAACTAGTACATGAAAATTGAGAAGTAATTAGCATATCTAAGGTAACTAACTAACCTGATCGTTTGGAAACAGTTGCCCAGTTTCCTTCACCATGAGTCTCCACATACTTTTTCAGAATCAAATCCTCCTCTGGCCTCCACAAGTTCTTCTTATTCAAACTACTGGGTTGCTCTTGCTGCAAAGCTTTCAGTCTTTTGTTTTCCATTGATCCTCTTACACACTACTACTCAGTAGTTCTCTCTCTCTCTCTCTCTCTCTCTCTAAATTAAGCCATGAAGATGAATGTGGTTGCGTTGGTCTATATAAATAGATGGATAAGGAACACCGACTGGTTTGAGGGCTAGTACTCGTGCATGGTTTTATTTATGTATGGTAGTAGTACATCGAGCATTTGATCTGTGATTCTGTGACTTATGGGTTCTGTTCTGGTATGAGGGTCCTATATTATTCTTGGTTCCCCACACCCTAACTTTAGCTTTTGTTCTGGAAAAGTTACCCAAATCTATCTGCTCCCACTTTGAGTACGTACTTCCAATTCACTAGCTACTTAGATTTCATTCATTAAAAGTGAGGAGGGAGGGGGGCTAGTTGAGATTGCTAAACATTCAGTTGAGTGCGTTCAACTATTATTTTCTTTGCATTTTCACCTGGACTACAATTCAGAGGATTACAGTATTTGCATGTGAAGTTTATCAGATAGATATGGTTGATTCCTTTTGGAGATGCACGTCTGTCTCCCACTTCAAAAAGCTTTATAACCACTTGTGATTATGGTTTTTATCACTTTTTGCTTGTATCTGATTTTACTTGTTTTTACTGTAAATGCATCACAGTGAGTTGATATACAAGAATTAGAGACATTTGAAGTCCTCAAAACTCACTCTGGATGTATATCATCACCATCATCATCAAGTCTGTATAGAAAGATTAGTACAAACAATTGATCATAGCAATTTCAGAGAAAAAAAATTCCCCATCTACACACATTTGGCCTGAAAAATGTGGTGTTTCCTATCATCCATCCTATGTATTAGTTTCCATTGCTTATATATGAAAGGTTCTGACATCTATCATATAGGCATGGGTGGTATACTCATACAATGGACCCAGGCCAATTTGGAATTGGAGGGGACGCAGAATGACATGACGTTTCTCCTCACATGCACTCGAATAGTCTGGTTCTTTCCAAATGTTTCTTAATTATTTGCTCATAATCATAGCTCCCTTTTCAGCTCCATCGATCACTTCCTTGCATTGCATTTAGCAAATCGTTGGATCAATGTCTCCTTCGAGTAACAAAACAATCATGGCTCAGATCCAAGCAAGGTTTAGGGTTCTTTGCTTTCTTTTCTTTTCTTTGAAAAGGGGTTTGGAGGCTTGGAGCATGCATGTTCCTTTCTTGATCATGCAATTCTTTTACCGAAATGGCCAAACCATACATATTTGACCTACTCTTCTTTCACAGAAAGATGCATAGCCATTTGCTAAGCATATATAAATTAAGAGTGTTCATCGATCGATTCCTTTGATTAAATTTTTCCACCTCGAATCCCATATATGCCGCTTGCATTTTATAACACATCGATCAGCTGCTTCAAACTCATTTTCAGACGACCGAAAAAGAAAAGCTCAAACGAAATTAGCAACTGATCGAGAAAGCATGGCACATTATTGGGTTATGAATTAAGATTCATGTCGGCAAAGTTGATCCTTGAAGGCTTGAACTTTCTCACTCGTACGTATTATTTGTTCAAATATAACATGCAATACACTATATATGGTCCTAGTATAGGACTAATGCACTATTCTCTTTCTTATGGCCAAACTTTTGCTTCAATATGATTCTCAGTCATTATCAGCACGTAAAGTTGTCCACCATTTCTTGTTAATTCTCAGATTCAACGTACAAAAGATGAACGAGTTCATCCGATCGAAGAGGGATGGAAAATGACAAGTTTGTGTGCAGGCATAGTGGCATACAATCCATAGTTAGGATTATTGCTTCAAATCTCATGGTGGATTTCCTTTATGGAGGGCCATGATCGAAAGCTATTTGCTATCAAATCGATCACTATTGTCGATTTCCGATATAAACATCTCTCTCAAAAGAATGAATGCTTTAGGAACCAACTAGTAAATTATTCGTTTCATGTGATTCTCGGATGATCTTCTACGAGATAAAAACACTTTCAGACGTGCAAATTAGTTCGGATGATTACAAAATTTATATATGAAATTAAAGATCTAATTGAATATTCAGAAAAGAAACATGTCTGGTAGGTTCTTGAAAAATTAACAGTCCGGAATTGGGTATTCTGATACAGTTACTATATTAATGTCATCACCTATACAAACAAATTGCTGGAGAAGAAAGAAAAGATCACAGAGTGAGGCTTTTAAGTATTTTCGAGCCTTGTGTTTCTTTGAAATTTTGTATGACAGAAATTTTTTGGGTGAACAAGTTCTTCAGTGGATGCAATAAGAATTCAAAATCTGCATGCACTATGCTGCAGATAGATAGTCACACTTTTAAGCTGGCATATATATGCTGGGGTTTCACAATGCAGAATACTATTCCTTCGTCACCATCGACCCCATTATTTGCACAATCATGTATCACCTTTCTTCTCTTTATCGTGAATCACATAAGTTAATACTGTACTACATCCTACACTTACCAGCTGCAAAGTAAAAGCAAAGCCTTCAAATATTCTAGCAAAACCCCACCTCCTGAGCTCTGCATGCCTCTGCAAAATGAGCTTGTTTTTGGCCAACATATCCCCCAAAGTTCCCGGTTGCATGACGTACAATTCAAAATCAAACTTTTTGGCTCAATGATACAAATGGAGTATCTTCCTTGGATTCTTTCTTTTCAGTATAATCACTATGTTAAATCCCAAGCAATTTGGTGTATTTATATTCTTGTCACACTTTGGGGTCATTCTCTCTTGATTATTCTTGCTAAATTAGGCACTACTAGTAAAGCTCCTTTTGTTACAATGTGGTACACGACAGTATAGCTAAGTCACTTCAAGCGAGCTTTGAACCAAAGGAATACCACGATCCATGAAACACTTCCTCCGACTAAACACAGGCAGAGGATTTCCGTAAGCAAAAGTATCAAGAAATATATGTCAAATGGTGACGAGCGTGTTCCGTGGATCAACTGTACCGATATTGTCCCAACTTAACCACCTTAAAGGTATTGAGTTTTAATCACAAAATGCCTTAGTCCAATTAGATATTATCCACCCACTTATAAGTTGTATTTTAACTGTCACTTCTCTGACGTGAGATCTCTCCTTTCAACAATATAAAAACGAGGGCTGTGTTAAAGGTTTCTCGTTTTCTTTTTCGATTTTGGGCAAGTCCAACAATATCGCCAAACTGGAGTAGAGTGAGTTCAACAACCACAGGACTGAAAGGTTGGAAATTTGAAATAAATTAATGAAATAGATGAAAGGAAAACGTTTTGTGGCCAAAGAATGGCATTTGACTCATACATCCAACATGTGATTCATAAACTGGCATTTGCCACCTACAGATATCAATGAGATGCCGGCAATATATTAATTACACACCAAGAAATCCAGCCTTGTTGGTATGATGATCACCTTGAATGGAATTCAAGTCATACTGCCAGATACTATCTGCATTTAGTTTCTGGTCTATTTCCCACCAACAAACCATGACATTATGACTAACACAGAAAAGAAATGAAGAAAATCATTTTTCTGTTGCTTAATTAAACTGAGGAAGTCATGCATTGCAGGTTTTGGATTTTGAAAGTTCGAAGTAGCTCGCAGTCACTTCATTGCTTATCGATCTAAACCCGACAACGAGGACTCAAAGTCTTACTAAAAAAAGCCACCGAATTCATAGAGAGGAAGATAGAAGTTTTAAGATGGTATCTTTCTTTCTGAAGCAGTGGTCTGCAGAGTGCAGGGAAAGTAAATGTGTTGTTGAAGTTGGACCTGGTTGCCTTACCAGAACTAAACCAGACATGATAATGAACTAGGTTGACAAGGGTATTGAACAATCTGCTTCTCTTTCCTTGACATATGGATGCCTATTTTTGACTTTCTGCAGCATTTGTTCGCTTTACAAGCAAAACATCGACATGAACATCTTTTTTCTTAATAATTTGACTAAATCCATCATCAACACTACAAAATCTTGTAGATGTAAAATCCAAGTGATCAGCTTCTGCACTTAAAACCTATTATATGCAGTAACACTATGAGTATGCATGCTCAGCATGATAGAAAACTAGTCGTTTGAGTGGCCCTAAAGTTGACACAATTTGATGCACGAGAGCAAACACCGCACTCGATTGATCTACTGATTTTGATCCACTGGTATTTAACATATTACCACGTACGTGTGTTGCAATGGATTAATAAAGAACACTAGCTAGCTAGATCTTGTGGAGGATTTAATTTATGGCCAAGAGGAAAGGGTGAGAACAAAAAAAATCTGGATGGAGATGAATCTTTTCGATCTTGATTACTTGTCTTCGACTTCAAAGTCGTGATCGCAAAATCTGACTATATATAGCACAAGATATGTATAGTTTGTCTGTTTGTCGCCACTAGCTTCTCCCAACTCTACTATATATATAGTATCATCAATAAGCTTCTTGCCTAGTTAGATACTATTCGAAATTGATTAACAAATTAGATAGTCGATCACTTTCATTTTTAATCTATATATTAGCCAAATTCCCATTTGGCGCCTGATTAGATCACACTTGTTTTGCATGGGTTTTAAGGAAGATGCAGAGAAAAAAGTTTTAATGAATTGTAACAATAGTCTAGCGAGAACATTAACATTAACTGTGATTATAATAAGTATTCCATGAAAAGAAATTTAAGACGCCAAAATTACGGAGAAGTCTATAATTTTCATGGCACTCTTCAAGTTCGAATAGATGCTTATTACTACAATCTATAGAAATTTTAGTTTTTCATCTTATACTTCATGTTTCGAACTCGTTTTTCTGAAAATAAATAAGTAAATAAATAAAATAAAATTTATGTTTCCGACTCCATGCTATAATCTTGAATTTTCTGTTTCGAACGTATTCTAGACAACCAATTTTTATGTAAAATTAATCACAATGTTATTTTTTCTTAAGTAAAATCAAACATTTTCACATGAGTTTTCTTTACTTATACTTCAATTTATGAGGTAATGATCGTGATGTTGGCAAATCACACATACGTACATTACACTCGTGTCCACTGTCCAGGTACAAAGGAGATAAGAAAGGATTGGATACGACACGCATGATCACTTGACACTTGCAAAGAAAGGGGCCTCTTTGGTGACAAAGTCTTGGACAGTACTCTCTTTCACTCTCACAGTCTCATCCCATTGATCGTGTAAAGTTTGGCCTTTACCATATAAACCCTAGCGATCACAATCAAATCGGTGGTCTGTGGTCACACACCCACACGTACGTACACTCTTAATCCTCCTCGTGAGCTGGACCATCGGACACATGGTCTAGCTAGCAAGCTCCTTTGAACCCTAAAATGAACCGGTTCCATGCATGCATAAGACTAGTTTACTCTGCCGGCCAGGGAAGTCCGGCCGGCCAAGTTCTACGATAATGAAGTCTGATAGGGTTAATTGTTGGAATGTGGGAGGCACCTTCTTAGTCTCGTCGTCTCGTGCGGCTTTCTTGGTCCAGCCTCATGTGTCCTTGCCGGTGAGTCACGTGACAACCCCGGTGACTGACCCCAGTTTTGCTTCTCTGCTTCTTCAATCATGCGGAGGCTAAGAGGCTGCGAGTACGACCAGACTCAAGTGAGGCAATTCTTTCGAAGCCATATGTGTAGCTTCTAAAACGACCATACGAAAGTTGATATTAATTGTATTTCGATTGGTCTCTGACTCTCTTCTTTCTTCTTCGTACATATCCATCCCCCGAACAAACCCAAAACAAAGCACATAGGGAACATATATATGTGTACGTTTTGTGAATTCTGTACCCCAATTGGTATATATTGTTTAGGTCTATGATTATTTCTTTGGGATGAACATTCATCACGAACACGAACATATTTGTTGTTCGTTGCATGCACCATTTGAGAATTATTATATATATGATGTTAAATGACAAAGAGGAAGCCATATATATATATATATATATATATATATATATATATATATATATATATATATATATCTTCATGTTTGCACTTATATTAATGTCGAAGCTCCCAAAGATACGGTCTCTTTTAAGGGGTTGATTATGTAAGAGGCTGTCTCCATATATGTACCATACATAAGTATTTTTAAATCAGATATCAATTCGTGTCTAATCATAGACTTTAGCCTTACTCGAGCTAGTGTTTGGTGCGGGACAAATCATTAATAAATTGAAATTAATAGTTTTAGTACATAAAAGTATACATTGATTCGACACGTACCTAGTTTAAATAAGCAAAATGCAGGTAAGCATGACGCACCTATGATCCGTTTGTTTTCTTTTCCCGTGAAGGGGAGTGCGAATGTGTGATGAATCACACATCTAATTAACTTCTTCATTTATCTTTCATCATTTTGTATGTAGATCGCGCAAGAAGTTTTTTTTTTTTTTTTTTTTTTTTGATTAAAAAAAGTTTTGGTGAGAGCTTGGTTACGCTACACCACCATCGCCAGGGCAAACCTGCAACCTCAATCCTGCAGGACTGACGGGTGACACGTACCTGTCACACCAGCCTTCAGGTATGGATTTCCACAGGAGAATTTATAGATCGCGAACCAACGATGCCTGTTGGTAGCGGGGATCGAACCTTGATGGGGGACACCACCATAAGCCCGCCCTTGCCAACTGAGCCAAACCTCGTTGGTATCGCGCAAGAAGTTTTAAGTTTCGAGTTTTAATTTATTAGATATAATGTATGTCACAACGGTACGTTATGTGAATGTCAGATTATCGTTTTTATTTTTAAATTTTATAAATTTTGGAGAAATTATCTACAACTGTGTCAAAGATTCTTACTAAATTGGTTACTAAATCATCGTTCTTGTTTTTTTGAGTTTCATGAAATTTGGAACCTTGGCTCGATGTCGTTTTAAATATGTAAAACCTTTGTCGACTCAAGATGATGCAGCGGAACTATCCCGTTGGAATCCACCAACGGCAGTCTTGAATCCACAAGACTAGAATTCTCGAATCCACGAGAAAATCTGGAATCCACCAGAGAAATTGAGTCAACTTAAAGTTTATTAATATCAAAGATCACCTAATACAAAGAAAGATGATGTTTATATAAGCATCAATGACCTAAACAAAATTAAAGTCATAGTCTAACATTGAAACCTAAAAGAATCCAAATTAAAAAGAAAACAAATAACCTAAATAAAAGAGTTTTAGAAAGAAAATAAAACTAGCCTAAAAATACTAAATGCCGAATCGGATCATTAATGCGATATTTTCTGGTTTAAATCTGATCTTGCTCAGTCTTGTAGATATCGTCGTTCTCATTCCAGAAAGGTATTATGTGCCTCAAACGGATGTTCTGGCCAAAATCTGCTCCAAACTGATTCACAAATCAGAATCTGCATTTTCGTGGCCCGAAAAGTCCAAAAGATCATCTTCTCTAATATTCCAACTGCTAACAACCTCATTGTACGAGAATTACCTATCTTCACATCAATCTTCTTGATTATTCGCCGCTTCCTTACCTTTACAGTTTTCTGTCTAAATTTACCTCATTCTTGTCCTACATCTGTCTCCTCCACTACGAAAGACTCGACCTCGAGTTCCTCTTAAATAAAGAACAAAAATATGATGACAATAAACCCAATAATAAATTAGACAATTGAACCTGTGGTTTATTGACATAATATTCTGCAAACTTTGATGGCACAACCATGAACCCGACGCCAAAGATGAGTTTGTTATATGCAACCTTAATAGATTCTTCTTGGCTCTCTAAATTGCACTCTCGAATGACCATCGGTTTTGATTAATTATTTTGAGGCTGTAATTTTTCTTCCACGCTGATAGCCACATCCATAAGAGTAATTTCTCCTTTATCCTCTACGTGGATAACTTTTTGTGGAAATTCTGTTGAAAACTCATGGACAATTTCTTGGTAGGTTTCCTTCATTGGAATATTTTCTGTCATTTCTTCAATAAAACAAGAGTTAATTTCAGTTTACTACCCAAAACTTTGGGTCAGGTTTCAGTTTCGTCCTTATTCTTTTAATTTAATCACGTGTGCCCTCCTACTTCTAATTTTCTATCAACCCAAGATAAAAATTCAATTTCACTTCGAATATGACGTCATCATCCGACATTATGTCCTTTGAAAAGGGTTGGAAACTGAAAAGTGGGCCAGCATGTCTCGTCCACGTCTGAAAAGTGGGCCATCATGTCTCGTCCACGTCGGATGATGACGTCATGTTCGAAGTGAAATTGAATTTTTGTCTCGGGTTGATAGAAACTTAGAAGTAGGAGGGCACACGTGATTAAATTAAAAGAATAAGGACGAAACTGAAACTTGACCCACAGTTTTAGGTAGTAAACTGAAATTAATCCATAAAACAATTATTTTCAATGGGCAAAACAAACCCTTCCAACTTTATCTTCTTCTCTTCCCCCTTAGAAATATACTTCTTGATCGGAAAATCCATAGGCATAAATTTTTCTCTAAGAAGGCCCTTCATCTTCCTCCATGTTCTAACATGCTTCTTACCTTGCAGCTTCCTGACTCTTTGTAGTTCATCCCACCAAATAGTAGCAGTGCTCTTGAGCTGAGAGGCAACTTTCTTGACCTGTTTGTGATCTGGAACCTTCATGATCTCAAATAACTTTTCAACCTCATCCAACCAATTTAGAAAGCCCTCCACGTGCATGTGACAGGAAAAATAAGGAAAATCCGCTGTGGTCTTAAAATTCTGATTAGCAATATGATTTTGTCTATTCGTCTCTCTTCCCCCACCTCTGTTGCGGTTGTTGTTTATACTTTCTTCCAACAACCCACAAATTTCTTCTAGCTGAGCAATCATCTCATCAGTCACAGCAGCCATACTAGTACCATCTAGATCTGTTTTGCTAACGAGAGTGTTATAGCACGTTGTTTTGTCACCCATAGATAATCGGAGTAGATAAAAGAGACAGGGGATACCTGCTCTGATACCACTTGATGCAGCGGAACTATCCCGTTGGAATCCACCAACGGCAGCCTTGAATCCACAAGACTAGAATTCTCGAATCCACGAGAAAATCTGGAATCCACCAGAGAAATTGAGTAAACTCAAAGTTTATTAATATCAAAGATCACCTAATACAAAGAAAGATGATGTTTATATAGGCATCAATGACCTAAACAAAATTAAAGTCATAGTCTAACATTGAAACCTAAAAGAATCCAAATTAAAAATAAAACAAATAACCTAAATAAAAGAGTTTTAGAAAGAAAATAAAACTAGCCTAAAAATACTAAATGCCAAATCGGATCATTAATGCGATATTTTCTGACTTAAATCTGATCGGCTCACTATAGTGAGTCTTGTAGATATCGTCGTTCCCATTCCAGAAAGGTATTATGTGCCTCAAACGGATGTTCTGGCCAAAATCTGTTCCGAACTGATTCACAAATCAGAATCTACATTTTCGTGACCCGAAAAGTCTAAAAGATCATCTTATTAAATATTTCAGCTGTTAACAACCTTATTGTACGAGAATTACCTATCTTCACATCAATCTTCTTGATTATTTACCACTTCTTTATTTTTACAATTTTCTGTCTAAATTTGCCCTATTCTTGTCCTACGTCACAAGAAGAACAGATTAAAAGAGCTGGTGCTCGGGAGTTGCGTGAATAGCTGCTGGTGCTCAAGATAGTAAATAGCTTTGTGTTGGGGTTGTTCAGAAAACAATGAAGTTAACAGCGGGGCAACTGGGTCGGCCAAAAGTATAACAATGACACGGACACCTTGGTCCAATGTCCCCATCCTCCTCCTCCTCCTTCTTCTCTCCCTCTCTCTCCTTCTGTTTCCGTGTCCCACCGTCCCATGTCCCCAGCCACCTCCTTCATCCTCCTCCCTCATCGCCTCTCTCTCTCTCTATATTAAAACCCCAGTCTCACTATTTAGCAACACACCCAGATCCCTTATAACCCAAACTCTCTCTCTCTCTCTCTCTCTCTCTCTCAAAGCCTCAAAGTCTCACTTTAGCTTCCATATTTTATTCAGCATTCTTTGTTTTGTTCTTGTTGGAGTTTTACTAGCTATGGAGCTTCAACTGGGTCTCGCTCTTCCAACGACATCCAATAAGAATTTTCCAGTCAAAGGCGGCCTCGACTTGAACATCAACGACTTTCTCTACCATCCTACCTCTATTAGTGACGGCAGCAACAAGAACAAGAAGCGTAGTTTCACCCAAGCTTTTGAACCCAGCAATGCCTCTGCAGCCGTGCCTCGAACGCTGCCTTGGTTGCGTTGGAACAACCAACAACCAAACGACGACGACGACGAAGATGGCACCGAACACAGTTCTCGCTACACCATCATGATCAAGTACGTGAAATTAATTACTAGACATTCCCTCCCTCGGTTCTCCACTTTTTGTACGACTCTCATTGCATTTAACATAAAAAGTCGTATGACTCGCATCCAAAACTAATGTTGTAATTATTTGGTTTTATTATCGATAGAAATGAGGAAGACGGACTGGTGGGTTGGCCGCCCGTTAAGCCATGGAGGAAGGAGACTTGCTTTCACATCCACGGCGACGGCGGCGGTCGTCCTCGGACGGTGAGGGTTAATGGAGGTGGCTTTGTGAAGGTTAAGATGGAGGGAGTAGGGATAGCAAGAAAGATTGACTTGAGCCAATACCAAAATTTCCAAACACTCCTACGAACCTTGATGCACATGTTTGACAAATGTGAGATGGATTCAGACAATTATAAACTCACTTATCAAGACAGGGAGGGAGACTGGCTGCTTGCTCATGATCAAGATTTGCCTTGGAGGTATTTAAAAAACACCTTCTAATTGTATTACAAACTATGTACAGTATTTTCAAGCTGATTTTAGTACTCATCTTTGCAATTTTGGTTATGCAGAAATTTCGTGCGGTCTGTGCAACGTCTCAGATTGATTAAGAGGGGAGACGAATGAAGGATTAGAGGACTACTTTGGGGATCATCAAGATTGACTATTTTGGTGTACCGGTAGCTAAGCTTAGGCAGTACATGGATTCGAGGAACTGATGTAAAATATATATAGTTCATGTAGAGCATTATCCTAGCAAATTAATCATCGGGTAGTATAACATGTCGATCAGCTTTAGCCCACAATTCCACAATAGTACATGTTTGTATGTTTATCTACATTTTCGTGCAAGTTTAGCTTCCTGATTCCCTCCTCGATGTCTTCCTTGGCTTGCTATTCATGATAACAATGCGGCAAAATAACCATAGTCTAAAGAAGACCAACACTTAATACAAGAAATTAAGCTTAATGAAGATGGAGCATACAATCACTAAATGAATCTATCTTGATTAACAAATGTGGACTACTAGGATGGCTACACCGATGGCATGTACGCTAATGTTTTGAGAACATCTATGTCGATCACTTTCAGTTGTCATGATGCAATAGTGCACTGCCAATTACTTATAAAGTAACAGTTTAAGGATTAAGATTTTCTCAATATTTTTCTTTACAGGAGATTTCCAAACATTTTTTTTTCAATCAAGACAAATTTATTAAATAAAAAAAATAGTACATAAGTGGGACATGAAATCAAAAACCCTTTAGAAAAAATAACAAAATCGAAAGACAACCAAAATAAAACTAAAAGCAGAACCAATTACATTAAAGATTAAGACGCACTACGGACGTCCGATTACAGACAGAATAGAGATCTCTTGAATGTTTTTTAGTCTTTACTTTTTTTTTTTTTTTTAGACTTTGGGAGAGACTTAAAAATATTCTTATCTTCTCTACTTGTTTCACTGTCATCAAACCAAGAACACTAGATTCTACCAAAACAATATCATTGTTAATGGTGTCAACCAATATATTATTGCATTCCCCAACTGTCTCTTGCTAATCTGCACTATGCTGCATCTGTGCAGAATCGCAAAACTATTACTGATGGAAATAGTAATATTATCATTACCTGGAGAGCTTTTTGGATCTTTATCATTACCAATTG
Organism: Potentilla sterilis; assembly: GCA_963682095.1. Taxonomy (NCBI): domain Eukaryota; kingdom Viridiplantae; phylum Streptophyta; class Magnoliopsida; order Rosales; family Rosaceae; genus Potentilla; species Potentilla sterilis. The sequence goes on from OY821761.1 coordinate 1,698,343, forward strand.
CATTAAGCTCATGAAGAGGTTCAGTGCCAATATTGTCAGCCCTCCCTAGTAACACTTCTTGCATGGAGCTTGGAAGATTAATTTGCACATCCATGACAAGAATAGAAGCTACTAACGGCGGATTAGTAACCTCCAAATTAGCTTGACTCTCCTCACAAACATAGGAAGGAGACTTATGTGCAAACGAAGGACCCTCCCCTGCATCCTCCTTACTGGTTGCGGTGGTATCAATCATTATAGCTTTCCCATTGGCCACATAAACTTGCTAGTTTCTCCTACGACGCTTCTGAGAGCGATCTCGGCATTTAGGAGCCTCTGCCTCCACCTCCACCGATTCTTGTGGTGCAGACCGAACTCACTTACAATTGTCACTGCATGATCAACATTACCACAATAGAAACAAAGGTCTTGGAGATTTTCATACTCAACCTCCATAACAAACGAATTCTCATTCTTCCTCTTCTTAACAACCAACTCAGACGGTGGAACATTAGAAAAATCAATGTCAATTAAGACCCTAGCATAGAGCCGTAATCTCTGTTGTAGTGTATTAGGATCAACCTTGATAGGCTCACCAATACCACTAGCAATCTCAAAGAGAGTTTTTGTCTCCCAAACCAAAACCTAGATCCCAAAATCTCACCCAAACTTAGAATTTCAAACATTATTTTAATATTCTATTCACCCACATTGCATGCAAGTAAAGTCGGCAATAGTAACAAACCCAATAGTTATAGGTATTCCCACGCCGCAACCTTATTCGTGTGCACCGGGACCGAATACTACGTATAATTCTAAACCGACGGCCACGTCCGGCGGTGAGTTTTAAGTTCACCACCGTCACTGCCGACGCTTCACTCTCCTACTCAATCAACTTCAACCAACCCCTCCTCGCCACGTACCCCCACGAACAATCCCTAGACGCGTGTCGCCTCAGCATTAGTCCCTCTCACAAGTCGCAGACCGACATACCCATAGAGGATTTCGTGTAATCAATCCAAAGAGCGTCCTATGTGCCGCTTCCCTCGGACAGGTGGAGCATTGGCACGTGATCAACTCTATAAGCACGTGATCGTCGTTCCCTTCTATTGTCTCCGAGCTTCTCTCACTCTCCGGCTTTCCCTCAAATCTCTCTGTCTTGGAGGCAATGTGTCAGTAGCCTCCTCTTACTTCAACGACACCAAGCTTGGTAAGTATAGCTAAACTTTCTCCAACAATCTGGATAGCTGTTCTAACTGTTCTGGGTCTATCTTCGTTTGAATTTGAGTTTAGTCTATACTAAATTAGATGAATAGCTTAAATTCATGATCTTGCATAGTAAGTCAAAACTTTTTTGGAACACTTTGAAACTGAACCCAATTGGTTTGGAACCATAGTTTATGTGTTTAGTTGATAAGAATTGCTGTTGAGTGATGCATTAATATGGTGTTTATACCAACCTTATCAATGGAACTAGGTTGTTTGATTCTGTTGTTATACTAGAAATGTTACATAAGCATGTAGATGGAGATAAACCAAATGAATAGATAAACTCAATTGATATTTAGAAACCATATTTGCTCGTGTTTTGGGTACCCCTGCTGGGTCTAGTTCTTTCGATTGGATACTATTTATGAGTAATCGATTGATCAGCAGTTAAAATGATGAGCAGATTAAAACTTGCAGGTCAAAAGCTTGGTGAAAACCAAAGCCATTGATGAGATGGAAGAGAAATCTGTGAAGGGTTTCTGGAAAGGAAGGAATTTTGATATGTATTGATAGGGTAACTTATATGTGGTTTTAACTGAGAGATTTAATGCTTATGTCTTTGGAGATGCTCCCAAAAGCTTCTCAAAGTGACTTTTGATTCCAGAAATCGAAGGCAACATGTTGCTGTGTGCATTAGATACCAGACCTGATAACCAACATGACATTTTCTTCATTCCATGTATTTCACCTTTGTCCAGAATCCTAGTTAGGAATCATGAATCCTAACACTTTTTTTCCCCATATGTCTGAATACGTCCAATTGTTGATTTGCTTGTTCTTTGAATGAGAATATGGTACTTTCTTTCTGGGGTATTCTCCCAAGCCGATTCTAGTATTGCTCATTTAACATGTATGCAAATGTGAGTTACGTTGTTTATTATGGTTTTTGTTTGATTTATGCAGGTCATCAAGATTGTTAGAGCTATGATTGTATTGGTAGTTGAGTTGGGGTAAACATGTTGAAAACTAAATCTCTCATAGTTTTACTTCAAGGCATGGCACCACGACCTCTTCGTCCTACTTCCAGGAGGATTCCTCGCAAGTTATTTTGTCTCTTACTGTTGATATTTGTGCCTGCATGTATATATGGACTGTATGCAGATCACCAGAAACTTACATATTTCTTCCGGCCTCTTTGGGATAAGCCTCCAGCTCCATTCATACAGCTGCCACACTACTATGCAGAAAATATAAGCATGGAACATCTCTGCCGCCTTCATGACTGGTCCCTGCGGGCCACCCCACGCCTTATTTTTGATGCCATCATCTTCAGCAATGAACTAGACTTGCTTGATATCAGGTGGCATGAGCTTGATCCATATGTCACAAAATTTCTAATCATTGAGGCAAATGCTACATTTACAGGAATCCCAAAACCTCTCTACTTTGATTCAAATCGGGACAGGTTTGCCTTTGCTCAGGAAAAAATTGTCCACTATGTCTTTCCTGACACAAGTCTACTCCGAGGTTCACGCACAGACCCCTTCAAACTTGAGAGAATGCAACGTGTAGCTATGAATTTCTTACTTCAGCAAGCAGGGATCTCCTATGGGGATGTCGTCATAATGTCAGACACTGATGAGATCCCTAGCCCGCAGACTTTGAAACTGTTGCAATGGTGTGATGGGATCCCTTTCAAAATGCATCTTGAGCTGAAGCACTACATGTACTCTTTTGAGTTCCCAGTGGACTATAGCAGCTGGCGTGCTTCAGCTCAGATCTACAGCCGAAATACCAAGTACCGGCATACCCGGCAAACTGATGACTTGCTCTGTGATGCAGGATGGCATTGTAGTTTTTGCTTTCGGCACATTGATGACTTTGTGTTCAAGATGACTGCTTACAGCCACGCAGATCGTGTAAGGCGAACAGACTTTCTGGATTATAGAAGAATACAGAGGCTCATTTGTCAAGGAGACGATCTTTTTGATATGTTGCCTGAAGAGTACACATTCAAGGACCTGATCAAAAAGATGGGATCAATTCCCAAATCAGCTTCTGCAGTTCACCTTCCAGCTTATTTGATAAAGAATGCGGACAAATTTAGATTCCTTCTCCCTGGAGGATGTATCAGATAGACTGGTTGCTCTTCAAACTCTTCTAAGGAAAATAGTTATTTTGATCTCGATGTCTCTTAGGAAATCCACATAGTTTACAGTGCAAAATTGTTGAGATTAGGACTTTTATGAATCCTCCTTGACATACTGAACTGACGGACACTCGAATATATACCCCCTTTTATCTCATATATGGTTTGCTTCATCATGACTCAAAAGTGAGATTCTTGTTCTTTGTTTCTCTGATAAAGGGGAATTGAAATATTCCTTTACCAGGAATTTTCCAGATTCCACCGATGTTTCTACTTTCAAGATACTGATTGAGCGGAATCATGCTTTGTTGGGTAGGAAATTGTCTGGCATTTTCCCATATATAGACGTTGAAAGCAGAAGCTTAATATTGAAGAAGAAAATTCAGGAAGTGCTGGACTTTGACATCAAAGAATAAATTCCATTTCTTCACTTTCACATTAGCATATAAATTTTACCCAAAACTGTAAACATAGTAATATTATTGGGGAGGAACTAGTAAACAAGGAGCAGAATTTGTTTGAACTTATAGCAGCTCACTCTGGAAGCTAAATTTCTAGCTCGCAAAACCAATAAAAATATCTCGACCAAACTTGAAGTTGATGTATATTGGCTTTTCTTTAACTATTCATCTTTATGTGTAACAATTACAGTGTCTGTGAATGCAACATGTTTGGATTTCGGGTTAACGAAACAATGTTGTGCTTGCCCTTCCTCAAGGTTTCACCGGCAACGCTTACGTCCTGGCTAAATTGTTCTCAATTACCCCAACGATTTTCTCGAACAATATATCTCGTTTACTCACACAAAGCCATGTCCAACACTAATCTTCCTCGCCAGTCGCGACAAGGGCCGAAGAAGCTTCAATTGGTAGATGGCGATGGCTTCTCGATGTGCCTTGATGTTGCACGAATTGCTGTAAATTTATCTTTTGAAATGTCTGTGAGAGGGAACCCTAATGACCAATGTAACTTGCTAGTCATATTCTCTTCATTTTTATATTGAGAACAAGAATTACCATGCGTGTTAGGAAAAATATTGATTAATGTTGTAGCAAAGATGACAGTAATTCTTGTTGCGAAAATGGCACAGTTAAACACCATATTTTATATTTCCCTGATCGACATGACTAGTTAGTACTTTATTGTACCTGAACACATAACAGAATGATCCTCACCTGCAGAAACACTACAGACCAGAATAACTACTTTCCCTAGAAAAGTTAGAAGAGCTACCATTCTCTCTGACACAGCCTCCAGGTAGAAGGAACCTGAACTTGTCGGCATTTTTTATCAAATAAGCGGGAAGGTTAATTGCCGAAGCTGATTTGGGAATCGATCCCATCTTGTTGATCACTTCCTTGAATGTGTACCCTTCAGGCAACATATCGAAAAGATCGTCCCCTTGGCAAATGAGCTTCTGTATTCTTTCGTAGTCCAGAAAATCTCTTCGCCACACACGGTCTGCGTGGCTATAAGCACTCATCTTGAACACAAACTCCTCAATGTGCCGAAAGCAAAAACTACAATGCCATCCCGCATCAGCAAGTAGCTCATCAGTTTGCCTTGAATGCATATACCTGGTATTCGGGTTGTAGATAGTAGCTGCAGTCTTCCAGATGCTGTCCATTGGGAACTCAAATGAATACAGGTAATGTTTCATCTCAAAATGCAATTTAGAAGGGATACCATCACACCATCGCAACAGATTCAAAGTCTTCGGATTAGGGATCTCATCAGTATCCGCCATTATCAAGATATCACCATTGGAAATCCCTGCCTGCCGAAGTAACTCATCCATAGCTGCACGTTGCATTCTCTCATATTTGAAGGGGTTTGCATGTGAATCTCCACTTCGAGCTGTGCCAGGAAAGACATAGTGCACAACTTTTTCCTCAGCAAAGGAAAACCTGTTCCGATTTGTGGCAAAGAAGACAGGTTTTGGGATTCCAGTGAAAGTAGTATTTCCCTCGATGATTACAAATTTTGTGACATACGGATAAAGTTCATGCCACCTGATGTCAAGCAAGTCTAGCTCATTGCTGAAGATGATGGCATCAAAAATACGGCGTGGGGTGGCACGCACGGACCAGCCATGAAGACGGCAGAGATGGTCCATGCTTACATTTTCTGCATAGTAGTGAGGCAACCAGGTGAATGGAGCTGGCGGCGTATCCCAAAGTGGCCGCAAGAAATATGTAACTTTCCGGTAATCTGTATAGAATCCTAATATACATGCAGGCACCAATATCAACAGTAGGAGATAAAAGAAGTTGCGGGGAGTCCGTCTGGAAGTAGGACGAAGAGATCGTGGTGCCATGCCGTGAAGGATATTATTTTTCTTTTTGAAAGTATGACCGGGTGGTGCTGCCATCAAGCCTTGATCAACTAGAGAAACCGCATAACCCATAGCGGGACGTGGTGCCTATACCCCAGATTAGAGAACGCATAAAGACAACTTCCTGAAAATTATACCAGATCGAGGTTTAGTCCTTTTTGCCCCAACTCAACTACCAAAAAAAAATCAAACAATCTTGATCTGACCTTTATAATATCGACGAAAATCATGATAAACAATGTGCCTCACCCTTGCACAAAATGTAATTGTAGAATCACATATCTGCTTGGTTCTCGTATGAAAACTTTAAGTCAATTCTTGAGTGTGATTTTTGTAAATTAAGTTCTTTTAAAATGGATCAAGAAAAATCATGACTATATACCATGAGGCATCGATCAGTGCAATAGACTGTCAAGCAGTATATGAAACAGCAACCAGTTCTCTCTAGATAATTCAGGGGCTAAGATGCATTCCAGAAATTCAAATCCTAAATTCAGAAATCAAACTCATAAAATCTCTTGGACGTTAGAAGGAAAATTAAACCAGTACGAGAGACATATACCTCCGAAGTCCGCGGGTACAAGAGGGCAAAGGAGGACGGCAAACCCTAAGATGGCAGAAAGTCTTGTCTTTGAGACGGAATGCTCAGTCTTATAAGATCAAGAAAGTGGATATAGACAAAACTTAGTAGCTTTGTAATAAACGGCCAGTGCGGCTATCCTCAAGTCTTATATATTTTTAGGTTTTATTAGTGTATGACTTATATTGGGCTTAATTCTTACAAGAATATTGGGCTTAAATAAAGTGTAGCACACAAAATTTCGCTGGGTGTAGTTAGAGAATTTATGAAATTACTAAGTTTAAAAAGTCATTCTTAGATATTTACCGGGTAGAAACACTCAATCTTAATAGTAACACAATAATGATCGTCACCGGAAACAAGATCAATATATAGCTTGTTAACCAGTTCTTTCATACATATCAAATTCGAAAAGTAAATTAATTCTCTCACAAATTATAGAAGTCGTAAACTCATCAACTTTGTACTTTAGAACTAATTGGATTTCCTAAGAGACACTAAGGTCAGAATAGGTGCCTAATTCCTTGGAAAAGCTAGAAGAGCTACCAGTCTCTCTGATACAACGTCCAGGAAGAAGAAACCTAAGCCTGTCCGCATTCTTTATCAAATAATTAAGCAGGAAGGCTTATTGCAGAAGTTGATTTTGGCATCGATCCTAGCTTCATGATCAAGTCCTTGAATGTGTACGCTTCAGAGTTCAGACAACATATCGAAAAGATATCGTCTCCTTGACAAATGAGCCTCTGTATTCTTCTGTGATCCAGAAAATCTCTCCGCCTCACACGATCTGCATGGCTATAAGCTTTCATCTTGAATACAAAGTCATCAATGTGCCGAAAGCAAAAACTACAATGCCATCCCGCATCAGAGAGCTGGTCATCGGTTACCCTCGAATGCGTGTACTTAGTATTCGAGTTGTAAATCTGAGCTGTAGCCCACCAGCTGCTATAGTCCACTGGAAACTCAAATGAGTACATGTGGTACTTCAGCTCAAGATGCATTTTAGGAGGGAGCTCATCACACCATTGCAACAGTTCCATAACCTTCGTGCTAGGGATCTCATCAGTATCTGACATTATTACGGCATCGCCATCAGAAATCCCTGCCCGTCGAAGTAAAGCATCCATTGCTTCACGTTGCTTTCTCTTATATTTAAAGGGGTCTGCATGGGAGTCTCCACTTCGAGTTGTGCCGAGAAATACATAGTGGACAATCTTTTCCTCGACGAAGGCAAACCTATTCCGATTTGATTCATTTGAAGCAAAGAAGAGAGGTTTTGGGAATCCAGTGAAGTAGTATTCGCCTCCATGATTAAATTTTTTGTGACATATGGATCAAGTTCGTGCCACCTGTCCACCTGATGTCAAGCAAGTCTAACTCAGGGACGGATCTTAGTGCATTAAACCTTGGGTTGTAGCCTAGAGAACTTTTATCACACCATTCTAATTAAGTAGCTTAATCATTCTAAATCTCATATGCTATAGATATTTAACCATACAATAGCAGTAAAGTCTCCTCATAAATTAAGCAAAAACCAATTCAAATAAATCTCTTGCTAATAAGAAAATAAATTCAGAAAGTTACTTGATTAAATCGGCACCCAAAAGAAGGGAATAACAAAGTCTCATTAGGAAAATAAAACTCTTATATGTACTTCTTTTATTATTCAGTGTACCTACAATATTTAATTAAATTCATGGATCCAATTGAATTATTAACGATTATTCAATCTTCAATGATTAAACATTCATATTCTCGATTAAGATTGATATGATCTTGTTTTAATTAGTTGAATTTAATTGTACAAAATTTTATTTAATATATCTACTTATATAGTTCTGAATTTCATCAAACTAATAAAAATTCAGCTCAATCTACTTTGAAATCTTAACTCCGTCCCTAGTCTAATGAAATTGATGGCATAAAAAATACGACGTGGGGTGGCACGCACGGACCAGCCATGAAGATGGCAGAGATGGTCCATGCTTACATTTTCTGCATAGTAGTGTGTCAGCCGAGTGAACGGAGCTGGAGGCTTATCCCATAGTGGCCGGAGGAGACATGTAACTTTCCGGTAATCCAGACCTGTATAAAGTCCAAATATACATGCATGCACCAAAATCAAAGAAATCAGAGATAAAAGAAGTTGCGTGGAGTCCGTCTTGAAGTAAGACGAAGATGTCGTGGTGCAATGCCATGAAAGAAGATCGATTAGGAAACCAGGAAAGGTTTGAAGTGAGATTCTTGAAGAAACATGCCCTTTGCTCGATCAGTTTTTACGTAGTGCACTGTGCTTCTCTGATAAAATAAACTTGAAATAGTCCTTCACCACTTGTAATAAGTCAGTGAATTGAACGATTCATATTCCCTATAGTATGCCTAATTCCAATTGAATCTATAACTAGGGTTAATTCTAATTTTAGTTATGAATGCATTATAGCAAGTAAAACTGTACGTGCTACAACCCTGTGAACATGTACTTTATTAATTTTGAGACCATAAATGTTGGAATTTTGGAGGTGATTTTAGTTGGCCTACTCTTTCGATTCTTCTTCAATAATCTTTGGACAAAATACTGGTCACTTTTCCAACTTTGAGAAACTCGACAGTTTAGTCCTCGTGGTTTCAATTTCAACAAAACACTCCTTTAACTTTCCAATTTCCAGCAATTTAGTCATTCATTTAACTCTCCATCCAAATTGGTTGTCATCTAGGTGACGTGGCCACATGATCTAGTTGATTTGGAATGAAAAAAAATGCCAACTCAGCTCAATTATGGAGAGTTAACGGAATGACCAAATTGTAGGAAATTGGAAAGTTAGAGGAGTGTTCTGTTAAAATTGAAACCACGATAACTAAACTGTCGAGTCTCTCAAAGTTAGAAGAGTGACCAGTAATTTGTCAATAATCTTTCAATGGTTATGAATTCTGTGCCAACCATAATTATTGACTAATATTCTTAGGCGTTGTGTTATTTTAACCTAGTGGTCTTGGTCTATGCTTCAATTTATTATTTATAATAGGGTCATGTTATTGTGATTGACTCTGAAAGTTGAGGCAACTATACCTCCACCTATAGTACACGTACATTTCAGTCACCATCAAATCCTGTAAACGATTATGCATGCTTTTCTAAGATGTGAGTTGAAAACAGAAGGAACTCACTCAGCGCGGAAGTACTCGTGGCACACGAAACACTTAACTCATCAAAAACTTTAGATAAGTTTGTAAATAATGATGTTACGTGTACTTATGAAATCATAGTCACTGAGCCAACATATCACGTGACACGACTATTCTTTTGTATGGCACCTGGTTGATCCCGGTTGGAAGAGAAACATAGATTTTGTAATGGGTGCATTTCTTCACTACTAAAGAGAATGCATAATAAGGACATATTTGGCAAAGATTAATTCTCTTGTATTGATTTTGACATTGATGAAAGAGTTAAACCTAAGTCCTACCCACACCCTTATAAACCATAGCTTAATTATGATAGTATTAACAAGAGCAACTTTCTTGTCAAATCAAGAAAAGTGCGATTGAGGAAAACAAAAACAAAAACAAAAAAAGAACAAGGCACTGTATAAGTAAAGAAACACAGATCAAACATATACATGACAAGAGTTGCAGCCTGTAGTTGTAGGTGTAGGTACCACCAATGCAATACTGAAGCATCCAAGAAAATTCCATGGAAAATGACATTAGCTATATGGACAAATTGTATAAAAGAGACCTGGTCCTGCTAGCATGCTTCTGATTTTGAATCATACCAAAGCTTATTGCTAGGTACTATTCTCTTGCATTTCCCCGACTGTCATATTATATTGTTAATTTATAGGATTAGTATTGTTTTGGATTTTTTAAATAAAATGGATATGACATTTGAAAGTAAACTCTTATTTAACGGTTAACAGGTTCTATTGTATTTAATGATAGATTTCAGAGTGTCAGCGGTTACAATCTCTTTCACATATTTAACATATAAATAATGGTTTAAAATGTTTAGCCGTTTATTGTACGTTACTCAATTTCTCTATAAAAAGAGAAATTTTTATTAATACTCTATAAAAAGACCGAGAGTGAATTTACATTACATAAGAGAAGGTTCTTTATAATGTTAGATAGCAAACTTATACATATATAAACTACCAACTCCTCACATTCACAACTACTACTCAACAAGAACTACAAAACCAAGTATGAAACTAAGAGCATCTGCACCGGCGAGCAAGATGCCGAGCAAGAGCACGAGCAGCTGGTGGGACCGGCCAAGGTGCTCGAGCAAGGTGCTCAAACAGCACGCACCGGGGTCGAAAACGGCGAGCAAGATGCCGAGCAGTCAACGAGTCAAACTGCTCGAGCGAAGGCTCGAGCAAAGTTTGCTCCGATGCTTGCTCGAGCAGCTGGTGGGGCCGGGCTCCGTTTTCTTTGGCTTTTCGGACGTTGGAGAGGCACAAAAGCTCGTGGCCGGCACGTTCGAGCACTAGCACGAACCGGAGGTGAAGCCGAGCGCCGCACTCGACGGTGGCCGTGGCTCCCGAGATTTGCCGCACCTCCCACATCAAGAAAATGCCCCTGAGACTGGTCCCAAATGAAAGAGCACCTTGAGCCCATCATTTTGGTGGGTGGCACGTCGGCTGGAGTGGCCGGACGGCGGCGAACGGAAGCCGGGAAGATACGGCAGAAAACGGCGGGAAAAAATGGGGAAGAAGATGAACAGTAACCTTTTTAAAATGAGCCAATGTCAGGCTGCCACGTGGCAGTCTGACCGGTCAAAAAAAAAGGGGCAACTCAATCTGGGCCTTCCATTTCAATCTGAAATTTTGATCCGACGGTCAGAATTCAAAGACAACGGCTACAATTTGATCAGAACGGAAATAAACCAAAAAAATAGTAAAAAAATCCCAAAAATTTCAAAACTCTCCCAAAAATTTTCTTATAAATACTATTTCAATTTTTAATCAACTCACACCAATTTGTTCGAGAAATAAAAAAATTATTTATTAAGATGAAATAGAAATACATATTAAAATTAACACACATACTTAAATTGAACACAAGCTTAATAATTAAACTCAAACGGATTCAAAAGCACATAATAACCCAAAAGGAAAACCTACCCCAACATAACAGATATCGTGGGCCTCTGTCAGCGCCACCAGATGACTAGTTCAAGGCATATACTAACGTGTCAATTATCTATTAATCGGAAAGCTTATCGAAAATCTTGGATAATATCGAGTCGATAATGATACGTGACACATTATTATTGGTGGTTAATCTATCCGGTAAAAAAAAATTTAATCATTTCACAACAAGACAAAACTGAGTTGCTCAAGCAAATTGTTAATGGGTGTGTGAAAAAATCGATTTGGGTGGAGCAAAATTTGATTTCCATTTGCTTGAGCAAAATTTGCTCCTGGGCCCACCAGGTGCTTGAGCAAGACCATTTCATGGGTGCGGATGCTCTAAGCAAAGAGCCATAGCTTAAATTGGAAACTGCAAATTTAAAAAATGAGAAAAGGAATTTCCTAAATGGACCGAATAATTGATGTGGTAGAAAGTAGAAAGTAAATGAGAAAGAAAGAAAGTAGGAGGTAAATGATGGCATACCAGAATTGGGGGTGGGGGTGCGGGTGGGGGTGTGTTTTCCAAGGAGACTCACCTTACAATCAGTGCAGGGGCATGCACGGGATAGCAACCCCTGCTTTTTCTAGATAAATACAAAGTGATCTGATTAGAACCGTTTAAAATGTCTTTCGTCAGAGTGAATTGACGTGTGGTTATTAACATCCCACGTGAAAACGACTCCAACTTAAAATATCGTGAGATGCGATACGATAAGCGATAAATTGGGAGTCATTGGAAGACTTTTCCTTTTTGGCACTTTATTCTATTTATTCCTAACAACAGGCATTTGAGTTCAGCACGCATTCATGTGCCCTTTCGAAAAAAATAAAGAAATTAAAAATAGAAAGTTGCTGTCCACATTTAAGAAAATTAAAATAACAATCATGAGGTTGAAATTGGTTTTTATTTATGACCCCTCAATCGAGTATATATGAAGTCACCGTAACTCAAATAGTGAACAAAGTAAATTAGCTTAATTTACTTTATTAGTATGATTTTACTTAACACTCGTATTCGAGAAGAATTTAATTTATAGACCTACTATATGGCAAAAGTAAAAAATACATTCGGATGTTAAAAAATAGGAATCATCATCAAATCTCATAATATAAAGACATTTGAGTTTGTGTACAATATTAAGAGTGAATACATGCACTCTGTCTCAAACTTTCTATAAAAGATAATAATTAATAAAATAAATAAATTGGCTAGTAGAATGATTAGAAATAAAGTAGCCAACTCTCTAACAGCTTTGAACGAAAAATTGGGGCAATATTGACCTCTATTGTCATGAAAAAATTTATTGACAGGTTCCATGACCAAGACCTCAAAAGGGTGAAATAGTAAGAGACAAGAAAGAAGAAAAAGATGAAAAAGAAGAAAAAGAGTAGAGTAGAGACGATTTAAGTGCAATTAATTTATTTTATTTTTATTCTTATAATTTTATATTGAAAAAGATTATCATACAATTTTAATCGGTAATATATTTTATGGAGTCAAACACAATATGTGTTGAATACAGTGTAAAGAAACAAATAAAAAATTACAGAGCGATATATGTATTGGAACAACAACATATAAGTTGGCTTCCCGCATAACCTGACGAAAGAATATTCAACATTTTTATCGATTAATTACACATTTCACACCAAAATTTACATCAATCTATAATTATTTTTTCATTTACGATAATAAAAATATTTCTTTATAGTCATATAAATATTTAAAATTCACGAAAATGTATATATTATAAATTTGTGTATTACAATCTAAATATGGAAAAAGTTGTCCAAAACTTCTCTTACAGTCTTGCCCAATAGAGATGGAAATTAACCTCAGTAAATAGTAAAAAAATAGACTTTTAGTAATTGAAAATTGACCTCAATTCAACTCTCTTGGAGAAACCCGCATATCCAGGCGAAAATAAATCCAAATGTAGCGTTACAAGAACCGTATAACCCGATCGACTTATCACCCATTAAAATCGACCCTCGTTGCTCTTACTCATAAGCGCACGGACTTATCACAGAGCCTATCACCCCGAGTCATATCGTCTCGTTTTCTCTCCCACGCTATTTAATTTGTCTGCTACCATTTTCTCTCTCTTTCTCTCTTTCCCCAAATCCCTAATCCTTCTGCTTCTTCTTCTTCTTCTTCCTTCTTCTTCGTATAAATACTCGAGCTCCTCAACACCAAAGCGAAGAAAGCTAGAGAGAGAAAACTAGACCGAGAAGAAGAAGAAGAAGAAGCTCTCAAACCCTCCGATCTGAGCCGTCGATTTCATTCCAGGTAACCTCCTCCTTCTCATTTCTCGCTTCGATTCTCCGAACCGCCGCGAATTTTTTTAATTTTTTAATTTTTAATTTTTTGATTTTCAGAGCTGTGTTGATTTCTTCGTTGTTTAGATTGGTGTAGGGGTTTATGCGGCGTCGTATTGGTGAAATTGAAGCGTGAAGGTTCTAGATCTTTGACTGAATTAGGGCTTGGCAGAGACGAAGATGTCCTCGCTGAGCAGAGAGCTCGTTTTTCTCATACTTCAGTTTCTGGATGAAGAGAAATTCAAAGAGAGTGTTCACAAGTATGTTCAATCTTTTTTTCCTGTTGCTTTTGTCACTTTGTGAATTTTTACATGGTTATAATTTTTTTACTTTGTAAATTTGATTTTTTACTGTGGTTGTGGTTGTGGCTGTGGCTGTGGAGGTTGGAGCAAGAGTCGGGGTTTTTCTTCAACATGAGGTACTTTGAGGACATGGTGACGAATGGAGAGTGGGAGGAGGTGGAGAAGTACTTGTCGGGTTTCACTAAGGTGGATGATAATCGATACTCGATGAAGATCTTTTTCGAGATACGCAAGCAGAAGTACCTTGAAGCTTTAGACAAGTAGGTGTTGAGATTATTTTTCGCAATGTTTGATTAGCTGTAATCGAGTTTAAAAGTTATTTGGATGGATTTTTTGATTGAAATTTGGATTAATGTAGGAGGGATCGGGCGAAAGCTGTGGATATTTTAGTGAAGGACTTGAAAGTGTTTGCCTCATTCAATGAGGAACTATTTAAGGAAATTACGCAGCTGCTGACTCTGGATAACTTTAGGTGAGAGGAGGAATTGTCTTGTAGTGTTGTTGTTTTGCTAGCCTGGGTTTTGTGTCTGATGTTTGTTGTTTTCTGTCGTGCATTTCTTTTTCAGGGATAATGAGCAGTTGTCTAAATATGGTGATACGAAGTCTGCGAGGGGTATAATGCTTGCTGAACTGAAAAAGTTAATAGAGGCGAACCCATTGTTTCGCGACAAACTTCAATTTCCTACCCTGAAAAGCTCGAGGTTGCGGACTCTTATCAATCAGAGGTACTTTAGAAGCTCCTTCCTCATAGGTCTGAGACTTGATACAGTTTTCCCCTTATTTGATTTTACATGGACTACACTTTTGTGACATTACATTGCAGCTTAAACTGGCAGCACCAGCTTTGTAAGAATCCAAGGCCTAACCCTGACATAAAGACCCTATTCGTAGACCATAGCTGTGGACAACCGAATGGTGCCAGGGCTCCATCCCCCGTTACTAATCATTTAATGGGGGCAGTCCCAAAGACGGGGGGTTTCCCACCACTTGGTGCGCATGGGGTAAGTTAAACAACAGTATATTTTTCCTCTGGTAGTAAGTGATCTACAAGTTGAAGTTTGACTGTGTGTATATGCATGTAGCCATTTCAGCCCACACCTGCTGCGCTTCCAACTTCTCTTGCCGGATGGATGGCCAACCCTTCACCTGTGCCTCATCCTTCTGCTTCTGCTGGACCTATTGGTATGGCTGCAGCTAACAATCCAGGTACTGTAATATTACTGGCTGATTCTAGATTAGTGGCTAGCTATATGGAAACTTGTCCATTGTTGGTGTATTCTAAAATTCATCTGCACATGTCGAAAACATGCATTATAATCAAATTTGCTTTCCATCTCTGATAGAATCTCTCCTCTTCTTCCATTTCAGGTACTTGTTAGGTTTTCCCTTGGCTTGAGAGCATGGAATTTGATTACTCTGCATGGTTACTTGGATGCATTGTCTTTGTTTGAAATATTGATGACCAATTCGATTTCTTTTACTTTTCAATTTAACATGGGATTCTTTTTCGCTATATTTATATATTTGATATCCCAAGTGATTTTAATATTTTAGTTTCATTACAAATTTTACTTATCATGATAGGAGCCCTATTAAAGCGCCCTAGAACTCCTCCTATTAATAACCCAGCAATGGACTATCAAACAGCAGATTCTGAACATGTGCTGAAGAGATCAAGACTTTTCGGAGTAACAGAGGAGGTATAAATCTTGACCGCTAATTATTATGATTTACCAGTGGAAGTCCAAGATTATTAAATTTGAACATTTCCTTATTTTTGATGCACGTTATCTGGACAGTATTCATTCATCACAAAATTCTTTGATTTTTATTTTTATTGCTCTATACATTCCTAAACCATTGTAGCTGTGTAGTCCTGCGTTAGATGATCTGTAGTTGCAAGTTGATCTAAAAAAATGTAATTGGTCATGTTTAAACTTGTTATTTTATGCAATTGGTCTTCTATTAACTTTAATTGCAACAGGCCAATAATCTGCCAGTAAATGTTCTGCCGGTTGCTTATCCTAACCAGAGCCATGGTCAGAGTTCCTACTCTACTGATGACTTGCCCAGGAATGTAGTAATGACAATAAGTCCAGGTTCAGCTGTGAAGAGTATGGATTTCCATCCAGTGCAACAAATTCTACTACTTGGTAAGGAACTATTCAGGAAGAGAGCTGATCTTACTCTGAGCAAATTATTCCTTTTGATTTTTTTTTTCAAGGTCCAATTTTAGCTTTCCGTTTATTGATAACTGATAAGTGATTCCGTTCTTTCAGTTGGAACAAATATGGGTGATGTCATGATATATGAATTACCAAGCCATGAAAGAATTGCTATTAGGAACTTCAAAGCCTGGGACCTTGCCCAATGTTCAGTGGCTCTGCAGGTTTGATTTTCAATTTAGTATTGAACTGTGATTCAGTATCATGTGTATGCCTGTTGGAGTCATTCTTGTGAGTGAACTTGTGCCTTATTATTTGACAGGCAACTTTGGCCAATGATTATACAGCATCAATCAACCGTGTGGTATGGAGTCCTGATGGCACTCTTTTTGGTAAGTTTTAGTGTGTTGTTTATGTATTGTTTATTCGCAATTTGTAAAGGTGACCTTAGTAAAAATTACTCTTTACTAAGTATTTTTTTTCAAGTATATAAGAATGTTAACTCAGGTTTATACTACAGGTGTTGCATACTCTAAGCATATAGTTCACATATACTCCTATCATGGTGGTGATGATTTAAGAAATCACCTAGAGGTTTGTCCATCTAACAATCCCTTTTAATCTAGTTCTCTCTTAAAATACCTTCTTTTTTATGTTGTTATTTCCATTTCTTTTTCCTGATATCTTAATACGTATGGGATAAAGATTGACTTATGCACTGGTGTTTCTTGTTTTCAGATCGAGGCACATGATGGCAGTGTTAATGATCTTGCTTTCTCATATCCAAACAAACAGCTCTGTGTTGTGACTTGTGGCGAGGATAGGGTTATAAAGGTATGTGACTTGCGCTACTTTAGTCTTTCTGCAGGTTCAATGGCATTAATACATATGTTCAATATTTTGCAGGTGTGGGATGCTGTCACTGGGGCTAAGCAGCATACATTTGAGGGCCACGAAGCACCTGTATACTCTGTGTGCCCGCATCACAAGGAGAGTATTCAGGTAATGTTCATTTCAATTATCATGTTGATATAATGTAGCATGATGAACTTGCTATTTTCTTTGGGCTTATCTCCGCTATATGTGTGCACACTACTTTCCACTCTTTGGGTTGAACAGATTGTAGAAGCTACTCGAAGGCATATAAATTCGGGATATGAGTAGATAAATACGAACCTTTTGTACAGATGTGATTGATTCTTATTAGTATTCTAAAGTTAGTTTCATGTTTAATAAATTATTCGATTTTGATAGTTTTGTGTCTAAGTTCTAAATTTCTAATATCCTGCTTTGTTTCTGTTTTCAGTTTATTTTCTCGACAGCAACTGATGGAAAAATAAAGGCATGGCTGTATGATAATATGGGTTCAAGAGTTGACTATGATGCGCCAGGACATTCTTCTACCACAATGGCATACAGTGCTGATGGAACAAGGTAGGCATAATTTTTGAATGATTTACAGTTTCTTTCTTTAGTGATGTGATGTGATGTTTGGTTTTCTTATATATAAAATTCTGACGGACTCTTATCTATAATCTCTGAACACACAGGCTATTCTCATGTGGGACAAATAAAGAAGGGGATTCATACTTGGTGGAATGGAATGAAAGTGAAGGAGCTGTGAAGCGTACCTACCATGGTCTTGGGAAGCGGACTGTTGGGGTTGTGCAGTTTGATACCACAAAGAATCGATTCTTGGCTACTGGTGATGAATTTATGGTTAAATTCTGGGACATGGACAATGTTAACCTTTTGACTAGTACAGATGCAGATGGCGGACTGCCGGTAAGCATTTCATTACGTTTATTTATTTATTTTTTCAATAAACTCATTCTTTTGCAACTAATGTTGGTCTTAAAATTCTTCAGGCTTCTCCTTCTATTAGATTTAACAAAGAAGGGATACTGTTAGCTGTCTCAACAAATGACAATGGTATTAAAATTTTAGCAAATTCAGATGGAATTAGGTTGCTAAGAACAGTGGAGAGTCGCACATATGATGCTTCTAGAGCTGCTTCTGTGGCTGTTGTGAAGGTCAAGTTTTTTTTATTTTGTTTGTTTGTATTTTTGCTTCTTTTTTTTTCATATCTTCTGATTATTTGGCTTCTTTGGTAGTGTTCACGATGTGTTTCTGCTTGGTTAATATGCAGGCTCCGGCAATA
This sequence comes from Potentilla sterilis, assembly GCA_963682095.1. Taxonomy (NCBI): domain Eukaryota; kingdom Viridiplantae; phylum Streptophyta; class Magnoliopsida; order Rosales; family Rosaceae; genus Potentilla; species Potentilla sterilis. The sequence continues at coordinate 1,716,674 of OY821761.1, forward strand.
GGAACATTTGGGTCATCTAACATTACTGTTGGAACAAGCATTGGAGATCGAGCAGCTCCAGTGCCAGCCATGGTTGGACTGGTGAGTGTCATGATTATCCCTGATGCACTAAAATCTTAGTAGAAAACCATATAAACCAATACTAATGGAGAAAGTAGATAATCTGGACATTTGAACCTGGTCATAATATGTATTTTAACCAGATGAACTGCTTTCGAAGCAAATTTGCAGTTGTTTTTAATGGTAGAAAGAAGTGTTAGTATGTTCAATGGTTTATATTTCTTCCTGTTTGGAATTTTTGTAGAACAATGACTGTCGAAGTTTGGCTGATGTGAAACCTAGAATTGTTGATGAGTCTGTAGAGAAATCCAGGATCTGGAAGCTGACTGAAATCAATGAACCATCTCAATGCCGGTCTCTGAGGCTTCCTGATAATTTAACTGCAATGAGGGTATTGATTCTGTTTTTGTCTTAAGCTGTTCAATTTACATATTGCATAACCTGACATAATTGTTATTGCAGGTTTCCAGGTTAATTTACACAAATTCAGGACTTGCCATATTGGCATTATCATCTAATGCTGTACACAAGCTCTGGAAATGGCAAAGAAATGACCGGACCGCGATAGGGAAGGTATATAATGTTAATAGATGGTTGCATTTAATATTTTGTGCATGCCCTGAAGCTTGTGACTCAAAGAGTTTTGTCTCTCGTAGGCCACAGCTAGTATTGTACCACAACTTTGGCAACCGGCAAGTGGTATACTGATGACTAACGATATAAGTGATACAAACCCTGAAGATGCTGTTCCATGCTTTGCACTTTCTAAGAACGACTCTTACGTTATGTCAGCTTCAGGGGGGAAAATATCCCTGTTTAATATGATGACATTTAAGGTATGGGTGGTTGCCAATCTATCTCTTATTCGTCATGTAAAGTGTGCTGGCTGGTGGATTATGATAAGAAACTGAAGTGCATCATGTTTGGATTGTGCATGCTATGCATAAGATATAACTAACTGATCTGCCCTCCCACTCCTACGGGGGGCGGGCTGAGCACTTTGGGGGTGGTAATAGAATCAGTCTCTCTTGAAATTGTTAATACTCTATTTGCTTGTAGTGGGATGTAGGTCGCTTGCTTAGGATTCCCAAACCATCAGTCGCTTGTAGTTGGATGTAGCTCGCTTGTAGTGGACAATGACAATATTATGCATGTCTATGTTATAATCCTGTTACATGATCTGATTTGCAGACGATGACAACATTCATGCCTCCACCCCCAGCTGCCACATATCTGGCATTTCACCCCCAAGACAATAATATCATCGCCATCGGCATGGAAGACTCGTCCATCCAAATTTACAATGTTCGCGTTGATGAGGTATTTATTACGTGAACTATAGATATTTTTTGTTACTCGGTTATGATTGCAGCAACATGGAATTATTAACAAAGTAGAAATGCTCTCCTTTTACAGGTTAAAACTAAGCTAAAAGGTCATCAGAAAAGAATAACGGGCCTGGCCTTCTCACATGTTCTTAATGTGCTTGTATCCTCGGGAGCTGATTCTCAGGTATTAATGTAGACATTTTGGGTGTGTATGTGCATTTCAGTATATTACTGCTATGGTGTCAGGAGAAGCTTTTATCAGAATAAGCCACGCCAAAAGGATTAGAGATAGTTTCTAAATATTTTCTAGGTCTACATTGTAGAGAACTGATTCTGTGGCATTTCACACCAACCATTGAAACCATTTCATTATTTTAAACTTGACAGCCTGAAATTGTTCTTCTATAATGCATACCACCAAGATATGGTCATGTGGCTATCCGTCCTTTGTCCCATATCTCAGCCAAATTTTTTGTTATTATTGGCTCCCTTCCATTTCACTTCTTCACTGAAGTTACTATCTCTTTGCTTAATTAAGAAAAACATGATTAGCTTCACTAGCTTTTGGAAGTCTTCAACGCCTTCATTTCTGTTCTCTGCAGTTGTGTGTTTGGAACACAGATGGATGGGAAAGGCAAGCTAGTAAATTCCTTCAGATTCCAAATGGGCGAGCTTCTGCCCCTCCTGCTGATACTCGGGTTCAGTTCCACTTGGATCAGATACACTTGCTGGCAGTTCATGATACACAGATAGCCATTTATGAAGCACCAAAATTAGAATGCCTTAAGCAGGTGAATGTTTCTCTTTTTAACCCCACCCCACCCTCCACCAACCCCCCAACAACAAGTAATATTCTTTTGGTGTGTGGTTTTAGGCTTTGATTACTGTTGATGATATTGATGGAAAGGTGTTTCTTTTATAGTCGGTCCCTCGAGAAGCTAGTGGTACAATTACACATGCTGCTTATTCCTGTGATAGCCAGTCGATTTATGTTAGCTTTCAAGATGGAAGTGTGGAGGTTCTCACAGCTACAACTCTTAGATTGAGATGCCGAATATTACCAGCTGCTTATTTACCTCCGAATCCAAGGTAAATGCCTCGTCAGTATGATGACATTGTCAATATCATTTTTTCAGACTTCTTTTTCTGATTGGATACTTGTGGTCTTTATCTGGTGCGAATGACATCTCTTAACAACAAAATTTTAACAGCTTAAGAGTTTATCCTCTCGTTGTTGCGGCACATCCATCGGATCCCAATCAGTTTGCACTAGGACTTACAGATGGTGGAGTGCATGTACTTGAGCCATTAGAATCAGAAGGAAAATGGGGCACCTCCCCTCCAACTGAAAATGGTGCTGGGCCTAGCACCACATCCGGAGCAGTAGGTTCAGATCAACATCAAAGGTGAAATTTTCATGTGCATCCTTCACCAACAGACTTCGAGTGTATGTATCAATCCGTGTGCCCTTTCCTGGTCTCACCATATTTATTTATTTTTTTCGTGGGGAAGCTGCGGATATAGGAATTTATAGTTTTAGGATACTTGAATTAACCCGGTAGAATTGGTTATAGTTGCATCTGAAAGTAGGTTCTGTGAGGCAATTTCCCTCATTTAGGATAATTGGAGAAGTATGAATTTATAGTTTTAAGTTTTATAGACAATGCAGTTCCAACCAAATCAGTCAATGAGGGAATTCAGCAATAGATTTTAGTTTCTTTGATTCAATGTGACTAATTTTTTTGTTTAAATTATTCATCCGAAGTTATCCATATTATAGTTACTTCAATTGGGGATCAGAATAAGACATGTTTATCAAAATATGTTTATAATTCAATTTCCTGTAGTTTCTGGTTTAATAAGAAGTTGGGGTTCGATGCATCATTGTGTTTTCTAATCAAATCAACAAAGCGTAACGGAATTGCCACCCAAATTTGGGAGATTATTTCTTATGGCTGGATTTTCTTCTCTGCACATATGGATTCTTTTCCACAGGTAAGCGGGGAGATTCTTTTCTTTTGTACTCGAGCTAAATCCTGTTTCATATGAGTTCTAGTTAAACTGTGGAACTTGTTTTCATCAATGGGAAGCCATTATGAACACTGTTCATAGGGTGACAAAAATTCATGTTTTAGTATTGAATATTTGACTATTGCTCAAATAGTCTGAAGTGTACAGTCTAAGGATGGCATGAATACCCACGGGTGTGGGTATATGTGTGTACCCATGTTGTTTGGGTAAAAGAATCTGGGTAATACCCAGGAAAAATACCCATGGGTAAATGGGTAATGGGTATTCAATACCCAGTTCAGTTCCGGTAATACCCGCGGGTACCCGTACTTATACCCAGTTAATTTTGTTACAATTTTAAAAAACATTTTAACTCGTACTCTAATTTTTATACATAATTTTAATCAAGTCAAAATGAAAAAATAAAAAATAAAAAATTTGAAAGATAAGAGAAATTATCCATAGATTTGATGAGAATTCTCACGAAGCTCTAGGGAGGGAGGGAGAATTATGGCAAATGAATTATTTTGTAGATGTATGATAACTTGGGGACTTGTTAGTATTTGTTTACCCGAAAAAAAAAGCCATGAAGACAGTGCTGGTTAAAAATGGTAGTTGAAAAAATATTTCCGACAAAATAGAGGGTCGAAACAAAGTCGTCGGTAAAAGAAATTCCGACAAAGGTATAGTTAGAACTAATACGTCGGAAATGATATTATTACTGACTAAATGAAATTCATTTTTCTGACGGCTTAATTGGTCCGGAATGACAAGTACTTTCGACGACTGGTCGGAAAAAGAGTATTTGCCACCGGGGTACTACCGACCACTTTCGACGAATTTTATTTGGTCGGAAAGTGTATTACCGACCAAAATATGAGTATTTACGACCATTTTGGTTGTCGGAAACCACATTTTCTGTTTTAGTGTGTTAAAGGAAAATATCATTAGTGTGAAGTAACGACGATAGTGAAATTAGGAAATTAGTGATCAATCAGATGTAACGTTTCAATTAGTGATTATGGTCATAAATGTAATTGTTATTACCCTTGTAATCGTCACCCTATATAAATGGATTTTCTAATAAAATGAGTAAAACAATTCATTATTTCCTACAACAAAAACCAGTTAATACATTTTGATTATCATACCTCAAAGCTGGCTAGTTCATTCACAAAATAATTAGGAATTGATTAATGAAGAAAATAAGAGAGTTGTGGGATTAAATTTTTCAAGAAATAATTGATGGAATATGGGATTAATGATGGAGATAAAGAGATGAGAAAGAAAGTCTGTAACCAAGAAAAAAAAAGTTAATAAAGAAGAAAAAAGGAAAAAAAAAAAAGAAAAACGGGTAGATGGGTACCCATTACCCATAATGGGTGGGTATGGAAATACCCACGAAATAAAAAAACGGGTATTTACCCAATAGGTATTACCCACTCTGATTATTGAATGGGTAATTACCCGCAGGTTTTACCCAATGGACAAAAATGCCATCATGAGTACAGTCGAGTTAGTCAGTCGAACGCTGTGTACTTAATTTTTTAGTATTTCATTATTAGCATAAGCCTGAGTCTTAAATCCTACTTAATTAGAGGCTACCACAATCATAACGAGTGTGTGCAAGCGACTATATGGTCGCTGTGAGCACAACGCAATCGACTATATGGTTGACTTCAAAGCCTTCTGGTTGTTCCATGTATATTTCTTCTTCTAAATCACCGTGAAGAAATACAGTCTTCACGTCCATCTGCTCCACCTCAAGATCCATGCTCGCAGTCATGCCCAAAATGACTCTAATCGAAGTCATCTTGACAATAGGTGAGAAAATCTCATCAAAATTGATTCCTTGTTTTTGGCTGAATCCTTTACAACTAAGCGAGCCTTGTACTTTGTCAGCTTTTCATTCTCGTCTCGCTTTAACTTGAACACCCACTTGTTCTTGAGTGCTTTTCGGCCTCTAGGAAGCTCCACCAACTCGTAGGTGTCGTTCTTCAATAAAGACTCCATCTCAGACTTCATGGCTAGCCTCCATTTGTCGTGGTCTTGATGAATCTTTGCTTCCTGGTAACTTTCAGGCTCTCCATCACTGGTCAAAATGATGTAGTTTGCATAAGGATCATCTCCATCATTAGTCACCAAAATATATTGTGATGATGGATATTTGGTGAATGATATTAGCCTCGTGGTACTTTTACGAATTAGTACTTGATTATCCACATGTTGCTTCCCCTGATCAAGCTCCCCCTCATCTTCGACTTCAGCATCGATAATGTCAGGTACATCTTCAATTCTATCAACTTGCAACCCAATGTTGGATTCCTGTTGCAACTGTGAATCATAAATGCGGCTGGTTGTTCCTGCATTTCTTAGTAGTACCTCATTGTCGAAATCTGCAATAGATTGGTCTTCATGGAACACCACATCTCTGTTTCTTATGAATTTCTTCGTCTTTGGATTCCACAACCGGTAACCAAATTCTTCATCGCCATAGCCAACAAATATGTATGGCGTCGCCTTGTCATCCAGCTTGGTTCTCTGCTCCTTGGATACATGCGTGAATGCTTTACATCAAAATACTCTCAAATGCAAGTATGATGCATCTTTTCAGGTCCATACTCCATTTGGAGTCTCAAATTCCAAAGCTACACACGGTGCTCTGTTGATGAGGTAGCACGCAGTCTTCACAGCTTCTCCTCAAAATTCTTTTAACAACTTGGCCATCTTCAACATGCATATGACTTTCTCCATAATGGTACGGTTCATCTACTCAGCTACGCCATTATGTTGGGGGGTGTCAGGAACTGTCTTCTCATGTCTGATGTCATGCTTCGCACAGTAGTCTATGAACTCGTGCGAGACGTACTCTCCACCATTGTCACTACGAAGGCACTTCAGTTTTCTCCCAGTCTCTCTTTCCACCATGGCGTGAAAAATTGTAAACGTCTGGAATACCTGGTCTTTGGATTTCAATAGATAAACCCAAACCTTCCTTGAAGCATCATCGATATAAGTAACAAAATACTTATGCATACTCAATGATTCGACTTCCATAGGACCACACACATCTGAATGTATTAGATCGAGAATATTTTCCTTCCTCGTGAAAGATTTCGAAAAACTGATTTTTTTTTTGCTTACCAAATAAACAATAATTGCAAGAGTCGAGTGAGTTACGTTTGGCAACAGGAATTAGCGACTTCTTTGCCAACATTTGCAGGCCCTTCTCACTCATGTGGCCAAAACGTCTATGCCACAAACTTGATGAAGAATCTTCAACTGCATTCAGCTCACTCTTGCATATCTTCCCATAGGTCTTGTAGAGTGTGCAACACATTTTTCCTCTAGAAACTACAAGAGATCCTTTGGTAAGCTTTCACTTTCCATCACTGCCATGATGATGAAAGCCTTGTCGATCAAGTACACCGGTTGACAGAAGATTGAGACGTAGACCAAGAACATGTCTCACATCTTTCAACATTAACTGGTAGCCCACATCCGTCTGTAGGCAAACATCTCCAATCCCAGCAATATTGGAGTAGCTGTCATTGCCCATCTTCACTTGACCAAAGTCACCTGCTTTGTACGTAGTGAAGAACTCTACGTGGGATGTGGCATGAAATGAGGCTCCGAAATCAATGATCCATTGAACTTCAGGATGATCTACTAGTAGACATTCACCTCCGAGTGACAGGAACTCACACTCATCATGAGACACTGTAGCAGTTATATTGTTTGTGTCCTCCTTTTGTTGATGAGTAACGCTTTCTCGCCTTTCTTTGAATTCCCGCTTCAGCTTGTAATATATTTTCTTCATGTGGCCTGGAAGACCACAATGATGACACTTTCCGCTGAACCTTGTTATGGATTTGCTCATACTCCTTCCTTGGCCTCTCGGTCCTTTGCTCTTACTCCTTCCTCTATTCTCCGCAACGAAGAATTGACCATTTTCTGAACTTGACGAAGAACTCCTTTTGGTCTCTTCGTTCATCATATTATCTTTGATACTTTCCATAGATAATACACCATTAGGAGCGGAGTTACTTACAGTAACAACAAATGTTTCCCAGCTATCTGGTAACGATCCGAGTAGCAGCAAAGCTTGTAACTCATCATCAATCTTCATGCTCATCGTGGCTAATTGATTGAGTACACTCTGAAAGTTGTTGAGGTGCTTGGTCACTCGAACACCTCCTTGATACTTCATGTTGACGAGCTCTTTAATGAGAAAAGCTTTCTTGGCAGTAGTCTTTTTCTCGAACAAGGACTCCAACTTCAACCAAAGCTCATGGGCGCTGGTTTCGTTTGCAACGTGGTGGAATACACTATCGTCCACCCATTCACGAGTATGACCGATGGCTTTGCGGTTGATCTTCGTCCAATTTGCTGGTGTAGTCCCTTCTGGCTTGGCATCGTCTCCCTCGATCTGCTCGTGCAAATCCTTGTAATAGAGAATATCCTCCATTCTCGGCTTCCACGTAATCCAGTTGGAGTGGTTGAGTCTGATCATCGTACTCCGTGATCCTTCCATTCTAACAGCTCCTGGTCAGAACCTGACTCTGATACCACTGTTGGGGAATGCGGAAGAATAAACTGTAGAATGGAATCAGAAATAAACTCACAACCACAAGCGGAAATAAAATGATAGAGAACACCGGAAATTAACGTGGTTCGGCAAAATGCCTACGTCCACTGGGCAGCAACAACAAAGAACCTTCACTATACGAATAAATGTTACATCGAGAGAAACACTACTTCAAGACACACACTTGAAGGGATACACTCTCACTCTCACTTTGTTTTGCTACACACACAAACCCTCTACTTGGAGTTTTTCTTTCTACTCTCTTCTTGGAGTATTTCTGTCTATCTCACACTCTTGATAAATCTCCGGCTTGATTCTATATTTTTGCTCCAAAGCAACATGGCTTTATATAGGCAAACTTCTTCATGCATTTCCCATGCAAATCCTACACATCCATGCACAAGGAAGGGAATTCAACCTTCTTTCTTAATTCATGCTTCATGTTTTCATGCTCCATAATTGCTTCTCCATTCCTTTGTCAAAGAATGACAGCCATACTCTTGCATTTCAACAAATGCATGTCCATTTGGTAAGTTATATCTGTACATTTAGAATAACAACACCAGTTGTTGTAAGCTAAGATGGTGAAATGCTTCATGACCCCAAAAGCTGTGAACAAACGAGATTCTGATTCTCTTCTCAAACTATCTAATTCCGTCTTCTGCCAGATTTTGTTTGTCTTCTATTCTTGGCCGAAGAAGATTGCTTTGATGGTACAGGTAAGAGTGTTCCCCCTTTGAAGTCATTGGAGTTCGTCATGTCATTCAGTGTTTTTTGGGCTCCAATATAGACAGTAAGACATCTAATCTGCAAAATTATTTGAACTTGTTAAGATGCCAACATTTACAGAATAGGCACACGACCAGGAAATTCAAGTGTAATACCTGTTCTTCCAGATCAAATATCTTCTCTAAAATTCATGTGGTTGGACATTCATGTTTTAGTTTTGACTATTTGACTATTTGTCTGAAGTGTACAGTCGAGTTAGTCCGTCAACGCTGTGTACTTAATTTTTCATTATTATCCATTATTTCATTATTAGCATAAGCCTGAGTCTTAAATCCTACTTAATTAGAGGCTACCACAATCATAATGAGTGTGTGCATGCGACTCGGGAAATATAGTCGCTGTGAGCACAACGCATATGAACTTGACAATGTTTGATGAGGTATCAAACATTTTCCCAATTAGGTACGACTGCAATGATAGTCTTAGAACTCGCGGTGTTCGCTCTTTTAGGTAATCGTCAAGTGCTTCTTCCAGCATCGTCTTGCTTGCTCTTCTATTTTGAATACCAACAATAGTCTTTCGCGCCAAGCACCTAGCCAGCACAACTGCATCTTCCAAAGAGGCTGAGCCACCTTGAGCAATGAACGGAGCCATTGCATGCCAGGCATCTCCTGCCACTGCTACTGTTCCCACCCGAAAGCGTCTTCTTAGTATGTCCCATGGTGCTTGGCATCTCAAGTATTCCGAAAAATGTAAGGACTCTAGTGAGCAATTCTCTACCATCTCTTTGATGCTAGGAGGAAAGTCCTGCACTGATGCAGCTGCCATATCCCCAATTAATTTCTGGCTCTGGGAGATCTTGAACTCTGTACATACATATATACATAAGTACTAGCTTAAATTATAACATGGAGGGGACTAGTATCTGGATTGCATACTTTGCGATGTATATTTTCGAGTGAGGAACCAGTAAACCAGGTTGGTAGTCATGGGCATTAGTCCGACTTGAACATCATCTTTAATGGTGATTTTGAACTCACTGCCGAATTCATGACCACTAGGATAACTTGTGAAACCTCTTGTCGCGCATACGTTGAATATATTTGTAGCCATCACCCCCATCATATCTGAAATTCTAGAGTTCACTCCATCACATCCGATCACAATCTGATTGATGCTCCTTAAATTAGTTAGAGAAAGATATGTATAATGATAATAGGGCTTAGAGACATTGGCCGGCACCGGAATACTGGATATGGAGCAATGTACCTTGGCATTCAAACTGCTTCCATCTTGAAGTTGAACAACTGGAAAAGAAGTTATCGGATCCAACTCGATAGAAAGTACGTCGCACCCGAGACGCAGAGTGTTTTGTGGCAGATTATCAGCCAAGATGTTCATCAGATCAGTTCTTTTCACGCAACGTAGTTCGTCTTTTCTGTTATGATTTCACATACAAACTTCAAAAATGTCACTGTTTTTTAAAGCTAAGGACGGAAAAGGAAGGGGGAAACAAAATACTTGATCAAGAACTCACCCAACTGGCACCTTTTCTAGCTTGTTACTGTCAAGTGAATTGAATTGGCCCCTGCAAAGAAACCAAATCTTTGAAGCAAAGAAAGAAAAAATCTAGGAAAAACATAGAGCTATTTTAAAAAAAAAAAAAATTAGTACAAGAGAACGAGACTTACGATAGTATAGGATTAGCAGTTTGTCTAAGATAGGAGGCCACACCAAGTTGATCAAGTGCACGCCATCCATTAGCATGAACAACGATAGCTGCTCCCGTTGCTCGTAAACTCTCTGATCTTTCTAGGACCAAACTTTTTAAGCCCTTCCTGCACCCAGAAAATCCCTCACTTCTAATACAAGTCTATTACATTGTTCTATATATTCGTAGAAATGCATCAGACTAGTCGAAGTTTTATCTCTATGAATGCCAGCAAGCTTAGGTAAAATGAAATTTGCTCGAAACTAAACTACTAAACCTGTGAAGAGCAAGAGCAGTGGCAAGGCCGCAAATCCCACCACCCACAATCACAATATGTTCACTTGTATCCTCTGCCATCTCGGTAATTGTATTCATCTCCGTTGCTTTTGATCTAATTTTCTTCTCGTATAAGAGAGAATTCGAAGTACACGGCATATGTATATTTATACACCAACCTTGCAATAATAAACAAGCACTCTTTGCATGTTATTCACCGATTTACCTCACTAATTTTATGATCAAGCCGCAAAAGTTTAATGAAGGTTTATATATTATAGGGAGGAGGGAGGGAGGGAGGGAGCCCAATTTCCAAAAGATATTAAATGTTTTCCAAAATGAACCAACTCTTTGCCTTTGTTTGGCAGAAAAGATATGAATAAGCCATTGTCGAATGTCAACTAGTATGGAACAACAACTATAAATAGATAATCATGCCTATTTTAGGTTAGTGACACCTTCACACCTTAGGGAAGCAAGAGTGGTTTATAGTAATGTCAGAACCTAGCATTATGTTAGATCAGTAGCTGCTATCTTTAACATTTTTCTGTAGTCCAAGGGTTTAGGTTCCAACCAGAAAAATTACACGGGTGATAAATGGTTTTCCTTTCCTTTCTTTGGATGAGAAGCACCTACCCAATCAAACAAATAGTGAATAGCTCGACGTACTAATATGAAAAAAATATAAGATTTGGCGCGCCCTATTTTTGATGAGACCAATAAAGGAGTAGGCGGCATTTGCCCAAACTAAGTAGTCTACCATTTTGCCTACAATTACTTGACTAATGGGGTTTCCCAACATTCAAAGCTTTTGAATCCCAACTATTGTTCAGGTTATATCTGTACGTTTAGAAACAACACCAGTTGTAACCTAAGATGCTGAAATGCTTCATGACCCCAAAAGCTGTGAACAAACAAGATTCTGATTCTCTTCTCAAACTATCTAATTCCGTCTTCTGCCAGATTTTGTATGTCTTCTATTCTTGCCCGAAGAAGATTGCTTTGATGGTACAGGTAAGAGTGTTCCCCCTTTGATGTCATCGGAGTTCGTCATGTCATTCAGTGTTTTTTGGGCTCCAATATAGACAGTAAGATCTCTAATCTGCAAAATCATTTGAACTTGTTAAGATGCCAACATTTACAGAATAGGCACAAAACCAGGAAATTCAAGTGTAATACCTGTTCTTCCAGATCAAGTATCTTCTCGTCTCTTAACCTCATTGTCATAGCTTCCCTAAAAGAACAAGAAGTTAAATCTAAGTTAAACACTTGGGGGGTGGGGTGGAGAAGAATTGCAGGCCTACATAAGAAAAACTAGGTCTATCTGGCCAATATAAGCACTATAATATACAAGGACTTCAATTCTGATGATTTACCATTGGTTGCCATGTAGGAACAAATAAACAGACCGAGTTAAGGAGACCATTTCAGTTATATACACAGGTTATCACCCACATGGCATATCTTACAGCAGAAATCGAACTATGAGAGATGCACATCTATTCATTAAGGAGACTAGGAGATCATGTACCTCTCTTCAGTTTCCTTATACTTTGTACTCAAGGTTTGTTGCTCCTCGATGAGAGTTTGGTGGATCTAAGAACACAAGAAAAAACATAAAAACAGGTGTTACATAATAAATCCCACAAAATAAACCGTTGGAAGAACTTGCTATGACAATCACTGGAAGTTGAAATAATTTCCAAATGAGCCAATAACACTCACGTGTGCAACAGCTTTTTTTTCCTCGAGAGATTTCTCCAATTTACTTTGAATATCCAGTATCTTCAAATTTATAGCCTTCTCCACTGCTTCTGAAATTGAACTTTCTGTTTTACTTTTGGCCTCCATCAGTAGAGATTCATAGTACTGAATTCAAGGAACAAAAAATTAAACACAGAACTAAACAATATAATGTATACTTGTGGAGGCAAATATGAACAGAAAGAAAAGGTTTATGGATGGGGAAGAAAACCTACCTGTCTTTGAGTCTCAAGCTGACTTGCAAGAAGTCGATTATACTCATCAACAATCTGTTGTCAAATACAATATATAACGATGAGCTGATATACAAAAGAAACCGAAAATATGAATAGTACCAGCTAGAGTGAAAACAAGAACAGAGTGCGTTAACTAATTGTGACTGAAGAATTCAAACATAAAAAATTAAAAATGTACAGGTTCAGAAGAATTCTATTTGAAGGAAGTACACACAGTTTCAACTTTGCTACTATAGAGGGCTCTACTGATTCCAGAATCCTCACTACATTCACAGCCGTCACAATCTCCTCCAGACGCTCTACAGTGAGCATTGACATCAGTTCCTAGCTTGCCATCAACTTTTGATTGGTTCAGGCGGTGAACATAAGCATCAGCAACATAATCCCAGATCTGCTGGCTCTTCAAGTCAAGAGAGTAGCAATGATGTGTACCCTCATAGTGCCTAACAGCATGGCCTTCTTTGTATCTTTATTGAAGAAAAAGTAAATATCAATTACTCTTCAACTATATAACTATATTCATTTGAGAAGTTTCCAAAGTAAGATTAATGATAATAATACTAAAATACAGCATCTTTACCTTCCACACCCTACAAAACCACATATTACACAAACCCAAGGATTCTCCAATATTCCACAGACAGAGCAAGCTGGATTGTCATCCTGCTGTTGACACAATCGGCAGACCTGGTGACAAATACTTTAGCAACTTTCTTGATCTTAATAGGATAATCAAATTCCCTAATCTTGCCAGAGGTAAAATCAATTTCAGAACTGAAGGAGCCAATGCCACTTTCAGAAAAGTACAAGCTGAAATTAAAAAATCCAATACCATACCCTTGCATAGAAACGTAGCATTCTAATCCGCACAGGAAATTGGGACAACTATACATTTACTTTTACCAAAGAAGTACATTCATAAGTATGCCAAAACGGAGGTTAGCATAGGTGCTTGTTTGAAATTCATCCTTACTATTGTAATGCAGGGGTGAGGTAACTTGGGGGTTTCAAAACTCCTAGAAGAGTGGTACAGAAAAGAAAGAAAAAAAAGGCTGTTTTTGATGTATAATTAACAAAAAGGACTTGGTAACCTACAAACATCACCTTTGGGTAAATAAAAAATGTCAACAAGCGGCAAGGTCAAGAAATTTAACTAATAAATACAGCAGTACATCCAAGAGATCATAGAAACTTTATTTTTCCAGGAAAAAATACTCTCAACCAACTAAGATCTACAATAATCTTAAACACAAATGAAGTATTTCTAAAATAGAGAACCAGCTCACCTGACATGACAGATAAGTCCATTTTGAGATACAAGGACATTGAAATGAATGGTCGCATAGTGTAGTTGCTATTCCACTACTGTCTGCGTCCAATCGCTCTAAAATTTGAAACAAAATAATATCAGCATGGGAACCAAAGTACTTCACTACTCAAGAAATGAACAAACACAAGGACAGTCCATCATCATCCAAAGGAAGAACAAACAAAACTGTGACCCACCGAGGCAAACCGGGCAACTAGGCAATTCGGTACATTCATCTGGAGGAGTCCCGGCTATTTGAGCTGAATCTGTGTAGTCCACTGAAGCCATAAACAGTATATGACACACCTCAGCCTGCAGAAAACATACAAGTACACATGAGCTCATGATGAACAATGCACACAGCTAAATAGTAACAGGAAATGACTCATCGAACCTCGCCAGGCGAAAACTTCTTTCCATTGAAACTTTCATAAAACTCATCTGCCTTCATCTCATTCATGAGCCTAATTACAACACTGTACCGATCCTCCATGGCATCATTCCTACTCCAATTGAACACAAACTAAGTTAAATCTCTACTCCATTGTGAAACAAACACAGCAATATATATCAATCAAACCCTAATTTCACACAAAAACGCATACATCGTTACAAATAAGCAAAGCAACGAAATTCAAAAGCCAAAAGGTTTGCTACCTGAGAAAGACGAGCTCGGAAACATGTTCGAGGCGTGAGTCACAGAAGCGGATGAAGTCGTTGAAGGACAGGTAGTTCGGGACGGCGACGACGAAGAGGAGAGTGGACTCGGCGGCGCCGTGGCTCGGCAGCGACGAGGTTCCTCTCCTCCGAAACAGGTGCGCGATTCCTCTCCGCTCGCTGAACCTAGGGTTTGATTGGGCGGCGGCGGTAGCGGACTTGGCGGCGGAGACGGTGGTGAACTCGGCGTCTTCGAGGCTGACGGGGTGGTTGGTGTCCACTGAGTGGACTCGGAGGAAGAACATTGTGGATCGCTGAGTGGACTCGGTGGTGTTTGTGTGGAAGCTGAGATTGAAGAGAAAAGGTGGAGATCGTCGACGGGAGGGAATTAGGAGCCAAAGTTGAAGTCTGGTCCTTTTATTGTATGGCTCTCTGGTCCTTTTAATATTTTTATTTTTCTTTTATTTTGTGAAGAGATATTTTTATCTTTTTGAATAATTCAATTTTGAAAGTTTTTTAATCTACATTTTTGGGTCAACTGATGTTGATTCAATGAAGCTGTGATTTATGAATGCAGTAGTACGTACTATATCCGCATATCTTACATGTATATCAAAAAAATTAAACAAATATAAAAATACATCATTCTTCTTTAATTATTACAATAACTTTCAACTCACATTCTCTTCTCTAGTATGTAACATATCATTCCGACATGCCCAAATCTAAGTTTGTTTGTTTGTTACATACATAAGAAGCATCCCAATGGTAAAATTTGAGATCTAAGAGGGAAGACTATGGAGTAAATAGTAAAATCAGTACCGTACTCAACACAATTTTACACGCTTGGTGCTTTGAAGATTCAACGTCCGCCAAACCCCTCCAAAACCCCCAAACAAGAATAAGCAAAGCAAAACCTTTACGCGCTTATCTTCAGTCCTCTGAACCTGTCCGTCCACCCTTTTCGACCCGATCACCGCCGCTCTCCGCCTTCCATCACATCACATCCATCCAACTCACCCGATCATCCTTCACAGAAAAAACACAGAGTCCAATTTATATATAGCAATGGCGCCAACTCACCCGATCATCCTTCACTGGATTGTGGCGCTGAAGGGGCTGGTGCTGGTGCACCGGCTCCTGATCGACGGCCACACGCTTTTCGCGGAGGAGATCGTGCACGCGGCGCGTGGAGGTGTGAGGGTTCTGAACATGCAGAGTTTTCGTGACGAGGCGCATTCGAATTCGTGGGATCACGCTGGTTTTGTGAGGAGTTATGCGATGTTTTTGGATGAAAAAGTTGAGTTTGAGGTGGGGGAGAGGAAATGGAACAAATTTGAGGAGAGAGATCTGAAAGAGAGAGTGTCGGGGAGGTTGACTGATTTGCTAGAGAGAGTTTTGGGGTGTATGATCAAGGGACAGTGAGGCAGCATGTGAACACCTCACAATTGAGTTGTGGGAGTGCAAGTAGTGTGGCAATGCCACTGCCACCAGGCAAGGGTTCTACTCCGGTGCTAGCCCTGCCTGCCCCAGATGGGACAGTTCAAGCTGTGGGACACCAAGATCCTTTCGCTGCCTCCCTTGCTGTACCTCCTCCTTCATATGTTCAAATAGCTGACACGGAGAGGAAGCAACAGTTGCTTACGCAGGAACGACTTCTTTGGCAACAATATGGAAAAGATGGGATGCAAGGGCAAGTTAGTTTGGCCAAGCTTTCCGGCGGGTCTGGCTACTATGGTCCTCAACCGATGATGTCTTATGGGATGCCGCAGCCAGGAGGGTACTACTATGCCCCCTATTGAATTGGCAGCAGATCTTCTTCATCACATATTGCAAATACCTCATATAAGCCTCTATACCTTTCTTTAGCAAAGATTTTCTTTACTAATATATGCTGTTTGCCGTTGTCTTTATTTCTGTACTTCTTTTCCAATCTTGCTTGCTGGCTCACCAAGAATTGATGTTTACAATGACATTGACTTTGATTTTCCCAAGTTCATTTATCTCAGTAATAGTATAGAAGAGGAAATTGGGGCGGAGATTGTCTTGGCATTTAAAAAGGAAAAAATATGAAGTCCTTCAGTTTTGTTCAAAAACAAGCTTTGAAGCTCCATGAATCGCTCTTATAAAGCAAATACACAAATTTTATCATCTATTCAACTTTTTAAGCAAAACTGGAAAGGTCTGTACTAGTGTAAGCTACAGAACAGACCCATCGTCTACCTTCATTCTCCAAAACATGTGAAGTTGTTGTTCGTGGCGGGTTCAGCACCCGGCGAACAGTCAGCACGGTAGTTGTTTGATGGTTTGTGTCTCTGTGTTGTGCTTAGGCGTGCCAGCACCCTTGGAGCGGTGCCACTCGATTGCGCGCGACCCCCTGAGCGAGTCGCTTCGTCTGCTCCCAATTCGACTCTGACTTCCTGGTCAAGCGACTGTTACGCGGGCGCTGACTAAGCCGGCGTACAGGGCTCGAACAAGACCTGAATAGAACTCTCTACCAGGATTTTCTTCCCAACCCCTTGAGGATTGAGGATCTTACTCTGATCCGGAGAAGCAAAGCAGAGCTGTTCCAAGACCACGGGTGTGCCACCGGAGTGACGACTCGATTGCCACCAGGGGTAGCGGACTGACAGACTCGATTGCCACCGGGGGTGGCGGACTGACTCGATAGACTCAGCAAACGCTCGGCACAAGTACGAGAGCGGATCAATCGTAGGAGGGCGGAGGAGGGTTGCGTGAGGCTCAGCAAATGCTCGGCGCAAGTACGAGATTAGATCGATCGTAAGAGGGCGGAGGAGGGTTGCGTGAGGCTCAGCAAATGCTCGGCGCAAGTACGAGGTTGAACCCGTCGTAGGGCGGAGGCGAGTTGCGTGAGTAGACCCAGCAAAGCGCTCGGCACAAGCACGAGATTAGATCGATCGTGGGGCGGAGGCGGGTTGCGTGAGTTGCTCCGGAGAGGCTTTGGCAAGTTAGCGTTGCGCTAGGACTTGTGGTTGTTTGTTTTTGGTTGAGAACCCTTTTTTCCAGCTGCCGGCAGATTCATATTTATATGACTCAAGGACCCCTAGGGCTGTCAACTCCAGTTTGGCGGATCCTTGAGACTCATTAGGAATGTCCTCCCCTACCCTGCTTCCCATCAAATCAGCGAAGATATTATCAGAGGTATAGTTGGTATTGAAGCTTCGAAGATCGGAGCAACACGTCTTGACCTTGCTTGTTATGCTGCTGTTACTGTTCATCACTCATCATTGCGCAGTATGGCCGGTTCCTCTAACAACCTCCCTAAAGCATGGTGCAGCGTGGCTCATAGTTGTTAGTGATTGATAGCCCAGCGTAGGTAGTGAAATCATTGCTACATTGCTTCTCAATCTTAACAAATATTTTCACTGATGGATTGTTACGAAACAACCCCAATCGGATTAGGAAGCAACCACGTTCTCTCCCGAGCTCAACCTCTTTGGTTGAAGCGGGAAAACCCGATTTCCATGGGTTTGAATCTGATCAAAACCCCTACTGGGCCTTGGGGCGACAGCCCAATTGAAGTAAATTCAATTGTGGCCCAAACATTGCCCCCCAGTCTCCGATATTGAGGTATAGCGAGATAGAAGAGAGACTGAACCTCAATCGCCATTAAATAAATAACCGGACTGTTGCGCGGTTTCCTCGCCAATCACGATTCCCCAATTCGAAACGGTAACACTGTTCACCTAAAACCCTTGGTTGCTGCGAAACCCAGCGCCTCACGAAACAAGAACCCCTTTCGGATTCCTATAAATTCCAACAGAGACCCCTCGGTTTCTCCTTCGTACTACCTTGCTTTCCTCTTTCCTAGCCCGAAATCAGAAGAAACCCAGATCTGAGACTGATGGCTCCCAAAAAGAACTTTGATATCCGCTATCCCCTGGCGGAACAAGCCCAGACTCAACTTCTCCCCCTCCTCAAATGTTCTGAAGCAGAGGAGAACCGGACCCATCTTAGCCTTCCCCATGAGGAATGTGCTACCCTAGGTCCCTTCGTGGTGGCCTATCATCCTGATGATAACAACGGAGCCCACCAGATGCTCGACAGCCCGGCGCGCCCGCTGCCGGCGCTCTTCCGCTCTGAAGAACCGGCGGAGTGCCCCAATTTTCAAAAAGACGCTCACCAATGCACCGTAAACCACTCCGCCTGGCCTCTGGTTAGGTCCTACATGACCACCTGGTATGAAGAACGGCTTCCTCTCGACGGGGCAATTTGGAAGAAAGCCGGGGTCGCTGATGCAATCCAGCTTTGCTTCAGCCTCAGCCCAAAAGGAGGCAACAGGTGTGCCCTAGTTCCGCTGATCAGCCTTTGGAACCCCACGGTTAATGCCTTCGAGTTCCAATTCGGTCACGCCTCCGTGACCCTGCTAGACCTCTACGCCGGCTTCGGGTTCCCTCTCGGTTCTGTAGCCTTCGACGAGGGCTACTATCCCGAAAGGACATCTCCCTCTAGCCTTGTTTGGGGATTCGAGCCCAGTGGGTTTGAAAAGTGGAGGAACGAAACCTCCCAGATGGGTGACGACAGGCTCAGCGGGATAGCCTTTCTGGCCTTCTGGCTAAACAAATTCGTGTTCTGCTCCACCACCAACAAAATGACCAAGCACTACCACCGTATGGCGGAGGTGATCTATTCCGGCCAAGAGATTGGTCTTGCCCAATGCGTTCTAGCACACCTCTACCGCTGTCTGCACCAGATATCCGCCGTGCCCATGAATTGTGCACAATCTGGTCCGCTCTGGATCTTGGATATCTGGTGCCAGATGTACTTTCCCCAACTTTCTCCGGCCACGAAGAGAGCTCCTAGGCCTGACCAAGTTGTGGGGCAAGAGTATGCCGGCTGTGCCGCTGATCCCGAACTCAGCTATGCCATCTGCCTCGACATCTTTTTCAACACATCCGCTCGGGAATTTTTTACAGAGGCACAGCAGCTGATCCACGTGAAGTATCCCCGCGGACTAGCCCGAGGCTTTCTCCCTAACAGTCTTCAGGCAGCTAAAGGCCGAGGGATTTTCATCCATTGCGTCTCCATGGCGGACCTGCCACTCCTCTGTAGTGAGAAAGGCTATCCGAGCCATGAGCTCTACGCGCCTCACTTCTTTGCACGGCAGTTTGGTCTTATTCAAACTTTGCCCTATCCGCCGCTGAGAAGTCTGAATCTTTTCTCAGCGTGGAGGAATAGCCGAAAGTCCAAAAGACCCTCCAGTGCCAGTGACAATTCATGCCTGCAGCCTCTCATCATACACAACGAAGATTGCTACCCTAACCTGCAGGCCTCCACGGACGCAACTGGCCCCTATCGCGTTTGGTGGTCGCGCATGCGAAGCCCGCTCTTCCGCCAACCACCCGTTTTCTACTTCCGAAGATTCTTTTACCTTCGGGGTGGGCAACTTACCCCAGCTGACCAAGAGGTGCTACACGGCGGTCCCCTATACGTTGACCCGCCCCTAAGAAAGGTAATATGCCCCCATTTGAAACTACTGTTTCGGTTTGCCCATGATTCTCGCGTAATCTCGATTGTTTAATAAACTAGGCTATTGAGCAAACCCCAATGGACAAAGGAAAACGGAAGGCCGAATGCAAAGCTCTTCCGCCCTCCAAGAAGAGCAAAACTATTGTTGAGGCGGATGAGGAATCAGATGAGGAGGAGGACATACCCGTAAGTACTCTTTAAAGCTCCATTTTCCTCTTGCGTCTCTAACTATGAGCTCAAACAGATACCTACATAACGTAGATATCCCATCTCTATCCCTCCCTGCAGATACTTCAGAGGAAGCGCTCCTCGTCCGCCGCCGCCACCAGCCGAGCTCCTGCGGTAATAGAGCTCTCCTCTGGTGAGTCCTCTAACCCTTCCGAAGAACCAGGTTCCTCTAGTTCCGACGATTACTATCTGGACTTCTGCATTCGTGAGCTTTGCGGCGATAGTCTTCCTCAACCTGTTCCTCTGCGCTGTCTTGCTGCAGGTACTTCCTCCAGCCTAGCCCTCGCAGTTAATCAGAGTTCTATCCAACCCGTCTTGACTCTCCGTGCTGCTGCAGAAGCTGGACCGGAGGCGGAGGAAAACCCAGCTGCTACCATGGCGGAGGCCCCAACCGATAGGCCTCTGCTCATGCTATGTGGCGCTCCTGGCAGTTCTTCAACTCCACATCCGCTGACCTCAGATTCGACTCGGGAGGAAGAGCACGGGGCCGCAGAGGACGTAGAAGAAGGAGAAGAAGAGGAGGAGCCGATTCGGGGCGCAGACCAACCAGCTGCTGACGAGCCATCCTCCCCTGCAGATGTCCTATCTCCGGCAGAGGAAGAGGCTCTAGCCGGTGCGGAGTCTCTGGCCGGTGCTGCCCCCCAGGTTGAACAAGATTCAACCCCTGCTGACTCTTGTATCGAAGCCGATCGGCCATCACCAGCAAGGTGGCCCGGATCTCCTCTGCCCGAAGAGACCCCGTTGACGGAGGTATATATCCCTTATGCTCTAAATTGGTACCTCCCTTGGTCTGAATTACTTCCAATCCTCCTCGATTATGAGCAGGTGGAAGAGGAGATAGTGGCAACCGAGAATGCTACCCCGCTGGTGGTGGATGCTGCCCCCCAGGTTGAACCAACTCCAACCCCTGCCGCTGCTCCCGTTGATACAGTTCAGCAAGGAAAAGCAGGGCTGCAGGGCTCTCCTCTGAGTCAGCCAGAGGAAATCCCCTTTTCAGCGGCTGTTGAGGTATGTGGTGTAAAATCCACTTGAAGAGCGATTTTTCTTAGTTAGAACCATTCCTAACCCCTTTTTATAAACAGGTGGATGATAGTGATGATGATGTGGAGACCCTCGGTTCCGCCCCGCAGGCAACGGACTCTGGTTCCGCGGAACCTGTGGGACTTGTAACTGCACAAGTTTCCCTGCCGCAGGCCCCAACCCCCGAAGGTCTGGTCGCGGCGTCTCCATTGAATCAGCCATCCGCGACCCCTGGCGGATCGGGTTCAGCGGTTCCGGAGCAAGTTGACTCTGCTTCCCTCTTGGCCGAAGACCCTTTCCTTTCTCCTCGAAGCCCAGAAGAGGAACCTGAAGAGGTACAGAAGGCGTGGGGATTCTTGGAACGCTTAGGAGAGAGGGACCCTGCCGATGTTCAAGTGGCGGACGAGCTCTCCTCTGCCCTCGAGATCCTCAAAGGCCACTTCCAGCAACTGCCTCCCGAGGTCCAAGCTGAAGCTAACGCTTCTCTCCTCCGGCTGCCCGCGGAGCTAAGGAGCCTGCACGAGCGTTTGCCTGTCCGGTCTACTCAGCATGCTAAGCTTGAGGGAGCTGAGACCGCTTTCGCGGATGCTGCTCGTGCCTACAAAGATTTGGTTGCCCTGGCTACTAGCAACCCCGAAGCGGCTGAGATAGCTAGACTTGAAGAGCAAATTTCCCTCCTCCGCCAGAAACAAATCCAGCGCGCCAATGAAATAACTCAACAGAAAGCCCTGGGGAGTAAGCTACAAGAGGAGCGGATGCGAGCAAAGAGGGAAACAGCTGAGTTTGATCGTGGGGTAGGCAAGACCAAGGCCACCATCAAACGGTTGGGCCTGCATCTATATGAGTTTCGGCCTTAGCCCGTAAAAACTGGCTTGATGTATTTCATTTACTAAGTTTAATGATATGAGCCCATTTACCAAGCCCTATTCGGTTTGATTCGCAAACCAAACCCTGCGCATCAGTCTTATCATGCAGTCAGAAAACTGCAGAACTTTTTCCCATGAATTTGCATTTGAATTTTAAAACGGGAAACTGTTTCAACCTCCAACTGCCCAATAAATACGCAAGTTCATCTCAGCCCTTGGATTGCTTCTAAGTAAGGCTATAAAAGCAACACCCCTTGGCTAGACCCGAGAACCCCAAAAAACTGCCTTAGAATGTTATTCAGCGTTTCTTCCTTTAGGTTCTGCTACCAGCCGTTATGGCCTCCTCGATCCTTGCCACCCGATCTAGTTCGGATGTTCCGCTGAACACCCCAAATCATAACACCCCATGTTAAACAAATCTCGAACCATAACACTCCATGTTATGTTCCGGGCGGATGTGATTATAGATTGGTAGCTGTCGATTTGGCACCCCTCTAGCGCATCGGCCGGAAGTCCAGCATGGATGCGGTTCGGGGTACCTTCCTCTCCGGAGAGAGGCGCAATGAGCTTCAATAGGCCAGTTGTCCACCTCCACATGAAGGGTATTGGATAACCGTGGACAACGCTGGGCTATTGAACTCATTGCATGATCGAGAGATTATGGGTAGCGGACGTCTATATGCCACTCTGCTTCGGCATCAAGACAGTCTCTGCCACCCCTATCTCTACGCTTCATCCGCTGATCTCGCAGGATCTTACTCTACAACCCCTCTTCGGCCCGCGTTCGGATCGAAGGAGGTGGCGAGGATCCCCATATACCAAGATGGTATCAGAGCTAGTTGGCGGATATGTATTACTAGTTTCTTGCCTTTGTAATCGCCGTGGCCGCAAAGCCCCCTTTACTTTTGTAAATAAAACAAAAATTTTAGAATCAAGGCTTGCATCGCACAATTCTTACCAACGGCAAAGGTTTTAGGGCACACCCCAACACGGATGTTCCTAAAAACCCCTATTCAAAGGACGACCCGGCTTGGCCCTAAAGAAGGTTCAAAAATCTCAAAAACTTCGAAAAATTCAGCGCGAGAGATAAGTCGGATATTGCCCTTATGTTGCCCCCTTAGTTTGCTGGGCTGCGCGGATGGGCAAATCCAGAACCAAGCCGAGTAAACTAGATAGGATTCACAAGTGGTTTCCCCATGATGGGCTAGGTTCGACGAAAAGGTGAAAGCCCGTTCGTCGTCGAACCCCTGTCCGGCCCACTAAGCCCCCACGCCAGGTAGCCCTAAGCAGATGCTTGGGAAACACAAACTGGTATAAATGCAGGATTTGACAGTTACCGAAACGGTGGGGAAAACCGAGAAGGCGCCAGTCAAACCCTATTGATCACGCATCGATTCCCAGGCGAGCAGGCGCCGAAAACGGATAGATGCATAAAGATGGGTAGATCGAAGCATTAAAGCTTACGTGACCCCCAACCGTTGGATCCTCTCGCATATGTAGTATAAAAGGAACCCCCTGGTTGCAGCAAAAACCTCACCAGATCACCCTGCTTAGAACAAATATGGCAATCGTAGAGTGGTTAGCGATTGGCGTAGCCCTCTGGCTGCCACAAGCCTTTCCACCGGAGAAACCGCAGTCCTGGTTAAATGCCCCAGTAACCTCGGTCACCCAGCGTTAAGTAAATCCTAACCCCGGTCACCTAGCGTTAGGCGGCCTGAAGCCGTGCTTCCTGGTGCTTAAACAACACCCGGCCCGACTAACGCTAGTGACCCGGTTAGGTGCTTGGATGAATGTCATCAACACAGCCGATGACCTTCACCCCGAGCAATCCATCCATACGTTCCCAGCGGAACTGTATGTTTTTCCTCCAGTACCGCCACTGCATCCTCATCTTTCCCTTTTTTCCAACTCCTTTTCCCCTCCTGGAATTAGCAGAGCTCCGAAGAAGAAGAGGATTTGGGCAAGAAGATCAAGCAGCAGCACGAGGAATCCCCCAAGACGAAGAGAGACGTAGGATGGTATCAGAGCTAGCTAGTAGCTCTCGTTGTATTTTCTTTTCCTTGTAATGCCCTTGGCCGCAAAGCCTGCGTAAGAATAAAGCAATTTGCAATTTTCGTACTTAACACTTACCAAGATATGAATTTGATTGTTAATGAAAAGTATAAGGACATCAACACCCCTGGCGGATGTTGAAATAAGACAAGGTAAAAGAAGAACAAAACCCCCACGGTTTCGCAATGAAAAAGACGAACACTTCGAACACGGCGGGAACACCCCTGGCGGATGTACCGTCTTAACTTACTGCCGTCTGAGCGCACTGCCGGAGGGCTAAGAATTCTGTCCAGCCCCGTCGTCTGCCGGAGGGACCTCGAATTCCCAAACACTTGGGAAGTATTTCTTAAGATATCGCCCATTAATGGGATTTCTATGAACTTCACCTTCCAAGTCTCGGAGCTGGTATGCCCCCTTTCCCATGATTCGGTCGATGACAAATGGACCCTCCCAGCGAGGACTCCATTTACCACGACCCGGTTCGTCTAGGGGCAGAGCTACCTTCCAGACCAAGTCTCCCTCGCCATATGTTTTACCCTTGGTCCGCTTGTCATATGCCTTGGCGATCCGCTGCTTTTCCTGGATGATAGTGTCCAAGGCCTCAAGTCGTTTTTCGTCGAGGTCTTCATGTTCCTGGAACATGGCTTGGACATAGTCTTCACCCAGGAGTTGATGTTGCTCGCGAACCCGTAAAGAAGCCACATTGATCTCCATTGGCAGGACAGCCTCATGGCCATACATCAACGAATACGGGGTAGTACCTGTAGGCGTCCGCTTAGAGGTCCTATAGGCCCAAAGCGTGTTGTCAAGTTGAGTGTGCCATGATCTCGGGCTATCCACTAGCATCTTCTTTAGAATGGATATGATCACCTTGTTAGTAGCTTCCGCTTGGCCATTGGATTGAGCATAATAAGGAGAAGAATGGAGGAACTGGACACCATAATCTGCCAACCAAGTTTGGGTCTTCTCAGCCATGAAGGCTGCCCCCCTGTCCGCTACTATACACTCTGGAATGCCGTAGCGGCAGATTATGTTTTGGAAAACAAAGCGGATGACCGTATCTGCATCGCAGTTCCTGGTTGGTATAGCTTCAACCCACTTAGTAAAGAAATCGGTACCCAGCAAAAGAAACTTATGCTGCGCAGATGAGTGTGGATTGATTTCCCCTATGAAATCCAATGCCCAGCCCCTAGCAGGCCAAGGCTTGATGATGGGCTGCAAAGGAATGTTAGGAACCCGCTGCACTGGCCCGTGTCGCTGGCATTCCTGACAACCCTGAGCGAAACTATGACAATCTTTCAAAATGGATGGCCAATGATATCCATATCTACGAATCAGCCATCTCATTTTGGGTCCGGACTGATGTGAACCACAGACCCCTAGGTGTACCTCTCTCATGATCCGCTTAGCTTCGACGCCAAAGATACACCTCAATAGGACTCCATCCTCCCCCCTACGGAAGAGTTCGTCTCCCCTGAGAAGATAACTTGTTGCGAGATGTCGAGTTCTCCTCTCGGATGGTGCAGATGGGTCCTGCAAATACGCTATGATTGGTATCCGCCAGTCAGTGTCGACCGGCTCAACTGTAGCGACCGACCAACCTCCGCGCTCTCTCTGGCGGATAACAAAGGATGGTAGAGTTCTGCGCTCCACCCTAAGGATTCGTTCCTTCACTCCCTGGGCTAAGCTGATTCCAGTGGCCAATTGTGCCAGCTCGTTGGCTGCTGAGTTCAATTCCCTCGGAACATAGTCTAAGGAAACATCAATAAATCGATCCAGCAGCTCAATAGCCCGCTCGTAGTAGTGTACTAAATGGAAGGAAACGCACTTGTAGATCCCCAACAGTTGATTAATAACTAACATGGAATCTCCAAGTACCTCAATTTCTTGTGCCCCCAGGTCGAGTAACAGCTCCAAACCAATGAGTAGGGCTTCGTACTCTGCCTGGTTGTTGGTGCATGTCCACTCCAGCTGAAAAGAATACAAATACTTGACTCCTGCTGGAGTCTGGATACAAACCCCTGCGCCCGCCAACTTACTGGTACTGCTACCATCGAAGTATAGGACCCAAGGCTGGTATCGGATCACGTTAACGAACTCTGGCGGTTCTGCGAATTCCCCCTCAATAGGATGGTGCAATAGGAAATCCGCGATGGCCTGACCCGTCATGGCCTTGAGTGGCGCATATTGTAGGGAAAACTCTGACAGGGCTAAGACCCACTTGCCAATCCTACCCCTTAGGATAGGTCTCGTTAGCATATATTTCACCAAATCAGTCTGTGCCACCACTATTGTTGTGAATGAAAGCATGTAATGGCGGAGCTTAATGCCCGCGCAGTACAGGGCTAGACACAGCCTCTCGACTGGCGAATATCTGGTCTCTGCATCCAACAACGTCCTGCTGACGTAGGCTACTGCATATTCAACTTTCTTTCCATCGGCCAGGGTTTCATCCTGGGCTAGCAGCCCTGCGACAGAGATATCAGAGGCAGAAATATACAGTTTGAGAGGGATACCCGGTGTCGGCGGCCGAAGGACCGGCGGACTAGCCAAATACTCCTTGATCCTGTCAAAGGCAGCCTGGTGCTCAGGACCCCACTCAAAGATTTCTCCTGGTTTGAGCTTGAGTAGAGACGAGAAAGGTGCTACCTTGCCTGCTGAGTTGGATATAAACCTTCTGAGGAAGTTGATTTTTCCAAGCAAGCTCTGCAGCTCCCTCTTGTTTCTCGGTGCTGGCACGTCCAAAACAGCTTGCACTTTGTCGCCCGACACCTCGATGCCTCTCTCATGTACCACAAACCCTAGAAAGTCACCAGCACAAACCCCAAAGACACACTTGGCCGGATTCATTTTAAGCTGATGCTTCCGCATGATTGTGAACACCCTTCGGAGATGATCAATGTGATCTTCCCTCTTTTTGGACTTTACTACTACATCATCAATGTAGACTTCAAGGATGTCCCCCAAAATTCTGCTGAAAATTACGTTCATTGCACGCTGGTATGTAGCCCCTGCATTGGTTAAACCGAATGGCATACTGAGATACTCAAACGCTCCTGTGAACCCTGGGCAGCGGAAGGCGGTTTTAGGAATGTCTGGCTCGTCTATTGGAATCTGGTGATACCCTGCCGTCCCATCCATAAATGAGAGCAACTCGTGCCCCGCTACTGCATCCACCAGCATATCCGCTATGGGCATAGGATAAACATCCTTAGGAGATGCAGCGTTTAAATCCCTGTAGTCCACACATATTCTGATTTTGCCATTCTTCTTCCGAACAGGGACGACGTTGGATAACCATTCCGGATAAAGGGCTGGTCTGATTATCCCAGCGTCCAGCATGCTTTGAACTTCTTTCTTGACCGCCATTGCCGTGTCAGCGTTCATCCGCCGCTGCTCTTGCTTAACTGGCCTACACCCTTCCTTGATAGGGATGCGATGGCAAGCCAGTTCTCTTGATAACCCCGGCATGTCTTGATACTTCTCGGCAAAGCAGTCCTTATAATCATGCAGCAACCCTATCAGTTGCTGCCTCAACTTTGGTCTAAGGTACTGGCTGATCCCCACTTCCATGGGTTCCGTTTCTGTCCCCAGGTTAATCTTTTCGACAGGATCGCGTACCTTGGGCGGAGTATCATCTAGCGCTGCTGGAGCAGGCTGAATTACTTCCACCCCTGTTGAAACTTCGAACTCTTCTTCCTCAATACATTCCACCAGTGCCACCTCCTCCCAAGCCATTCGCTCTAATCGATAAATCGCCAATCGCTGCAGAAAGCTAGCAAAGGCCTCCGACTCCTCTTGCGAGAAGGCGTCACTCATTGGAAGTATTGGGACGGAGCTCAATGGAAATTGGCCGACTACAATCCGCCATAGCCTGGGCAATTCCCCACTGAGACAGCTCATTCTGGGTCACCCCGAGTGGATGCCCCCTATGGTCGACTCCCCCAATCCGGAGGGGTCTCATGTCTCTGTTGTAATAGCTGGCTTCCAACTGGATGGCCGCTATCGAATACGGGCGCTCATCCGCCTTGATGAGCACTGGCAACTCTGTGACTGGATCCCACATGATCATCTCTTGGTGGAGAGATGAAGGCACTGCCAGCGCTTTATGGATCCAATCCCTCCCTAGGATCATATGGTAGGGAGCGTTTGCGTTGGCCACGTAAAATGCGTGATGGGCATCAGAGGGTCCTATCTTGACTCGGAGCACAGCCACCCCAGCGGTTGGAGTTACCTCCCCCGAAAACCCCTTCACCCTGGAGACAGTCTGGATGACTTTGTCCTTCGGGATCTTCAGTTGTTCCACAAGAGTAGTGGTGACGACGTTTACCGCAGCCCCTGTATCTATCAAGATCTTGCGGACCTTCATGCCCTGCACCTCTGCTGTCACGTATAGAGGCTTCAGATGCTGGGACATGTCAAACGTAGGCTTGGCAAACATCACGCATTGTTTCAGAAGGTCTCCGGCCCCCTCCGGATACCGATGACCGGACCGAAAAACCCCGGGCTCAGCTTCCGCTTGAGCCCCCTGTTCAGGCTCCTGTACTGAGTAAACAGGATGAGAAGCCTCTTCGTCGGTGATGAAGTGAGCAGTGGGCAAAGGCTCTGGCAGAGCATAAGCAGATGACAGAATGAAGACCATGTTGCAATGATGCGTCATGGCCTCATCCCCGATCTGCTCCTCGTCCATTGGCACCTCGCCCTCGTCTACCGCCTCAGGCTCATCTTCGTAGCCGACCACATCCTCTTCCTTATCCAGGGCTAGGTCTCCTAAGTCGGAGTCAGCTCGTATACTGGGGGCGACCGAGGATGTCCGAGTTGGCACCGTCATCTGCAGCTTCTTAGCCGCGTACTCCACGAAGTTGGTTGGCGCCTTAGGCCCTTTTGGCCTTGCCCGCGATATGGTAGCGGACGGCCCGCTCACTTCCGCTATAACTGATCTGGATTCCTTGGGAACAGCCTCCCTCTCTGAAACCCCCACGTTGCTCGTGCTCGCCGCCAATGACACGCTGCTTTCCTTTGGTACCCACCGCATAACGGTGGAACCCTTGCTGGTGTCAATCACCATCACATCTTCCTGGGCCTCCAAAGCCCCCTGCTTCCCGGTAGCTTCCGGCTGTGACTTCTTTGGAGGAGACTTCCCTGCCCTCGCAGGCTCAGGAGGGAAACCCAACTTTCTCCTTGGTCTGGACTGAGGTGCCCCAGTGAGTCTCGGCAGATCAGCTACCCTATCGTGCACACTCTTTCGAGGTGCCGGTGGAACGTCCGTGGTTCGCTGTCGCCTAGAGTCCATGTATGATTTGGTTCTCACCTTGTAGCGCTTATGGATCTCCTCCACCCGCTCCACGGGTACTGACAGCTCTTCCTCGGTTACCCTTCCCGATGCCAGATCCGCCAAGGTTCTTTTTGCCTTGCCAAAGCGTCTCCGCTCGTTCCGGGTAGTCACCGCTGCAAGCTCAACAGCCTTGCCGGCCCGCTGGGTATACCATGTGTCCGCCTTCGGATCGTTCCTAGATGCTGGCGGAACATAGACCCTCGCGGATGGCTCTGGATTCGCAGCCTTCTGCGAACCCCCAGCCGTGGCTGATTTGATTTCGGACGGTCCTGGACCATGCCTAGGCCTTGCCCTGCTGGCGCAACTGTCCTCGGACCCGTGATGGTACTTCATCCGCTTGTAACCCTCCCTGCTTGACTTCTCGGGCGGCGGACGCTCTAACTTGGCCTTCTCGAGGGCTCTCCTTTCAGCCTTCTGCTCCGCTTCCCTCAAGGCTGCCTGAAACTCCTCGTAAGTAATCGGCTGCCCTGTCGTTAGTCTGCACGTGAGGCAGAGCTTGGAGCGTGGGACCATCACCATGTCCTCTTCTTCAATCGCCCCAACCCAAAATTCTGGGCAGGGCCTAGGTTCGCTGGCGTCGAACCCCAGCTTGCCCTCGTTCAGCCACTCCTGCAACTGATCCTTCAGACCTACACATTCAGAACTAGAGTGGTCAAAGGACCTATGGAAGAGACACGTAAACCCGCCGTTCCCACTGATAGGATGGCCTTGGTAAAACTCCTGAATTTCTGGCGCCTTATGGTACACCATGGTTTCCCAGATTTCCTCCGCCTTGTTTGCGTCGTAAGTATACTCCTGAAACCTGGAAACCCGCTTCCTACCCTGCTGCGGCAGACTCGGACCAACACTGATCTCGATAGCATTCACCTGCGGTGTACCCCTAGCCTTTGTCCACTGAGGCTCCTTAGGATTCTCCAATTGCAGGACGTTGTCATTGATCCATATCTGCAACTGGTCCTTCAGCTTCACACAATCCTTAGTATTGTGATTGTTCATATTGTGATAGCTGCAGTATGTCTTCCCCGCCATATAATCAGGCTTGGGGGTAAATCCGTCATGATGCAGACGCCCCTGGTTGAACAACTCTTGTAAAATCTCGTGAGCTCTATGGGCGTTATAGGTGTATGCATCAAAGGCTGATTTGGTTGGAAGAGGAGTAACTAGCTTAATAGGCTCCCTGACCGGCTTCGCTACCTGGGACTGCAAAGGCTTCTGATCAGTCCTCTCGATGGCTGCGACCTCGACCCCTACTTTCTCCTCATCAACCCATGTTAGGATTGGCCTAGGAATTGCATCCGCCTGAACGGCTGCCACGGTCTGAGCCGCGGTCGGAATTGGAGTTTTGGGTTTCAGAGTCCCCGGATAGTAGGACATCGGAATCCCCTTCCTTCTTTCGTTCCTCTCCCTGGACCGATCCACATAGTGCTGCTCCTGACCCAGACGATTAGTCAGATCCGCCATCGTGGTTACATGAACCTGCCTGAACCCCTGGCGGATCTCGTCTATCAAGCCGTCAATCGCCATCCGCACGGCGTGCTCCTCTGGGATTTCCATCTCACAGCGAGTTAGCTCCAGCTTGAAGCGTCGCAGATAATCAGTGGCGGACTCGTCAGGCCTCTGTTCAGTCTCTGCCAGGTCCTTAAGTCCGATTTTTGCTTCCACGACCCCAAACATGGTCCTGAACATGACCTCCATGGTCTTCCAGTCTGGAATTGACCCAGGCCTTAAACGCTTATACCAGATAGCTGCTTCCCCTGCCAGGGATGTAGGAAAGAGCTTCAACTTCATGATCGGGTTCTCAGCATATTGACCTGATTCGTTGGTGAAACGCATGATGTGCGTCTCAGCATCCTCGGATGTCTGGCCAGTAAATGGCGTAAAACGGATTGGCTTGAAACCGACCGGGAAGGGCACCGCATTGATCTCGGGAGTCAACGGATTCTCGTACGTCTTGTCGACGTCGGGCAACCCCTGCAGCTCCCTGAGCTTGTCAGCGAAGATCCTGCCGATGTCCTCCAGGGTTATCTGCGCCACGGCGTTCGCTGGAGGTACCGACTGATCGTTGCTAACCGGCTCTGTAGGAGGAACCTGACCTCCCCTTTGACTATTAGTGGGCCTGTTGTTAGATCCGCCAATAGTACCACGACCGGCGTCGCGCTTGCGCTGGTCCTTCAGCTGAGCTGGATCCGTAACTGTACGGCCGGACCCCTCGGGGTGGTCACCCCGTTCCAGCAACTGATTCATCAAGGCACTCAGGTTGGCGAGCGCGGTATTGGTTTCCGCCAGCTGCTCCTGCTGCTTTTGCCAGCTGCCCTCGGAGCTCCTGGCATAGGTGGTCAAGCTGCTCCCCAGCCGATCCTGCTGTTCGGCGAGGTACTTGAAATTGGCCGTGAACCCCCGTTGCTCCGTCTGCATACGCCTGACGGATTCACTTAGATCAATGACCACCTCATTGGCTCTTTTCAATGCCTCGTCCGTGTGACAAGACTTTTCGATCAACATCTTCAAAGTATCCGTCACCTCCGTGGGAGTTGCAGACTCCCCAGTAAATTGTACCATAGGTGACGCACTTGGATCAGCGGATTCATCCGCGGACCCCTTTTCCAAAAAACCAGATGTAGCTTCCCGGTTAACAAAACCGATCGCGCGGTCGTCATCCTGGGAAGCGGCAGTGATTTCAGTGGTCTCTTCCTCGATCTCCGAAATAGACGGCTCGGAAACCGGATTCAGACCCTTTTTGCTTCGCAGGGCTTTAAGGGCAGTAGCAATAGCTTTTGCGTCGGCCAAAGTCCCGCCAAACACTTCCTTAACTTCAGCGTCAGTTAATCCCCTACACTCAGCTGTTCCATGCTGGATCAGCCCTTTGTGGGAAATCTTCAAACAAGACATGGTCACCCTT
The DNA here is from genome assembly GCA_963682095.1 of Potentilla sterilis. Lineage (NCBI taxonomy): Eukaryota > Viridiplantae > Streptophyta > Magnoliopsida > Rosales > Rosaceae > Potentilla > Potentilla sterilis. The sequence continues at coordinate 1,749,232 of OY821761.1, forward strand.
ACGTAAGGATTACCCCTTGTGGATCCCGCAATCCTTGACACCAGTCCCACTGGGCGTGCCAAAATGTTCGTGGCGGGTTCAGCACCCGGCGAACAGTCAGCACGGTAGTTGTTTGATGGTTTGTGTCTCTGTGTTGTGCTTAGGCGTGCCAGCACCCTTGGAGCGGTGCCACTCGATTGCGCGCGACCCCCTGAGCGAGTCGCTTCGTCTGCTCCCAATTCGACTCTGACTTCCTGGTCAAGCGACTGTTACGCGGGCGCTGACTAAGCCGGCGTACAGGGCTCGAACAAGACCTGAATAGAACTCTCTACCAGGATTTTCTTCCCAACCCCTTGAGGATTGAGGATCTTACTCTGATCCGGAGAAGCAAAGCAGAGCTGTTCCAAGACCACGGGTGTGCCACCGGAGTGACGACTCGATTGCCACCAGGGGTAGCGGACTGACAGACTCGATTGCCACCGGGGGTGGCGGACTGACTCGATAGACTCAGCAAACGCTCGGCACAAGTACGAGAGCGGATCAATCGTAGGAGGGCGGAGGAGGGTTGCGTGAGGCTCAGCAAATGCTCGGCGCAAGTACGAGATTAGATCGATCGTAAGAGGGCGGAGGAGGGTTGCGTGAGGCTCAGCAAATGCTCGGCGCAAGTACGAGGTTGAACCCGTCGTAGGGCGGAGGCGAGTTGCGTGAGTAGACCCAGCAAAGCGCTCGGCACAAGCACGAGATTAGATCGATCGTGGGGCGGAGGCGGGTTGCGTGAGTTGCTCCGGAGAGGCTTTGGCAAGTTAGCGTTGCGCTAGGACTTGTGGTTGTTTGTTTTTGGTTGAGAACCCTTTTTTCCAGCTGCCGGCAGATTCATATTTATATGACTCAAGGACCCCTAGGGCTGTCAACTCCAGTTTGGCGGATCCTTGAGACTCATTAGGAATGTCCTCCCCTACCCTGCTTCCCATCAAATCAGCGAAGATATTATCAGAGGTATAGTTGGTATTGAAGCTTCGAAGATCGGAGCAACACGTCTTGACCTTGCTTGTTATGCTGCTGTTACTGTTCATCACTCATCATTGCGCAGTATGGCCGGTTCCTCTAACAACCTCCCTAAAGCATGGTGCAGCGTGGCTCATAGTTGTTAGTGATTGATAGCCCAGCGTAGGTAGTGAAATCATTGCTACATTGCTTCTCAATCTTAACAAATATTTTCACTGATGGATTGTTACGAAACAACCCCAATCGGATTAGGAAGCAACCACGTTCTCTCCCGAGCTCAACCTCTTTGGTTGAAGCGGGAAAACCCGATTTCCATGGGTTTGAATCTGATCAAAACCCCTACTGGGCCTTGGGGCGACAGCCCAATTGAAGTAAATTCAATTGTGGCCCAAACAGTTGTTAACAACAGAAGAGCCAAAAAGGGTGAAAGGTCTTCCTATGTTCTCTAGGTAAGTCGAGCGAAGGAAGTGTTTTTGTACCATTCATTTGGGTTTATTAGTTGCACACTTCCGGTGATATCAATTATACGCGAATGTTGCAGGTTATTTTCTGCATGGACACTCTTCATCAGGTCCCTTCACTTGAAGCAGGATATCGTTTCCTTGTACTTCTTAGTGTAATGTCATATATTTATATGCCGTTTGTGCCTCAGTTCATTTTCTCCCAACTTGAAGCAATTTCAGTTGATATGATACATGGAAACAGAGGTTGAGGGCACTAGTGATCAATATGAACTCCTAGGGACCGAAATGCTTAATTGTTTAAGACGAAGTCAGCCTCCAATAGTCTTTTAGTCTGCATTCCTCAAACTCCAGGCATCCATCCTTTCCTAGTTGAAGCAGGAAAAGATTAACTTCAACATTAACTTCAACATTTTACGACCGTTTGCCGATTCCGCGATCAACAGGCTCCTCACTCTGTTCTGCCATAGGCTCTTCAATCCTTTCAAAAAAGAATAACCAGAAACATTCAACTTGATGCGGATATCAGTTGGGTTGATTAATCTAAAACCCAACAACTAACGGCCCGGCGGTTCAAACACCGAAGTACACAAGATTGTGCTGTCTGTGAAACAATTTGTGTAAACACTGAACGAGATTTTAAACTCTCAGGAAATCAAGAATGAAACAGAAACATAAGATTCACACTTACGTGACAAACATAACATCATTTGATAAACACCCATAATCAGTTTTGTTGTAAGGGGCTCAAACTCAGTTCACCTTCTAATTTATGGAAGTTCAGCAACTTCGATTCTGGTTGTGTTACATGATTAAATTGGTTTTGATTAAAATCATAACCATCCTAAGAACTTTGATAAGCTACTTCACCGCCAATGCAATTGGTTGGAATAGCCCTAATGACTATCCAAACTCCATTATAAGGATTTGGCCAGTACAGACACCCATAATAGTGTCCATAACCATAAGGACATCTACAACTACAGCAAACAAACTGATCAAAGCCGAAAACAAGATCGTTGTGATGCAGCCATTTCCACATACCATGCCAGTTCCTTTTAACTTCAGGATGAGCCCTCATGACCTCCACCTGCTTACCCTTCAGTTCATGAGGTTTGTTCATCTGCTTGTGCAAGACATCCACAACAGAATCATCTGATTCAAAAGTAACGAATCCGAAACCTTTTGGAGTGTCGCTTTCCTTGTCATAGATTATGACTCCATCCTCAATTGTACCAAATTCAGCAAAGTAGTATTGGAATTCATCTTCGCTTAGATCACGAGGTAAACCCCCCACAAAAATCTTTCCAGGGATGTAATCTTGATGTTGAACATGGTGCTCTTCTTGATTGATTCTTTCAACATGGTGTCCTTCTTGATTAAATCGTTTTCTCTCACGCTTTGGTTCCGATGGTTTTACATCGATCTGCATTATCAAATTTTCCAAAATTCTCACTCAACTTAAATATCAGTAAAAAACTTGCATTAAGTCATAGAAGTGCTTATTACATACAGAAACTTAAAAGCCAACGAAATACTGGACATCAAAGGCTGCTCTACACCAATTTTTTTTTTTTTTTATCTTCTTTCTCTTAGTTATTTACATGTCGCCGAAGTGGTAAAACACAAACTATTACATGAAGAAAACTATATAAGAATAGCATGCATATGCTACCAACTCGGAACATGATACAAGAATCAATGAAATTCAGCATACGAGTAAACTATTTGAGCTGACCTTTTTACCGCAGATGGAGTGACTTTTTTCTAACACACTCTTAGCCACCGACGCATCAGCAAAGGTAACAAAACCAAACTCTCTAGGTTGACGAGTCCTTTTATCCAAAACGATCACACACTCTTCGACCTCCCCATATTCCCTAAAGTGTTCTTCCAATCTATCTGCATTAATCTCCTCCGTTATTCCACCCACGAATATCTTCATGTCTTGCTTTGCGTCCATGGCGACCAACACTTACAAACCTCTAAAACCCAATTTTTTTGCTTTACACAGTCTTGTGTCTATTGCTATATAAATATAGGTACTCATTAGAGTTTATATCGTAATCTAACTAAGCTTAATTACATACATGTAAGATTAAGGATTCACTCTACCACTAGGTTTTCTCATCCCTTCAAAAAAAAGAAAAAAAGAAATTCCACATAAGCCTCAATGTTTTATAAATACCCAACCCGAAAACCTCTCGCGCCAATTAGCCTCTGAAAATGCACCAAAACGGCGTCGTAGTGCTAGACAACGGCGGCGGCCTAATCAAAGCCGGGTACGGTGGCGAGCGCGACCCCGCCGCCATAATCCCCAACTGCGTCTACCGCCCTCTCTCCTCCAAGAAATGGGTCACCCCTTCCCCCACCGAGCCCATCGACCTGACCTCCGCCGCCGTCCGCCGCCCCATCGACCGTGGCTATCTCATCAACCCCGACCTCCAGCGCGAGATCTGGGCCCACCTCTTCTCCCAAGTCCTCCGGGTCAACCCGGCCCACTCCTCCCTCCTCCTAACCGAACCCCTCTTCACTCTCCCCTCCATCCAACGCGCCGCCGACGAGATCGTCTTCGAGGACTTCAACTTCGCCGCCCTCTACGTGGCCCACTCTCCCTCCCTGGCCCACCTCTACGAGGCCAGCCGCCGGCCCATTAAGGCCCAATGCAGCCTCGTTGTTGATTCCGGATTCTCGTTCACTCACGCCGTCCCTGTGTTCCAGAACTTTCCGATTAACTACGCCGCCAAGAGAGTTGACCTCGGCGGAAAGGCGTTGACCAATTACCTCAAGGAGCTCGTTTCGTACCGCTCCGTTAATGTGATGGACGAAACGTTTCTTATTGATGACGTCAAGGAGAAGCTCTGCTTCGTCTCCATGAATGTCCCTCGTGACCTCCAGATAGCCAAGTATGTGTCTTGAATTTGAATTACGATTTAGGGTTTAGGGTTTAAGCTTTATGATACAATTTGAACTAATTTGAGTAAACTTGAATTTGAATTACGATTTAGGATTTAGGGTTTGAGCTTTAAGATACAATTTGAACTAATTTGAGTAAAGTATGCCCCTTAACTATTATTGTTACAATTTAGGGTTTATGATATAATTTTGATGAATTTGATGTGGTAGCGGTTGAGGTGAAGCTGATTTTTGGTTTCGGTGTGTAGGAAGCATGGTAAAGACAATGCTTTCAGGTGCACGTATGTGTTGCCTGACGGTGTTACGCATACACAAGGGTATGTTAAACACCCTGAAGAGGCAAAGAGGTACTTGGCCGTAGGAGACGGTGATTCGGTTGAAGAAGTGGCCAAGAAGATGGAGGTGGATCGGGTTGAAGTTACGGATAAGGTGGAGGAGCGAAAGACGATTGATTTGAGCAAGAATGTAAGTCTGCTGTTGATTTTGTTTTTGAATTACTGGAGCATTGCTTGTGTTGGTTTGACAAAATTCTTGAGCTGTTTGGTGTTGTTATTTATTTATATATTTATTTTTTTGTGTGCGTAGGAATTTGACTTGACCAATGAAAGGTTCCTTGTGCCGGAGATGATCTTCCATCCTGCTGATTTGGGTTCGTGTTATATATTGCTCATTATCTTTCCAAACATTTGGAATTTTGTTTAGCTGTTATGAATGAATCTGTTGTTGGCTTGTTGCAGGGATGAATCAGGCTGGACTAGCGGAATGCATTGTTCGAGCTGTCAGTTCATGCCATCCTCATCTTCACCCTGTCCTTTATGAAAGGTAACCTTAAAAAGTTTGTATATTTGTTTGAGTGGAATTCGTTGTCAATACTGATTACTGTGACTGAATTTTGTTGGCAGCATCATTTTAACTGGTGGAAGCACGTTGTTTCCTCGACTTGCTGATAGACTGTATGCACTGATCTCCTTCTCATTTAAGTTCGTAGGAGTTAATACTAAAGAGCATTCTTTTGGACTTAAGATTTGTATTAATATTGTAGGGAGAGAGAGCTGCGGCCACTTGTTCCTGACAACTATCAAGTGAAGATAACTCCCCAAGAAGAGTAAGTTTTCTCCTAACTCATAACACTCTACTCATGTACCTACTTCCATTCCATTGAGGTTTGCCATGTTTACTCCAGCCCCATACTAGGCGTTTGGCGAGGGGGATCAGTTTTGGCATCAAGTCCTGATTTTGAAGCAATGTGTGTCACCAAGGCTGAGTATGAGGAGCTGGGATCTGCTCGATGTCGCAAGAGATTCTTTTGATGGGTACTGGCAGTTTTGGAGGGTATGTCATCTGAATGGTCAAATCCACTTGTCATATTACTAGAGAAAGCGGAATTAGGTACCGAGTAATTCTGCATCTTCAGCAAGTCCGTGAGGGAAAATTCTACTGTTGTCACCACTGAAAAAAAAAAAAAAAAGTACTTGCTTGGGGAATTAAAGCCTGATACCTCGTTATACTTATCAATGTGCTTATGAAATGCTTCGTTCTGCCTTCCCTCATCCCTTTTTGATAGACATCCCCTGGGAGATCTGAGTTTCTACCCCTCTGATTGACATAGGAACACTGCCTATATAACCAGAGCCCTGCCGATATTAACCAGAAAATTTGTTTATGTGGAATGAGGGAATTCTTGAAAAAGTGTTTTTAAGAGTCAAGACTAGACATGCATTACAGTGAACCTCGTACTCAATAAGTGGGTGTTTCATTACAGCATGGACACATTCTGTACAGTCAGACTCCTATCAATTCACTTTGAGCAAGGATTTTCATTGGCTCCTTCTGAATGAGAGATCTTGTTGATTTTCACTCCATCACAGTTGTTGTCGGGAGAGGGAGATGTCCTTGGAGGCTGTTGTATGAGTGTGTTTGAGATGCAGTAGTTGCTGTTAAGTAAACGATTCAAAGCCCTTTTTGTAGATCAATATAAGTGATGATTGTAGTGTTTTCAGAGAGCATTCCGTCTTGTTTATCGTTATTTTCTAATCTGATGTCCGTAGATGATAATGCATTCCAGTCCAACTGGTCAAGTAAGCTACAGTAGTAATTTCGTACTATTGTTGATTTGAAACCAAGAGAAAATTTTCATGTCAGAAGATAAACGTGGGGTATAGAAAATTAAAGAGGCAAATGCTCTCATATATATATATATATATATATATATATATATATATATATATATATCAAAAAAAAAAAACAACAACAAACAAACAAACAAACCCAAATGCCATTGTGCAAAATTAAAGCATCACAAGCATCCAAATACTTGGTGTGTGATAAGTGATCAAGATGTTCTAATATCGATTAGAGATCATCTCACTCTCTACAAGCTACAAAGTTCAACACTCAATGGCTTCTTTTCAAGGCGTTTGATTTTGCAAGTGATAATGTCACCCACCTTCATTGCTTGAGACAAGTCTGAAATTTCCCTCCCATCAACTTTAAAGTCGTCTCTCCGAAGCAGAGTAACCAATCCAGCTCCCACAGTACAAATTGCCATTTTGGAAAGAACCCTGCGAACTATTGCTGGCACAATGCTTGCCTCAGAGAGTGTATCACAAGTTTCACCAGTCATCGAATAGAACTTGTCATCGGCATTTAAATCTTCATACTTTTTACGCCCATCCTGAAACCCATGTATTAATTCTCTCCTTATACCGCACAATGTTTGCACCTTATTCTCAAGTTTTTGGCTTTTAGCATATTCCTCAATGTCAAGCTTCTCGAGGTAACTAGGTTGATCCCTAATGCGCTGCAGCTCCGTTGCACCCTCATCATCATAAACATCTTTGACCATTTCTTGTGCAAGCACGTAGGATTCAGGATGGATTCTTGTATCATCCAACAGAGCACTGGTGCTACTAGCCATCCCGTGTTGCCGAATACGCAAGAAACCAACTGCATTCAGATATACACTTCTACCAAGCCCATGCTGTGTATCCAACTTCCTTCGAGTAAGTATTTCACCACTGCGTACCAATGACTGCTGCAGAGATGCTGCCTTATTAGGTCCAAGTCCAGATATGAATTGTAAAGGTGCAAATAACCATTCATGGGCTGTAGCCAAATTTATGTCAAGGCCAACCTGGTTGGTAACATCTACCATGACCTGTTCAATCATCGCGTACTTCTCATTGGGGCTGAGGATGTCATCAAAAGGAGAAGTAAGTCGTTTCCAAGATAAGATTTCTCTTCCTGGTCCACAAAGTGTGGCAACCATAGCCAGTGGATTTTGAAGATAACGGCCAAGAGCCACAGCCCGCCTGACGATGCCTGACTGTCCAGGTAGCTGATCAACCGAAATCTGAGAATTTTCATACAGGCAAGCAAAAGTTTCATCCCCATATACAACCCTTAAGGACCGCATATTTTCGCGATGCAACTTATCTTCAAGACAATTAAGTTGCTCTTTCAGCATAGCACAAGACATGTTAGCCGCTCCTATTATAGCAAGATCAGGTTGGTGAGCTTTCACGAACTTCACAATACGCGGATTATCATGTTCCATAAGCAGTCTAGTAGGTTCATCAAAGAACGGTGAGGTCTAAGTGAGATTCTTCCATCTGACAGTCCCTATAGAAAGTACATCTAGCAGCTCCCCACATGAATCCAACATCACTAAAGTGGTTGCAGGTTCCCCTGGACCCCAACAGCAAGCCATGACCCTAGGTGGTGCGGATTGGTTCCGTTGATATGGTGGTGCCATGGAGACTCTATCCCACAAAGCCTTTCCACATTGCATAAGTCCAGTTTTTTGCTCTACTGACCAACAACGATCTTGCTTCTTTCTCCATTGAAGGCAGAATGAAATTGGAAACCGCATCTAGCAATATCAACTTGCGCTGCTCGTTCCACTGTAGTTCAGATTTACTAAGATAGTAGTTGTTTAATTCGCTTATCAACTTGTTCAGATGTTCTTCGGGTAGCTTAATAGTAACTTGTACAAGATTCTCCTCTTCAGCCTTTTGGACAAGCAACCATTGTGCATCCTTAAAGCTATTCAGTGACTTTCTTTGACAATCCATATTCAAACGAGGTTCCATGCTCGACACAGATACCTCAACAAAATCAAAGTAGTTGCGCCGGACATTCTTCCTGACATCAGGATCACTACTGATATCAATAGTAGCCTGACCCTCACCGCCTGGAAAATGCAACTTAAACTTGGTGTCGACATCCTCTAACTCTCTCCCTGACTCTGCAGCCACGAGTGACTTCATAATTGATACAAAAAGCCGTCGAGTCTCATCATGTATGAATCCTCGTTGAGACTCTTCCTCAAAGAGCTTATTGTAGTGAATTTGCAAAACCCTTTTCTGATTCTGAAAGAGCAGCCACTTTTTGTGAAATTCCTGAATGCTCCACAGTACCTTGTGCCACACCAATTTTTCTTCTTCAAGTTTCTCAGGATCTTTCAATAAGCTAAGGCACTCCTCTTTACGATACGTAGCGATAAAGGGAATCTGAGAATCAATAAAAAAGAGGAATAAGAAACAGGGCTCATAGCTAGGGAAACAAAAATCAGATAAATTAGCACTTGAATCCTGCGTGTTGAACAAGAATAATACTTACATCCAATTTTTGCGAATGGTGCATCTGCAAAAACCTGAAGATTTCATCCCTGCTTATGGACCCAAACACAGGCTCAAGTTGATTATGTAAGTCCTTCCAGCATGCTTTCGTCGCATCGTATATCTACACACAGAAAGTAGAGTTTTCAATAAATTCATCTGCAAGCTAGCTGATCGATGGGAACTAGGTGATTAAAACGTTTAAGAATGTCAGCTTATGGAGAACGACTAACCTAGCTATATCAGACCTAGTAACATGCAAGGCTATCTTTATATAGGTTTTAGAAAAGAGAATACTAGGGTAAGCCATATCAGAGCCATTGATACTTTCTAATCCATATCAGCAAGGATCGATGGCGAAATTAAAATAAGAATAACACACTACGGCTATAAAGAAGCTTTTTTCATGCAGGGTCTCCTTTTCTAATTAGTGTGCGATTATATTCAAATAAACTAGTTCCTGACTGCGAAAATAATTAATAGTTATGAAAACAAAGAACGAACCTGCATTCTTTCGGGAAAGTCATCAAGCTCGAAAATCTGGTGATCCTGATCGACTGTGGATGGTTCCTTGTGCGCTTCTTCCATGTCGATATCTCGGACCAACACCCAGTCACCTTCTTCGAGCGCCATGGTTTGGTGAAACAGAAAATTAGGGTTTTTCTTCTTTGTTTTCGTTGTGCTAGAAAACAAACGTCTAAAATCTTACCAAACTCGAAAAAAAGTCCATTATATAGACTATATACTAGTGAAATTCTAAGAATACTAGGAAATTTCCCCTATTAGCTAGGTTTACATTCTCAAAAAAAAAAAAAAAAAAACTTTTAGGTTTAGAAGTCCTTTTGGATTTAGAGTAGGATTACATGATTTATTTTATTATTATTATTATTATTATTATTATTATTATTATTATTTTGAGAATAGACTAGGATTACATGTAGTGTTTTTGTACTATATCTATTTCAAAATATACTTATGCGAACTGCGAAGATTCCTAATATTCCTAATAGATGTAAAAGACAGTGAGTATATTACTAGGAATGATAAATGGGGTAGGCTAAATTTAGCCGTGTTATATTTATTGGGCGAGGCGAAATCAATTTTTTTTTTCCGGGTTCCCATAAAACTTATATGAGATTGATCTATCTCATAACAAGATAAATATGGAGCCAAAGTTTGAGCATAATAAGTACTAATACACTCAAAAAGACTTATTTTCACATGAAAAACTATCAATATAGTCACTTTCAAACCAACTCGTACATATCAATCCACCTCTAAGTTACTAAAAACTGAGATCATTGATTAAGTAACAGGGCCGGCCCTGAAAATTTTGGGGCCCTAGGCGAAATTTTTTTTGGGGCCCTATCGTTTTAACCTTTCGAATTAATAATACATCAAAATGAAAAATAATCAAATAAAATCCAATCAAAATTCTTTTAAATAATAAAAAATTGGCCACATCAGTAGTTTGATAAACTAAAAATCACTTAAATACAACTCGTCGTGCATTTTTAGATGCAAATGTGGCAATTAAATCACCACTTTTCCCTCTTGTTGATGTATCTAATCTAACAAGGGTTTTATTTTTATTTTTTATGACATACTTTTTATGGGGTTTGGGAAATTTAAAGATCAGAACACTCCAATTCAGTTTTGGACTTAAAGAATTGGGGGCCCCACTAGCATATAAAAAAGGAATAAAATTATAAAACTTTAAACCTAATAAAAGTCACGTGAGTTGTGGTGTATGTTTTGTCTCCCACTCTTAGTCTCTTACGTACGTTTGATTGCAAATATATATATATATATATATATATATATATATATATTTTTTTTTTAGTAAACTGTAATTTAAAATTTTTGGGGCCTATCAATTTTGGGGGCCCTAGGCCCACGCCTTGCCCGCCTTAGCCCAGGCCCGGCCCTGTTAAGTAATGAAAGTCCTCGTCTTTTCCTCTGAACCTGCATATATACATGGAATGACCGGTGACTATATTTTAGGGGCGTTGAAACTTTACACTTAAATACTATTTTTTTCCCCCCAAAGTATTGAGGTGGGCTGCAGCCCACCCCTCCTTCCATGCCTGCCCATGATGATGGCGTAAGCTTATAGTTGAACGTTCGAAAGAAACGAAAAAGTAAAACGTGAAGGCAATAGATCGAGAAGGAGAGTATGAACAAGGTTTCTAAATTTCTAATTGTTGTTGAATGATCTTGAATTCTTGATTATATCTATGTGATGAAAATGGAGGATATAGTTTTCAATTCTGGGTGTTCAGCACATTATTATTTTTGTCAAGTTATCATAGTTTGAACTTTGAAATTCTGGAGGTGGAAGTGGTCGTGATCTAGGTACGCAGGCCGGAACTGTGAAAATGCTTGAATTGTGATTTCCAGTACGTAGTCTCAGTAACAAACGAGGAGAATTTTTATACAACTCAAGTGGTATATACAACTCAAGAATTTACTCCAATTGGGCTTTTACCCTGAGGCCCAGAGGGGTTTAGGTTTAAATCGAACCCGATAGTCATGTTTTCCCGCCTCCTTCAGGAAAGATTACTTGGAGAGGGAATTTTGAGTAATTACCCAATCAGATTGGGGTTATTATATAGTAATCCAATTATACAATATACGATTTTCCTTAAGAGATGATGAGGAGTAAATACTGATTAGGATAATTAGGGATTGTTTCGGTAGCAATCCATCCAAAAAGGATATCTTCGCCGAATCAGTGATTGATTGGCATTGGACTCGATTTGGCTGATCTCAACTTTAATGAGTGGTGATCTGGACATATTTAACGGAGATGAAGTTTCCTAAACAAAGAGGAAGTCTGATCTTAATTGATTCTTAATCAATTGGATTGGAAGAAGAATAAGGAAGGACAGTCCTAATGAAACTCGGAATCCGCCAGGCTGGATTTCACAGCCCTAGGGTTTCGAGAGCAATATAAATATAACTCTTCAAGCAACTAGGAAAAGGTTCTCAACCAAACACAAACAACCACAAGTTCTAGCGCACCGCTAACTTGCCAAAGCCTCTCCGGAGCAACTCACGCAATTCGCCTCCACCACTACGATCGATCTTATCTCGTACTCGTGCCGAGCGTTTGCTGAGCCTATCGAGTCAGTCCGCTACTCCGGTAGCAATCGAGTCTGTCGGCTACTCCGGTAGCAATCGAGTCAGTCCGCTACTCCAGTAGCACACCCGTGGTCTTGGTATTAGCTCTGCTTTACTTCTCCGGATCAGAGTAAGATCCTCAATCCTTAGGGGGTTGGGAAGAAAATCTTATTAGAGAGTTCTATTCAGGTCTTGTTCGAGTCCTGTACGCCGGCTTAGTCAGCGCCTGCGTAACAGTCGCTTGACCAGGAAGTCAGAGTCAATTGGGAGCAGACGAGAAGACTCGCCAGGGGTCGCTCGCAATCGAGTTGCACCACTCCGAAGGTGCTGGCACGCCTAAAAGCACACAGAAGACACGCGAGGAGCACGCCTCCTCCGCCCCACGTGCTGACTGTTCGCTGGGTGCTGAATCCGCCACGAACACCCAGTAATACGTACTGTTTGAGAACGGTATAAGTAGCTAGCTTAACGCATTAAAAAGAAGAGAAGGACACTACCAGAAAAGGGGTTATAGCCGACGATATAGGAAAAAACGGCCGACGAAATAGTATTTCGTCGGCTATAAGGGGTCATAGCCGACGAATTACTATTTCGTCGGCCACATCGTCGGCTATAATATTATAGCCGACGAGTTGTCGGACGTCGTCGGCTATAACTATAGCCGACGAAAAGTTTTTGGTTATAGCCGACGAGGAGGGTATTCGTCGGCTATAACTCTTATATCAGATCTATTCTGCAGCAGCGAGCTCATTCGTCGAAAATATTTCGAAAACGCTCTGAAATCGTCCAAAACCTCGGCCATAAGCTTGAAAGGTACGTATATTGCTGTGTGTGTTGATTTAGTTGGTTATATGCAGAGGTGTGTTAATTTAGAGTTTAATTAGAATAAATGTGTGATTAATTTGATATATATATATATATATATATATATATATGTTGAGATGAGATTATTAATGGGTTGATATGTTGGTTAGATAGAATTGAAGTTTTGTTGAAGATTAGTGATTGATTGTTGATTTATAGGTGATTTTAGATGAATTTGATGAAAAAATGTATATATATATATTAATTAATTTAATTGTAATTAAAAATATATTGTTGGTATATATAAAAAATACATTGTGTTTAATTAATTAGGGAGATTAACGATGTTTTAATTAATTTAGGGATGCATGTGTGTGTGTATATATATATATATATATATATATATATATATATATATATATATGTGTGTGTGTGTGTGTGTAATGATGAATTTTTTAATTAATTAGTACGTACGTAGTACGTGCATATATACATATCTATATATAGCTATATTTATTTCTTGAATTTACAGGATGGACAAGAGTTGGATTACCCTTGGAAGATGGGATCAGGCGTATCATGATGGAGTTAGGAGTTTCCTGAATTTTGTGATGGCTAACTGTGGAGACACTACACTTCATTATTGTCCGTGTAAAAAGTGCAAGTGTGTCACCCCACGACACCGGTTTTCCATAGAGACAGTGGAGCAACACCTGGCTAGATATGGATTTTGGGTCCTATACACTAATTGGATTTATCACGGTGAACCAGAGTTTGCGGGTCCTCATGATCATGGACAATTTGCCGAGAGAGGGAGTTCCTCCAATGATCCAACAACGAACTGGATCAACGATATGTTTCCTCGTGAGAGCGGTGTCTTTGATGAAACACCAGATGTGCAACTCCCTCCTCCGGAGATGGAGTGTTTCCCTGATATTGAGCCACTCGAGCCATTACCCCGATCTCCGGTCAACACAAGTGGTATGGAAAAGTACAACAACCTGATCGCATTACAACAGACTCCGTTGTACCCCGGATGCAGTAAGACTGTCCTTGAATCTGTCATGGGAGTGATGAAGATCAAAACGGAGAACAAAGGCACTGTCAAATCGGTTGATGATTGGCTGAAGATATGGGGTGGGGCGATGCCCCCCCGGACATCGGCTTCCTACCAGTCATCATAAAGTGCGACATATCCTTAAAGATCTCGGCATTTCCTACATCAAGATTCATGCATGCAGATACGATTGCGTTCTGTTTTACGGGGAAGGACTTGCAGATCTTGAATACTGCCCAGTATGCAATACAGAACGGTATAAGTTCACTCCTAAAGGGAACAAGAAAGCTGTGAAGATACTTCGGTACTTCCCGCTGATTGATAGGCTTGAGCGGTTGTTCATGTGTGCTTTCACGGCCAAAGCTATGAGATGGTGGGCTGAGAGGAATGTGCCTGACGATGACACCCTTAGACATCCCGCCGACGGAGAGGCTTGGAAGAAGAATGTGTTGGAGTTTCCTGAATTTGCATCAGAGGTTCGAAATGTTTGGCTAGGGCTATCATCCGACGGTTTCAACCCTTTTGGCAAGAAAGAGCTTCAGTACAGTGTGTGGCCAGTTATTTTGATTCCGTACAACTTTCCACCGTGGATGTGCATGAAGAAGGAATATAACATGCTCACATTGTTGATTCCAGGCCCAGGTTATCTGGGAAAGTGTCTCGATGTGTATTTGAGACCCGTAATTGAGGAGCTTCGGTACTTGAGTCTGAACGGCCACCTGGTCTACGACCGGTTCAAAAATGAGATGTTCCGGATGCATACCATGCTTGTTGGCACGATCAGTGACTTTCCTGGGAGGGGTATGTTGTCGGACAGCGTCACCAGGGGTTACAGGGCTTGTTCAGAGTGCATGACTGTTGATTGCTCCAGTCCTCATTGCAGCAAGATTGTCCAGATGCGTCACCGTCGTTGGCTTCCGCATGACCATCCATTTAGGGACGATGCACAGGCTTTTGATGGGACTGAAGAAAGGGGCTGGGCACCCGAGCAATGGACAGGGGAGGAAATATTGGCAGTGTTGAATGAGTATGACTTTGGTCCGCTTAGCAATCATCCCGATGTGTTGCGCACGATTCCAGAGAGGCCGGATCGGTATAGGTTCTGGTCACACAAGAGCATCTTATGGGAACTTCCTTATTGGGCCAGGTTGGCTACCAGATACTACCTGGATGTCATGCATATAGAGAAGAACGTGGGTGAAGCCGTGGTTGGCACAGTTTTGAATTGGGAGAAGAAAACAAAAGACACCCCCAAGGCACGCGTTGATCTGAGAAATATGGGACTGCGGGACCATTTGTGGTTGAGAGAGGGCAGGAGCAAAATGCCCCAAGCTCCTTACACCGTCACCAGGGACCAGAAACATGAAATCTTTGGATGGCTGAGTAATGTCAGGTAACTTTTTATTAGGCATGTATTCCCTAAAGAATCCATCTGTTGTTGGACGACTATATATGCATGAAATCTAATTGTTGTTAATGGCTATGCAGGTATCCTTATGGCTATGCGGGTAACATAAGCAAGTGTTAACTACCGAGACAACAAGATGTACGGATTGAAGAGTCACGACTGCCATGTACTGCTTCAACGCCTCTTCCCTATTTTCATTCGAGCGTACTTGGAGGATGAAGTGGTTGAGCCGTTGGTGGCGTTGTCAAGATTTTTCCAGAAGTTATGCGCTAGAGAAGTTAGAAAATCAGACCTCATGAGAATGCATGAGGAAATCGTTTTTATCTTGTGCAAGTTCGAGAGGATATTTCCCCCAAACTTCTTTGACATCATGCCTCACCTGATGATCCATCTTCCCCAACAATTGTTGCTTACCGGTCCCGTACACTACACTTGGATGTATCCCATCGAAAGGTACATGTTATTCATAAATTTGATTTATACATGTTTTTAAATAAAAGTTGCATGCTCTTAATATGCACTTGTTAACCTTGCAGACAACTTGGAGACTACAAGAAATATGTGCACAATAAATCTGCGCCTGAGGGGTGTATTGCTGAAGCTTACATTGCGCATGAGTGTGTAACGTACGCCAAGTTGTACTTGGGAGCGATGGAGGACCCCCCACAACATCCAAGTCGAGATGACCCCGAGTTCAACCTATCTATCGTCGCCAACTCTGTTGTACCATACGGAAGCTTTAAGAAGAAGGGTGTGGACAAGTTGCCTGACCATGAGGTAGGGATTGCCCACTGGTGGGTTCTAATAAACTGTCCGGAGGTACAATATTGGAAACGAACCCATCTTCACTGCAAGGAAGTTCGCGGTGATGTCGAGTACCACAACACGACGTTTGCAGACTATTTTCCACAATGGGTAAGTGTATAAATATATATATTAGATGAGTTTCTTTTACAGTTCCCTATTCTTTAATCATAAACACACCAAGTGATTTGAGTTATATTTTTTAGCTGATGCAAGTGGCTGCGAGGGGTGGTCATACAAATTACTCAGAGGAATTGAGGTTGTTGTCGATGAAGCCGATATCTTCCACAGTCCGCCCAATGTGTGATGTCAACGGCGTTACGTATATATGTGAAGCTAGAGACGGGAAACGCAAAACACATAATTGTGGGGTGATGGTCGATGGTGCAGAGGGGGGCGTGGATTTTTACGGTGTCCTACAGTCAGTTGTTGAACTCATTTATGGGAACCGCATGAAAGTCCACTTGTTCAAGTGTCGATGGTTTGATACTAGGCCGCACCGCATACGGATCGATCAGTACGGCATACTTTCGGTGAATACCGCCACTAGTGTGTATGAAGATGACCCCTTTGTTTTCGCCACAGCGGCCAAAAAGGTCTTTTATCTTGACGATCCATTGAACAAAGGCACGTGGAAGGTAGTTAACCATGTGTCTCAGCGAGACATATACAGTGCTACCACACTTGGTGTGAGCACAGAGTGTCAAGAAGCTACCGCATACCAAGAGCCGGACGCCGGCGACATTCCGGAATCCTCCACCATCCGCGATAATAATGTGACGCCGGGCAGAGTGGTTCGACTTCCTAGGGGTCAGGTGCCCATGTATGATGTTAATCCGAATCGTCTATATCAGGCAAACGATGACTCAGACGACGAGTACGAGCACCGGTTGCCAGATATTAACTACTATACTACGTCTGACTCAAGTGATGAGGATGATTCTGATTATCATCCTTAGTATACTGTTTATGTATGTATTTGTGTACGATGGTGCATGCATATATGAATACATTTTTCGTCCTTAATTACCGTTTTTCGAGTTTATGGGAAATTGTATTGAATTGTTTGTGCGATGTTCAGGAATTTATCAGGTGAAATAGGCAATTTTCAGGCCCTAAATGGCAAATTTTCAGAAAGATAAGCATTATAGCCGACGAAATGGACCATACTTCGTCGGCTATAATGCCCATTCTGGGTAATTTAATATGCAAGTCGTCGGCTAACGACAAAATGTTGCAGGTCGTCGGCTAAAGTATAGCCGACGACCTGTAATTCGTCGGCTATAACCCCTGGCCCGGATGTTGACCGAAACCATTGCTTGATCCTTCAAATGCAAAAGTGTCGTGAAATAAGATACGACCGAAATATTGAAATACGTCTACGGTTGAAAAATGGGAAGATTCCGACAAAATCTGTGTGCCGAATTTTTGTTAATTTTGTGTAATTTTGTGGAATTTTTAGGAGGATATATATATATATATATATATATATATATATTTCGGAATATATATATATAATTAGGTATAAATATATTTATGTATATATATAATTAGGTATATATATATTTAATGAAGTTTTTTATTTTTTTGTGAAATTTATGGAATTTTGTGGATTTTTTTTTAATTTTGTGGAATTAACAACGATTTTTAGGAGGATATATATATATATATATATATATATATATTTCGGAATATATATATATATATAATTAGGTATAAATATATTTAGGTATATATATAATTAGGTATATATACATTTAATGAAGTTTTTAATTTTTTTGTGGAATTTTTGTGAAATTTATGGAATTTATATACTAATTGTGCAGGAAACCGCCGCGCTGTAGACCGATGGCTTGCCAGACCGACCGAGAGCGACCCCGACGCTCAGGCAGGACCCAGCCATGGGGGGAGCGGATCCAGCGGTCGTCGGTGCCTACGCCGGCCTATGAGTCGACGAGAGGAGACCTTGATGGGATTGACCCCAAGCGATCCACGTGGGGGCTCCTCGTATGAGTCGACGGGAGCGGGCCCAACCTCGAGTGTCGGAGGAGGACGCAGAGCCGCATCCTCCAGACCCCAGTGCACTTCAGCACTGTTCCAGGATCGGCAGCCGACCCCACCGCGCGCCGATCTGGACCCTCCAGAGATGCTCCCTGTCCCCCCACAGCGACAGCGTCCACAGCTACGGGGCCCACCGTCAGGGGGATCAGGCCCCTCAGGGTCCACGCCCCGTATGTCTCCTCCATCGGGGATGTACATGGTCCAGTTCCTCCCTACCATCCCCGAGTACGACGCCAGGGGGAGGCAGATTTGGAGGCACGACCGGCCCCACGAGATTCCCTGGGAGGAGGCCTAAGTCCACAGGCCTTTCGACTCAGAGGACTGCCGCGGCCTGTGGTGTGTTCGTGAGAAGGACAAGCAGTACAACGACGCAGGTAATTGGTTAGTTTAATTAATTATTAGATTGTTTAATTAATTATTTAATTAGTTAGTTTAAATAATTATTTAACTATGTATTCATTTTAATTATGAAACAGGCGTCCTCGTAAATAAACCCGCGGCGACGAGACGGACCAGAGGGCCAGCGAACATGTCGACCCTGGAGAGGGAGCTCGCCGGTGGGATCAGGGAGATCCTGCCCGGTTCCGGTGAGAATGGACGCCTGATCGAGAGGAGAGACACCACCACCAAGTATATCAACGCGACGGACATGCTCGTGAGGGACAGGGTCCCACTGTTGTGGCCCGACTGGGGCTCTGTGCCCGATGACATCAAGGCGCGAGTGTACAATGCACTGTCGGTGAGTTAAATCGTATTTTTATTATAGAAAATAAACATTTATGAATTCAGTCCTTATAACTATATAAAAATATTTTCTAATTAATTTATCATATTGCAGCAATGGTTTAGAGTCCATCCTACCTTGGACTGGTGGAGAGACGAGCAGCTGAAGAACAGGTTATGTGTTTCGCGTTATTTTACTATCATACTATTTATTGGCAGTGTACGAATATATCTAACAGTTGTGTTTTGTTAATATAGGTACTCCGAGTGGAAGAACGAGCTGTCGACGCACTACAGGACGTACCATGTGGAGCAGGCCTTGGGGCGAGGTGCAACCCCCCACGAGTTCTGATACAGGGAGTATGAGTGGCTATGGCTGGTAGCCTACTTCGGGAGCGACAGGGTCTCGGTAAGAAAATTTAGCCTGCTAGTATATAACTTTTTACTGTTATTTAATAATTAAATTATGTAGTTACTTAATTAAATTAATTAGTTAGTTAGTTATTAGTTATTAAATGAAGTTAGTTAGTTACATAGTTAATTAGTTCGTTACTAAATTAAATTAAATTAGGTAGTTAGTAAGTTAGTTAGTTACTAAATTAAATTAGTTAGTTAAGTAGTTACTAATTAAATTAAATTAGTTAGTAACTAAATTAGTTAATAATTTTATTTTGGTTAGTTCCTAATATTTTAATTTAGTTACTAATTTATATTTGCGTTTATATGTTCGTTCTTATAATACAGAAAATCTCGAAGACGAACAGCGACAACCGCAAGAAGAACGAGCACCCCCACCACGGCGGCGCCCGCTCCTGGAGGCAGTGGGCAGAGATTGCGAGGAGGGACCGACCGCTGAGGCCGTTGTCGTGGATTCATGCGCAGATGTATCCGGGGCGTCCCGACCAAGTGGTAAGTATTCGCCCATCTTCAATAAAAGTGTTTCATTAAATTAATTTATATATATTTTTTATTAATTCGTTTATTATATTTTCTTGTCAATTAGGCGGAAATAGATGCGGAGACCGACGCGATCACCTTCGGGATCGCGCGAGACATCCTGGGGAAAGGGGCGTCCGACGAGGCGATCGCGGAGTTTGCCTCCACGATCGACACCCTTGAGCCGCGCTTGGCCTCTCAGATCATGCATGCGGCGGTAGGGACGGGCAACAACTACTTCTACCAGAGAGGCCTAGGCGCGGCGGGAGATGGGGTTCTCAAGTACACGCCGGCCAATCCCAGCACGCAGCGTTCGGCTTCGACGAGAGGAGACTTGCAGACACAGCTGCAGAGGACGCAGGCGGAGTTGGCGAGGGCGGTGGAGGCGCTCCAGCAGGCGGAGTTGGCGAGGACGGCGGAGGCTTCGGCGCAGCAGGCCAGAGACGCATCTATGGCGCAGATGTACCGATGGATGCAGCAATCTTGGGAGGCCCAGCAGGTTGGACTCCAGCCCCCGCCTCCGCCACAGATGCCCGAGTTCGTCGTCCCCACTCCCCCCCCCCGCATCGGAGTACGCCAGGCGATCAGGCTAGCCATAGCCACCGGAACTCGAACGATCCCTATGACGACGCTACGCGTTTAGGGGGTGATGATGAGTAGATGACTAGTTAGGGGGTTAATTTAATTTGTACAGTAGGTAGGATATTAGGGATGGATTGATGTGGATATTTGTTGGATATTTGGATGTTTGTTTGTGGATTTTCTGCAGCCAAACCGAAACGAAGTGAAATTGGGCCCGAGTAAAATTTTTAAATTTTTTTAAATATTTAGGGGTTATAGCCGACGAAATGACCATATTTCGTCGGCTATACCCTCCCGGCTTCCGGCAAAAAAAGCCGTTCCCGGCACCGGAGAATGTTATGGCCGACGATTAATTCGTCGGCTATGACTGATGTATAGCCGACGATAGTGTCGTCGGCTATACTTCCGGGTTAGGGGCAATTATGTAATTGTTGTAGCCGACGATTCTGTCATCGGCAATGTTCGAAGTATAGCCGACGACGCTTTATTCGTCGGCTATACTGCGTGGTGTATAAGTCGACGACTTACCCTTAGTGTCGTCGGCTATACTATAGCCGACGGAGCATTCCCGACGAGAGAATAGCCGACGATACTTCGTCGGCTATGACTATAGCCGACGATTTAATGAAAACGGCCGACGAGATGGCGTCGTCGGCTATAACCCCTTTTCTGGTAGTGGGATGATCGATTATTCAAAAATTGTTCTAGCCTAGCTATTAAAAAAATCCTTCAAGACTTGAGAAGCAAAATGAACGTGAGGAAGTGAGGAAAAATTGATCCTAGTTTAATTTGTTGGGCCTAAGTTTTTGCTCGAGTCTTTGGGCCTCCTTGTATAATCCAATACAAACCCTAGAATGGTGGTGCCGACACCCGGATCCTGAGTGATGATATAAATAACAAAACTTCTGCACATATTTGTTCAGTGAACTGTTGTGTCAATTTATACCTCATGATTTGATGTTATGGACTATGTGTAGGGCAGGAAAAAGATCAAAGGAGCTGTTGTTGAGGAATTGAAGACTTGTCTAGATGACAACTACAAGTTCATTTTAACTCAGCTGCGACTTGTGACGATAACCAAGATCAGTGGTGTAAAAGCTGAAGAAAGCTCACAGCATGAACTTTTTCTCTCATCTTAGATTCTGAGGATGATGCCCAGAGTCTCTTATAACTGCAATGGCAGCACGGGAGGTATGCCTTGTTGCCTTGTCGTTGTTTCCGTCAGCAACTATATACCCTTGTTTCATTCTAGAAAGTGCCCCCTCCCGTCTCTTCTTAGTTTCGCCACTGATTCTAGATGATATTGATAGCTTCTATCTTATTGTTTTTTGACAATAAGAAAAGAGCTGAATATTAGGGGAACCCTCAACTCGTTTTCAAGCTGTGAAATCTAATCTATCCCAAAATGGCGCAGTATTGAGACCACCTCGATCTCTCTCTCTCTCTCGATACAAATATATTAGAGACGTACATGATATGATGCATTGTCATTGTCACTAGCAGAGCTAGTGATCCCTTCCTCATTGTCACCATGATTTCATTAGGTACGTCTACAGGATGTCCTTGAGAATTTGACCAATGTTCTCGATCTCTTCTGACTCCAAATTTCTTCTTCTTTTGTTGCTCTGCATGATTGAATCGACGATGGATGACGACATACATGACAGCAGCTGGAATATCCATATATATTAGAAACTTGATTCGGAAAATTAAGATGGATGCACGCATACCTCTGTCCATGGTCTTCTCCAAATACTCGAGGATATGATATAATTACTATGATATATATATATAATTTTTTTCAGGTGCGGACGTCCGCACGGTGCGGATGCGGCGTTTCCGGCCACCGGCGAGGCGGCGACGGCGTATCCGGCCACTGGGCTTTGCTCCCCCCACGCCGGCGACCCCGTCTGTGCCGGCCCGAGCTCCATCGCCGGTCGGCAGCCGCCGGAATCTGCAAAAATGCAGAAAAATGACAATACTTGTCGCGTTTTTCAGGTGCGGACGTCCGTACGGTGCGGATGTCGCGTTTCCGGCCACCGGCGAGGCGGCGACGCCGTATCCGGCCACTGGCCTTTGCTCCCCGGTGGCCGGCAACCCCGTCTGTGCCGGCCCGAGCTCCATCGCCGGCCGGCAGCCGGCCGGAAAACCCGAAAATGCAGAAAAATGACGAGTACTGTTCATTTTTCTGCATTTTTGGGTTTTCCGGCCGGCGATGGAACTCGGGCCGGCACAGACGGGGTCGCCGGCACAGACGGGGTCGCCGGCCACGGGGAGCAAAGCCCAGTGGCCGGATACAGCGTCGCCGCCTCGCCGGTGGCCGGAAACGCCGCATCCGCACCGTGAACAGTGCGTGCGGACGTCCGCACAGGAAAAGGACTGTATATATATATATATATATATATATATATATATATATATATATATATATATATATTTAAACCACCATGCATCTTCCATTTGGAGAGCAGTTTCGGTATCGGCCTGATTTGGTATAAGCGGCGCGGGAAGGGCGAGAACCAGCCTGTAAGATCAAGGGTGATTATCTTTTGAATTATCTGTTATGATTTAACTATGTTCGTCATTTACTGCACATTTGAGCTGTGTGTGTTTATTGAAGTGAAGTTACGGTTAACTAATGCAGATTTAGTCTTATTAATTGTCTGTATAAGAATATGGATTACAGTCTATACATGTCTGCCACGTGGCTTTATTCTTGTAGCTGGTTGTGGTATAAAGTCCGGGAATGTAACCATTGAAAATGTTAAGGCCGAAACCCTAACAAGAGATGAGTATTTTCCGTACTCAAAATTATAATTTTGTGTTAATATTTACTAGTAGTAAGATTATTTTTTAAAATTATCACTAACAAGTTTCCGTTCAAAATTAACAGAATCCGTTAACTTTAAATTACAAAATTACCTTAAAAAATACCACTTTCAGAAACTATGTACTTCTAATACTAGCTACTGAGTCTCAGAAATCAATACCACTGTACCTCAGAAATCAACATCCGCGATCCGTCACTTCCATTAGTTCCATAACCAAATGATCGACTTCCCCGGTCTTTCCTTCTTTCAATTTCTATGTGGTGGAGTGAAATAATGGAAAATGCTATCAAACTTCTCTATTCAACCTTATCATTTCCAGCTAGCTTATTGGACAAGTTGTCTCTTCATATTTTACCCCTTATTAAAACCAGTTCTTACAGGAATGGGAAAAAGTTTTGAATTACCTATTATGCCCCTGATTAACTAAGAACCTAACATACCAAGGTATGCTGGTAATTAAACCAGTTCTTGTTGACTACTTTTATGATTGCATTACTGTAGTAGAAGAGCAAAATCAAAAATTATTTCAATAAGCAAGAGATCCAATAAATTAACGAACCAACCTCGTGAATGTGTGTTGAAATGCTAGTGCATATCAATAAGCAATAAATATTAGTTTCTCAACTATTTCTCTTTTGTAATTCCTTCTCATTTTACAATCTGACATTGTATTGTAGTTTTTTTTATTTTTTTATTTTCGTAAAATAAGAACATAATCCATATTTCTTCCAAGCAAAAGAACAGAATGCAAGAACTGTATTTGCAACAAAATTGGTGACTGTTGTATTGGTGAAAAAGATACTTAGGGCGAGAAAGAAGGAGCATAGAGAGCGTCTTTGATTCTCGATCTATAGCTGGCCAAAAAAAAAATCTTTGAAGCCAATCTCTATTAATTAAGCAGATTTCCTTTTGGAACTGTCAAACTCCATATTTATGCAATACCCCTCCTAATATTAATCTTTCAAAAGCATAATTAAATAAAAGAAGATTAAAATAGTAATAAACTCTATTAATTAAGCAAATTTCCTTTATGAAACTTCCAAACTCCATATTCATGCAATACCCCTCTTAAGTCCTAATATTAATCTTTCAAAAGCATAATTAAATAAAAGAAGGTTAAAACAGTAATAAAACAGTAAAATGATATCACGGTAGAATTTAAAAAAACATCAGTTGTTCGGTTTGTTCACGCTATCCCAAACCGACTTTACGTAGGGCTGGGCGCGGGCCGGGCCGGCCGAGCCCAAAATTTGCTAAACCCGACCTTTTTTCGGAAATGAAGACCCACCCGAGCCGGGCTTTTTCGGGCCCAAAAATACTTGTTACTGGAAGCCAAGGCGCCAGAGAAGAGGCGATCGGAGAGTCGAGCAACGGAGCTACCAGCGAGGAAGGGATCGACGGAATCGCAAAGAGTTTTGAGGGATCAAGGGATTGTGCGATGGGGTCACTAGGGTTTGGACCATAGGGGAGACGAGGAGGGGAGAATGTGGGGGGCGGAGATGGCGGAGAATGTAGGAGACCTGGAGCGGCTTTTGGGGGGGTGGGGACGTTGTGCGTGGTGTTCAACCTGAAGCAGGCCTGGGTAAGGGGGCAGAACTTAATTTCGGGCCGGGCTGAGCTTTCGGTCAAAAAAATAAAAGGGCCCGAGCTTGGACTAAAATTTATATTTTTAGGCCGATCCTTTATCGGTCGGTCCTTAAAAAAATTGAACTCGGCTCGGACCGAGATTTTTTTGGTTTTTCAGGCCGAGTTTTCAGTTTTTTGGGCCCAAATGTCCAGCCCTAACTGCATGTATATCTTCTTTCTCCTCTTTACGTTTGCCAGAACTGCTCTCATGTCTTTGTTGCCTCCTATCTGCTAATTCCCTTCAACTCGATTTCAAGTAAAAAAATTTTGCTTTTCTTTCATGATAATTTAGTTGAAGGCTGGCTCTATGTAACAGGTCAAGAAAGAAAGAAGAGTATGGAATTTCTTGATTCTGGGATTTTTTTAATTCGGTGTCTACGAAACCAATTTGACTTCAAATTTAAGCTCAATTTATTGGATTGTTTTGCAATGACCCGATTTGATGTGGAAAGTACATACTGTTGTTTATTATTTTTTATCAATGGTAATTGTATTGTTTTTTCCTAGCGATTATGGAATTGTTTCCAAGACTTACATTTTGGTAATGAGTACATAATTTAACTTCAGTGTAGATTGTTTTAAATGGTAGTTGTATTGATTTCCTATCCAAGTATTACTTTTTAGCAACATTGATAATTAGATTCCAGTTATGGTTTAATTTTCTTAGATTCAAAGGAGACTAGCACCCCATAATGAGATATATGTTATTATGATCGTCTTCGTGGTACAACAAGGTGCGTGTGAAGAGAACTTTAATCAAAATTTCATGTCAAAATATAGTTCTCGGTGTGTATTATTTGCCGCTATTGTAGATATAACACCTTCCGTTTAGCAATTAAAATAGTCAAAAAGAAAAACGCACGTGCGAGCGTAACACTTTCGCACGTGCGTACAGGAAGGCTAGAGTAAATCATACTCTCTTTGATTAAAAGAATCATATATTTTCTGTTCTGCTGGGAACCGCCCTCTATTTTGATATCCACATTTATATAGCCCCCTGTAATGGTCACAACAACAAAACAAACTTTACGAACTTATCTCACAGCACAGTTACACTTAACATACGAATTCACTTTTAGACCTGAATCCCTCATTCAAAGTAGATCACTGGCTGAATATACATCTTTCTCAGGTCGTGAAATATATCATTGTTAAACCCTTTCCCCACACGCGTTTGCGGTTTTCCTTGCTCCATAAAGTACAGGTAGATTGCAACCGACAATCGTGTTCATTCAGCATATGGTTGTGAGTCCATGCATAGATGCACCAACTTTCTCTGGTATTGGCCAAAATATTCACCAACTGCAATAACATCTTCATTCTCTGGTCCTAACCCAGGCAAGTGTGGCAGCTTGTCCTTGATTGAAAATTTAAATTCAACGTCAGAGTTTCCTAAATCAGAGATGATGTTGGCATGAATTTCTCGACAAGCAAGAATGAACATAGCGGCCGTGTCAGGTTGTTGGACCTCACGTAGTGCTGCCAATGCCCCTTGCATTGAACCAGCTGCAACATACAATATCAGAGCCCTGCATTTGGATCATTGATAGGCTTAGTACATGTCTGAGAAAACGGTTGAAAAGAAAACTGCAAGTGAATTGGCATACCTCCATATGTTGTGTTCGGCACAGAGGACGTGTGCAGCCCATCTTAGCAACACCCTGAAACAACAATAGAAGATTAACCGAGATTCCTTAACAACATGAATGACAATCTCTGTGAATAAAGAATGGTTAATTCCATACATTGATAGTCATCAATTAATGTGTTCTCATAATTAAATACACACACACACACACTTGCGCGCGCACACACACACACGTATATGTATATATTTAGCTAGGAGAAACAACCTTGCATAATCAGATCCTTTTAAATGGGTGGCAGCTAAAGTAGCAGCATCTGTCCAGCATCCCGCGTCTTGTAACTGCATAAGAGATGACATTAAAATCAGTGAAAGAAGAAAAGTAGTGGAGACCACTCAAATGCATGATGTATGGTAGAGAAAATTTACACGCCTTGGTAAACAACTAACAAAACCAAGAACCGGCTCTAATACCCATTCATGACCACTGGATTCATACTTTAATCCATATCTCTCCCCCCGAATGAAAAAAAAAATAAAAAAAATTCCTGAGCTATGTAGATGCAAGGGTACCACCCTATTAAACTGATACAAGCCATAAGATTATGCAGCATCCAAGGCACAATAGGATACTCATCAGGCAAAAAACAATCAATACAGGCGGGCAAAGGCCACGATTTCATAGCCTGATCTACAGAAATTTGTTTAAAAACATACCTGGGAACACGCCTCTTGATACCTTCCAACAGCACAGAGAAGGTGAGTGCCAGACAGTGACCTGTCAGTCCTGACCATGTTGGCTGCAACAACCTAAATTGTAGGGATAAGTATCCAAAATTTATATAGGTAAACCACTTTATTCCAGTTACGACATGTATTTTCAGATCATGAGGTGAGTCTAAAACTCTCACGTCTCACCTTAACAGCCAGCTCAAGAAGCGACTTTGACACAGCAGAAGAAAGAGCAACTGCACGTAAAGCATTAGCATTGAAGTACTTGCTCTCCGGAGGAGTGGAAAGCAATAAACTGACTGCAGCTTCTAAGTTCCCGACGGACACAAGCCTAGATTCTCAAGAACATAAATAAGTTGAGTTCATAAAGCTTAATCAACAAAAAATTAAAATGAGATTGATATGAATCGCTCACTCGTGTACGCGATTCTGAATAGCCTCTTCTCCCTCAAGCTTCTCGTGCCATGGAATACGTTCACTTGCATTTGCCCACAGTTCTTCTTGTTCAAAAGCCATCAACCTGAGCTGCCCTTGGCTCTGGTAAACACAAAGACCAATTTTATTTAAATGTGGAGCACCACTTCTATCAAGTTAGACCTAGAAGTGTGCTGCTGAAAAGTGTTTTTCCCAAAAACAACAAAAATTATTCTAGAACATATGACTTACTGTTGCATCTTTCTTTTCTCTTCCAGACCCTGATTTTCCTTTTGATGTTATCCTATTCAGCATAGAGGCATCATCAAGCTCTGGAACTGATGCTGATACAGTGGCTTTCTGTGGAGACTTATTTATGGACTTGTTCATTAAATAGTTTAGAGCATGAGGCAGTTGTAGCCAGAAAAGAGCTTCAGAGGCTTCACCAAAAATTGCAGCCGCAAAGGCAAATCTCACAGAACATCCTTTGTTTACCACCTTTGCATATAATTTAGCCCTCTCGTCATCCAGTATGCAGCCTTGGCAATTGTAAGATTAATACCATATTAGAACAAAACATACCAACATAATAGCTGCAACATGAGTAGAAAGGTCCACTAGAGAGAAGACCCACCCTCTTTCCGATAAGGTTCTAATACTTTAAGCAGCAATTCGGGTACCACAGGGTCACCAACAGTTTGTATATCCATCATGTAACTGCGAAGATCTTCACTTGACCTGGGAGTACCCGGAATGAGGTGAGGCCTCTTTTCTAAAGTTGTACTGCAAGTATTAAACCAGGAGGGCTTTACACCCAATTGTAAGATCATCCTTAGTGCCTGTAATCAAATATGAACAAAATTCTGGAGGGTCAGTACTGAGTTTCAACTAAATTCTCGATAAAGAAATGAAACAGAATGTGGTTATTGATTTGGTCCAACTTAACTTTTCTCATTAAAATTTTATTGCTTTTAAGTAATTACTTTTTTAGCGTTTATAAGAAAAAAGTAGATATTTAATTCATGCATCTCTTTCCTTTGCTCCAGTAAAGATCAGTGAGCCAAAGTAAATGGATTCATTGCCATATGTGATACAAGCATAAACCTCCCATGGTAAAGGCATGATCAACAAATAAGAAATACAATTGGTACTTAACAAAGTGCTTCAGTAAAATTTAATAAGGAAAAAAGAAATATACAAATAGTAATTACCAGGGCATGTGGTGTGGGAAGCAATATCGGAGAACATAAAGGCATGGGACGGAACCTTTCTTTTATAGATCTGGGCTGGTGAGCAAAACCAAGTTTTTTATCAATTCTGCGCAAGAGTAAGACTATTAATGCATAGAAAGAGACAACTCCCATACAGATTATAAAATTGCCATCGCCCCATTATGACTAAAATAAGCTGTGATGATATAATTATTCATGAAGCCAACAAAATCTTACACTTACATATTTATCTCAACAAGACGAAAGCTACTATCAGCTCCAGCTATGCACAATAACAGTGGATCGTTCTTGTCAGTTCGCAAAGGCAACCAATCAAGTTCTAAAACAAGGGTTCCAGGAAACTGTGGCTGTAAGAGGGAGTTGGCTAAAGGGTCTGGAGAGTCCTGCAAATCAAGTTATGGACAGATAATAAGAAAGATCAAAACAATTGAAGGACAACAAAAAGCAGCTCAACTTAACTCCATTTAATCACTTCATTTTGACAAAGAGGTATTGTAATTAACAAATAGCAAACTTATATAACTGGATCATATCCTATACATATAGAATCTTAAATAAAACAACTATAAGACCAAATGTATAGTTAGTACTTTTTATGAGAGAGAGAGAGCGTTCAGTACATTATGCTCAAGAATTTAAGGAAATTTTTTGTTAGGAAGACAACAAGAGTCTGGATGAGTAATGACTCAAAAAAACACCTATGATACCAATGGTATCTGGTAACAAAAAATTAATCAGTATACAGCAACTGATAGTTTCAAGAAATAGTAGTTTGGAACTAAGATTTAGGATATGAGTGATGAACTCAATAAGAGTCAGCAAGTACACTCAGCACACAAAACCAAAAACAAAACAAAAGAATGAAGCATATCTCAAATATGTCAACTGCTGCCTAATTTATTCAAGGGGGAAAAAAAAACATCGTTTACCCTGAGGTCCAGCAATATTCAAAACAAAAAGCGGCAATAATTTTTTCTGAGAAGCAAATTGCATTTATGCACATTGAATATGACAAGGAATGGTTGTGCAATTTATTTATACTTACAAGATCAAATACGGAAAATGTATTGTCATAAAATAGTACAGCAACACGCCCCCTACTACGGTCTCCAGGAACAACAGGTGAAAACTTAATTCTGCGGATACCTTCCCTATGAGTGTTAAATGAAGAAGAATGCCCAGTTGTTACATCCCACCAGCGGATATTTCCTGACCTGTCCCCCATAACCTGAAAATTGATTCACAAAACAGATATTAAGGAATAATTGAGATTTGATACAAATAAAAATCTGTACAAAATCTGCTGTACATACCACATGAGGCAAACGGTATGCCATCGCTGTAATTAGTCCATCAGATGAGACAAATGAAGAAGAAGGCCATTTTGGTCTGGGAAACAAAAGATAAAAACATCCAGTATGAGAATAATCTGATAATATATGAAAGATTTGTGATAAACTTATACTAAAATATTCAACACGCGACACTTTCTCCTATTGTCGTCATCTCAAGTTAGAAGAGATCCAAAACCTCATTACAAGACCAAGTTTACTAGTCAAGAAGCACCTTTACAAGATATTAGATATTATATTAATCTTCTTCATCTGAAAGACAGTAATATGCCTGAGCAATTAGGACTAACCAGGGGGTGGAAAAGAGAATTACCTAAAGTCACGAATTCTTCGCCCATGTACCTCAAAAACACCAAGAGCACCGTTTGCTAGTGCAAATGCAAAGCTTTCGGAAGTGTCATCTTGGGATCCATCTGAGCCCTCTACATTCCAGAATAAACTTAAAACATTATTTTTGCTTCTTGAACAGTATCTAATCAATACAAGCAACTAGAAAACGTAAAGCTTTTCAAGTAAATTAGCTCACTTGAATCAGATGATGTCTGATCTGATGTCCCAGATGTCTGATTATTGGGAGATAATGATGATTGCTTAGCAGGGGCATTTTGAGGAGGGCGTGGAACTGTTGGGAGAGTCCACTCCAGAACCGTAAATGGAAGTGCTAGTGATCTAAGCTACATGAGACATGGAGCATAATTAATACTAGGATGAGGGGTCAAGAATCTTAGATTATAAAACTGAGGGAAGCTGAAAATGCAGATGAACAAAATATATTCCTAATACTGTAGTCTAAAAATTGTAAATTTCTGTTTTATGTATTGGATAGCAAGAATCAATTGCTTGAAACTATTTCAAGTTGGAATACAGACGAATCAAAATTATCAACAAATTTACCATTATAGGAGTCTTTGTCATAGCCCAAACCTCTACTGGTGCATCACGGAGTAAAATAAGAAGGTACCTGGAACAAGCAATAACGTTATGATGAGTAGCTCAGAAGTTAAACTGTATTGACCCACACAAATGGAAGTAAAGTGAAAGAAAGAGAAATACACTATATTGAAGAAGACAACCAATCATTATAGACAACTAGGTAAAAGCACATTATTGAATAATGTTTTAATATATATTTATAGTAAATTCATAATCCACTGGTACAAACCTTCCAGAGGAAGACGTCCTTAAAGCTCTTATGGGTGCACGTTCAGGCTTTTGCAAAACCCGAAATGGTTTATTTAGGCCACTTCTAAGACAGGTCACAATTAGCCTGTTGATAAAACCTCCAGTTTTTTCACTTACCTAAATCAACAAAAATTTATGTTACCTACACCAGAAAGTACAATGGCTTCTCACAGGAACTAAAGATATCATGGTCACCGTAGTCTTTTCTTTAGAAGAAAAACGGCATTAATCAAAGACAATTCCGAGAATCAAATCAGATCAGCTAGGAATCTACTATGATGCAACTCAAACAGATTATGACAATTTAATTCATATACAACATACCTGAGTGTACGAAAATGAAACCAATCTAGAATTTCCAAGCCACCGTAATCCCCTAACAGTCCCATTATGAACAGAAAAACTTGCCGCGACAGCATTGGCAGAAACATCAACAATATCCACTATCCCACTCTGAGTTCCCAAGGCAACCAATGGAACAGCTACAACAGGATAGTTTCCCCCACCTTTACATATAAATAATTTAAAGGGTATTAAATTTTATCCCAACTGTTAGTTCATAAAGAAACATATGCTTTTACTTATGAGTGGATGAACTCACGGCCCAAAGTAGCTGTTGAAGAAGGTGAAGGTACAGCTAGCATAGTCACTGCTGAAGATAGAAGCTGAAGCTGGCCTACTAAGCTAATCTGCATCAGTAATTTGGCTTCGTAAGCATGCATAAGTCTATAATCATAATGTCTCGCTAAATGGAATTCAGCATGACAGTTTGACTGATTAAAAAATCTCCAACTTCCTAAATTTAAAGCTACAGCTCTTCATTTGCCTATGACAAAATCTGATGTAAGATTATGTCACCATTGGTGCAACAATGCATGAAATGGGAAATGAAAAAGTAGTGAACTGAATTTACAATTTAATTCTATATACGTATATAACCAGGTGTTTTGATCTACATACAATTATTAACGTACATATATAATAGCGCATTGAGCACAGGCAGTGTGTGTACGGTGTACCAGTGGTTGTGGGTGCCTATAGTGGGGGATGCAAAGAAGGTTGGTGACCAACCAATACCTAGGTCTCATAAATTATATACGGAGGGAAGTATCATCTAATCATCAAACTCATATCACAACATGACAAACTGTCCAGATAGAGGAACATAATAGGTGAAAGCCATTTACCACATGGGTGGAAAAGATAATCTACAAACCAACCTTAAGTGACATTTCTGTATGGCTGTTGGTAGAACTTGAATGCCGGCTTCTGCCATCATTGCTCTGTTCTGATTTCTTACTCGCTTCCACCTCAACTCCACCAGTAGAAGCAACTACAGTATTTGTATTGGTTCCAGTAACTGACAGTTCAGTGATATTAGAAACCACATCCAAGTTTTTATCATCATTTTGATTGTATTCATGCCCTTCAGCAGTCAAGAGCCAGTTCCAAACTTTTCCATCATCGGAAATGGAGACCAAATGTGTTTTAGAAAGAACAAGAGGCGCGTCACAAAAATCAAAAGGATTATCAAAATCCACAGCAGAGAAAGGAGAATCAGGAGCATCAGAGTATAGCTTGCCAATGTTTTGCAAGGTCGAATCTGATTGGGAGATGGCCATAGCAAGAACTGAAGGAGACGGGACTGATGTGCCAATCGAGGGCAACAACTCTTCCATTGAACACATGACGTGCACCTGTTCTCCTCTGTGCATAATACAACAGGCATAATAAGTAAATTCCGATCAATACTCTACTCACAGTCACAGGCATATCTATCACATTACAACAACGAATCGTAAACATCAATACTAGCATCTAATTCCATTCTAACATCCTACATTGTCATTGCATATTCGAAATTTAAACACGGCACAATCATAACAATCAAGTTTGAGCGCATACTCTTTTCGGCGCCAAGTACTGAGCCTGCCATCAACATGACCACAGTAAACAAACTCGTTATTCGGATCCGGCAACACATCAAGAAACTTGCCGCAGCCACGAGGCAATGCAGCTGTAAACAGCTGCGTCTCGTACTGCAAATCAAACACCACCAGCTCCCTGGGGAACGTCACAAACAGAATGTGCCTCCATTGCGGCGAGAAAGCAAACCTCGCCACGTAGAGCGGGAACGCCGACGACGACGTACTCCCGGCCACTCCTCCGGCAAAGTCCCTCTCCAGCTTCACCAGCTCACTGCACTCCGTCCGAATCTGAAGCTCCTTGATGACGACAACGTCTTCGGTCTCGCCTAAGACGGTGACGGAGAGGAGGAAACCTTTGAGTCCGACGACACAGAAATGGCGGGAATCGAAGGGATCGCGGCGGAGGCAGGAGAGGATCTCCGGCGCGGCGTCGTATTTCCAGAAGCAGCGGCCGGTGGCGGAGGAGTAGAGTGAGAGGGAGGAGAATCCGGAGATCGCGGCGAGGAGGTAGGAGTCAGGCCGGGCCTGGACCCAGCAGAGGTCCTGGACGGCGAGGCGGTCGTCGGAGTCGAACCAGAGGACCGGAGACTTGAGGCGGAGGTCGAGCAGCGCGATGCGGCCCTGGCGGTCGCCGGCGGCGAGGAGGAGGTGCGAGCTGGACGGCTCAGTGGAGAGGAGGTCGCGGCCGAGAGGGAGCGGGGTCCACCGCACGGAGGTGACGAAGGCGGAGAGTGATGACGTGGCGGAGGAGGAGGAGGAGGAGGAGGATTGGGATTGGGTGGGGGGAGGCATAGGAAGGGAGACGACGAGCTGCATTGAGCGAGTGTCGACGACGGAGATGGAGCTGCCGGCTGGGAACGCGAGGAGGCCGGAGGAGCTGACGTCAGCGGATCCGAAGTTGCTGCGGCTCGGCGGGCCCGGGAGCATGCAGTCCCAGCAGTCCTGGACCGTGGACGCCACCGGCGGTGCTTTAGGACTCGACATAGCTCCGGCGACCGGAAATTGTTCTTCCTCCGATAAAGATCAGGTCATATTCCGATCTAGTTTGCTTTGCTCGGATTGACAGCTTGGTCTGAAGAGTCTCAGCTTTTTCGCTGTGTGAAATGGTGGTGAGGTAAATAATTAGATGTAGGGGTGGGCGTTTGGGCCCGAAAACCCGAAAGCCCGGCCCGAAAGCCCGAAAAAAGACCGACACGGGCCGAGCCTGAAAATTTTTAGGACCGGCCCGAGGAAGGACCGGCCCGATATTGGAAAAATCGGTCCGAGTTCGGGCTTGAATTTTTTTGGGCCCGAAAGCCCGGCCCGGCCCGAGGGTTTAATATATATGAAGAAAGAAAAAAAACCTAAGTATCCTATCCTTTCCAGTTCAGTCGTCTCAGTCAGCCTAATACTCCCACCTCGAGTCCTCGTCTCCTCCTCTGAGTCCACCGCGGCACAGCCCACCTTCGACCTCCGTCTCCTCGTCTCCGTCTCCGTCTGTCTTTGCCACTGGCCCTACAGATGCTGAGGAGCATGGCGGCGGCGTCGTCTTGGAAGCTGGGGGAGGAGCCGAAGAGAGTCTCGGCGAGGTAGGGAATGGTGCCAGAGTCGGCGACAAGAGGGTGGTTGTCGGCGTCGTGCTTGGTGATGAGGCGGAGCTCCTTTAAGGCTTCAGATCGGGTATGTTCGGAGACGGAGCTGAGCTTGGAGACTAAGGATTGAGCTGTTCGGAGCTTGACCTCTATTTTCAGATGGAGCTGAGCTTCGGATCGGATCTATTTGGAGATGGAGATCGTTTCGAGCACTGCCGCTGACCTCGCCGGCGTCGACGACGATGACGATGAAGATGGGCCGATCTACCCTACCCTAGCTGCTTCTTCGGCGGTTTTGCTTCCCACTC
The DNA here is from genome assembly GCA_963682095.1 of Potentilla sterilis. Classification (NCBI taxonomy): domain Eukaryota; kingdom Viridiplantae; phylum Streptophyta; class Magnoliopsida; order Rosales; family Rosaceae; genus Potentilla; species Potentilla sterilis. The sequence continues at coordinate 1,784,471 of OY821761.1, forward strand.
TGCTTCAGCCACGTGTGGTGGTGTTCGATGGGGTCTGCCCATCTCTACCATGGAGGTTGGGTTTCATCAAGTTTCGATTTGTATGTTTCTGGGCGTTTGTTTTGGTTTGATTGCTAAATTGGATTTGGATTTTAGAGAATTTTTGGGGGATTTGGAAAGGGTAATAGAGATTTTGGGAGGAATTCACGGTGAGAATTTGGAGGAGTTCAACAAGCTCTTTTTGGGCCCGAAAAAGCCCGAAAACCCGGCTCGGCCCGTCGGGCTCGGGCCCGGGCCGGTCTTCATTTTAGAAAAAGCCCGGCTCGGCTCGGACCGAGGGAGTCGGGTTTTGGGTCGGGCTTTGGAAATTTTGGGCTCGGCCCGGCCCGCGCCCACCCCTAATTAGATGAGTTGTAATGAAAATTCAAAGGTCTTTAGTAAGGGGTAGTAATGCCCCGAATCCAGAGTGGTGTAAATTCTGACGTGGGCTCAAAAAGGGTAGGTAGATCCATTTAATTGAGCCCAATTATATATCTATTGCATCTTTTCCTACTAGGAAGAGGAAATCTTTTTGACGTTCCATGATTCAATCTTGAAGATTGAGTGGTTCTGGCACATTGGGTATAGATGAGCATGGAGTTATCTGAATTCTAACTGAATCAGTATATGTAATGATGTTTTATTACGCGTGTTTATGTCGTATATAACTATATATCAATACACACACACTATATGGTGTATATATTCTCAATAAATGACAATGTGGATTGTGAGATCTCATCAACATATATAATAGAGTGGGATTTGTTGCACATTGTCTTATGAGTACAAGTCATGCTCTCTATCTCATCAATCGAGGAATCATCGATGCATAAAATTCATACCCCTCGTAAGCTGATTCATCATCACTACATATTTAAACCTTATATTGATGAATCTTGTCAAGAAGAACAAGAAGATACACTTTAGCTTGAAAATTGTCATTAAAGGCATTTTGCCTTCTCACTACGAGCTACGCTCTCTTTCTCGTTCATTGATGGTAAAGTTAACAAATGCTCATCACTGGCAAGTTATTAGGCTCTATCGCTAATACTATTTTATTGTTGGTGATTTTTCTCCAAAAAAAAAGAAATGTACGCTTCAGATTGAATCTCGTCGTTAAAGACGTGTCAACTTTCTACTCAAATGACTCCAAACCTGATATAATGTGATGTAAGCTGACTTTCCACAATTTTGGTGTTAAAGTATTTAGCCTTAAACCCTACTTTTTGTGCTTATGTTACTGGATTATTCTCATAGACTTGTATAAATTGAGGATTGACGGCAGTTGCAAGCAAGATACTGCTCATAATAGCAATTGGTTTCCAAAAAACCTTTCATTCCTGAAAATATTAGACGGAACAAAAATAAAGTACGCAGCGGAATAAATAGATAAATTTCGTAACTTTTATTGAATGTAAATCACAACCAATATTACAAATGATTATAATTTAATTCGATACAAAGTTACTCATAAACGGTCGCCACAAAGGTCGATGTCGCCACAAAGGTCGATCAATATTTCTTGAGAGATGCCACACAGGTCGTCTCCGAGATGCCACTAAGGTCGTCTCCTTCAAGCCACTAAGGTCTTGAATCTTGAAGCCACACAGGTCTTCACACTAGGAGCCACTAAGGTCTCCTTCTCTCACAAATATTTTCTCTCTTTTTCTTTTTCAATGTCGACGGCAAACCATTGCCGATTCTCCCTTTATAAATAGGGTTACAACTTTTGATTACACACTTAATCAAATAAGCCAACTACCTTTTACATCGCATGCATAAAAGGTACATTCCATATTTTAATTCAATTTGAATATAAAACATGTCATATGCCTTAACAATTAAACCTAGCAACTAGGTTAAGCAAACACTTACTCTTCAACAACAAGGCCGGCGGCACCAACCATGCAGAAAGAATCCTTGCAATAAATACTTTCCTAATTGCACTAGGAAAGTCCTTCATTTTGTCTTCAATGCAAACCAATACCAATTAGGTATTAAATCTTCATGGCTTAAATTTCTTCCTAGTCGGCTAGGAAACTCTTCAAGACAACAAACCCTACCAAGGGCTGCCACACCAATATTATAGGTCTAGGTTTTGCACAAGCCGCACACATCCGAACCGTCGGATTGATCAAGACACCATACAATAATTATGGTTAAATTTCTCCAAAGCTTCCTTCCAAAGCTCCATCCAATTTGCCATGCAATTAGACTTTGACCTCCATCAACTCATGGAGGCCAATATACCTTCAATCTCCCCCTTTGGCCTTCCATGCAACTTTCCATTCATCAAGCATCTATATGACAAAAATTAAAAGAAATTAGTAACATGTATAATTACATATAGCATGTAGCATATATCAAGAGAATGAAAAAAAAAAAAAAAAAAAAATTTTGACAAACCAACAAGTGTCACTTGATATCAAGAATCAACATTCATCAGTTTCAAGATATCAAGGGACAAGTTCATAAACACAATAAGCAATAAAAATTGTTCAAACATAAACACATAAACATAAACATAGTCTAGTGCTTATGCACTTATTACGCAACCAAATAAAATTGTCTTAAGCACACCAAACAGATCAAATAAAGACATAATAATAAAAACTAGGTCATGCATCTTCAACTTCCCCTTTGACCATGCTTGATGATTCTCCCCCTAAGTTGATGGAGGGCAAAGGAGAAGGACAAACACCAAGAACCCTTCCTAGCCACTTCGGTTCCCATTAGTAGAAGGATTTTCATGCATGGCCGCTTCATGAGTCCAAGCAACACCACCATGAAGACCCGAACTAGAAAAATTAGAGCCGTTTGACAAATGACCATTAGGGAGAGGAGAGTTCGGACTTCTAGTACGGACATGAGCCAAGGTCCATGCATCATTTGAAGCTTGTCGAGCTAACACCTCACGCCGCTCATGTTCTTGGACAAGAAGATCCCATAAAGAACGTCCGGGATGAACTACCGGTGGAGGAAGTTGAGAGTGAGGAGGCCTTTGATTTGCAAGAATGGCATGAACGTCCGTTTCAATGCGAGAGAGTTGTTGAAAAATCTCTTGAGATTCCAAGGAATGGGAGGCCTGCATGCGGTCAATTTGGTGTTGAATATGAATACCGAGACGAGAGAACTCGAGTGAGAGATCATTCCGATTAGCCGACCTACGTGCCTCCTGCTCACGAGCAAGTATTTCAGCTTGCCTAATGTTCTGTTCTTGACGACGTGAACGACTTCCAGACATGATGAGGAACTGCACACTAGAACAAACCGTAAGTAGCACAAAGATGGAAAAACAAAGATGAGATTTAGAGTTAGTCTTTGTGGTAATATATAGAGCAAGGGTTTACAAGGATGCATGCAAGAAGTGGAAAATTAGTCGAATTGAATAATGGGAGAATCTTGAATGAATAAGGAATGATGCAAGCAAATATTCAATGATGTAATTCCAAATCTTACCAAATCAGCAGTGAATACTTTCTCTTCCCAACAGGAAATTTTTTCTTCAATTTTAGACAAGACAACTAAAATCAAAGTATAGAATTATAGGTGTTGTGCCGATTGCCGAACAAGAAATTTAGTATTGAACTTACCAAAGATTTCATGCATGATATAATGAGAAAGAGAGATTGTCTTGCCAAAAAAATGCATGTTCAACCGATTCAAAAGAGACACACGGCAAGAGAGGACAAAGCATATCAATTACATAAAGGCATACATATAGGAAACCGAAAAATGCAATCTATCAAAACATGTATGAGTAGGAATATTGCTCTTACCTAGAGAGATTTAGACAAGACAATACAAGACTACATAATCTATAGAGAATCATGCAAGTGAATAAGATTCTAATTAGCCATAAGTGTAATGATACCAAATCGGACGAATTCTACATCAATTTTTGCATGATTGATATGGTACCAAGAGAAAGATCAATACCAATTTTATAACTAACGATGCATGCAATATTTGTTCAATCTACCGAAAATAAATTAAGAGACCACACCACAAAATAAAGATAGCATAGTTCAAGCAAAACATTTAGCCAAGAAGGTGATATGAGTATGTCACTTGAATCACAATAACATGAATAAATTGGTAAAACAAGAATCGATCCACTTTGACAGTTAGAGCAATATGCATTTATATTAGCCAACGTGGTAAAGTGAAGTGCAATAATTATACTTCAATATGGGAAGAAATTTTGAAGAGTGATTAAATTCGCAAGCAATTATTTTCGACTCTCCTCCTTATAACAACTTTTGATACGAGCACAATAACATGAATAATTTTGGATTTTGAAATATCATATGGAACAGAGATAGAAGCATCATAATTATTATCAACTGAAACATTTATAGATTCCATAACAGATCTAGTTTCTTTATTATATATCCTATACGCTCTACTATCCAGAGAGTAACCAATAAAAATTCCCTCATCAGCTCTAGCTTCAAATTTTGCAAGTCTTTCACGATTTTTTAAAACATAACAAGGATTACTAAAGACATGGAAATAACTTACATTGGGCTTCTTACCTTTCCATAGCTCATATGGAGTAATTTTTGTACCTGAACGAAGAAGAGTACGATTTCCAACATAACAGGCAGTGTTAACAGCTTCGGCCCAGAAGTTTTCGCTGAGACCAGAAGAATGAATCATGGCTCTTGCCATATCAAGAAGAGACATGTTCTTACGTTCAACAATTTCATTCTGTTGTGGAGTAATAGGAGATGACAACTCATGAAAAATACCATGATCTTGACAATAAATATCAAACTTTGAATTTTTAAATTCAGTTCCATTGTCAGATCTAATCTTAGTAATTTTTAATTTTTCACTATATTTTTCATTTAAAAGACGTTTACTTAAGGTATAAAATGAATTAAAAGTTTCACCTTTATCAGCCAAAAAGTCAACCCAGGTAAAACGAGAAAAATTATCAACCACAACAAAAATATACTTCTTACTAGCTAGACTAGTTGTGGCAGATGGTCCCATCAAATCCATATGCAGAAGCTCAAGAGGTCTAGTTGAAGGAGATGAATTAACCACTTTATGACTTGTTTTGATTAGTTTACCTGTCTTACATCCTCCACATATGATATCAGTACGTCCGTTCAAAGCAGGTAAACCTCTTACCAATTTTTGTGTAGATAATTTTAACAAATCCTGAAAGTTCATGTGACCAAGTCTCTTATGCCATAGCTCCATAGTTTCTTCTGCAGAACTCATTCTCAAACACGGAAAAGAACCATTAGTAGAGATATCAGCAGAAATATGATAACAATTATCATCAGATCTAAATCCACTCAAGATTAGATCACCATTTAAATCATAAACTACACATTTTTGTTTGCTAAACCAGATATCTTCAAATTCATCAGCTAATTGACTTACACTAATAAGATTAGTAGAAAGTCCCTCAACATAAAGAACATTGTTTAAACATGTAAGATTTTGACAATTAATAGTTCATTTTCCTCTAATTTTAGCTTTACGTCCATCACCAAAAGTGACTGAACCAGAAGTACCTGTTTCATGGAAATTAGAAAAGAATGATTTATTTCCACACATGTGTCGTGAACAACCACTGTCAATATACCAAATATCTTTTCTCTTAGCAGATAGAGCAGTAAAAGCAACATTACAAGTAGTTTCAATATATTCAGTCTCATAGTCAATATCCACAGTAGACAAATTACAATAGATATTGGAGGATTTAGAATCGTCCTTTCTTTTCCACACCATCTTACCTTTTCCGAGTTTCTTTGTTTCTGAAAGAGATTTTGTTAGACCAACAAAATGAGAGATATCATGCAATAAAGAGTTATGTTGATCAAGTTTGGAGTTAATATCATTAAAATATTTCTCAACATTTGAACTATGAATTTCGATTCTAGAATCTGAAGAAGATACAAAACCAGACACTTTTCCTTCATTCATTTTTGTAACTTTCGTCAATTCACAATTACCAACAAAATTATGATTTGATGATTTATCATAACTAAGACCAGATTTGTCATTATAAGATCTACTTGAATTAATTATTTCAGATAAAACATTAGAGCTCATTTTAAATTGACCAAACTTATCTTCTGTTTTCTCCAAGGTGTCCTGTAACACATCAAGTTTAGTGTTTAACATACTAATATGATTATCCTTTTTGATCAATTCATCTTTGAGAAAATTAATTTTTGTAAGCATACGTTTCTTTTCTGAAATAAACTCATTATTGCTAGTAGACGATGTACCTTTCCCATTTAACCAACTTTGTTTCTCATTTAGTAGTTGACATACCTGTGATTGCAGATCTTTATTTTTTTCAGACAAAGACTCGGCCACTTTAAAAATTCTCTTTTGAAAAGCCAAAATTTCGTCATCTTCTTCATCCAGTTCATCTTCAGAATCTGAAACAGATAAAGAAAAAGACGAAACAAGTGCAAAACCTTTGTTTTTCCTTACCTCGTTTTCATTATCTTCATCACTCCAAGAGGATCTATAAGCTTTCTTCTCAGTATTAGGAGATTTATTAGTACAGTTAGTAGAGATATGACCATATTCATCACAGTTGTAACAACGAGGTTTATTACGGTAATTTTGTGAACCGAATCTCCTTTGAGAAGGGAAACCATTTTGATTTTGAAAACTCTTATTATTCTAAATTCGTTTTGCATTCTGAAAATTCTGAAAATTTTTTGTATTTGAATTTCTTTGATTAATAATACGTTTAAACTGTTTTGCTAATAACAACATCTCATCATCATCCTTAGTTTTATCAGAACTATTACCACAATTATCCGAAGTATTTAAAGCAAGATTTTTAGATCCCATACCTTTTGGTTTATTTTTACCTTTAAGTTCATTTTCCCAAGCTTTGATATTTCCAATGAGTAGATCCACGGGGTAGTCATCCAAATTCTGGTTTTCCTGAATTGTGGTCTTCTTCATCAAGTATCTTTCCGAAAGAGATCTCAGAATTTTTCTAACAATATCAGATTCGGACATAGGTCTACCAAGACTTTCAACCAAACTTGTTAGATCAGTAAAACGAATATAAAATTCATCAATAGTTTCTTCATCATGTTGTAATAACATATCAATTTCAGCATAAGCTTGTTGAATTCTTTGTTGTTTTACTAAATCATTACCTTCATGCAATACACAAAGTTTATCCCATACCTGTTTTGCAGTCGTACAGTTCTGTACTTTTTTCTTCTCATCTCTGGTAAGGGCGGAATAAAGTGCCGTTAGAGCTTTATGATTTACCTCACTGAGTTTGATATCATTTGCATCCCACTCCTCTATGGGTTTCAAAATTGAAGAACATTCTGGAGCATTTGGATCTTTTAATTTTTCGTCTTTAGTCGGAGGAAACCATCCACGTTCAATGCTCATTCATGCATGAAAATCTATTCCATATAGAAAAGATTTCATTTGAATCTTCCATTGAGCAAAATCCATTCCTACAAGCTGTGGAGGTTGATTCATTGCATTTCGTTCCATCGTTCGTATGATCTACCAGATAAATCCAGAACCTGCTCTGATGCCAATTGAAAATATTAGACGGAACAAAAATAAAATACGCAGCGGAATAAATAGATAAATTTCGTAACTTTTATTGAATGTAAATCACAACCAATATTACAAATGATTATAATTTAATTCGATACAAAGTTACTCATAAACGGTCGCCACAAAGGTCGATGTCGCCACAAAGGTCGATCAATATTTCTTGAGAGATGCCACACAGGTCGTCTCCGAGATGCCACTAAGGTCGTCTCCTTCAAGCCACTAAGGTCTTGAATCTTGAAGCCACACAGGTCTTCACACTAGGAGCCACTAAGGTCTCCTTCTCTCACAAATATTTTCTCTCTTTTTCTTTTTCAATGTCGACGGCAAACCATTGCCGATTCACCCTTTATAAATAGGGTTACAACTTTTGATTACACACTTAATCAAATAAGCCAACTACCTTTTACATCGCATGCATAAAAGGTACATTCCATATTTTAATTCAATTTGAATATAAACATGTCATATGCCTTAACAATTAAACCTAGCAACTAGGTTAAGCAAACACTTACTCTTCAACAACAAGGCCGGCGGCACCAACCATGTAGAAAGAATCCTTGCAATAAATACTTTCCTAATTGCACTAGGAAAGTCCTTCATTTTGTCTTCAATGCAAACCAATACCAATTAGGTATTAAATCTTCATGGCTTCAATTTCTTCCTAGTCGGCTAGGAAACTCTTCAAGACAACAAACCCTAGCAAGGGCTGCCACACCAATATTATAGGTCTAGGTTTTGCACAAGCCGCACACATCCGAACCGTCGGATTGATCAAGACACCATACAATAATTATGGTTAAATTTCTCTAAAGCTTCCTTTCAAAGCTCCATCCAATTTGCCATGTAATTAGACTTTGACCTCCATCAACTCATGGAGGCTAATATACCTTCAATTCCAATGTAGAGGCAAGTCTTTCGATTGGAACTTTCAAGAGTCATTTGCACAGAAATAGGTCGGAATCAAATTTATTACTTATACAGTTATAGTTTCCTTTTATGTTTGTACTAACACATGTCCGACAGGCCTAGTAGGTTGCTAGTCCATATTGCATTTAAGATCAATTCAGGTGGGCCTCTTGAACTTACAGTCTGAAAACGATGGCCATTAAAACAACGTTCAAGCCACCAATTTCTTACCGAAAAAAAACTTTCATTTCTTCAATTTGTTACTTGAGCAGTAAAATGATCCCGAGTGTTTGTTTTATAGTGTTTTCGAGAATTGAAATTTCAGAATGAAAAAAACTATACAACTTTAATTTAGGTCGATGGAGTAAAGCTTGATTCAGGATCTTTCAGGACATAGTTGATAGTTGTGTTGGGTGGGTTCAGAGCCAACTATGTGAATGATAGATTTTATTGTTGGACTAGATGGGACAACAAGCCGATCGATCTTACTCTCAAGCTTCAGTTTTTACTTTTTCTTCAACAGACAGTACACAATCTGCTTCATCATTTACATGTGTGTCCAAATTGGTATGTGAGAGTGAACATCATGGAGAAGAAGAGGAGGGCATATGTTCATGATTTAGATGAGATGTAAACCCCACGAAGGTAATGTGCATGTTTAGTTTTCTTGATTTGGTTTCTTCTTTGTTGGAGTTAAAGCATTACGATCATATGTTGTTCGACAAAATGCCTAAGTGAGTTGTCTTTACTTCCTAAGCTATAGACACTGTCTTTATATAGTCGAGTTATTAATATTACTTATATAGTTATATACATCCTCGATGTATAAAGAGAGAAGAATCAAAATTGTGGTGGGGTAAATTCATAAAGTAATTCGATTGACTGAAGTTGTTAACCTTTTGAAGATAAAATCTGCATCCATAGTTATGGTGAGGGAAACTAGCATCCTTAGAAACTTTTTTTTCCTTCTGCAAGTTAATCACGAGGTGTTTGATATTGATATTGATAAAATGTTTAAAACATGTGGTCTCTCTAATCCCACACAACTCAAATCTTGGTAATAGGCTATGCAGTGAACTTGATTATCAGGACTCATGAGTCTGATCATATATACTTGTCATTTGAAAAGATATATCATAATCAGGTACGTGTACCCTTTGCTCTGACATTGATCCCAGGCTTCCAGCAATGAAGTAACATCTTTATCACTCTGAGACAGACCCACGGACACAGCTTGCAATCAGCTGGAGACGAAGCAAACGCCAAATATTTCGAAGAGAAACATCAAAAATACTTGTACTTAACAATTTGCAAGTACCAAGTGTCAAAACCTGGTAAGGTAGCTTCACCCTGCAGTTTCCTTTGGCACTCACTCAAACTTCAAATTTGGCTCCCTAGTCCCTCCCCTTCTCTGCAGATATTATTATCCACTAAGCAGTTGGCTTTGTCTTTCTTTCAATTTGAAAATGGCTTTAGACAAACTAGTTTGCACTTGAAAGGCAGTTGTTACATTAGTCATTGTTCGCGGTGTACTCAACAGAAGGAGGGAGCACGATATAAAACACACCTTGTGCAATTACTACAGAAACACCCCGTGTGCACACTAGTTACTGTAGAGCCATTTTCAAGAACGGACAAGACATGCAATGCCTTGTCAGGGTGGTGTGAATACTCAATGCAAAGGTACTTACACTTTACTGCACTGTAGCTGCTGCTGCACAAAAAAGGTATGTTTCTCTGTTTCTATTTGTGTAACGAAATAATGGGGTGGGTTAGATTTCTCTGCATATTTTCTGCCAACATTAACATAAACACCATGAGCTGCACACACTATGGCTAATGTGAGACAAGTCCTAGAGGTACAGTTTGGTTGCGTCAATCTCATCACTACTGACGATGTCAATGCATCCAACGGTCTATACGGATCTATCTGGACCACAAATACACCATTGGGGGAGGTCAGGGCACACAGTTGAGCTCATGAGTTCTTCAATTGCAGGTTAAGGTCCTACTCTTACTCAAGTGCAGCAGGATAAGAGGTACCATCACAATTAAGACACTAATAAAGGGGGATCTTGGAACCCCCCAGATCTTGTTTGTCTCATTTTCCAATTCTAGAATCTAGATGGGGTATCTCTGACCAAAATTTGACCTCAGATTTTTATTTCTCTACCATCATTTAAATTTTCTACAGGAGGATGATAGATGCATATGATTTTGAATCTGCTAAGTAAGATAGGGTGTCAATTTTGAGCTCTTGTTTGGTGTCTGGCCATGCTGGGCCAAATTGCTAAATGGGTAAATGATGAGGGACAGATTTCACAGGCTCACACAGAAAATTGATACCCACCCACAAGCCACAATAACAAGTCTCTCTCTCTCTCTCTAGGGGTGACCCCCATCACTCAAACTTAAGAAAAGATTGAACTTCAAAAACACTGGTTAAACTCTTCTTAAATTATTGGGAGAAGACAAAAGCATTGGAAAGCTACCCTTCCTCTCTCCCCATGTACTCACCCAGCCAAAGCTTGTCCCTTTGCACAAACTTAGATAATGAAGGTGGGCAAACAGTGACAAACCCCCAACAAGAAACTTAAACCCATCACTCCCTAAAGCTCCATGAGACTCTAACACACCCAAAGACTCAATCTTTCCTCAGCTTCTTCAAAACCCTCTTGCTGTTCTGCCTCTTGTTCTTTGTTCTTCAAGATGCCAAGGCCGGGTCCGAGGCCCTATGAGTGCGTCAGGCGAGCTTGGCATAGCGATAGGCACCAGCCCATGAGAGGCTCCATCATTCAGCAGATGTTCAGGTCTGTTCTGGGCTCTCTTTGCTTTGTTGGTTTTCTGGTTAAAGGTCTTTGCTTTTGTACATTTTGCTGATTGCTCACTATGTTTTGATTCAGGGTTGTCAATGATGTTCATAGCTCCAAAACGAAGAACAACAAGGAGTGGCAGGAGAAGCTGCCCATGGTGGTTTTGAGAGCAGAGGAAATCATGTATTCTAAAGCCAATTCAGAGGTGCTTCTCTTCGATTGAACTTGTTTTTGGTTTAGAAATATTACTCACTTTGTTTTTGCTCTGCCCTTTTTACTCATTTTGGTTAGTGTTTTTAGGCTGAGTACATGAACGCTGATACACTATGGGATAGAGCAAATGACGCCATTAACACTATTATTCGAAGAGAGGAGGGCACCGAAACCGGGGACCTTTTGCCGCCGTGCGTTGAAGGTACCATTCTCTGTTACTGATTCGCTTGCATTTTTGTAGCTTGTTGTTATTTTTAGTGTAGAAGCTTTGTTTAGTTTGCAAGCAAAGTTTATGTGCAAAATGGATACACTAGAAGTGTGATTTTGTGGGTGTATTGTGGTTCCTCCTCTTTATGCCAGCTGCGCTTAATCTTGGTTGTGTTGCGGTGAGAGCTTCAAGAAGCCAACGACACAGTAATCCGAGGAGTTACCTCATGCCGAGACCACAAGAACCCCCTTCTCCACCCGCTAGGATTTTGGATAGACCATCCGATGAGCGATGCCCTCCGTTTTCTCCTCCACATCACCCGGGAAATCAATCAAACTTTGCAAGACCCTCAACTGTGATTTCTGCACATTTGGGTCCAGAATCTCATAGACATGCCAACCAGAGTAGTAACCTGACTAACCCTCGGCGTTACCCATTTTCACTTGAGAATGTTCCTGGTGGCCATAACCAGGTAGCAACAATGTCAACCAACAACCAATTGAACTTAGGTTCAGTATATCCGTTGTATTATGGATCTAACTATCAAAATGAAGCATCGCAGTTAGGTCCTCAGGTCCCAGAAATTGTACATTCTAGGACTATATATGTTGGTCTACCAGTAACATCAATTCAGGAGCCTACCAGGCAGCACATTTTCACTTCTCAGAGGGCTGAAAATGTGCCGCACATAATTCCCCAAGTAGATGTTATAGACATCCAGGAGAAGCCACGAGAACCAGAATATGATTTATCTTTGAGGTTGGGTCCTGTCTCACATTCATGTACTGATAGAAGCATGGCCAGTGAAACGGAAGATATTGGTTCAAGTAATTCTCAAGAAGGCGGAAAGTTCAACGATTATTCTCCATCTATAAGTAAGGAGTTCTGTTTCTTTCCTACTAAGACTGCTTATGATCCCTCTGTGTCCACTTCAAGCATGTGGAATTCGGAGGGTGAAGATCGGAGTTTGGAGGCAACTTTAAGGAAGCGCAAAGCAACTTTTAGAAACAATGAAGAGGATGGGCAATTTTTCAGCCAGCCGCCTGGCCAGCCCAACCGGTTTCCTGGTAGATTTACAGGGCCAGGTTTGTAGGCATTCTTTTCTTTTTGTAGTGTATATGCTTTAAAGTTCAATATCTCAATATAAGGTTCTGATCCTTTTATGAGAACTCTCATCTTATGTAGCTTTGATTGTGAAATTTCACAAGTTCATGTTACTTGCTCCTTTTTTGAGTTCATGCTATATGATCAATGTAGAGGTGACATAGATTAAGGTTGAAACTTTCTGCATATCTGACAGAAACTACTAAGATGAACCAATATTGAATTGCTTAGATGTTTAAAGTTGAAAGACCAATTTAGAAACAAGTTTTGTGTAAAACAGCTATCGGAATATCTGGTACTGTTTAAGATGATAGCATATACGAACTTCAATTTTTTAGGACTTCACTGCATTACATTACATTGGTTCCCCCCCCCCCCCCAACACCAATTTCCTCTCTCCAGGACAAGGAATTTTATGATACTTTGAATTCTTCTGAAAATTATTAATTCACTAAAGGTCTGTAAAGAATCCTTTGTTGTCAGAAATTGTTTAGGGTTTATGGTGTACACTGCACACCATGTTGTGGGGAAGCCAGGCTGAATTGGATCTGGGATTATATCCTTGTGGTGTTTGGTGTAGGTAGGATAACTGTAGTTCATAAGAGAAGGTACCTGAGTTTGCATTTTCTGTTTGTGGATTTCACATGGGGCTACTGAATAATATCAGTGAAGAACTTCATATGTCTGAGGAAAGACACTGAGGACGTCTATGAAAGTTTGATACTGAGTGACCATGAAAGGATCATCCGTGGGGCATTGTTGTGAGTCTTGTGACATCAAAAAAATTTGTATACTTTGATGTATATGACCATTTATTGTTGCACATGACAAGAAAGACTAGGACTTCACATGTGAGAGGAGAAAGAATGAAAAGTCTAGTCTGGAGTGACCCCAAATAAAGTGACAACAATGCTGGGCTATAGAGGAAGAAACATAGAGCCTTGTGGTATTTTGGTGGTGATGGCGAAGCATCAATAGGAGTTGAGGTATTGGGGCCATCAGTGGCCATTACGGCCTTCTGGCCTTGCTCGCAGTTGCCACCGACAGTGGAGATGGAGTTGTGAAAACCAGTAGAAATAAGAACAGAAGTGTTTGCTGTGTCTTGGCCTTGCAAATGAAGGTTATCTATAGGAGAGACTCAAAGTTCAGAATTAAGAATTATGCTATGTAACGTCCCAGTATTGCTATGCAATAGAACTCATTAGCAGGCAATAGAAGGTATGGAGTATGGACAAGGGTATTCTTCAGGTAGGTTTACATTGAGAAGTCACAGCAGTAGAGAGCATGCTGTTCTGACAACACTTTGATCAGTTGATGGTATCATACCATCTCGATTCAAATGAATTGTACATTGATTCTTTTGAAGTGAAGGAAAAACTTACAAACGGAAACCCCCACTACAACCAAAACTAACTTGGATCAAAATTTCAAGAGCACACAAAGAGAGAGGCAGCTCCTTTATCCAAGTTACTGAATGATGGAACATCAATATATTTACATATTAGACTTGATTGAAATTATATATTAGACTTGATCAGAGAATTGATGACATGATTTCATCACTTGTAAGTAAAGGAAATGACCAGTGTGGAGCTGATGAGCAAAAGTAGTAAGGACACTACAGTAGCATGGGCGCCTGAAGCTACAGTGATGTTCACCTTCTGGCCTTGCTCACAGTTGTCGCCGACGGTGCAGATGAAGTATCTAGAGCCAACAGAATCAAGAGGCACGTCTGCGGTAATTCCATCAGTTATCCAGCTATTTGGATCACTGCAGTTGACATATTGTTCCTCAGTTGCTATTGCCATAGTATGATTTCCAGTCACTCTGAATGCTGCAATACATAAGACCCAACAATTAGTGATACTGTTAAAGCAAGTTGTTAAAGCTAATTAGTGTCAAAGGACTCACTAACTATATCGCCTATCTGAAATGTCTTAGAGGCAGCCCAATCTGAATAGAAGGAGGTCTTGGGGGGAAGAATCCAACCGGAGCTGTCGCCAACTACATAGTTTACTGCTGTTGCACCCTTCATCAAACCCACCATACAAACCATTAAGCTTAAGCAAGCTATCTTCATATCCCTGCAGCTTCCCATTTCCTTATACCTTGTATCTCAGTTTCTCTAGAGAAGATCAATTGCTGGAAGTTGGAACACAATTATAGTGTTCGGTAGTACATAGAATCAGATTAGCCGGATGGTATGTATAGGCCGCGATGGTTATGCAGGCCTTGGCAACTTACAGTTGAATAGTTTAACTTGTTGACATATTGCATGAAAACGCGTTGCGTGTCCCTGCAAATGATGAACTTTGACGAAGCTCAGAGCTGTGATTTTTCAACCTAGGAGCAAGACCTGTGATAACACAACACCTGGTCTTTTCTTTTCAATGATCTTAGCTTTGAGAAATTGGTATACTTCGATGTATATGACCATTTATTGTTGCACATGACAAGAAAGAATAGGACTTCACATGTAAGAGAAGAAAGAAAGAAAAGACTAGTCTGGAGTGACCCCAAATAAAGAGATACTAATGCTGGTTAAAAATGAAGAAGCATAGAACTATGTGGTGTTGTGGTGGTGAAAGCGAAGCAGCAATAGGACTATAGGAGTAGAGGTATTGGCCGATCAATGGTCATTGCAACCTTCTGGCCTTGCTCGCAGCTGCCACCGACAGTGGACGTGGATTAGTGAGAACCGGTAGAAATAAGAGAAGCAGTGCATCTGCTACTATCTCCCCTCATTCCCTCTAAGGAACAGAAGTGTTTGCTGTCTTGTCCTTTCAAATGAAAGCTATTTATAGGAGAGACTAAGTAGAGAATTTAGAAATTAGAATTATGCATATTGGTTTCAGAGAGACAGGTCAATGCAATAAAACTCTTTAAGCAGGCAGTTTGTAAAATCTTAAAACTAATCTAGCAATTGGAGAGCAAAAAGAAAAGAAATGCCCATTTTTAGTCTAGCTTTTGATCGAGTATGGACAACAGTGTTCTTATTCTGTTGGATAAACATTGCAGAGTTGCAGCACTAGAGAGCATACTATGCTAAAAACACTTTGATGGCATCATCCATTTTTATTCGAAAGAAATGTACAATATAATGTTACTGACATATATGATTATTGATCATCAAGTTACTGGATGATCGAACATCAATTTATTGTAACTACATAGCGGACTTGAATCACTTTCTGACAAAGAATTGATGACATGAATTCATCACATGCAAGTGAAGAACGAAATCACTAGGGCGGAGCTGATGAGGCCGAGTAGTAAAGATGCAACAGTAGCACGGGCACCTGAAGGCGGTGGTGATGGAGCAGATGCTGTAGAGGATCCGACAGTGATGGCCACCTTCTGGCCTTGCTCACAGTGGTCACCAACGGTGCAGATGAAGTAGAAAGAGCCAGCAGAAATGAGATTCCTCTGCACCGGACTAGTTATATAGATTCCCGGGTCGCTGCAGTTGTCATATTCTTCCTTAGTTGCTTCCGCCACATTATGGTTCCCAGTCCAGTTGAATGCTGCAATACAGAAGAGCAAACAGTAAGTAAAACTTCTAAAGCAAGCTGTTGAAACTAATTAGTGTCAAAAGACTTACAAATTACGTCGCCTAACTGAAACGTCTTGGAGGCAGCCCAATCTGAATAGAAGGTCGTGTTGGGCGGGAGAGTCCAGCCGGAGCTGTCACCAACTACATATTCTGCTGCTGTTGCACCCTTCATCAAACCCACTATAACAACCATTAAGCTTAAGCAAGCTATCATATTCATATTCCTGCAACTTGCCATTTCCTTATACCTTGTATCTCAGTTTCTCTACAGAAGATTAATTGGTGGAAGTTGGGACTCAGATTTAGTGTTTGTTGCATAGAAACAGATTAGCCAAATGGTATATATAGGCCGCGATGGTAATACAGGACTTGGCAACTTATTTTTTAACAGTTTAGACTTTGTTGAAATATTGCATGAAAACATGTTGCGTGCCCCTGCGTATACGATCATGAACGTTGAATAAGCTAGCAGCTGTGATGTTTGAACCAGTTCATTGCGTAATGCATCTTAATTCAGGTCTTAAACTCAGACCGGCCATTTTTAATTAGGACTTCCTGAGAATTGTGGGTTGATGGTTTTGAAGATTCTCAGCTACCGATGAGAGAAAAGGCACCGGCAGCCTGCCTTGAACCCAGAATCATATCTTATTCTCTGTCATTTTACCATAGGCCACAACAAATATGCTATGTGATGAAAACATAGGTCAAAATGAGGAAATGGAGACGAGTCAAAGAAAAGAAGCACACTTTGTATTCAATTTGCCCGCTTTCGTAACCTGACTACTCATACACATCCTTTATCCTAATCTAGCTGAGTGCCATGCGCGAGTTCAACTGTTCAAGTGAAGCACGCAAAGCAGAATGTTCCAATCTCCACACTTACACGTGCCCTTATATGTGCAAAGTGACAATGCTGCTGTTTTCATGAGTCAATTAGTGCCCACGGAGAATGTCAGGTCGACTAAGTTTGAGCAAGAGTACCCGTCGGGTAGCGCAGACCGTGCCAGGCTCGATCAGCAGGTTGAGAGAGATTATTTCTGTGTTCTGTCAGCAGAATTGTGGGCTGCTGGAATTGCAGCGTCTCCAGTGGGGATTTGTACGTGAAACACCACATTGTGGCATGTTGAAGCAGTTTGAGGCGGCGTATTGATATCTTCTATTGAGGGTACATATTCTCCTGCTATCTTTTTTGCTTAATGTGCTACAGAAGTCTACTAGGCTAGATAAGCAGGTTCCATAATTGAACCAGGGGACATAACACAAATTAGTAAATAATTTTTTTGAGCCCTTTTTGCATATACAACCAAAAACCCTATGACAATCTATTTATCCCAAACAACAAATTGTAATGAAGCTGTTGTAGGACAATTTAATTATAAGAAAAGCGACTTTATATAAATCTCTGTTGTAGTTCAGTTGGAATCGTAGCAAGTTCAAACAGGCACTTTTAGGAGTTCAATTCTCAGTCCTGTTGCTATATACTTCATTGAGCTAATCAGGCCTTTCTAGCGGTAAATCTCTTTGTAATTTGGGCTTGCATTGTATAGTAACTTAATTTATGCAATCAACGTACATTTCAATAATTTCAGACACTCAATTTGGTCTGTCCCTGGATCAATCTGCCATATGTATTTCAGTCTTTGTGTACTCCAAATCAATTAGGGGTGGCTTCAAGCTAGTTCATAAGCTCTTTTGATTCCGAATATCAAGCTGACGAGGTTGTTGTACATACCAAATATGCATTGAAAGGGAATCATTTATAAACATCGAATAACCAACCAATTTGGCAAATGAAATACAACAATCGTTAAAGAAATCAAACAAAAACTTCCAAAGAAATGTGTACAATCAAATATAGTTCAAGAAAAATATGAGTGCGGTAGAGATGACTGCAGACAAGGCAGTACCAATGGTAAGAGAAGGAGCACTGTTCCATCTATACCAGTCATCATCATCATCACTGCTATCATCTCCCGGTGTATATTGACCAGTACCTCCCATAGTAATGGCCACCTTCTGCCCTAAAACACTGCAGTGATTGTCCTCAGTGCAGATGAAGTACCGAGTACCATTAAGCGAGCTCAACGTAATTCTTGCCGGGCTGGAATCATAGAGAGCAATAGGGTTCGACTTTGAGCAGCTCGAAAAATCAGCCGCTGTTACTTCAGCCACCGTGTGCGGTCCAGTCCACTTAAACACTGAAACAAATGTTAAGCGTATCAGCTACCAATTGACGTTCATCAAGTAATGAATATGACCAGTTCAAAGTACTAACACATCGATCAGCGTTACTAATACTTGGCCACGAAGAGATACGTTACACACGAAATGATCGAGAACTAGTAACTTACCAACTACGTCACCGAGCTGAAATCGTTTCGAGGCAGCCCAGGTGGAGTAGGCAACTGAACCAGCAGGAGGAATGTTCCAGCCGAGATCTTCTCCAACGGTGTAACTATCAGCTGCGGCACCCTTCAGTAAGGCCACTGCTACAACGAGAAGAGAGCAGCCAATCAACCCTAGTCGAGAACTAACCATGTTTGATGTGAATATTTCTGTGCTTTCTTGTTATGTGATGAAATGTTATTGCATATGAATCGGTTTGTGACAAATACTTATACAAGGAGAATGATGCGGAAAAGCCAAAAGCTTTAGCTGGAGTTGGATTTAAACGTGCTATACATACCGAGCAAATTCCTTACTTTCAAAATAGGCGACTACTGATGCCAAGGAGCTTTATCAACATCTAGAAGAAGTTTGACGCTGACTGCTTTTCTTTTATAAATTAAACAGGGTCTATTAGACAGATTTTAATAGACCCTATTTTTCATCGACTACATATTTCTTTCTCTAAAGAATCATGGTCGTTCTGGAAGCAAGGACCCCGGTGATATTTCCAGAAGCTACGAACCTTAATTTGTGAATCAAGTCACAGTGGCTGTAGATGCCAGGGGGCCGAAATATTGTCTCCCATCTCAAACAAGATTTTTGTGAGGGTCGACATCTTTGTGTGTGTGTATTCCTTTTGTCTCTCATTCATGATCACTTTGGTATTTTAGTTCTTCCATTCATGTACATGTGTTTCTTCAGTATGACTGCCCCTGTGCTAAGGCGCATATCTTGGATGTTAGGATCAGGATCGGAGTGAGTTTTATTTCTTGCTTTCGTATTTTGATTTTGCAATTGGATATGTCTGTAAAGGTTGATAGTCAATATGGTTCATGAGTCATGACTACACTGACTAGGACGTTGTGACGATGATGTAAAACTATAACATATGCGATGTATTACAAATCAACCTCAAATTCAATAAATACGCGTTAAATGTGAAAGGTATATGCATGTAATGTGCGAAGAGAAAAATGAGAAATAGTTGGGTATGGTTCTTCGTTTTATTCGTTGTCTAATGCAAACAACTCACAACCTAAACTTCTATGAGATCGAATAGTTTGGCAACATTTGCTACTTTTCTATGGAAATTTTAACAACCAAAGTTGACCTCTGTGAATCATGGACAAAGTATGGCCATTTTAAATTGATTCCAGTCCATTTTGATAATGGGACGAAGACCCTATATCTTAGGGGTCTCCACAATTTGAACCAAATGGCCTTCCTGGAATTATTTGGTTCCTGGAATTTTGCCCTTGTTGTTTTGGGGTCCTGCATATGCCATGTGGTAATGTCATATCTAATCAAATAATGTAGCTTCTTGTCTTCGAATTAGACCCAGCACAGTGTATGATGAAGTCGTGACTGAAATTTCAACACACCTGCCAATAGCAATGCTCTAGAACCAGAATGCACTATGCATGGAATATATAGCTTTTTCCGGGTCAGAATAGTATGCAATAGCTTACCATATTATAGTGACAGCTAAATTTAAAGGCATTTCTTCATGATACACCCATGCAATTACCCATGTTTAACCACTTGGGGTCGGTCTAGAGCTAAATTAAGCCATCATCATTTATATACATTCAAGTTTAACAATATGCATAACACTGGATGAATTATAAGTTTCTGGATAGTGGCACGTTTGGTTAGCTAGCCTCTCTAAAATGGAAACTTTCTCATATTTCACGACCTAGAAATGGTCACCTATCGCTTGCAGGTAGTAGTTAAGTGGATCGGAATGGATCTTGCTTTGAAAATGACAATAACTATATAAATGCTCATCTATAATGCCAGCAAAACACAAAGACAAAAAGAAATCTAGATGATAAGGGTCTTATATATTGCACCGTGTCAAACTCAAACGTTTACAATTTTCGCTTAGGGTCGTCTGGTCAAGCAGTATGAAACAAAGTCGGTAGGAATAAGTAGGCAGAAAAGTCTGAAACGAAACAATCTAGTAATTAAGCTGAAATGTCAAAACCAGCTTTATTAATTATTGATGGAAAAAGAAGATGATCAATCTGTATAACAACAATAGCAATCACACTAGTTGTGATTGTCTAAAATGAATTACACACAATAAAATTAACCTGTATACTGTCTCAGATTTACTAATTAGAACATGAACAAAGCTACAGCAATGGACAAGAAGGTGGCGGATAGGCCAACAACGCCAAGAGATGCCGCGGCATTAGGTGATGATGGTGGTGGGGTGACGTCACTGGCGGGTCCAGGGGTGGTGGTGGTGCCTGGTGGGGTGGAGCCGGTGCTTGGTGGAGTGGCAGTAGAGCTTGGAGTAGGGGCTGAGCCGCTTGGGGAAGGAGCGGGGGCGGAGGTGGGTGTGGCGGTGCTGCTGCTGACGTTGATGGCCAGCTTCTGGCCTTGGTTGCAGTGGCCGGCGAAGGTGCAGAGGAAGAAATGCTCGCCGGTTGAGTTAAGTGTGATTCTGACGGGTGGGTTTGTGTAGAGAGAGAGTGTGTTGGAGGTGCCGCATGACTCGTAGTTTGTCTTGGTCACCTCAGCCACGTCGTGTGTTTGGTTCAAGAAGTTGAACACTGCAATAAGAAATTAGTGCACCATGTTAGACCTTTAATTAATTAGATTCAATTAAGCAATTAGTAGCTCCAAATTCACATTTTGAAATAGAGCCTGTTTGGTCCTAATTCCTAAATGATATCCATTAAACAATCAAAAGCGTTTTTCTTTTTAATAAAATAGAAAAAAAAAGTTGCTTTAGAAGTTGTAAAAGCAAATATATGCTTTTAGAGAAGCACTTCCGGCCTAAAGTAGTATTGATAATAAGCATCTTCGAAGAATAATTTCTTTTTATGTGTGTTATAAGTTATAACTACTATTAACAAAAGCACTACGAATTCTACTAATAAAGTGAGTTAGGGTGAGTTATAGGGTCAATCAATTTACCTAGAACATCACCAACGAGGAAGGTCTTGTTAGCGGCCCACACGTTATAAGTTTCGTTGCCGAGCACATTCCATCCGGCGACGTCTCCGACAATGTAAGTAGTGGGTCCAGCTGAGGGGCTTGGTGCTGGGGTAGAAGGTGCAGGGGGGCTAGCACTGCTGCTGGGCTCTGGAGCAAGAACCGGGGCCGGTGACTTTGCGGGAGGACTCATGCTGGGAGCCGGTGACTTTGCAGGAGGACTCATGCTTGGAGCCGGAGAAGGGGATGAGGTAGTTCCGGTAACGTTGACGGCCAATTTCTGTCCGGCACCACAATGGCCACCGAAGGTACAGATGTAGTAGTGCTCTCCAGAAGTAAGGGTTTTACTTGCTGGTGAGGCGGTCGTCAAGGAAATGGGATTGGTTGCATTGCAGGCATCGAAGGCTTCCTTGGTCACTTCTGCGACGTCGTGTGATCCGCTTGTGAATGTAAAGACTAGAAAATCCATTCAAGAAATGAAGGATTAAAAACTATGCTACGTTTTTCCAGATATATAATAGAAATGATTGAATATAGAACCAAAAAATAGGGATTTTTCGGCTTACCAAGAATGTCACCAGCTTTGAAGGTATTGTTTGATGACCATGTACTGTAAGCCACAGCTCCACCGGGAGGGATGTTCCAGCCCAAACCATCACCGACTTGATGAGTGACCGCCGAGACCGAGCTAATTACCAAAGCTGCCACTAGGGCTGCGAAAACTGCCGTGTTCGAGTTCCTTGCCATTGCTGTGCTTTGTGTTCTTTGTGGTTTTTCAGGTCGCCCCTGTTTGTTCTGGTTTTGCTCTGCTTCTTTAAACCTTTGCTTTGCTTATAATAAACAGATGAAGGCAGTGAGAAGGGTTTGGTTATTTGTCTCCGTCATTCTCTTCTGCTTTATATAGGGAAAGGCTCTTGCAACGTCCACATGCTTTGGGCGTTCTCTGCTGTTGGATGGACGACAGGTGTCTGCATGGGTGGACTGTATCAACGTCTCACATACCATGATGGCTGCCGTGATGTGGGACTTTCCAGAAATTAGGTTTTCTTCACGCGGAAATAGGCCCTGCGCTGAAAGAGCTCAGCTTGCACCTACAAAAAAAAAAAGATAAATATGACCGACTATTTCCTTGACTAGTTCATTATATTATCTATAAAAAAAAAGTAAAAGAAAGTCTTGGTCGTTGTTTTCACAGTTTTGGCAAAAGGGAATTCGATCTTCTTCATATATCTCCACCGGAAATACATTAAAAATTGAAAGACGCGACGTCTTCATATATATATTTACCATTAACTTTAATTTCTTTAATGAGGTTAGAAATAGAGGTTTCCATTGAATTATGGTGTATGTAAAGATAGAACTTGTCAAACTTAGGCTCTGCAATGCTTTGTAAAAGTATAATGGACTTGGCCAATTCATGGTGCGCGTTCTTAACATCTTCCTGAAAAGAAAACCAAGGATGATTTGATGTGAATCTAAAAAATGTTTGGAATTGGGTGCATGGCCTTAGACGAAGAAGAACAATCCTAAAAAGCATATTCTTCTCCTGATCGATTTCAACATCAAGCATTTAACTTAAAGAAAAGGATTAAGCATCCAATGTCTTAGGCTTTCCTACATAAAAATCTATGCACTTCTACATGCATATATAGTTTCGGGTATCAATGCCCATTGGAGAGAACGTACGTACTTGATCTCTCATACATATTCGAACTACTTTATTTTGGATGACAAGGTCGATCTAGCTAGCAAGAGATTGTGCTATAATATATGCATCTTTTCACTGTCTTTTAACGTGTGTAAAAATATTCGGCTTAGGTAATCAAAATAGAAGATACGTATTTAAAAGCAACAAAGAAATTGACTATACGTATTACACTTTAGTAGAAGCTAGCTATAGCAATTTCATTAGAGTTTGACATCTCGGTAACCGTAACAAAAGGCAAGGCAGTCGACTATATATGTAGACAAAGATATATATGCCATTCAATTTATTAGTTTAACAAATCGAAACCTTGCAATTTAATTAGACAGTGTCGACGTCTTATACCCAAGAGGTCAAGATGATGGCAAGACAGTCGACTATGAACAGTACTTCGATCGTGTTCTTCTGCCGACATTTTCAGCGCCTATTATGTGAAGCTAATATTATTATTTTTGCTAATTCAGAACATATTGTTGTGATCATATATATATATACTTGTATCTGACTTAATAATTTCTTTTTTTTCTATTAAGAATTCTGGAATTATACTTGATCGTCCATTCGTCCTTGAAAGAAAATGATTTCATCTATAAAAAAGAAGTATATATATTAACATCCAATTGCCCCGATTCTTTGTCCATCTTATACCAGCTACCTAGCTAGTTGGCACGTATAGGGGTTTTAACTAATACATGAAAATTTTGCATTTTTGAATTTGTTCCCTCACGATTGTAATGTTTCGAAATAATTATCCTCTAGCGGTCCAGCCATACAAATAAAAATTGAAACCCAATTGCGAAGCCTAGCTTGAGTCCTTGACTTTTTGGAAGCGAAATGAAAACTAGCTTGATTATTATTGACCAACCCCTAATGTACGCATATGCGTGATCTTATATGACTAAATTAAACGAGTGGTTTCTTTGAACGTTCCAAGTGACTGACAATTAGCCTGGAGTTAATTATTTTCTAATCCAATTTGGACTTTATCATATGATCGATCGACAACATGCAAATGAACAAAAAGATCCAAATAAATCAGAAAAATAGATTGGTGAATCTAGGTTGGCTGAAATTATTGTATCGAGTAAAGAAAGCTTTGTCCCAAACCCATATATGTACGTACATCAAACAACGGAATCTATTAATCAAATAAACTCTACACCCTTTCATATACAAGGTGTGTACTGTGATGATGAACTGATCGATTACAAATAAACAATATCAAGGCATGGAGTAACGTAGAAAATATAATCAATGGAATAAAGCTATTCCAATGAGCAAGAAGGTGAAGAAGTAGCCACTGCCAATAACGGTGGAAGAGGCTGCAGAGCTGTATGGACTAGACGCGGCCGGTGAATGAGCTGACGGAGCGTGTGAAGAAGAAGGCGTTGTGGCGCTTGAGGGAGACGTGGCTGTTCCTGTCCTTTTGGCGGTCACGTTAATCGCTAGCTTCTGTCCTAATTCACAGTGGCGATCGTACGTGGATGTGAAGTAGTGTTCACCGGTGGTGTTGAGGATGATATACACCGGACTATCTTTAAAAACAGCAATGGTGCTATTGGTGGTGCAGTTCTCAAAAGCAGCCTTGGTCACGACAGCTACATCTTGTGTCTCATTGATGAAGTTGAAAACTAAAACAAATTAGAGCATGAGATTAGTATAGTTTCCAAAGACAACATGGAAAAGATGTTCTATGACCAATAGAGTAATGTTCAACTCAAACTGCTGCTAGCTACATGTTTAATTAATGTAGGCAGTGTTCGTGGCGGGTTCAGCACCCGGCGAACAGTCAGCACTGGTTTGTGGTTGCTGTGTTTCTGTGTTGTGCTTAGGCGTGCCAGCACCCTTGGAGCGGTGCAACTCGACTGCGTGCGACCCCCTTGGCGAGTCGCTTCGTCTGCTCCCAATTCGACTCTGACTTCCTGGTCAAGCGACTGTTACGCGGGCGCTGACTAAGCCGGCGTACAGGGCTCGAACAAGACCTGAATAGAACTCTCTACCAGGATTTTCTTCCCAACCCCTCGAGGATTGAGGATCTTACTTTGATCCGGAGAAGCAAAGCAGAGCTGTTCCAAGACCACGGGTGTGTCACCGGAGTGACGACTCGATTGCTACCAGGGGTAGCGGACTGACAGACTCGATTGCTACCGAGGGTAGCGGACTGACTCGATAGACTCAGCAAATGCTCGGCACAAGTACGAGAGCGGATCAATCGTAGGAGGGCGGAGGAGGGTTGCGTGAGGCTCAGCAAATGCTCGGCGCAAGTACGAGATTAGATCGATCGTAAGAGGGCGGAGGAGGGTTGCGTGAGGCTCAGCAAATGCTCGGCGCAAGTACGAGATTGGATCCGTCGTAGGGCGGAGGCGGGTTGCGTGAGTTGCTCCGGAGAGGCTTTGGCAAGTTAGCGTTGCGCTAGAACTTGTGGTTGTTTGTATTTGGTTGAGAACCTTTTCCTAGATGCCAGCAGAGTTATATTTATACGGCTCAAGGACCCCTAGGGCTGTCAACTCCAGCCCTGCGGATCCTTGAGATTCATCAGGAGTGTCCTCCCCTATCCTGCTTCCCATCAAATCAGCAAAGATACAATCAGAGGTATAGTTGGTATTGAAGCTTCGAAGTTTGGAGCAACACGTCATGACCTTGCTTGTTATGCTTCTGTTACTGTTCAACTTTCATCATTGCGCAGTATGGCCGGTTCCTCTAAAAACTTCCCTAAAGCATGGTGCAGCATGGCTCGTAGTTGTTAATGATTGATAGCCTAGCGTAGGTATTGAAATCATTGCTATATTGCTTCTCAATCTCAACAAATATCTTCGCTGATGGATTGCTACGAAACAACCCCAATCGGATTAGGAAGCAACTCACGTTCCCCTTCCAGCTCAACTTCCTTGGTTGAAGCGGGAAAGCACGATCTTAAAGGGTTTGACTCTGATCAAAAACCCTACTGGGCCTTGGGGCGAAAGCCCAATTGAAATAAATTCCAATTGTGGCCCAAACATTGCCCCCAGTCTCCGATATTGAGGTATAACGAAATAGAAGAGAGACTGAACCCCAATCGCTGGCTCATCCGTAGCAATTTAAACAACTGGACTGTTGCGCCGTTTCCTCGCCAATCACAATTTCCCAATTCAAAACGGTAACACTGTTCACCTAAACCCTTGATTGCTGCGAAACCCAGCGCTTGACGAAACAAGAACCCCTTTCGGATTCCTATAAATTCTAACAGAGACCCCTCGGTTTCCCTTCCAACTCAGCCTTCTTTCCTCCTCCCTAGCTCGAAATCGGAAGAAACCCCGGCTCGGCCTGCAATGGCATCCACCATGAATTTCGCCATCCTCTGCTCGACGGCGGCCAGAGCCAAAAAACAGCTCGAAACTCTCCTCACCTGTTCCGAAGAAGATGACCGGACTTGCCTCACAAAGTCCCAACAGGATCTCGTCTCATTAGGTCCTCATGTAGTGGGCTATGATGCTAATAACGATGGCGGAGCACGCCAGGTGCTCGACGGTCCGGCCCGCCCCCTGCCAGCGATCTTCCGCTCTGAAGACCCGGTGGAATGCCCAAATTTCCAGAAAGATCCTCACCAATGCACCGTAAACCATGCCGCCTGGCCTCTGGTCCGGCCCTGGATGAAAGCCTGGTACGCAGCCCGGCTTCCCCTTGATAAAGACCGATGGAGACAGGCCGGAATCGCGGATGTGCTCAAGCTCTGCTTTAATCTCAACCCCAAAGGAGGTAACATGTGTGCTCTTGTTCCCCTGATCAGCCTTTGGAACCCCACGGTCAACGCCTTTGAATTCCGATTTGGCCATGCTTCCGTGACGTTGCTAGACCTCTACGCTGGCTTCGGGTTCCCGCTCGGCCTACAGGACTATGATGAGAGCCTCTATGCAGAGAGGAAATACCCACGGAGCGAAATTGATAGGTTTAAGGTTGGTGGGTTTGAGAAGTGGAAAGATGCGTTCTTTCAGAGGGACGATGATCTCGGTGGAATAGCCTTCCTATCTTTCTGGCTTAACAAGTTTGTGGTTTGCTCCAACACCAACAAAATGACCAAGCTCTACCACCGTATGGCGGAAATATTACATGCTGGTGCAGAAGTTAGCCTTGGCCAGTTCGCTCTAGCGCACCTCTACCATTGTCTGTATCAAATATCCGCCCATCCGATGAACTGTGCCAAATCAGGCCCGCTTTGGATCCTAGACATCTGGTGCCAAATGCATTTTCCCCAACTTGCTCCAGTTATGAAGAGGAAATCCAAGCCCGACCAGGTTGTGGGGCAAGAGTATGTTGGCTGCGTAAAATGCGTGATGGGCATCAGAGGGTCCTATCTTAACTCGGAGCACAGCCACCCCAGCGGTTGGAGTTACCTCCCCCGAAAACCCCTTCACCTTGGATACAGACTGGATGACTTTGTCCTTTGGAATCTTCAGTTGTTCCACAAGAGTAGTGGTGACGACGTTTACCGCAGCCCCTGTATCTATCAAGATCTTGCGGACCTTCATGCCCTGCACCTCTGCCGTCACGTATAGAGGCTTCAGATGCTGGGACATGTCGAACGTAGGCTTGGCAAACATCACGCATTGTTTCAGAAGGTCTCCGGCTCCCTCCGGATATCGATGGCTGGACCGAAAAACCCCGGGCTCAGCTTCTGCCTCACCCCCACCCTCAGGCTCCTGTACTGAGTAAACAGGATGAGAAGCCTCTTCGTTGTTGATGAAGTGAGCAGTGGGCAAAGGCTCTGGGAGAGCATAAGCAGATGACAGAATGAAGACCATGTTGCAATGGTGAGTCATGGCCTCATCCCCGGTCTGCTCTTCGTCCATTGGCACCTCTCCTTCGTCTACCGCTTCGGGCTCATCCTCATAGTCGACCACCTCTTCTTCCTTATCCAGGTCTAGGTATCCTACGTCGGAGTCAGCTTGTATACTGGAGGCGACTGAGGACGTCCTAGTTGGCACCGTCATCTGCAGCTTCTTAGCTGCGTACTCCACGAAGTTGGTTGGTGCCTTAGGCCCTTTTGGCCTTGCCCGAGATACGGTAGCGGACGGCCCGCTTGATTCCGCCAAAACTATTCTGGATTCCTTGGGAACAGCCTCCCTCTCAGAAACCCCCACGTTGCTCGTGCTCACCGCCAATGACGCGCTGTTTTCCTTTGGTATCCACCGCATAACGGTGGAACCCTTGCTGGTGTCAATCACCATCACATCTTCCTGAACCTCCAATGCCCCTTGCTTCCCGGCAGCTTCCGGTTGTGACTTCTTTGGAGGAGACTTCCTTGCCTTCGAAGGCTCAGGAGGGAAATCCAGTTTTCTCCTTGGCCTGGACTGAGGTGCCCCAGTGGATCTTGGCAGATCAGCCACCCTATCGTGCACACTCTTTCGAGGTGCCGGTGGAACGTCCGCGGTTCGCTGTCGCCTAGAGTCCACGTATGATTTGGTTCTTACCTTGTAGCGCTTATGGATCTCCTCCACCCGCTCCACGGGTACTGACAGCTCTTCCTCGGTTACCCTTCCCGATGCCAGATCCGCCAAGGTTCTTTTCGCCTTGCCAAAGCGTCTCCGCTCGTTCCGGGTGGTCACTGCTGCAAGCTCAACTGCCTTGCCAGCCCGCTGGGTATACCATATGTCCGCCTTCGGATCGTTCCTAGACGCTGGCGGAATATAGACCTCCGCGGATGGCTCTGGATTCGCAGCCTTCTGCAAACTCCCAGCCGTAGCTGATTTGATTCCGGACGGTCCTGGACCTTGCCTAGGCCTTGCCCTGCTGGCGCAGCTGTCCTCGGACCCGTGATGGTATTTCATCCGCTTGTAACTCTCCCTGCTTGACTTCTCGGGCGGCGGATGCTCTAACTTAGCTTTCTCGAGGGCTCTCCTTTCAGCTTTCTCCTCCGCTTCCTTCAAGGCTGCCTGAAACTCCTCATAAGTAATCGGCTGCCCTGTAGTTAGTCTGCACGTGAGGCAGAGCTTGGAGCGAGGGACCATCACCATGTCCTCTTCTTCAATCGCCCCAACCCAAAATTCTGGGCAGGGCCTAGGTTCGCTGGCGTCGAACCCCAGCTTGCCATCGTTCAGCCACTCCTGCAACTGATCCTTCAGGCCTACACATTCAGAACTAGAGTGGTCAAAAGACTTATGGAAAAGACATGTAAATCCGCCATCCCCATTGCTAGGATGGCCTTGGTAAAACTCCTGAATTTCTGGCGCCTTATGGTGCACCATGGTTTCCCAGATTTCCTCCGCCTTGCTTGCGTCGTAAGTATATTCCTGAAACCTGGAAACCTGCTTCCTACACTGCTGCGGCAGACTCGGACCAACGCTGATCTCGATAGCATTCACCCGCGGTGCACCCTTAGCCTTCGTCCATTGAGGCTCCTTAGGATTCTCCAATTGCAGGACGTTGTCATTGATCCATATCTGCAACTGGTCCTTCAGCTTCACACAATCCTTAGTATTGTGATTGTTCATATTGTGATAGCTGCAGTATGTCTTCCCCGCCATATAATCAGGCTTGGGGGCAAATCCGTCATGATGCAGACGCCCCTGGTTGAACAATTCTTGCAAAATCTCGTGAGCCCTATGGGCGTTATAGGTGTATGCATCAAAGGCTGATTTGGTTGGAAGAGGAGTAACTAGCTTAATAGGTTCCCTGACCGGCTTCGCTACCTGGGACTGGAAAGGCTTCTGATCAGTTCTCTCGATGGCTGCGACCTCGACCTCTATTTTCTCCTCATCAACCCATGTTAGGATTGGCCTAGGAACTGCATCCTCCTGGACGGCTGCCACGGTCTGAGCAGCGGTCGGAATTGGAGTTTTGGGCTTCAGAGTCCCCGGATAGTAGGACATCGGAATCCACTTCCTTCTTTCGTTCCTCTCCCTGGACCGATCCACATAGTGCTGCTCTTGACCCAGACGATTAGTCAGATCCGCCATCGTGGTCACATGAACCTGCCTGAAACCCTGGCGGATCTCATCTATCAAGCCATCAATCGCCATCCGCACAGCGTGCTCCTCTGGAATTTCCATCTCACAGCGAGTTAGCTCCAGCTTGAAGCGTCGCAAATAATCAGTGGCAGACTCGTCAGGCCTCTGCTCAGTCTCTGCCAGGTCCTTGAGTCCGATTTTTGCTTCCACAACCCCAAACATGGTCCTGAACATGACCTCCATGGTCCTCCAGTCTGGAATTGACCCAGGCCTTAAACGCTTATACCAGATAGCTGCTTCCCCTGCCAGGGATGTAGGAAAGAGCTTCAGCTTCATGATCGGGTTCTCAGCATATTGACCTGATTCATTGGTGAAACGCATGATGTGCGTCTCAGCATCCTCAGATGTCTGGCCAGTAAACAGCGTAAAACGGATTGGCTTGAAACAGACCGGGAAGGGCACCGCATTGATCTCAGGAATCAACGGATTCTCGTACGTCTTGTCGACGTCGGGCAACCCCTGCAGCTCCCTGAGCTTGTCCGCGAAGATCCTGCCAATGTCCTCCAGGGTTATCTGAGCCACGGCGTTCGCTGGAGGTACCGGCTGATCGTTATTAACCGGCTCTGTAGGAGGAACCTGACCTCCCCTTTGACTATTAGTGGCCCTGTTGTTAGATCCGCCAATTCCACCACGGCCGGCGTCGCGCTTGCGCTGGTCCTTTAGCTGAGCTGGATCCGTAACTGTACGGCCGGACCCCTCGGGGTGGTCACCCCGTTCCAGCAACTGATTCATCAAGACACTCAGGTTGGCGAGCGCGGTATTGGTTTCCGCCAACTGCTCCTGCTGCTGTTGCCAGCTGCCCTCGGAGTTCCTGGCATAGGCGGTCAAGTCGCTTCCCAGCCGATCCTGCTGTTCGGCGAGGTACTTGAAATTGGCAGTGAACCCCCGCTGCTCCGTCTGCATACGCCTAACGGATTCACTTAGATCAATGACCACCTCATTGGCCCTCCTCAGCGCCTCGTCTGTGTGACAAGACTTTTCGATCAACATCTTCAGAGTATCCGTCACCTCCGTGGGAGTTGCAGACTCCCCAGTAAATTGTACCACAGGTGACGTACTTGGATCAGCGGATTCATCCGCGGACCCCGTTTCCAAGAAACCAGATGTAGCTTCCCGGTTAACAAAGCCGATAGCGCGGTCGTCATCCTGAGAAGCGGCAGTGATTTCAGTGGTCTCTTCTTCGATCTCCGAAACAGGTGGCTCGGAAACCGGATTCAGACCTTTTTTGCTTCGCAGGGCTTTAAGGGCAGCAGCAATAGCTTTTGTGTCTGCCAAAGTCCCGCCAAACACTTCCTTAACTTCAGCGTCAGTTAATCCCCTACACTCAGCTGTTCCATGCTGGATCAGCCCTTTGTGGGAAATCTTCAAACAAGACATGGTCACCCTTACGTAAGGATTACCCCTTGTGGATCCCGCAATCTTTGACACCGGTCCCACTGGGCGTGCCAAAATGTTCGTGGCGGGTTCAGCACCCGGCGAACAGTCAGCACTGGTTTGTGGTTGCTGTGTTTCTGTGTTGTGCTTAGGCGTGCCAGCACCCTTGGAGCGGTGCAACTCGACTGCGTGCGACCCCCTTGGCGAGTCGCTTCGTCTGCTCCCAATTCGACTCTGACTTCCTGGTCAAGCAACTGTTACGCGGGCGCTGACTAAGCCGGCGTACAGGGCTCGAACAAGACCTGAATAGAACTCTCTACCAGGATTTTCTTCCCAACCCCTCGAGGATTGAGGATCTTACTTTGATCCGGAGAAGCAAAGCAGAGCTGTTCCAAGACCACGGGTGTGTCACCGGAGTGACGACTCGATTGCTACCAGGGGTAGCGGACTGACAGACTCGATTGCTACCGAGGGTAGCGGACTGACTCGATAGACTCAGCAAACGCTCGGCACAAGTACGAGAGCGGATCAATCGTAGGAGGGCGGAGGAGGGTTGCGTGAGGCTCAGCAAATGCTCGGCGCAAGTACGAGATTAGATCGATCGTAAGAGGGCGGAGGAGGGTTGCGTGAGGCTCAGCAAATGCTCGGCGCAAGTACGAGATTGGATCCGTCGTAGGGCGGAGGCGGGTTGCGTGAGTTGCTCCGGAGAGGCTTTGGCAAGTTAGCGTTGCGCTAGAACTTGTGGTTGTTTGTATTTGGTTGAGAACCTTTTCCTAGATGCCAGCAGAGTTATATTTATACGGCTCAAGGACCCCTAGGGCTGTCAACTCCAGCCCTGCGGATCCTTGAGATTCATCAGGAGTGTCCTCCCCTATCCTGCTTCCCATCAAATCAGCAAAGATACAATCAGAGGTATAGTTGGTATTGAAGCTTCGAAGTTTGGAGCAACACGTCATGACCTTGCTTGTTATGCTTCTGTTACTGTTCAACTTTCATCATTGCGCAGTATGGCCGGTTCCTCTAAAAACTTCCCTAAAGCATGGTGCAGCATGGCTCGTAGTTGTTAATGATTGATAGCCTAGCGTAGGTATTGAAATCATTGCTATATTGCTTCTCAATCTCAACAAATATCTTCGCTGATGGATTGCTACGAAACAACCCCAATCGGATTAGGAAGCAACTCACGTTCCCCTTCCAGCTCAACTTCCTTGGTTGAAGCGGGAAAGTACGATCTTAAAGGGTTTGACTCTGATTAAAAACCCTACTGGGCCTTGGGGCGAAAGCCCAATTGAAATAAATTCCAATTGTGGCCCAAACAGGCAGTAGTAAAGAATTTGATTAGTGTTCTAATTTACCTAGCGTGTCTCCAACGATGAAAGTTTTGCTGTTCGCCCAAGCAGAATAAGCATATTAACCGGGAACAAACCAACCAAACTGTTCGCCAACGATGTAAGTCACTGGTCCTCTAGGAGCAGGAGCAGGAGCAGGAGCAGGAGCAGGAGCAGGGGAGGCTGAAGGGCCAGCAGACTTTGCAGTCACGTTGATGGCTAGCTTCTGTCCCAGCTCGCAGTGCTTGTCCATGGTTCCAATGAAATAGTATTCCCCAACCGTCTCTAATGTGAAGTTGGTTGGACCAGTTGTTTTAAGCTCGATGGGGTTTGTTGAGTTGCAGCTGTCGAAATCTTTCTTTGTAACCTTGGCTACGTCCTGTTCACCAGTTGTGAAGTTGAACTCTGAAAATGGAGCAACAGAAACGAACACAAGTTCAATATAAAGATCTACTATATATGTAATTAAGTACCATGTCTGATATTCAGAACAGCTGCTCCGTACCAACAATGTCACCGACGGAGAATTTCTGCCGGGAAGCCCAGAACTCATAAGCGTAATGACCTCCTGGAGGAACAATCCATCCGAATTCATCTCCAACGGTGTGAGTTTCTTTTGCTGCGGTGGAGTGAAGGAGGGCAGCCACTGTGATGGCTAAAACGGCTAAGTATTTGAGTTCACTACCCATATTTTTTTCTTATTAGCAACAGTTTTGCTGATCTTGATTTCCTTTCCTTCTCTTGTTTCTATGTTAGCGAGTGTTTTTGTGAAATATGAGGATTGAGATGTGGTGTTTTATAGAGGATCTTAAGAAGAAGAAACTGAATGGGAAGTTTTGACAACTGAAAATTGTCGTAACCAGAAGGTACTTCCTCTTTTTTTACGTAGTCGACCAAATTCATTTAAGGAGGTCTAGAACCCTATATGTTTGACCAATTTACAAATTGATGTGGACGCCTTGATGGAATCAAATATTGCATGAGAAAGATGCAAATTCTGATCAGGAGAAAAAGCCTTCCTTGGTTCGGTCCGTTATTCATGAAATTATCCATTGTTGATCAAAACAGAAGATAGAAGGGGAAAAAAACGCAAATCATGCACAAATTCGATTGCTCTCTTTACAAAATTAGACAGATGGGATTAGAAAACAAAGATCACAACCATGACTTTGAGGTACTCAGTTAAAAAAATTAACATACAGCACAAAATGCATTATATAATTCGTAATGGTAGCGCGTACTGGCCAACTCAACCTCAATTGAACTTAATTTGAAGGCTAGCTAGGTCTATTCAAAATCATTATTTATGGCAAGTACTTAGAAAAAGGCTAATATTATGTCTTACGAATTTGTCTCTCTCGATCGGCCAGGCTTCTAGAAAATGAATAGAAACATCAAACGCATCACATGATCATTATATATATACATGATATTATATATCTCTCCTCAGGTTCTTTCTTCTAGGAAAACTTTAGCATATAAGATTTCCAGAATGACCTGGTAAGTCATTACGTTGAATGACTTTAATATTTCCTAACTGGTTATTCGGTTTGGTAGGTCGTCATTGTCTCAATTTCTTATATTGAGGAACCTTCCCACCTAGATTTGCAAACTTTCAAACAAGGGGGCTCCGTAGGTTCTATATATATAATTAAATGAAATTGGGCATAGGTTCTAACATAACAT
This sequence comes from Potentilla sterilis, assembly GCA_963682095.1. Lineage (NCBI taxonomy): Eukaryota > Viridiplantae > Streptophyta > Magnoliopsida > Rosales > Rosaceae > Potentilla > Potentilla sterilis. The sequence goes on from OY821761.1 coordinate 1,819,274, forward strand.
CTGTACAATTACGATTAAGAATACGACCAAAAAATATGTTAAAAATTAAACTTTGCACGATATATATATATATATATATATATATATATCACGAATAAAACCTTCTCTAGTACCATATAGTTTCTTTAAAATAAATTATACAAATATTGGAGCAGATCGATAGAGGCTTCTTTTGAGTATCGAATTCGATCCACCTATATATAATGCATGCAGAACAGCTGGTTCATGTTGACACACCGGCCCATCATAGACTCAAGTGCACGTCCCATCTCGCATGTCGAATCTCTTACTCTTAAGCACTCAACGTGATGTATATAACTAGAGTATTAACAATCAAGTACTCTCGTTAATTAATGGGAGTAAGAAAATGAAATCGCAGCTCATACGAGATGTGCGCATTGCAATTAGTACAGTTGAGTGGCTCTGTTACATATCAATGATGAGGTAGCTTAATGCTACCGAGCAATGATTCGAGACTTTCTTATAATTAACTTGCATACCATAGCTAGTAAATAATTGAGTACCCATCTAGTTTAGAGTGATACAAATTTTGCAGGAAGAGAAGTAGCAGAAGCTTCAGCAGAACTTGGACTTGGAGTAGGAGAGACATTACTGGTGGAATCCTCAGCAGGACCGATACAAATGACTACTTTTTGGCCGTTGGAGCAGTGGCCGGGGAAGGTGCTGGTGCAAAAGAATTTGTCTTCAGAAAGAAATTTGATAGTAGTTTGACTCTCGAAAACATGCAAGGGGTTTTCCGTGTTGCAATTCTGATAATCTTCTTCGCTTACAAAAGCCAAGTCTTGTTCTCCTGCTGCAAATTTAAACTCTGCACATAAACCATATACATTAGCAAAAATTAAAATTTCTTCAAACACAACCAGGTTTAAGGATTTGTGCTAGCTTGTTGGATCACCTAGTATATCGTTGACTATCAAGCAATGATCGGAAGCCCATGTCTCATAATCGGCAGAGCCATGAGGAGGAACCGTCCACCGTACCCCAAGTCGTCTCCTACTACATATTCTGCAGCTTCTATACTGTGTGTACCATTAGCACTCCTGTTGCTGCCATTGATAAAACAAAAACCATCACATAATTCGTACTCATGGCTTTAATCTATAGTTGGGTGAATAATTGTCTGTACGACTGAAATTTATAAAGAGGGAGACCTTGACTTTATGGAAGCTATTTTATCGAAACCAGCCAGATTTCACAATGTGAATTAGGAATTGCATTGTGTCCTTGTGACCTCCGGCAATTAGCTAGAGTACTCAATGAGTATATATTTCTTGTTAGATAGATGCTATGAACAAGGTGAACCATGTTAAGTTTAGTCTTTCTTTTTTGGTACTTTAAACTCTATTAATAATTTGCAGGCCCTTGGCATGCATGGGACTTTTATCCGAATACCCTTGACTTATTACTTATTACTTATTATTTATTAGAGCATCTCCGGTGGAGTATGCATTTTAGTTTTGTCAAATATTCATGCTTCAATAAATAGTACAATATAAGAATTCTTGAATTTTCAATGGGAACAATCAAACATAATCTTCCTTAATCATCGACTTATTGGCATTTCCAGATTGCATGCATCGTACGTACATGCATACATGGACAAAGTGCCTCTATTATTGAATTCAATCTAGCTAGCTATCACAGTATACATGGATACCACCATTCATGTACCGATCGTTACACCATTCATGGCCAGTTTCCTCTGGCCATGGTCTTGTGAGACACAAGTTTAGCCGATAGGGGTTCATCAGCACCTGATGCATATGGACATGGACTTGGACTGGGACTGGGACTAGGAGGCAGAGCAGCGCCGATGTAAATGGCAATCTTTTGGCCTTTGACGCAGTGCCCAGCCAAAGTGGAGGTGAAATAGTATGTGGAGCTTCCGAGAAACTGAAGTGTAGTTGCTTGCTGGTATACAGCTAAGGGTTCTGCCGTGTTACAACTGTCGTAATCTTTCTCGGTTACCCAGGCCAAGTCTTGTTCTCCTTCTGCAAAGTTGAACTCTGCAAACAAAAAACAAACAAACAACGATCAAGTAAGTGCAACGAAAGATTGATCGATCATCATGGGCATTGGTTCATAACTTCATATATCTCACCTAGCTCATCGTTAACTACAAAGCTATGGTCGGCAGCCCATGCAGCATAAGTGGCAGCGCCACCGGGGGGAATAACCCATCCCAAGTTGTCTCCCACTGTGTATAGTATAGCATCTACTCCATGTGACAAGACTATTGCCACTGCGAGAACAACAACTTTCACGTTCATGGTTTTCATCTCGGCTGTAATCCTCCGTTGCTGCCGCTGCTGATGTTGTTGTCGTTGTTGTTGATGTTGATGTTGTAGTAAAGGAAGTAAGTAGTATTTTCTGAATATATAGAGGGAGATGCATGTCTTGAACTACTGGAAGCGGTTGAGCGAGACCGGCCAAATTATTCACATAGAGAGTTCATATGTCATATGCATTGTGTGTCAAATCCAACAATTGCAAGCTGTGTGAATATTGGTGCACTACGAGACTAAGTGTTTAGATTATCAAAATGATTGAAATTTATTTCTAGGACTGATGGTCAATGTCAATGATCGCGAGTAGTCGATATTATAGATGTCGCAAAAAGTCAATTTTGATTGTATATTGTTGATGTATATATCAACGTTGATATTAATTTTGCAACTTGAATTCTATGTATATATAAAACAAGAAATCTGCAGGCCGTAGTATGGATCTTATGGTCACTACGCTCATTATATATTGGATCTAAAATTAATCAGGACTAATAAAAAAGATACAGAAGACAATGTTTTCAATCAGCAGCCATAACAAAACTTCAGGTTACAAATTCATATTCATATTCGCTTAACTGCTAAACACACCAAACCATTTAATTTCATAATTAATCGTGATTTTAGTTTCATCAGAACGAACGGAATCAGATGTGTGAGCTAGGGATCGTAGGGACAATATTTCGAATATTAGGAAGCGGTTGATTGAGTCTTTATCTAAAGTATATATATTGCGAGGTACTAACTTTGCACGATGCCTGTGGCTGTATATCTGCACTGAATCCAAAATTTAACAATTCGTGCACTCGAGCATTATATGTGAACGTGATGATATTGTTTCTTGGCGTGCTTAATAATTTGTATTTGTGGTGAAATCCATAGCCCTTGATTACACTTGTGGGAAATTTGTATAAGATCAGTATTGTAAATGAACATAGTTGTCATGACTCATGATCATAATTAACATATGATTATATTACAAAGCTGGCAAGGAAATGAATTTCGTTGCAGCTGTGTTCAGATCGATGCACACGACGTTTTCATCCCAACATTCTTAATTATTACTTTGAGATGTGGAATCGTCGTAGATTCAACAGAAGTACTTGGCGGACTTGGAGCTGTAACAGGCGGCGGCAACGAAGAGGAAGTGAAAATGGCGGCTACTTTTTGCCCCTTGGCCAAGTGTCACGGGGAAATAATTAACTTGGGTCGGGACTGGAAGAACCAATGGGTTCAATTGGCTTCTGGATTTGATATATGAGATTCCTGCCTTCCTGGTGTTGCATGTGTGAAATTCTCGATCCTTGCTTACTACAATCACGTAGGTCATGTTCTCCGGCTGTTTAGTAGAACTCTGCAGAAAACAAATTAAAACAACCATGCATCTAACATGCATTGCATGTCAAGAATGAAAATTAATAAATGAATTCAAAGGAGTATACTACATACTTTAATTACCTATAATATTATCTTCAAAGGTATGCTCTGAAGCCTGCTCATTTAGCAAGTGACAGCGCCGCCGGGAGGGATAGTACAACCCAAGTCGCCTCCGACTCTGTAGACTTCAGCTTCTGTTCCATGAAACATTGCTGCTGCAAATGCTATCGCAAGGACCACGATCGCGATGACAAGCTTCACATTCATGGTTTTAACTTTATCACCACTAAACAGCTGAACTAGTTAATTGTATGTGTAATTGTTTATGAAATATGTTAAAAGGTGTTTGCGTGTGGTATTGTATAGCTAGGGAGAAGGTATCAGCAAGATTTCAGGAGTACGTAGAGATCGATCTTGGACGTGGTATTTTGGCTTGTGTATAGCATCCGGCCGGCCGCAGGATTGCAAGGTATATAGCTGTTGCAACCCTGGGCCGGGGTTTCCCTATAATATTTATGTCCAGAACTCCAGAAGTAGATAAATGGGAACAATTATATACAAATATTGGTTTTCTATATAAGACAAAAGAATTTGAATTGCATCTACTGAACTTAATTTAAATGGCGGTTATTGCCACTTTTATTGATTGAAAAAGGAAAAACATCGAAACAATGAAACATTATTGCTATATGGAATTATAGATCGATCTCTTCATAATTACTAGCTAGCAACTTGCAAGTAATTATCGAAATTATATGGCACCCCTCGTTGTCAGAGATACTCTCTTTTTGTTGCTGTTTTTGTTAACTCGTTTAGAAAGAAACTTAAGCGGCCGCTTTGAATTACTGTTTGCTTCAGCAGCAGCAAATGAACTTGGGGCTGGAATCTGAGAATGTGTCATTTCTGGAGAGTTGACCCAGTTAAGGGCAATCTTTTGGCCTTTCGCACAGTGGCCATCGAAGGTGCCAATGAAATAAAATGTGCCTGCTTCAACCAATGTAACTTCAGCAGGCTCCGGGGACTCCCATAACGGATTTGTGGTGGTGCAACTATCGAAATCCGCCTTCGTCACAAAAGCCACGTCTTGTTCTCCTACTGGAAACTCAAATGCTGCACACAAATAACAACCTCATCACAGTGATCATGATATACTAAATCCTTTCAAAATTAAGGTAATGGAAAGAGAACTGGCTAGCCAGTACTACACTCACTTATATTATCAACACCTACTACAAGGGGGGTATGCGCCGCAGCCCAGTCTTCATAAGTATCGGCACCGTCAGGAGGTATAGTCCAACCCAAGTCGTCTCCAACTGTATAGTCATCGGCTTCTGATCTATCTAACATAGCTGCCAGTGCTATAGCAGTAACTAAAACAATCATGATTCTCACCATCGCTTATGTCTTATTATTATCCGTCCTGAATGGTTTTCTTCTCTCTGTCGAGAATTGGTAATGAAGTCTGCATATGGTGTCTGAATTTATAGAGAAAAGAGCAGGTAGCTCTCGGATTATAGGAAAGCAGTTGAGTGAGCGCTGCTGAATTTACAAAGCACGTACTATACATGTTATGTGCATTGTGTATGACACCTGAAATCGTTACCTGTAATGATAGGTGGTGCAAATTCTTAGTTGGAAAACTGGACACGTATAGTGATAGGTTCGTTTGTCAGTGTTAGCTACCCTTCAGCTCGATCTTCTAGTTTTGTCCCAAACCAAAAGTACGGGGACTACAGGTCACAAGTGAGTTTTCACAAGTTTACTGTAGGCTTTGGTGCGATGACCTACCGTTTACGTAAGAGACAATTTCTTTTTGGTAATGAACATCACAAAAGGTACGACAACTGAATTTAAATCGCATGTACTAATTTACCTTGATAACAAATTTCACTTATTGATTGAAACATAAGAACAAAACATAGTAGCTAGCTAGCTCTCTTCATAATTAAGCCAGCAAGTAATTAGCAACTTCAGATTTGCATTACGTACTGTTAGCTTCAGCAGCAGCAAATGAAACTTGGACTTCGACTGTGAGCAGGAATCATGCCTGGGAGTTGATCCATGTAACGGCCATCTTTTGGCCTTTGGCACAGTGACCGTTGTAAGTTCCAACGAAATAAAATGTGCCTGCTCTATCAAATATAACTTTAGTCGGAGCCGACGACACCCAAAGCGGATTTGTGGTAAAGCATGCGTCGAAATCCTCCTTACACACTGATGCCACGTCTTGTTGTCCTACTGGAAATGCGAATGCTGCACACAAATAACATTATTATCAGCAAGTTCACCACACACACACACCCACTCTCTCTCTCTCTCATCACAGACACATCTAAACCCTAAAAGTCAGTGAAGTTAACTCAGTGAAGTGCTAGCTGCTAGTGTACTGTGTATACTCACTTAGAGTATCAACATTGACAACAAAGGGGGTATTCTCGGCTGCCCAGTTTGCATACGTGTCGGCACCATCTGGAGGTACAGTCCAACCCAAATCGTCTCCAACTATGTAGTCTTCGGCTTCTGTTCTGTGTAACATTGTTGCAGATGCTATAACAGCAACTATAAAATTCATGATCTTCACCATCGATCTTAATATCCTTAATATCCCTGTCCTGAATGATGTTCTTAGTCTACGTGTAGAAAAATGGTGAAAAGGCCTGCAATATGGTTTCTGGATATATAGATCAACAGAGGAGTAGGTGGCTCTCGGATTTTAGGAAAGCAGTTGAGTGAGTCCTTCGAAATTTCAGAAAGAAACTAGTATATATACATGTTGTGTGTGCATTGGGTATGTCGCGCTGAAATTGGCAGCTCCAAGATATATATATATATATGTGGTGGTGCCAATTCCTAGTTCGCATCAACCAATAAAATTCTTGTGAGAGCAAGGCATAGTGATGATAGGTTCATTTGTCCCTTGTCAGTGTTGGCCATAGAGAGCAAGGTATTTAGAAATGGGAAATAAAGAATAAAGAAATGGAGACTGAAAAGTATTACCGGCGCGATAACATTGCATATATTTGTCACAAACATGAGAAAATTTATATTTGTTTCAATATATCACGACATCAATTAACTTAAGTAGTACACCATTGCATGGATAATATAACTAAGACAGAAATAATGAAACTAAAGAAAAGTTCAGGGGTGAAACTGAATAATCGATCGCATAATGTTTTTGGATTTCTAGATTAACGATATACATAGTACAACATAATGTACTTATTACAACTCTTTTATTTTGACTGCAGATCTTTATAATTTGAAATTAACTTATTTAATGGCACCCCGACTCCAAGGTCGATGAGTTGGTGGCTTGTTGCCATGCTTAATTGTTAACTCTTTTGGAGCGAAACTTAAGGGGCAGAGCAGAGTAAGTGGTTGCTGTAGAACTTGGACATGGAGCTGGTGCCGCAGCCGTAGAATTGGCCCAGGTAATGGCGATCTTTTGCCCTTTGGTGCAATGGCCGGCGAATGTGCAGGTGAAATAATATGTACCGGGATAACCAGGCGCATAATTAATTGGCTCTGCATTTTTCCATATCGGATTTGTGGTGGTACAACTGTCGAAATCCTCCTTTGTCACCGCAGCAATGTCTTGTTCTCCAGTTTTAAAATCAAATGCTGCACGTACAAGAAATGAAACAACCATATAATTATCATCATCGTGGACTTCTAGAGTATCATGTGATCTGAAAAATAAATGGAAGTGCTTAAAAACCTAATTTTCTAAAAATGGTTTATGAGAAACATGCCTATGTACGTAAAATTAATAGAGTTCAAATTAATCTAGAAGTTCAATCATAAGTGAAACCTATAGGCAGTAATACTCACTTATACTATCATAATCAGCGGCATAATTAAGTACAAAGGGATGCTCAGCTGCCCAGGTTGCATACTCGCAGCCTCCGCCAGAAGGAATAGCCCAAACCAAATTGTGCTCGATTTCATCAGCTTCCGTTCTCTGTAAGAATATTGCTGCAAATGCTATAACCGCAACCAAAACATTCATGGCTTTCCCCATCAAATCAATTAGCTCACAGTTCTTTTGTATCTATGTTGCTGTGTACGTATGAAGTTGCTAATGAGGACTGAAAGCGGTGTGCCATGGCTTTATAGCTAGAGGGAGAGGGCCTCTCGAATTTTAGGAGAGAAGGCGGTCGAGTGACTCCCCGCCAAACTTCACAAAGAACTATGTTAACGGCTTAACGTACGCATTGTGTATGACACCCTGAATTTTGCTAGCTGTCATATATATGCCGGCCGCCGGTGCCGTACGTAGATGCCTATTTTTATATATAGAGTCAGGTTAATGAGCTAGAGTCCATGTTAATAATTTCAAACGTACAACAAGGTTTACTTATGTTAATAAACCAATGTTACGAGTGAATTCGCTTCCCTACTCCTTGAATAAATCTGTAACCAAATAAACCAATAACCAAAAGAATTACTGCATCTCTATGAGAGTATGAGAGAAGCTTATGAGTGAACGTACGAATAATTTTGTGTAGAGAAAATGCTTTGCACTAGACGAGAAAGTTCGAATTCTAAACTAAGTAAGAATCTTCCTAAATTATTTCAAGGGTTTTTCTTGTCTAAAAATAAATATAGTTGAGAGTAAAAGAAGAAGAAAAAAAAAGTTCAAAAACTCATTAGGCGCTTCTAGGACAGAAAGCAGCCTTGGAGTGCCGAAACGGTTAGCGACTTTGTTTATATGTTTTAAAATTAAGAGTTTTTTTTTACTAATAACTACAATTTTGTGGTGATATTTACCAATAACAAGATTGTTTTTTAAAATTACCACCAGTAGGTTTCATCTAAAACTAATAGAATCTGTTAACTGATCATAAATAACAAAATTACCCTAAAGAATACTCCCTTCAGAAATATGTACCTCTAATGCTACTGGCCCTCAGAGAATTTACCTCCGCCATCCTCCGCCGCGATTCTAATGCTACTGATCCTCAGAAAATTTATCTATGCCGTCCTCCCGCACTTCTTATGTTACTGACCCTCAGAAAATTTACCTTCGCCGTCCTCCGTCGCGATTCTAAAGCTACTGACCCTCAGAAATCAAACTCCGCCGTCCTCCGCCGTCCTCCGCCGCACTTCTAAAGTTATTGAGCCTCAGAATTCAAACTCCGCCGTCTTCCGCCGAGCTTCTAATACCATTGAGCCTTATAAATCAACCCCAAAATTGAATATCTCCAAAACCCTAATCCCTAGCCTCACCCTCTCCAAAAACCTAATCCCTAGCCTCACCCAGCCCAAACAAGACATGCGTGATGAAGTAAGCCCGGCCCAAGATCACGAGCGGCTGATTCGACTGTCGGTTTGAGTAGAGGATCAGATCCACGCGGCGGCGAGGCCGATTAAAGTGAGGAGGGTGAAGGGGTGGGAGATGGGCAAGTATGCGTGCACCGCGGTGAGGACGATGAGGTAGTTGACGCGAAAGTAGGCAGCGTTCTTCCTCACGCACGAGGCCGTGTCGGAGAAGAAGACCAGCCAGGAGAACGGGGGTGCGGTCTACGAGCTCGAGCCAGGGGGTGTGGTTGATGAGCTCGAGCCAGAAGAACGGAGTCGGAGTCAGGCTCGGGGAGAACGGAGTCGACAACGTCGTCTTCGGAGTCCGATTGTGTTGGTATGAGAGAGAGAGAGAGAGAGAGAGAGAGAGAGAGAGAGGAATATGTGATATATATTTATATGGATGACATGAGGGTTGTAATTTATGGATTTCTAGGGTTAATTATATCATTAAATCGTGGACGGATTAACAGCCTGATGTTGTTAATTCACTGCTAATGGTATAAAAAAATTAAGTCTTCCTATTGGTAAATATTACCACAAAAATATAGTTATTGGTAATTTTGTATAAAATTAGTTATATTTTTATATATTAAGTACCACTAAAATTATTACAAATTAAATATATATTGAATATTAGTTATTGCAAATACTAAATATCACGAAGTCACCTAGTAATATATTCCTTCACTTATCTCTCCATCTATTGCATCTTCTACCTTCTCTCTCCCCGTATACTTGCAATAAATCTTATAAGTGGATTTTTTTTAAACTTTGAACAATATTATTTCATGGTTCACTTCACCGTCATAAGCATAATCAAGCATTAGATTGCCAACGTGTTTTTATAATCAAGCATTCAAAATCAAGGAGAAAGTTATTGAAAGTACAAATAAATCTGATTGAAATTCAATCATAATCTTTATTTTTTGGTTCAGATCACATGATATAAACCACATATATGGTATAATCACGACTTAAAACTTATAGATTTATGGCTCGCTAGCAAGCTAGGACTTCTGCTACAACCTTCCTAGTTACCCATCTTTCCCGATACAAACTTGAACTTCCGTGACAGCTTATATTGATCGGCAGAAGCAGATTCACTCGGACACGGACTTGGACTGGGAGGCAAAGGTGCAGAGGCAAAATAAATGGCAAACTTTTGCCCGTTGGCACAGTGCTGACCTTTGCTGCATGTGAAGTAAAATGTGTCGCTCGCCATAACCATAACTTCACCTGGTTCTGGGGATTGAAACAAGGGATTCTCCATGTTGCAGGAGTCGAAGTACAGTAATGTCGTGCATTCCTTGTTCAAAGTTAAACACTGCAAGCAGGAACAAACAATTAAGACTGACATCATCAAGAAAAATGGAAGAAGAACTAATTTAGATAAACTAATGAAGCTAGCACTACTTCACCTAGAGTATCATTCTCCACAAAGTAATACTTGGAAACCCATGTTTCATAATAGTCGGGCGTGGGAGGAACCATCCAACCCATGTCGTCTCCTACAGTGTATTCTGCACCTTCTGCGATTGCTGCAACTGCTATGACAAGCACGATCACATACTTCATATTCATGCTTTGAGTTGGTTAACTTCCAATCCTTATGTTTAGTCTAGAAATGGTTGATCAGTGAGTTTAGAAGTGGCAATGTCCGTGAGAATTTATTCATGGAGAATTCTTGGATTTTAGGAAGTGCTTCACTGACAGCCAGCCAAAGTTCACATAGATATCATCATACGATCCATGCTTTGCGTTTGACATCAGGCCTGCCAGAAATTGTAATAGCTGTGCCAATATATGTTTTATATGTCTGTTATGCATTAGTACTTGTTACAAAATCAAATCATATGATCCATCTGAGTACCATCGATATTATTTATGTCAAAAAAGTAACTGGCACTGATGTAACAGCCCGCACTATACTAATACGTATATTAGTCGAGCATGAAAGTTTCAGAGGAGTTTCATCTTTGGCGTGATTCAAAGCCGTATTATACTTCGAAGTTTATCATGACTTCCAAATGATTTTGGCCTCTGATGAGAATCACTATATTTTTTTTATTTGGAAATTAGTATATTGTTCTTGATTCATTTTGTCACATGTTTTTGTTGACCTGGTAAAGTGGTAACATATATGCAGCTCTCAGCACTTGAGCGCATGACCAAATCTAAATGTATCCATCCAGGCATCAATAATATGGATCAAACTCGATCTCTTGTGCCAAAATAATCCAAGCTGAACCAAAGAAATGCGTACAAGTACGAGTTGATATGTAGTCTAGAAGAGGCAGAAAAGAGCTATGGCAATGAACATGAAAACAGTCGGAATGGTGATAACATAAGAAGAGCTGCCTGTCGATCCCTCTGGCAGTGGTGCTGTAGTGCTTGACGTGCTCGGTGGTGGTGATGTTGTAGGAGGAGGAGATTCGGACTTGGAAGGAGGGGTACTAGTACTGCTAGGGGCTGGAGCAGGCGTAGGTGCAGAACCAGAATCGCCAGCTACGGCAATTGTTAACTTCTGTCCGCCTTGGTCACAGTGCTCGGGGAAGAGGCAAATGAAGTAGTGATTGCCGGTGGCACTGAGGGTGTAGTTGGCTGGTCCCTCAGACTTGGGGGTGCCGATGAAGCCAGTGACGTTGCACTTTTCATAAGCATCCTTTGTAAGTTCAGCTACATCATGTCGTCCTGTTGTGAAATCGAACGCTATATACACAAACAAAAAATTCACAAGAATTCAATACTCGCTAAGAATTAATTATGTTTCTCTTTAGATGTTTGCGATAATCCAATACTAATATAGAGATAGCTTCGGAAACAGTTACCTAGAACATCGCCAACTTTGAAGGTGTGATTGGTAGCCTAGGAAGTATAGTAGTCGGCACCAAGTGTATTACTCCAACTCACTTTGTGCGTTTCAGCTTCTGCAATTTGTAGCACAGCTGCTATAGCTATAACAATTGCAAACACAAAGGTCGTCGCACCAAGTATCTTAGATCCCATGATCTCCACGAGAAATGTTCACAGGTTGCCCGTAGCTTAAGTTATTTCGTATTGTGGTATTCTAGCTTTCTGTGTTTGATCTATATATAGTACGAGTGAGGAACACATTGCACCTCTGGTTTGGTTAAGAGTTTGAAATGGCCAACAGAGTAGCAGGAAAACATGTGCAGGCAGAAATCAACAACTGGTCAATTAAACCAATAGTGCAACATTATTAATCATAATACATAATACACTACTAATCCTGAGAGATCGACTGGGTCCAAGGTAATGATTGAGTATGTTTAGCAGTCTTAACTCTCCAAATTTGTGTCATAGGATTATGAAATTGGCAGTAACTTTGTATGGGCAAGTGAAATTTGTGATTGATACAGTCAGGCCAAATAAAATTTATTATGGCCAACAAATAAGCATCTAGTAGTATAAACTATAAACAAATGAATAAACCGACTGCTGGTAAAGCATATTAAAATGGGAAACATGAGAACCTTCATGCTCTGTTGTCTACTTGTCTGACTTATTCTTTGACAAATTATATTTTTCTTTGCCAACTGTTGATCAAAATAGGAGGACAGGATAAGAAAAATCTATATCATCTTCTCTGTCTTGGGGAGGAAAATACAGTATTTTTCAATGAGATATACATAATAATACAACTGTTCTATGCAATCTGGTGGACTTGACCCAAAAGATTAAAACGCTAATTTGATTTACTCAGCTGTGTTTAAAGACTGTTTCTACTCCGTAAACAATAATTTTTTCCCAGTAGTCAATGATAAACAACAATCTTGTGAGCTAACAAGACCAATTCAATTAAACTGCATATCATCTATTTCCAGCAGATATATGAACCCTCTAAAACGTGCCTATAAGTAGTTGGTAACCATGAGAGGAGAAAATAAGAATAATATTTAAGAAAAAGTTGTAAGAAGCAAAACTGATATACATTTAATGGGATGGATGAAATTAACAAGCAGTAACTAGCATATATTTCCAGAACTCCAGAATCCATTTTATGTTGTTTGTATTTTGAAGAAGACATGATAGCCGATCTCTCAACTCTGAGTAGTGCCATGCTCCATCATCATCTAAGAAACAGAACCAATGCTAACGCAGAGATTGGTAATAGGAAGTATTGGGACCGAGACCAGGCTTGACCTCTACTATCCTGTAATAGTAATAAAGAAGTGACCAAAAAAGAAACTGATGAGAAGAGGAAGCGCTTACAACAACAATGTGCTAAGCTAACTAGAGCTGATAAGTTGAAAGCATGGTATAGAGCAAAATCTGTGCATATAGGGAGGATCACAAATGCAAAAGTGGTGTTTCGATTCTAATTAATCTCCTGTATTCCCATGAATCTAACACTTCTACTAGTTTCACTATTTAGACACTGGCAGACCAAAATCAAAGGGTAGGACAATCCAAGAAAAAGTAATGCAATATTCAATGAAAATTCATTTCTTCCTAGGGAGACTTTACAGTTTTATATAAAGCCAATCCAATTTCTAAGACAGCATTAGAGCATTCAAATGATATAATTCATGGAAGTGAGAAAACTAGTACCTTTAAAGATGAAAGCAATGACTCTGCAGATGATGATACAAGTCCATGAAACCCAATATCATAAGAAATGGTTCCATCAGGCTTGAAAAGTCCAAAATTTCTCTCAGAAGTCGGGCCGGGTTTCAAGTTCTCATTAAATATGGCAAATATGTACGCCTTCACTACAAAATGTGGCCGAAGAGGGGTCCCTTTCTTCTTTGCTAGCCTTTTACGTAGGTTATAGTTATATGTCCTTGCATTCTCTGTTGTAGCTGCAGCTTCATTGTCATCTCCACGGGAAGCCCACCCTGTCTCTGTAATAATAACTTCCATCTTTTTCAAACCAGTATCTTCCAAAGCTGAATAGGCTGCATCTATCTGAGCATCAAGCATATTGTCATAATGAAGATCAGTTTTTGGATCATAAATCCCCTGTGTTTTCTGAAAAAGAGCATAGTTGATATCAATATTCTCCGGATCACTCATGTAGGCAAGGAACGGGTAAGCATTCAGACAGAAAGGAGAACCAATTTCTGAGAAGAACTTCAAAAGTGGCTTCATGTACTGCTGCTTAACATTATCCCTAAATATACAGGAAGAGGGAGGGTATGAATTAGAAAAAACAGCCTGCGAATGTGCTGTGGTAATCTGAACTACATTTTCTAATTTTAGCATCTTTGTTGCATTATAGATGTTTTTAACTGCACCCAAAAGAGCTGCCCACAATTCAAGATCACCCCCACCTAATACTTCATTTCCCACCGCAATCCCTCGGATGTGTGTATCAGGAAGAAATGCCTGCACATTTTCTTTAACCCAATCCAGTGCATGATCCTGGTTGGCACTCATATCTTTCAGGTATCCATTTGGAAGCCCGACCACTAAGTCAAGCCCAGTCCCACTAAAAGCCTTGAGAACACTATGATCAGCATCATATATCCTGACATTCTTTATCTTTGCTGCTTTAAGAAGTGTAGCAACTTTATCCGGAGAAGGAATGTTATCTGCAATTCTTCCATAATTTATTCCATATGCTCCAGTGAATGCTTGCACAGTCACAGAGGCTGGAAAGAACAGAACAGCGCCATAAAACATCAGTCATGTGATTATGAAAGATAAGAGCAAATATCCAAGTGCCACATATGACATTCAAATTAACATACAATCAGTCAACTCAACCACAGAGATTGGCAAACAACTGATTTGTGTTTACTTCACTCCAATGAGGTTCTCCTCTTATTAAGAGAAGGGTTTTCAGATCTCTTCAGTTGACAATTTCGAGAAAGCTCACCAATTCAATTAAGATCATCAAACTAAAATTTTTTCTTTAAAGGAAATGAACAAGTAGACTTTGTTTTACTTCTTTCCTTCAAACAATCTTAATATGAAAAGACTGTTAATGATCTATAAAATTTGATGTTATGTTGAAAAATAGGAGTAGGTCAACTGGAAAAATCACTGAATGTTCATGACAGAGACTACGAAACTATAAAAATCTGGGGAGACCCACAAAAGCTTTGATCTTGCATAGACTGTGGCTTATACATGTATAATAAGATGAAAACCTGCATTAAATATATTCCAAGCTATCATGCTACCATCATACCAGTACCAGAACAAGGCTCTAAATTTCTTTATTAGAATGAACACAGTTTCAAATCAGCAAACTTAGCAGTCGAAATCTCTCTGTAATGAAAAAGAATTAGAAAAATTTCAGATGGCCAATAAAGAAAAAGGCCAATCAATCCTCACTCAGAAGACACAAACACAGACCCGATTCTCCATATTCTACAATCATTTTCCAACATAAATTCAACTAAAGATATATCAAATATGATCAAGCAATCAAAGTCAAAAATCCACCAAAATATGCAAAACCCAATTGCCAAAAGAAACCAACTTTACCACTCTACTCAATCACATGCCTAATCACTGTTCTATAATCACCCAATTCAAGCACGAATAAATTGCAAACCCAGAGATCAGTTCAACAGCAAAAAAGGATTGGGAAGTTACCAATTAGAGAGAAGAAGACCAAGAAGACCTGGACAAAAAAGCAGAAGCTTTTGATCCTCATGGTCTCTGAACAAAAACCAGCAACAAAGGATTCAATCTTTGGTTAAAGATCCTAACTTTGGACCAAACAAAGGGCAAGAATGACAGCTTCAGAGCCTTGAATGCACAGTGCTCCTTCTTCCTCAGGCATGCCATAAGACAATGGCAAAGACCCTCTTACTGGTTTTCTTGCATCTCTCTCTGTTTCTTTGGTCTTCACAATCAGAGATTCAGGAAAAACTGGGTTTTGGGTTTTGGGGAGTCTTTGGTTTGGTACTTTGGTTTAAATCTTGGAAATTTATGTGTGTTCTGCAAGTGACGATTGCGCTAATTGGTCGGTTTTGTTTTTTCGCTCTTTGCTGCTTTGCCCACCATGGAATCGACTCTTTAACTTTCTTTAACTTCGTTGGTTTGGGCTGGAACAAAACTCACTTGACTCACAGTCCACCAATACAAAGAAGACGTGTTTTGAAAGTTTGCATTGGTGGAATCTCACGCGCTTGCTTTAAGATTTGATATTTACATTACAATTTTACGTACATTTTATGGCCGAATCGAACTCGATCTCTCATAAAAATAAAAATAAAAACAAAAACAATCTTATTGTTCAAGGAAGGTTAACTCCGTAACTTCCGTGGTGTGTCTTGTCCTAATAAGACTTGTAGTCTAGATACTCTATTAGATAGGGAATCCCTGTTCGCCAGGGATACTTGATGTAATGCCTATATAAAGGCCTCCTTATCAATGAATAAAGACAGAGAGAGATTTATCAATCTATTTCTCCTACAACACGTTATCAGCACGTTGCTCTAGCCTCCCGTCTAATAAACCCTAGAAACCCTAATTCCGAATTTTTTTTTCGAAACCCTAACCTACCGTCGGCCGCCGACTCTTCTCTTCGGCACCGTCGGCCTCTTCTCAGCAGCATCTGCGCTGCTCGCCAGCAGCTCTCCCTTGCGTGCTACTTTTTGCACGCATCCGCCAGACGATCAAAATTGCTCGCAAGCCAAGCAAGCGATCCGCGAACCCTTATTCGTGGTTAAGAAGAAATCAAGAAAAATCGAAGAAAACAAGCTTCCCCAAGAGTCAAGTTTCGTTTGATCAAGCTTCTCTTGAAGAGGTAAATATTTTCATAAACGTTCCCGCTTCTGAAATTTCAATAGTTGGGTTTTGTTTTCTCTTCCGGGACCTTTCCGTGTCCCTGCTTCTTCATCCCGATTCTATCGCTTCTCGGGACGGCATACGGGGATTTAGTCACCCCGGTGCCAACGTTTATTGGGGTAACTGTGATGTTACCGGCCACCGTTATGCTTGTGACTGTGATGTCACTGTGAACCATAACGTATTATTCTTTTTTGGAAAGAAAACAAAGGGAAGATATCGATTGTGACTTGAAGTCACGTTAAGCATCGATTTATGTGACCATGATATATCTTGGCACTGTTCTAAAAGAACAATCAAACTTGATTAGTATTCAAACATACTAACGTCTCCCTGTTTGTGTTCTGTAGATGGCTGACACTCAGCGTCCAGAATTTGACATCTTGGATGTCCAAGGCAAGGAATACAAGAGGTGGGTCTCAGATGTTGAGAACACTTTCATTGGTAAAAGATTTACTGCCACCATCAACCCTCCTGAGGATGAAAGCTTACACGCTTCTCCTGAACAGAAAGCACAAGCCCTGATGTTTCTCAGGCGCCATATCCATCCAACGCTCAAGAAGCAATACCTGAGGAAAACTGATCCCAAAGAGCTATGGGATATCCTCAAGGACCGCTTCGACAATGTGCATGACGCACAACTCCCAGACCTCATGTCTGATTGGGAGCAAATCCGCTTACTGGATTTTGATTCCGTCCAGGAATATCATCAGACTATGCTAAACTTGCAATCTGATTTGAGCTTTTGTGGGGTCGAAAAGACCGATGATGATATGATGGAGAAGACTTTCACAACGTTCCCAGAATCTGCGTCCATGTTGTCGCATCAGTACCGCGATCTCCGCGAGAAAGGCACTATCAAAACCTTCAGCGATTTGATGAATGTGCTTCAAAGAAAGGAGAGGTACCATGAGTTGATTCTTACCACCAATAAGAGGCCTCGAGGACCGAAATTCATTGCGGAATCTCATCAAGCCCGTGGTAAAGCTTTTAAGCAGAAGCATCAACCTCATGAACGTCAAGCACCGCCACCACGTACGCCAAGAGCAATACGTGGCGGACGAGGAGGGAGAAGAGGCGTCGGCCGTGGCCGACCGCTTTCTTGGACAAGGGATGATGGCAGAGCCGCCGCTCCCAGAGGGAGGAACAGTTTTGGTTCCGGTCCCAGGCGTGGTGGCCATCCGCCGAACAATGCTTCGGCTCCTTGCTTCAAATGTGGTTCTACGAATCATCTCCAACGCGATTGCATAGCAAGCAGAGATATTCAAGCCGCTTACAAGAAACACAAACAATACATAGAACAAGAAGCACACTATGTAGGAGACTTTGAGGAAGAAGTATACGATGAGGAAGATACGAACTTCGCCATCGATGACTTCCAACCTACCAAGAAACGTAGGACTCAGGAGTATGATACTCCAGACTATGAATAAGTATTTGACTTCGGTCATGAGATACGTGTTCAAGTTTGATTTTGATTGTTATTTTGACAGAATAGTCAATAAATCACGACTTTGTTCGATAAGTCGTTCTATTTAGAACAACCATGATGTATTTTTGAGTTGTCATCAATAAAATCTATCTTATTCTACGAATGATTTGAGATTTTTACATCCCTGAAAGCAAAATTGGTTCAATGCGTCCAATTCTCAATGGCATAATCATTTTGAGTTCACCAAAATTCTGGTGATGTTAACTCATATCCGAAAAAAATCACAAAGACAAAAGGAGAGATCCGTGAGCCGCGATACGCCATCCGCGAGCCACGATACGCGAGCCGCGATACGCGATACGCCATCCGCGAGCCACGATACGCGAGCCGCGATACGCGATACGCCATCCACGAGCCGCGATGCACGATCCGCGATCCGAGATCCGCGATCCGTGATCCGCGATCCGCTATCCGCCAACTTGGCCGCGATCCGCCAGGCCTCGCTCGCCATGTCTATTCGCCAACTGATCTGAGATCCGCGATTCGCCAACTTGGCTGCGATCCGCTATGCCTCGCTCGCCAAAGCCTAAGCGCTTGGCCGCGACTCGCTAGGCCTCACTCGCCATGGCCATTCGCCAGCTTGGCTCAGCACCGAATCCGGTTTTTGAAACCAACAATCGATAGCCTATCGAACAAATGCAACTTTTGCATCAATGGCTCGGCAACAAAGTGTCTTCGGACTCGCCATGCTTCGGATTTAGCTCAACCGTCGCATCGCATTGCCTCAATGCCTGACCGATTCTCACCACCCGCCTTGCTTCGGCTCGGCCTCTGGGTCGCTTTGGCCTTACCACAGCTTCGGCTTTGGCTTGGCCCCGGCCTTTGCCTTGGCCTCGGCCTTGGCTCGGCCACGCCACCTACGACGGTGTCCGGTCTCAATCTCTGACCTAGGCTATGATTATCATTGTTGATACTCGGTGATTAAAATGAGGCTTATATCTTTCTCTCAAGTTTTGTCATTGTCATGGCTATGTTATTGGCCTTAATGCACTTCATTTTGTGATGATATATTGTCTCAGTACACTTACTTTAAAGTGTTCGCCAAAGTCTAAAGTAGACTATTGATTCAAGTTACATTGTTTTTGTAGATGTATCAAGGCGAGATTAAGTGTTTGTTGGATTGTGCAACAACTCACACGATTCTGAGGAATCGGCAATTGTTTTCGGATTTTACGCCAAGCGAATCGTCGTTATCTACGATGACAGGAACTGGACCCGTAATTAAGGGTCGTGGCACTGCTCAATTCTTACTGCCAAATGGCACTGAGATTCGGGTAGAGGACGCCCTATATGCGCCTAAGGCGCCAAGAACCTTGCTAGCTTTCAAGGATGTGCGTGACAATGACTATCACCTCAGCACTTATGTTGAAGATGGAACTGAATATCTGTTGATCACCTCCACTCAATCTATGCGCACTCGCATTGTGGAGAAGTGTAAGCGAGTTCGCAATGGCATGTATTTCACAACCATTCGAGCCAACGAATCTCATGTTGTTATATTATGTGATTCTGATGCTTATAAGCTTTGGCATGATAGACTCGGTCATCCGGGTCGTGATCTGATGATCCGTATTTTGAAATGCTCCCACGGTCATCCATTTTTCCGATCACAAAAGCACAGCGGGCGCCTCGGCCTCGGTTCGGCCGTGCCGTCGATAGCCGCCTCTCGGTTCCAAGGAGAGGTTCGGCCCCCTCCTGCTTCTCATGCTTCTGTAGCGATGTCTAATGCTCATCGTACGTTTTGTAAAGCTTGTTCACTAGCAAAACTTCAAGCAAGACCATCTTTTGCTATTGATAATAAACAGAATATTCCGTTTCTACAACGAATACAAGGTGATATTTGTGGACCTATAACACCAGAATGCGGACCATTTCGATATTTCATGGTTCTGGTTGATGCATCAACGCGTTGGTCACACGTAGCGTTGTTGTCCACGAGGAATGCTGCATTCGCTAAACTCCTAGCTCAGATTATTAAGCTTCGGGCTCACCACCCGGACAATCCGATTAAGTCCATCAGACTGGATAATGCTGGAGAGTTTACCTCAAAGTGTTTTGATGACTATTGCATGTCAGTTGGGATTGAAGTTGAACATCCCGTACCCCACGTTCATTCTCAGAACGGTCTTGCAGAAGCCGCTATCAAGAGACTACAGCTTGTAGCTAGGTCTCTTGTCATGGCCACAAACTTGCCAGTTTCGGCATGGGGATATGCAATATTACATGCAGCTATGCTTATTCGTCTACGACCCACAGATAGCCAACCATTTAGTGCGTACCAGTTGGTAACTGGTTACGAGCCTGATATTTCGCATCTGCGTACTTTTGGTTGTGCCGTATATGTGCCTATCACGCCTCCACTGCGTACCAAGATGGGTCCACAACGACGATCAGCTATTTATGTTGGATATGAAGCACCAACTATTGTCCGCTATATAGAGCCTATGACAGGTGATCTGTTTACTGCAAGATTTGCAGATTGTCACTTTGATGAGACATCCTTCCCGCCGTTAGGGGGAGATGGGGCCGCATCCGTCCCAAATGAACGTCAGGAATTGACGTGGTTCTCTCCCACTATGTCTCATTATGATCCCCGTACGTCTCAGTGTGAGACTGAAATACAACGCATATTGGAACTACAAAAGGTGGCGGATACGATGCCCGACTCCTTTACTGATATTGCGAAAGTGACAAGATCAACCATACCTGCTGCGAATGTACCTGCAAGGCTTAACATTCCTCGCCATGCGCGAGCACGCGCCGCCGGTCTCGGACCCGCAGCCCTAGGTGCCATCGGCAGCCTAGGCTCGGCACCTCCAAGTGGAGAGCCGGCGTCGACTTCGGATCCTCCTAGAAAGAGGGGGAGACCAATCGGTTCCAAAGACAATGTACCTAGAAAGAGGGCATGTGTCCAGGCACAAAGCGATCCGTTCATCATCGATACTGTGACGCCGTCACACGAGATTGTCTCCGACTATACCTATGTCCAAGAATCAACTCTGAATCATCTGGGGGACGCCTCAGACTCACTGTTGATGTTGGAGAACAAGGAAATCTCACTAAACTACTTATGCATGCACAATCTGATGGAAAGAAATTCCATGTATATCGATGATGCATTCGCCTACGCCGTTGCTCAAGAAGTTATTGACGACGACGATATGGAACCCCGCACTGTTGATGAATGTCAACGTAGGGCGGATTGGCCGAAGTGGGAAGAAGCAATCCAGGCTGAACTAGACTCTCTAAAGAAAAGGCAAGTTTTCGGACCGGTTGTGCCTACACCGCCGAACGTGAAGCCTGTTGGACATAAATGGGTCTTTGTCAGAAAGCGCAATGAGAATGGCGAAGTCCAGCGATATAAAGCTCGACTCGTGGCGCAAGGTTTTTCTCAACGCCCTGGAATTGATTATGAGGAGACGTATTCTCCTGTCATGGATACTATTACCTTCCGATACTTAATAAGTTTGGTAGTCTCAGAGAGACTCAATATGCAGCTTATGGATGTTGTAACTGCGTATCTTTATGGGGACCTAGATACGGAGATGTACATGAAAGTGCCAGAAGGACTTTCGTTACCCAAGTCAAGTGAGCAAAAACCACGAAGTTCATTTGCTATCAGGTTGAGACGATCTCTATATGGACTCCGACAATCTGGTAGGATGTGGTACACACGGTTAAGTGATTACTTGATTGGGAAAGGATACAAGAATGATGAGTTGTGCCCTTGTGTGTTCATAAAGAGAACAAGTTCAGGATTTGCCATTATAGCCGTCTATGTCGATGATATGAACATCATTGGAACTCTGAATGAGATCAATGAGACCGCTAGCTATTTGAAATCCGAATTCGAGATGAAAGATCTGGGAAGGACTCGGTTTTGCCTAGGCTTAGAACTAGAGCACCGAAGTGGTGGAATTTTTATACACCAATCTGCATACGTCCGAAAGATGCTCAGGCGATTTAACATGGACAAAGTTATGCATCCTACAGGCACTCCCATGGTCGTTAGAAGTCTGGATATCAACAAAGATCCCTTTCGTCCGAAAGAAGATGACGAAGAGATCTTGGGAGCTGAATATCCATATCTTAGTGCGATTGGAGCTTTGTTATACTTAGCTCAGTGTACTAGACCAGACATCGCTTTCTCTGTGAACTTGTTAGCTAGATTTAGCTCTGCGCCAACACAACGTCATTGGGTTGGAATCAAGAACATCTTCCGATACCTTAAAGGAACCCTTGACATGGGCTTGTACTATCGATACACTCATCAGGATTCGACACATAGTCGATCTCTTGCATCTAACAGCACAAACCATGGCTCGGATTGCCATCCGCCAGCCATATCCGCCAGGACTGGCTTTGGTTCATCCATCCGCCATCCTGCAGCCATATCCGCCAACTTATCCGGACCCGCGGATGCTAAGTCGTGGTCCCGATACGGCTTTGGCGATACCCCCTCCTACTCAGATACACCAAATGATGTAATGGTAGGATTTGCTGATGCTGGATATTTGTCAGATCCACACAAAGGACGTTCCCAAACCGGTTATGTTTTTACCATTGGGAATACGGCGATATCTTGGAGATCAACCAAGCAAACCCTTGTTGCTACCTCCTCGAACCATGCTGAGATTATTGCACTACATGAAGCAGTCAAAGAATGTATTTGGCTTCGCTCAGTTATATCTCACATTCGAGAGTCTAGTGGACTTGAGTCTACTACGATGGGACCAACTTGCATATTTGAAGATAATGCAGCATGCATTGAGCAGATGAAGTTGGGATACATTAAGGGTGACAATACTAAACACATTTCGCCTAAGTTCTTCTACAATCAGCAGCAGCAAGAGACTTTGAATATTCAAGTGAAGCAAGTCAGCTCAGAAGAAAATGCAGCGGATCTGTTCACCAAGTCTCTACCTAAATCTACATTTATGAAGCATGTAAAGCGCATTGGAATGTGTCGCTTATCCGAACTCAAAGACTGATTGACTATCAGGGGGAGTTCTCATCTAGACTTCAGGGGGAGCCTAGTTATGCATGCCTCACATACTTGTAGTTGGTGCGTTGTACTCTTTTTCCTTAGACCATGCTTTTATTTTTGCCCAAGAGGTTTTTGTTTGCTGGCAAAGGTTTTAACGAGGCAACAGCTCATGCACCATTGAGGACGCGACACAAGGGGGAGTGTTCAAGGAAGGTTAACTCCGTAACTTCCGTGGTGTGTCTTGTCCTAATAAGACTTGTAGTCTAGATACTCTATTAGATAGGGAATCCCTGTTCGCCAGGGATACTTGATGTAATGCCTATATAAAGGCCTCCTTATCAATGAATAAAGACAGAGAGAGATTTATCAATCTATTTCTCCTACAACACTTATAACAATAAAAGTCATAAACGTCAATGAATCGTAGCCTTGTATGATCCCAAACAACATTGTAACGTTCAGCAATACTTTAGATTTGTGTGATTTTCAAAACCACCTACTTTCTTGTTTCTTCTAAAGATTTGTTAAATAATTATTTTCCATTGCAAACCTATTTCACTATTTGCAATGTAGTGGGTTTCATTCATTAGGTTTGCCAAAACCATACATGAATAGTGTGAAGGGGATCCGACAAGTCTCAAATGGCATGAATCATTCACAAATCACAAGAGTTGTTCACTTGTTCTGTCTAATTAGTCCAAAAATGCGAGCAATACGTCGGTTTCAATGCCAATACGAGTGAAGAAAACGTTTGTAGTTGATAAATCGTCTTAGATCTTCTTCTTTCAGTCTATCGGCCCTACAGTACTGCCTTCATCCCTTTTGGATTACTCCATCGCATCAGTTTCAGTATAACGTTGGAGCCAAGTAACTTACCTACGTTTCAGTATAATGATCCTTCTAATTAACCTAGAACAAGTATAAGGAGACTTAAATTCTTAGCTAGAATCAGTATATGTTGTAGCAAAAGTTCTCCTTCAGTTTGATTTTCTGTCATGAATGCATAATATATACAATACTTTAAGATAAATCGTTCAAAATAGCCACATGTGTATATAATTGACGATTATTTATACGCGTGAAGGTCTAACAATCCGCATTTTTTTTTAATGAACTTTATATTAAACAAAAACTTACTAGTTTCTGGTTCTCTTTCTCAATTCTAGTATATATTTATGTATCTTGTTTCTATCTTCTTTCATAGTGGGTAGGGGTGGACACGGGTCACTTCGGTTCGGGTTTGGACAAAACCCATGACCCAACCTAAAATTAAAATTCGGTTCGGTTCGGTTCGGTTTTTTAATTTTTGAGTCAGTGACCTATAACCCGACCCAACCCGCAAAGTTCGGTTCGGTTCGGTTTTTTTTCGGTTTTACCCACTTTTCAAGTTCGAATAAAAAATATAAATTTCATAATTTATAAGTCAAAAATTTCAAAGTACAAAGTTCAGCTTGAGTCAATACTCCATAATTCAACAATTTCAAGTCCATCAAAATAAAGTCAAAGTCCAAAGTTTAATATTTAAACATAACTAAATAAGGAAGAGAAAAATAGAACAATATGAGAGTCCATGACATGATTGGCAATTTGGCATCATCACAATTCTCAACTCTCCCTCAAGTTCGCATGAATGAGTTTGATCTTGGAGGTAGCATACCACTTGATCCACTCTCGGCACGATCGTCTCTAATGCCATGCTGCAAGCTCTTCACCAACTCATCTACATGCATAGTTGCATACAATTAGAAAAATAGAAATAAAATATAATCATGCATAACACAAAACCAAATCACATTAAGCAATTCAAATATTCAATAAGAAAAAAACAAAACTATTACCTATTTCCGAATCTTCATAAATCTCCATCTCCTCAATAGTAGGCACATGGTGCAAAGCAATATGTTCACCCCTAAGCCAACTTTGAGTACATATCAATGCTTCCACCATTTTAGGACTTAGAGAGCTACGATGTGGATTAATTACTCTCCCACTAGTGCTAAAACAAGACTCGGAAGATATAGTTGAAACCGGAATAGCTAGAATTCGGGTAAGTTTGGGTCAGTTCGGTTTGATTCGGGTTTTGCCAGACTGAAACCGAAACCCAACCCGAACTACTTCGGTTCGGTTTTTTTCGGTTTTCAGTTTTTTCGGTTACAGTTCGGTTTCAGACTCGGTTTATTCGGTTTTCGGGTCCGCGTGTCCACCCCTAATAGTGGGCATCTAACTAGAGGTATGGTAAAGTTTTATCAAAGAATCTCATGGAAGTTGGAGAAGGACCGCAAATACCACGCACATCATGTTTCTTATTTCACCAGTCGACTTTGCTGAGAGAATATTATCAGCTACCCAGAGCTTGAACTCAGAAGAGAAAGATATTTCCACCAACTTCAATAATTGGGGACAAAAATATAAAAGCAAAACGTACCCCATTATATGTGTCAATCCCTCGATAAGTTTCCCTTATTTATTGCCTTTTCTTTTCTTCCTCCTTATGTGTAATGATAGAGACGCCTTGAGAGTTATTAGAAGGAAGACAAACCTTAGCCCTTGGAGTTCCTGTCGACATTTGCATCAGTACAGAATACCTGGAACCATTTAAAAGGTTCTTACAAAAGTAGAAGATTTTTAGTATAATTGGTACTTTTGAAATGAAGAGGAAAACAAAGGGCACAGGAATTCTCTTTTCTAAGCAAGTGAAAGATAATTTCTCAGCTTTATCACAGTACGTTGTAACATGTAGATTCCCCCAAACTTTGCATCCACAGTGAACAAACAACAATAGAAATGCCCTATGGTGGAACTGAAGAGATCAAAATCGCAAGGAAAATGGGCATTCAGAAACCCTTAACCCTAAACTATCGCCCAGCAATGACACCTATGAATCGAGTACTGGCTCATATTTACAAGGTATCGGCTATGAAGTTAGCTTCTTGATGAAAAGTTACATTTTTCATACTCTTACATATACATCGTACACTAAAAGCTAGCTGACGTTCTGGAAAGAAGCACAGGATGATTTACTTAGATGACAACTCGACAAGAGACTTCGCAGTCTCATCTACACTAATGTCTTTTCGGGTTTTGTTTCTTATTCTTTTAAGTTCTTTCTAACAAAGAATCTAAAAGCCATTCAATTAACTAAGAGCTCCACCAATACTAATCATACCATAATACGCGTATGTAAGTATATATGTATATACAGTCAGTTTCAGGTGCGGACGTCCGCACCTACTGTTCATGGTGCGGATGCGGCGTTTCCGGCGACTGGCGAGGCGGCGACGGCGTATCCGGCGAGTGGGCTTTGCTCGGCCCGGCCCGGCGACCCTTTCTGTGCCGGCCCGAGGTCCATCGCCGGCCGGCAGCCGGCTGGAATCTGCAAAAATGCAGAAAAATGAACAGTACTTGTCATTTTTCTGCATTTTTGCAGATTCCGGCCGGTGACGGACTTCGGGCCGGCACAGAAAGGGTGGCCGGACCGGGCCGAGCAAAGCCCACTCGCCTGATACGCCGTCGCCGCCTCGCCGTTGGCCGGAAACGCCGCATCCGCACGGTGCGGACGTCCGCACCTGAAAAAAATTCTATATATATATATATATCTATATATATATTCCCACTAATCTGTTGGAATATTGTTGCGTATCTGACATGAGATGGTTCTCTTTATAGCTGGTTTAAATCTATAAAGAGAAATCATTTTGCTATTATGGTAACTGTGAAATTACATTATAACAAAGTAAGGGGCCAAAAGATTGCTATGATTTATATAAACAGAGAAGAAAGTTACTTTTGGCATACCCAACTGCTATGATCCATGTATGGGGAATCTACTTTGCCATCCACTAATTTCATTGGACTTGTTGATAGTCATTGCATGGCCATGACTATCCTTTTCAATCTTTGTACTAGTTTGATTACAACAAGGAAATGATTCAGCATTCTCTTTTGGTTGTGTGAACAAGATGTTGTACTTACAAATTTTGATGGTATCAATAGAAATGATCTTTGATTAATGTTTGGAAAATTTGAGAAGAGTTGTCATTTGAATATGCACGAGCATGAATATGAGGGTGTTTCTAACACACTGACCTATTGATAGAATCGGGGACGATGTTGTTTCTCATCGCATTGCAGATAGATTTATAAATTCTCATAGTCGTTTGTTATCTGTGCTCTGGTAGCATTTCTAACTGAACAGAAGCCAGCACAATAATTTAGCATTTTAAAGAAGTGAACCTCTTATCAATGACATGAATTCTGTCCAAACTACCCAAATGGCAATTTCCAAAAGCAAAATCTAACCACACCAAGTACAAAGAGAGCTGCAAAAAATATCAGTAATCAAAGCTTACAATTCCTTTCATCTTCAAAGGGTAACATGTATTTCCTCTTGCTAGGCTGATGATGGATTTGAGGATGCGAATATCATGATGATTTTTCGGTAACAGATATCGATGCAGATGGAATGAGCTGCCTCTCCCTCTACCTCTAGAAATAGCTGCTGGCTGTGAAGAACATGATGGAATGAGCATGCTGGATATGATTTAAGTTGCTCGCTCGATCCGGTTGATATAGCCCGTTACCTGCAACCCATAGTTTACAAACAGTTGGAGGACACAATCAATCATAAGTAACAAGTCCAAAACAATCATAAGTATAACAAACAAAGCCGGTAGATTTGGAGTTTACAGAACAGTTTGAGAAGACTACATCCATCATTGTATTAGAAAACAAATGCTAGCTAGGGTACAACAAAAGTGTGAGAAAGCTAGGGAGCAACAAGAATGTGGCAGATAAAGACACTTACAATGTTGGTATCAGATGCCCACGCAATAGCCAGTTGCTGGTGAAACTAAAGTCTCAACATAAATAGCTGCATTTAACCAATGATCGTCATGAGTCCATATAACAGTTCTAAATTTATTTCTCTCTGGGTTATACAATGCCAACACATGTCCGTGAAGATTCAGAAGCACTTCACCATTTTGCAAAATACATAAAGGCCTCAACTGTACTTTGCAATCTTTGGGTAAAACCTCTAGAGAAATATTTAGGACTTCAGTCCAAGATTCTTTTACCCCATATTCCTTCATCATCCATATTTTAAAACCACTATCAACTGGTTCAAAGCAGATACAGAGACAACCTCCAATAGCTCCAGTTTCCACAGATTCATAGTACCCGCTGCTAGAATGGGTATTGGGGAATGAAACTTCCTCCTGAAATTTTTCCTCCCTTAAATTAAAGGACATTATTTTGGAATCATCAGTTATATACCCCATATCGTCATATTCTTGCTGTACCCAGTGTAGAGCATCGTTTACTAAGTACCCCTGACCTATCACAAAAAGAAAACCACGGTCTTTCCTCCACGAACCGGTTTTTAGCGTAAAGACTTCAAATATAGCTTCATCTTCACCAGCTTCAGGATTAACCTCATAATAACCCCTTACAACCTTGTAATCTCTACTCGTTGAATCATAGCCAAATCCATAATACCTTGCGCACTGATCATCATAAAAACGTGTAGCTTCTGGTAACAGCTTGGAGTCCCCAGTACAAGGGTTCCACAAAATGATTTTGTCGTAGTCTACCTCTAAGCATATCAAGCCATTGCAAGAACCATAGATTTGCACACTGTTCTTTGGGACCATTACCGGGCAATCAAACTCTCTGCTTGCTGCATTCCCAGGGATTAGTTGACTGAGACTTCGCATCAGTATTGGATAGTCAAAGTATTTGGTTGCAAAATGAACATCAACTTCCTTCAAATATTTCAATAATGCTTCGTAGTCTACAGAGTACAAAGGAAAGATTGGGAGAAGTAATTTGGAGCTGTTGGTGTCCATGCCCATATCATCCTGCCACCTAACAAAACAAAAAGGAGTTTTTGTTTTCCAGTAGTATTATTAATGTGGTTAAAAGTAAGAAAACAGGAAAGAGTGCACATGAACAGTAGCAGCATGGTCCAAAGCTCAAGTCACAAAATGGCAAAGGCACAAAAGTATTTGCAATGCATTAACCACAAAGTGACTTTAACCCAAACCAAAAGTTATCTCATAACAATATAGTTTGCGCCTTTCATCTTATGTGAGCAAAGTGATCATCAAATATTGATTTAGAAGACACAATTTGAGCAGGGGAAGAAACATTAATGAAGGAAAGACTTACCATGTCGGTTCAGTGAGATGCCCTGTCACCGGTGAGACTAAACTCTCTGCATAAATAACTGTATCAAAATTAACATGCTCATGAGTGAAGACGACAGCTTTAAATCTCTTATCTTTGGAACTATACAATGCCAACACATTCCTATCAAGATTCATGAAAACTTCACCACTCTCTGATATGCTTAGAGGCCTCAACCTAAAATTAAACTCTTTAGGTAAAGCCTCTCTTGGTATGCTCACAACTTCAGTCCAAGACTCTTTCGCCCCGTATTCCTTCATAACCCAAATACTCATATCACCCTCATACGGCTCAAGGCAAACAGAGAGGCAGCCTCCAATCGCCCCAATCCCCACCGAGCAGTAACACTCGTCACACTCAGCAAGAGGATCGGGACATTCCACCATTTCCTCAAACTTCTCCTCCGCCAAATCAAACGACACTACCTTCGCACGAACTATGTCCTCCCAATCCTCCCACTCAAGTTGCAACCAATGCAGCTTCCCATCTACCAAGCACCCCTGCCCTTCCAACACAAAATCAATGCACCATTTCCGCCACGAGCCACTCTTCAATGTAAACACCTCAACCACACATCCACCGTCATCCTTCCAATCACCCCGAACCACCTTGTAATCTCCACTCCTCGAATCATATCCAAACCCATAAATGTCAGTTCTAAACTCATTACATATATTCGGTTTCGGCAACCGCTTAGACTCACCAGTGTTAGGGTTCCACAGCACAATATTGACATAATCTAACTCAACACATATCAAACCATTGCAACCGCCATATATTTGAATGCTGAATTCAGGCACAATTAACTGCGGCCAATTATTCATATCCACTTCTACATTACTTTGAATACTTTCTGTTACTACCTCCCTGAGATTTCGGAACACCATCACCGGATAATCAAATTTCAGATCACCGATCGTTAAATACTTCAATAATCTACCGTAATCTATAGATCTGAGAGGAGTTCCGGGGAGGAGGAGTTTAAACTTGTTCTTGTTGCGGCCGGTGACGACGCGGCGGAGGTGGCGGCTGACGAAATAGGGCGCGGAAATCAAAGCCTGCCATGACTTGCATACGCTCCGGAATCGTATTAAGGATTTCACCGGCAGGCGTAGCAGAATCTCGGCAATTACGTCGTCGTTTTCGATAAGCTCGGAATGCGGTCGTTTTGCCTCGCCGGAGGGTTCCATTTCTGCTACCCGTTTAGTTCCCGGCCTCTACGTACCTTTAAACCCTAAACGAAAAAACCTGAGCATTTTATACTAGTGTGGATTTGTGGAATGAAGGGATTTACTATAGTACCCCTAAGTAATGCCTGCAACCTTTCCCACCAAAAATTCCATTTCTCAATTGATCGAGCTTCCTCTCTACAACAACACCAACATTGATTTATGCCTAGAGAGTTAGTACCAGGAGACATTGACCGTACCTTTTGCAAAGCATAGAGTAAGGCTTCAACATCAGTTTGTCATCACTACCAGGTTTGACAGAATAAATTTTCGTCGGCTATTCCTTCTACCGACGAAAATTTAGTCGGCTATAAGTCGTCGTTAAAAGCCCGTCGGTAAAACTAATGGCCGACGAAAATAACGAAATCGTCGGCCATTCCAAAATTATCACCGACGAAAGACAAAATATCCGACGAAATTCGTCAGATATTTTCGAGTATGGCCGACGATTTTGGCAACTATAGCCGACGAAGAAAATCAATTTCGTCGGCTATTTGTTCTTAAATATAGCCGACGATTTTGTCTATTTCGTCGGTTATTTCGTCAGAATATATTAATATTTTAAGAGGCATAGCCGACGAAATAATGTGATTTTCGTCGGTAATAAAAATTATACCCGACGAAATTTGGTAAAAATCGTCGGCTATAACAGTTATAGCCAACGAAATAAGGTCAATTTCGTCTGCTATTCTTAAATTTTGGGGGAAAAAAAATTAAATTATGCTTTGGTTCAACTGAATATGCAATCTTCCATAGTCAACTAAATTAAATTAAATTAAATTAAGTTATGTCTAACTTCCATGGAAAAGGAGGAGGAGGAGGCCGGAGGAGGAGGGGAAGGAGGAGGGGAAGGAGGAGGAGGAGGCCGGAGGAGGAAGAGGACGCCGGCGCCGATTTGAGGAGGAGGAGGAGAGAGCGGCGGATTAGAGACGCAGATCGGCGGAGGAGAGCGGAGGAGGAGGAGGAGGACGCCGGCGCCGATTTGAGGAGGAGGAGGAGGAGAGCGGCGGATTGGAGACGCAGATCGGCGGAGGAGAGCGGAGGAGGAGTTTTTCCGGAGGAGGAGAGAAAAAAGGCGGGCTGAAAGATTTAAAGCAGAGAGAATAGCCGACGATTTAAAAGATTTCGTCGGCTATACTTTGGAATATCAACAGCCGTCGGATCTGAGCCATCCAACGGCGGACAATAAAAAGGCGCGGATCGCAAGAGTTTAGCCGACGAAATATAATTTTCGTCTGCTAAACTTAGAGAATAGCCGACGATTTACAATATTTCATCGGCTATTCTATGAACATCGTCGGCTATACTTTGGAAGATCAACAGCCGTCGGATCTGAGCCATCCAACGGCGGACAATGAAAAGGCGCGGATCACAAAAGTTTAGCCGACGAAATATAATTTTCGTCGGCTAAACTATAGGTCAAACCACTAAGTGAAACCTCTAAACGCTTAAAAACGGAAATTAGTCTAGTTAAACGACGGTTTCTGACGCAGTAGAAGTGTGGAAGGGTTGATCAACGTCGAACCCTCAATGAATAGAGAGTACAATCAACGTCGTACTCTAAAGAACAGGTCTGGAATCCACTAGGAATCAAGAGAAAACTCTTAGGGTTTTGATAAAATATGATAAATTAATTGTATGTGATCCCAAAGGGATGCTTAAATACTGAAAAGAAACCCTAGGGCAACTAACAAGGAAACCTAAAAGCCCAAGGAATTAAAACAAAACGAATCCAAAACAAATTAGAAAACTTAAATCTTGAAAACATATTAAACTGCCGTTTTGAGGCCCTAAACGAACTCGAAAGCCCGAAAAGGCCCACACATCATAGTAAAACTATGAGTTTGATTCCTGGCGTCGTTCCCTTTCCGGAATGGTATCGCAATCGTCATTCGGACGCCGGACGCCAAATCTGCAGTAAACCGGGTTTTGACTTGCAACGGTCAATCTGCTCTTCAATGTTTGCTGTCATCCTTCCTACATCAGTTTCTGGCCTCACCTTCAACAGATAATAGTTTCAAATCAATGAGACGCAACTAATCATATAAAAATTTTACAAAATTGATTTAACGAACGTCAGGCTACCCATAGGAAAACGAAAGTAAAAAACAGTTAACCGCAACATTCGGCACACGGATTTTATTTGAATCTTGTCATTTTTAAACCGTAAACATATTTCATTATTTCGGTCATATCTTATTTCACAACATTTTTGCATTTGAAGAGTTTACGTATAGTAACTATTTGAAACTATACATTCACTTAAACACTTAGTAAACAAGTTAAGGAACATTAGTGCATATGTTCTGATTTTGAATCTAAAAGTTTAGAAAATCTATTCCAACCGTCAGATATTACCGTTATGATTAAATACATGTATGGAAAAAAAATCCAACTTCAGCTGACAACGTTAAAGGCTCGATCGGAACGGTCAACCGGGTGAGTCAAACCTCTAAACGCTTAGAAATGGTAATTGGACTGTCTAAATGACGTTTTTTTTGCCTGAACTTCAACAGATAATAGTTTCAAATCGATGAGATGCAACTAATCGTATAAAATTTTTTCTCAAAATATTTACCGAAAGTAACGCTACCATTAGGGAAACGAATGAATAAAACCTTTGACCGCATCTTTCGACACTCAGATTTTATCAGAATCTTGTCATTTTTCAGTCGTAGACGTATTTCATTATTTCAGTCATATCCTATTTCACAACATTTTTGCATTTGAAGGATGAAGAAATGGTTTATCGTTAGTGATAGAAAATGGAATATGGTCATTTTTTGTTTTTTTTTTTTTTAAATCATAGCCGACGAAAATGCCAATTTCGTCGGCCAAAAGTTCAAAATTTTTTCGTCGGCTAATGTTTCAGAGAAAGGCAGACGAAAATCCAAATCGTCGACTAAAATATGAATATAGCCTACGATTTTTTTTTACCAACGAAAAAAAAGGATCGTCGGCCATTCCCATACTATGGCTGACGATTTTTTTTTTTCCACCGACGAAAAATAAAATCGTCGGCCATTCTAGAGAATAACCGACGAAAATTTTTAGTCGTCGGTCGTTTTTTTTTATTTCGTCGGGAAAAGCTTTTTTTCTGGTAATGCATCCACTGTTTTTGTTGAACTTGTTAATAGTCATAGCATGATCGACCATGGGCATCCTTTTCGATCTTTGTAAGATTACAACAAGGAAATGATTCAACATTCTCTTTTGATTGTGTGTACCATACAAATGAACTGTGCAACAGCTTTTGCAATTTTGGTGGTTTTAATGAGTTAAGACAATATCATGACGATCGAGTTATCACTAAAATCTACACGGGCGTAAGTATGAAGTTCTTCAATAATGTCACGAATTCTGTCCACTCTAACCAAAAGGCAATTTCCAAGTTCCACATAAATTAACCACAATTCCTTTCATCTCACAATTAAGGGGACTTGGTAGGCTGTTGGTGGATTAATACATGTTGGCTGCGAATATGATGAGAAGATTTTCCCGGTGATGCTGGTTTTGTAGCTTTTTGTTTAGGTGGGGAAGGAACTAAATTACTATAATACCCCTGAGCACTGAGAAAAGATTTGACTGGATGAGAAGGACTGACCCTGCAACCTTATCTTTTGTCATTTCCAATAGGTCTGGATTTTTCCCACCAAAAAATACCAGAAAAAACTGAGCTCTAAAAGAATCAATCTTTTTTGGAAGAGATGGCCACTGCCTCTAACAGCTTCCTCTCTTCAACAACCCCAACATTGATTTATGCACAGAAAGTGAGTACCAGGAGACTAGTGACTTTTTGCAAAGCAGGGAGTGAGTCATCATCATCAGGATCAACAGCTCTAGTTGTCACCAAGAGAGGCTTGTCCATAAGCTTTGCCACCAGCCTTGTTTTCTCAGTGGTTGGAGGAGGAGGGTTTAATTCTAATGCAGCAATTCTAGAAGCTGATGATGATGTGGAGCTTTTGGAAAGGGTTAAGAAAGACAGGCAGAAGAGGCTTGAGAAACAGCAAGTCATCAGCTCTGCCAAGAAAGAAACAGGTCAAATTTTGTTACTTTCTCTTGCATTCAAGTTTTGGATTTTGAACTGTGATCGGTGATGATGCTGAAAACTTGTTAAGATGATCACATGAGCCCCCAAATGTGTTGTTTTTGTTAATGGCTTCTTGATGATCTAACAATTGTTTTGTGTTATTTAGTTTAGAATGGGGAGTTTAATTTGGTGAAGTTCAAGGGAAATGTTGGTTAGAGCCTATTGAATGGTACTGTATGATTCTATCACTTGTGAGAGCACAATTTGATCTTAGTAATTTAGTCTTGAAAGTTACTGCTTTGATTGTTCTAGCTATTGTAAACCTCAGTATATGCACTTATAAGACTCAAGCAGGCATTCTAATCAAATTTCTTTTCATTATATTACCAGCCAGTGTAGTTCAGTGGTTATATGTGGAACTGATTGTATGGTTTTCTAGAGTTTAGACACAGTGATGGTTCTGTGATATGCTCAAACCTTACCGCAATGAATTGAAATGTTGCAGGAGATCTACAGGAACTGGTGTTCAGGCTGAGCAAAGTAGGCCAGGCCATTGATGGTAATGACTTCTCTACAGCTAGTTCAGTTCTCGGGGATAAAGATTGGGTTAAGAAGGCCAATGTAGCTTTGAATAAGGTCCTTCCTTACTTTATGCCATTACTGCATGGTCTGCACCCGATAGTATAAATGTGTAATCCATAAATATAAAGCTTTCTGACTTTTCTGTGTACCTGCTCAACAGCTGAGCTCTAGTCCTGAAGAGCAGTCTGAGGTGGATGCATTCAATTCCTCACTAGCTTCATTGATATCATCAGGTCTGTTACTCCATCAGGCAAACTTATTCAATGAGATTGTACTTAGAGATGTGCCATGAATTTCCAAATCAAAATGTGGCCATGTTGCAGCCAATTTTGGTGGCTTTGAAACACCAGTTTCACCGTTACACCTAGTATCTCTAGTTAGATTTTGCATCATTGAACGTATCTTTTCCATGCATAGTTGATAAATGTTTTCTGTTTGCTTTTATGGCTAATGTTAGCTTTTGCCTTGCAGTTACAAAGAATGATGTAGAGGCCTCCAAACTTGCGTTTGTGTCGTCTGCCACTGCAATCGAGAAATGGACAGCACTATCCGGGCTAGTTGGCCAGCTTAAGGGACTTTAAACAGACGAAGGATTACTTACTTTCACTTGATTTATTTTTCTATGAGAGGAGAACTGTTAATCAGCAGTCTCCGTTGAGCTTCAGCTACAACAGAGATTTCACTAAGCACTACCAATTTTCATTTCATCATTCTTTATACATTGTTATGAACTAAACTAGTGGAATTTCTCGTTTTTGTATGCATTCCTCTCCAGCCTGAGCAAAACTTGGTCTTCATGGGCAGCTATATTACCTATAAAATCAAAGAGAACTTCTATGTGTTGCTATGGATGTTGCAGCATTTTATGATTTTAAGGCATTTAGTCATCCGAGAGAATAAAAGTGAACGAGGGGATTATGAAGTGAACCGACTTATTAATATCACTGCATAACAGTATTACATCACCAGTATTTTACACCATAATGTTACAGAGGTCACTACCAACTACATTCTCTCTAGTACATAACAAAGGATGGTACATTCTCTCTAATACATAACAAAGGATGGTACATGGTACAGCCTAATCTAATAATCTATTGTCGGTGTTTCAATGAACAATCAGATAGCTAAAATTAACAACACTGAAACTAAAGATATCCAGAGAAATGTGGAGGGGGTCAGAATGATGGGAGAGAATTCGGATGTCATGAGCTATCAAAGCTAAACCTTCACAGCCTCATTGCCGTTGCTGCCGTTTTCAGTCACTTCTGATTCTATCTTCTTGCCCAACTCTTGAACACCTGAACTCTTATGTCCCTCATCCTTCCCTTGTGCTGCTTCTTTCTCCTTAATTTCAGTTTCTTTATGTTTTTCTTTTTCCTCTCCTTCTCCTTTTCCTTCATTTTTGTCTTCATTTACAGTAACTATGTCTGCTTTGCCCTGATCCCCGGTCACTTCCTTTTCCTGTGTCTCAGATGGGGGTAGCTCGACCTTGTCTTCTAATTTTCCTCCTTGTTCTCCAGAACCAGAACCCTCAATTTCCTTCCCATCATTGGTTCCTGCATCAACTTCAGTAATTTTCTTGACCTCTTCAGCTTCATCAGGTATTTTGGGTTCAGATTCAACTTTAGTTTCTCCGGGAGGAGCTACTTCAGTCTTCGTATCTGCATCTTGTACTTTACCTTCATCTTGGTTTTCCTTCACATCAGCCTTTTCCATCTCAGTGTCGTTATCCTTCACAGCTTTATCAGCATCTTGCACGTCACTGACTTTTGTGTCCTCAGTTCCTTGAGGAGCAGCTTCCTTTTCTTTGCTATCCTTCTTTGAGGCTGATGTTTTTCTGCTTCGCTTCTTCGGGGGGTCACTTTCTGGAGATGGAGTTACCTTGACCTTCTCACTAATCCTAGCCGATCTCCTTGGGGGCTCACCAGTGCCCCAATCAAACTCTGACACTGCAGGGCCACCAGGGTGTGCCTTCAGGTATTGTTCCAGCTGTCTTTTGTTGGATATCTCCTCTCCAGTTGGAGCCGTAAATATGATCTCATTTTTCTTAGGAGTTCCACTTTGCTTGGGCACAAACTGCATAAAACCAATT
This sequence comes from Potentilla sterilis, assembly GCA_963682095.1. Classification (NCBI taxonomy): domain Eukaryota; kingdom Viridiplantae; phylum Streptophyta; class Magnoliopsida; order Rosales; family Rosaceae; genus Potentilla; species Potentilla sterilis. The sequence continues at coordinate 1,856,632 of OY821761.1, forward strand.
TACCATAGACCATCACACACTTGTTATGTTGGCATAAAACACTAGCAGAGAGAAAAAGAATCATCAAACAGTAGGCAGTGCTGGGAAAAGATATTAAAAAAAAGTCTACTTAGGAGCATATGATAGTTTATGACACTGTGACCTTGATTTAAAATCACGAAAGGATCTTTGGAAATGGAATGAGATAACGATTGCCTTACTATCTGATATTAAGAGCTCAGGGGACTCATGAAACTTCTAACACCCATCACACAAGGAGACCTTAATAGTTCAAGCCCGCTGCTATAACATCTCTAATTCTGGAACACTACTGCCAACTAACCCAATCCCAAACTTCATGTGAGATAAATCAGAAAGACAATTCTCTAAAAGACTATCCATGGACGAAATCACAGAACCTACAAATCCAATTAATTCAAAATCCACACCCTAAAAGAACTCCTCTGTAAAAGTATTAGTTCGCCAGACATATGCACAATGCAGAAAACCATGCACAAGGCAGAGTCCAAACAATAACCAAAGTTATAGGTTTTCCGCATAAACCTATCAAGACAAACACTTTTGACCTAATTGAACACATTTGTATATACAAAAAACCCAACAAGAGCACAATTACTGAAAATTCAACTCAAATTGAACAAACAACACAAATCCCTTCAGTCCTTCACCATATCATCAAATTCCACCACTGAATTCCCAATTAGACAAAATCAGACAAACCCTAGTGAAATTCATCAAAATTAAAATGAACCACACTAAACAGTACCAATGAAATTCAACATTTGAAAAAAGCCCTAAATTGAACAGAACAGAGAGGAAGGAAATTCACCTTCTTAATCCAACCAGAAGGAGCTGGTAACTCAAAGGACACAACCTCCTCCTTCTCCACTGACTTAGCCATTCCACTTTCACCTACCAAATTCCAATACAATCAAACCAACAACTTGAATTAAAATTAACCCAACAAAATAAAAATTGAAACTTTAAGAAACAGAGTAGTAAAGTTTCTTACTTTGCTCTTGAAGAGAATTAAAAGATTGAAAGGCTTTGAATTTAGGGGAAGAGGAAAAGAGGGCAAGACACACTAAATATGAGCAAAAGCCAACTGAAACAGACACGTTGTTGAATCAGAGGATTTGTGCTTCTCTAACACCCAAGGAGTTCGAAAGAGCTGGGTCTGTGTTTCTGGTGCTGGGTATTTTTGAACCGTCAAGGCGCTTTGTGGGAGTGACATGTGTACTTGATTGACGGCTTGGATGGTGTCGGTTATAATTAGTTGGGTTTGACTTTAGGTGGCTGTGAGTCACCGCCAGGGGTTGTGACGCTTGAGCTTTTTAGCTTCTCGATTTGCTTTGGATTTTCAACCATACAATCACTACGGTGTTCGGCGGAGAGTGAGAGCCTCGGAGCTCATTGCATTTCAAAATATTGTTTGGGTTAAAATCCAAAGTCACATCGATTCTCGTCTCGCGTGTTTAGTTTTAAAAGTCATAGACGAATTACAATTTGTTCAAATTTTATAGAGTTGCAATGTAATTTGAGAGTCGGATGTTTAGGGTTGCACAACCTACATACTCAAAACTTTTTCAAGCTAGAAATATATTTTTAGGTTACATAGAAAACTTTAGATGTTATACTAACATGTTTGATCCATCATGTTGTGACTCGAGGAAGTTGTTGGTGCTTGAGACTTTCAATTTCTTTGTAACATTTGCTTCACACTAGTCACTTTATCATAATATATTAAGACAAAATATTTGGACCATGGTGGTATAGACTTTGGTCTATCTCATTATGAGATAGTAATAAAATTCAGATTATCTAAAACGTCGACCTTATCCAGATAGAGCGGATTCTCCTCAACTTTCTAATTTTGTTTTCCCCATAATTTAATATTAAATGAATTCTATAAATTTCCCGAAAATAAAACAAATAATTTTCATAACTCACAAAAGGCAATAGTTATGTTTTATTGGTTATATTGGCCACCACGTTTATGTTTGGACAAAAATATTAAATACATTGATAAGGGCATTTCAGGTCCGCATTGATAAGGAAATGTATGAAACAATGGAGTTTGGGCCAGTGGGCTACAAGACTGAGTTCAGGGCCTGGGCTACAAGTTAAATAGTTCAATGATGATTTGGGATCCATCTAATTGCAAAGGTGGCAAGAGAAGCTTGAAGGTATTTCTTCAGTATACAATTAACAATGTATGACAATTGAATTGTAATCGACCTAGAGTTGCTGTAAAATCATGATTTAAATGTTAAAAGGTTGTTCGACAATACGAACATGCGATTTTGACCTAAAAATTGTGTGCTATAGTTCACGATTTTAGGTGAAATCATGGTTACGGACTTGCGGGGTGATAAAAACATAAATATTTGTTTGGCAGTCTAATTAAGTCTGTTTAGAAAACAAGTTTACCATCATTTGCATGAGCGTGAGCATTGGCATAACACCATTGGACATGTGGATCGTTAGTCTTACTTGTGTACGTAGTTGTGTTGGTGTTGGTATCGTAGCTACATTAAGTTAATGTACGGGTTTCTTCATCTAAAATTTCTTTTTACCGGCCACCAGGTTAGCTAAATGAAAGTGAGTATGAAACACTGTTAATCAGAGTGAATCTGTTATCAAACACATGCACCATGCATTAATGTTGTGCTTGCTCAAAAGCCCAATGTAGCCGTATCGTACGCACTCAATCAGAGAGGCCGGGTACGTACATGTACAGTATCTTCTTCTTTAGGTAAATTAGGTCAAGATTTTTTTTTTCCAGCTTCTGATCTGTTTGAACTGAGCAGTCGCTCTCAGCCACCCATAGTGAGACCCACCACCATCACCACCAGCGCGACCATCGTCATCATCATTATGCTTTCTCATGCACCATGCATGTATGCATAATATCCATTCTACCATCTCGAACAGCATTGAGAGGATTCACATGAAACAGCAGGGCTGGGTTTTCATGGCTTCTTTGAAAACTGGCCGACTACACAGTGTTGCATTTCTCTGAGGATACTGCTCTGTTTGATCATTACAGATCAGATCGCTTAATTAGAGATGGAGTTGGGTATACAATGTTTCTTCATGAGAATGTACTAGCTAGCTAGCCCGCATTTGCAGGTTTCTGGTCTAGTTATTTCTGGGTTCCCGGCTGTGTGTGTATTAACTCTTTGCTTTGGACGTAGGTCCCCTTTGTATGATCGAGTACTACTTAGCTAGCTATGTATCTAACTTGATTGATTCATAGCCAGCCCTCGCAGACCCTTCAAATCATTGAAATTTTTTTGTTTCGTTGTCAACATGGAAGGAGCAGGCAACCAGAAGATGCCCAATTGCCCATGTTTGGTCGTTTGCAGAATGGATCAGTCTTCTCTAAATTTTGAGGAGTCAAAGAAGTAGACTTGTTACAGACAAGGGGTTTTGGACTTTGTTGCTTGTGTGTAAGCAATGTGTTTTGGACATAGAAGTTTACAGATGTACGTAGGGGGCCTAATTAATTACTATGTATTGAAATCGGATGGTTAAGTTGGAAAAGGATCGCTCATCAAATGGAAATTGACACACACAATTCCGGTCGATCTGTTAGCCGGCCAGAGTTATGGTACTCGAATTTGACCTACGGGTGAGACTTGTGCCTAAACTGCCGCCAAATAGGCTAAGAGTGAGGCGTAAACTAAATTATTATTTGTTTTTTAATTAATACTCTTTTTCTATATCTATTATCATAATACTATTGCGTCCTATGTAACAATTACGTTTTAGTAATCGACATTTGAAAGAAGAACGCAACTCGGAAGATTTTGTAATGGAGATCGCGGAGGAATCAACATGAACAAAACTGGCCGGTATAATACTAACTTTGTATATATAATTAATTTCAGTTTACCTACTTCAACTTGAGCCCAATTATTATTTCAGTCTCTGTTTTTTTTTTTTTTTTTCATTTCATCAACTATATTCATGTGCTTTCTAAATTAATCAGTCGTTACTAATTTTATAAATTCCGTCCAAACGATATGTAAATTGATGACGTAGCAATGCTTTTGAACTTTTTTTGGTTGTTAGATGTAAAACAGTTAATTTCATCTTACTGGCTTTGCTAATATTTAAAACAATATTATTCTTATTATTAATGAAGTGTATGTTGTGTTATGGTTGTGTTATTTCAACGTTTTAAACTATAGGTTTGGTTACTGCAATAGTAATGTTTATATACCCAGATCGATCTACATTAGATCAATTTTTTAAAAAAATGATAGGACATTAGATTGATTCATACCGAGGTTTAGATAAAACTTTGACTTCTCTAGTCCTATATATATATATATATATATATATATATATAGGGTACTGATATTCACACACCCTAAAATACTATTAACACACCCCTATCTACTTTTCATCAATTAACTACCTAAACTACCCCTTTAATTTTATTTTATTTTATTTTTTATTTTTCACTATCCCCAAAAACTACCAAAAAAAGGCCTCCACCTCAGAACCGCACCCCTGTCGCCTCCACCACCAAAAACCAACGCAGCCGCCACGAACGGCGGCCGACACGGCGGCGGAATACTACCACCTCCAATTTTTATCAAAATTCAACCAATTCAACATCAAATTCTACTTTATCGACTCCAAACAATGTTCTAAACACAAATTCAACCTCCAATTCCACCAAAAACATCATCTCTGCCACTCTCCAACAAAAACCAAAACCTTAGAATTTTGAATCCAAAATTCTTCTTACCTAGATCAAATTGGATCAATTCCTCCCATGAAATTTTTGCACGAGTCAAGACCTTCGATTCAAGACCGGAATCGGGTCGATTGGTGGCCGGAGGAGGAAGTTGCGTTATGTCGGTGGTGGAGCTTCCCGAGCTGTGCACTCCCAAACGGTGGCGTTTCACGCCGCGCCACCATTACAGACTTGAAGAGGAGAAGGAAACGGTTTGAACGTGACCGGTGCGGCGGTTTAATTCGACCAGACGACGAAGATATGTGGAGGGTGACTGTGGTCGGTGGCGGAGGCGCTGCATGTCGGGAGAGAAAAAGAGAAAGGAGAAAGAAAAAAGGAAAAGAAAAAAAAATTAAAGGGGTAGTTTGGGTAGTTTATAGATGAAAAGTGGATAGAGGTGTGTTAATAGTGTTTTAGGGTGTGTGAATATCAGCACTATATATATATATGTGTGTGTGTGTGTGTGTGGGGGGGGGGGGCTATAACGCTTTTGGAGGGGAAAAATTTGGGTCTAAACTTTTGTTTGTTTATTGTATTGGAATAAAAATGTAACTTGTCCATTATAGCCCTTATTGTGGGATTCTCTCTACTGCCACGTCATCAATTGATGGATTATTACAAGGGTATAGCTGATGAAATCAAAAACACATGAATTGAAATGATGATTAAGTCATGTATATTAAAATTAATTCTTTTATATATATATTCTCATCTGTAACCAAGTTAATCTCTCTAAATATATAATGCATTTTGCCATATTCAAACCATAAGAATGTATGACTTTGGCACACTTGCAGTACGTACATTACGTTCATACATTTTGATGCATTTACGTACATATATACGTTCATACATTCATATATATGTTTCGTCCAAACTGTTTTAATTTCCAAAGGAAAGAAGAGAACTCCTTCTGGGACGAGCCATCACCATCGTCTTCATGGAACAAGGGTCCACTGGAATTGTCGCGAACAATACGGCCATTCTCGAACCGTATGCATAAACCAATTAAGATTTGTGTTCGATCTTAATGTATTTGGATCCTTGTGGTACGTAAATGCGATCGAATATTGGCCATATATGCAATTAGATAAGTTTATTCGGTATCTACCTAGCTCTCATATATATAGTGAAATCGATTATATGTAAAATTTATCAAAAAATAATTGAGGGACCAAACGAGTGCATATATTCATGAACATCACTCGTTTTCAATTGTAGGGTTGCGACTCAACTATAGAAAGTCGACTAGTAGTGGCTGTGGATCTCAATTCTCACTTGACTGAAACTAGCCTTAACATCACTCAATTTCTATTTGTTTTCCCCTTATAAAGAAAAAGCAAAATTGATAGGATCACATGATCATGGGAAGCCATAGTTCAAAGATTACCCTCAATCATCCTGATCTGATGCATCTTGCGACTAATGCAAGGTCGATCAATATCAAAATTACATGCACGTACAACGTTAGAGTTGCTAGTTAGTAAAAGTTGATTAGTCACTATTTATAAGTTTGTTTACTAGCTATATATAGTTGGTTGATTAAGGATAGACGTACGCCTGTCGTCTGTGTTTAGTTGCTAATTCCATTGCATGAACTATACTATTAATTTCTCGTCTCACTTTTATTTCCCCCACCTTCAAATACTTCCAAGTTCCAACATAATTTCAATATTGTTCTTCTCACTAATAGGTTTATCAATATGTATACAAAAGTTAGCTAGCTAGCTACGTACAAGGTCATCATGATCAGTGTCTCCTAACTATATATGTAGTCTCGTATGGAATGTCAGGGTCGGACGCCCCAAGAGATGGGCAACCCTAGCCCCCACTGTTCCTAGATTATATTAAAGATGTGACATATGTATGTAATGTATATTTTAATTATTACAAAGAAAAAAAATTAGAATATCGATAATTATATATCACTAGCTGTTTAGTTTTATATATCTTTTTGAGCAATGGTATGACATACAAAGTATTGATATGTATGAATTATGAAGCAAAATCAAAATCTTTCAAGGATATATCTGTGATCAAACACTGAAACACATGAGAGATACATACTTAATGGGAAATAATGTATTTATTTACATCAAGATACTCCTATGGCTATTTACTAGACGAGAGACAAGGAAAGGGACACGAGCCAAACAGGCACTGCACAGAGCTTTATGGAGTCAGCCGAAACCGACAGATAATTAGATCCCAATGATCTTCTGGGTTTTTATCAATTTTTCTTGCCATGTCCTTGTGTTATTTTTCGAGTTTTGTCCACTTCGATACCATGTAATACAAGAAGCTAAAGGCTACCCAGCTCTATCTTATAAGACTATTGCATGTACAAAGTAACAAATTGTAGAACATGCATGCAACTCTTGTCGGATAGGCTAGGGTCGCGTTTTGTCATACAGAGACATATATCTCTGTTTTAAGTATTACTGATATATTACGTATATACATGTGTGTATAATGTGATATACATGCATACATCTACTAGTAACTAAGCTTTTCTCCATTTGAATTCACTGACATTGCTATTAAAAAGGTGCAATCACCTTCAATCCTTCATTAAGAAAATAATTCTTTCACAGAAGTTTAATCATCTTATATTAAGCACTCTTTCACTTAACATTTGGACGACTTAATTACAAACTATACACATCTAAAACGGTTGATCATTTACAAAATTTAATCGTAAAAGGTTGAGTTATCAAAATAATAGTTTTGATTATTGAAAAGAAAATTTGATTTATGTTGTTTCGACAAGAACTAACACCAATTAATACTCTTTCCATGTCAATATTTCGAGTGGAGAAGGCTCTTGAAGTATGTAATGTCACCCCATTGATAGGTCAAGTTGCCAAGTTGGTCTCAAATCTCAAGTGCTATGTATTAATGTATAATCGTTTGGTTGATATTATAAGTGTCTGTACGTGTATTTAGAATATGAGATATTTCAAATGTCAACACCCTTTAGCATAAAACGTCCCATAGGAATCTGTAGAGATGGGACTAGATCCGTAACACGATCCCAGCTAGCAAATTGTTCTTCGGAATATATAAGCTTGTAGTAGGACTGGTGTTTCTTCAAGCTAGCGAGCTAAAAGCGCATAATATAACTGGCCATGACATTATGCGACACGGATACAAATGCTTCAAAGGGTATAATTAAGTAATTTCTTGAATTATTGTTTAAATGCAAGCTAGAGACTTCTTAATTATATTCCTTGAGGGGCAATGTGTTGAATGTAATGTATACACTGATACGTATGTAATGCATATGTAGTTCTGTAAGCATTTATCTATCGAGCGATGCTAGGTGAATTACCTTTTGACATCTCACATAGAGCCCACATTATGTGTTAGTTTATGTGGCACAATCACGTCATTTAATGAAACAATTTGATTGGGTTGTGACACGTTATGTATACGCCACATAACCTGACACATAAAATGAGTTATAGATGAGATGTCAAAATGTAGTTTATCTAACATTATTTTTATCTATAACATATACGATATAAACATGAGCTTGGGTCGATATTACGTGCAGGGTTGTGCTCGATTTGTATGTAGTTATGTACGTATCGTGGTTATATATCTACTGTTTCTGCTCAAACCCGTATGCCTAGTGGAAACTGATGTATCTGGATGTGATCTCCTCCTGCGAACCTGCTAACTAAGGGGAATACCGGACGGGCCGGTCTTCTCCTCTCCGATGCCTAAGTTAGTACAGTTGGGATGAATAGATAACTTAAGCAAGAGTGATAAGCAGTTGGAGAGATTAGTTACCTATTAAAGAGGGTAGTTGAAGCCCTTATATAGGTGGTCGGGCGTGAGGTCTGGCCTTACTCTTCGATGTGGGACTGGTTTCCTTCTGTTCGCACACAAAATGACAGCTCTGGTGGCCTGTTCGGCAGGCTGGCGCCCCCGGTCCCCGGGTCTCTGGTCACAAGGTAGACTGCTGGACCTCGGGTCCGGGTGCTGGTGATCCTGCTCCGGGCCTCAGTCCGGCCCCGGATGCACTGGCTGCGGGTCTGTGGGCTTATGTAGCCCCTCTGTGGCTACTGTCAACAAGTCCCCCAAGTTCCCGGTCAAGTGCAATCTTAAATGGGGACTTAATATGTCTCGCTCCTGTCCCGCATACCCGCAGGGTTACCGACCCAACGGTACCCAGTCCCCCAAGTCTGCATTGAAGATTGGGCGTGACCGGGTGTTCGGGCAGAGAAGGCGTGGTGATGTGAGTACCTATTAATGATGACGTGTGACAGTTATGAGTATACTTGCAATACTAATGGTATTGTGCTCAAGTGTCGTCATGCCATGAATATGGAACGGGGTGAAACCCGGACGAGTGCATAGGATGACAATGTGGCGTTGAAATCCGTCATGCGATGAATATGGAGCAGGGTGAAACCCGGACGAGTGCATGAGATGACAATGTAAGGACTCGACCGGTGGACTACCATGTCGGAACGAGTCCCCCAAGTTCCCAAGGTAAAATTACTGCCAACGGTGGGGCAGGCCGGGAGTAGCCCGGTGGCTCGGCCCAGCTTGTGTTGGAATAAGCGTGGGGTAATGTACAAGGTTGCTAGCCTGCGGGGAGGCATGTTGGAGCGTGGAATAAGCCAACAGGTACCCCAGTAGGTGTTGCGGCCATGTTGAAGCACCGGTTAACACCGGTTAACAGCTTGTGTTGGAATAAGCGTGAGGTAATGTGCAGGGTTTCTAGCCTGCGGGGAGACTTGTTCTGTGTTAGAGAAACAATCTGCCCAGTGGGGTGGCGTGGAGATAACAAGTCTCGCCATGGATCCCCAAATGTATCACAATTCAGTGTGATGCAGGGTTTTTAGCCTACTGGAAGGGTTTGCATGTGTTAGATGTAAACTCTCCCGGGTTTATAAAGCCCATGTGTTTGAAGCCTTGAGTTGTTGCTGGCTTGTCCTTGCCCGCAGGGGCGAAGGAAAGTGGCAAAACCGTAACCGGTGGAATGCCTTGGAGCCGGTTGAATACTACGTAACCGGTGAGATGCCATGGAGCCGGTTGAATAGTACCTAACCGGTGAGATGCCATGGAGCCGGTTGAATAGTACCTAACCGGTGAGATGCCATGGAGCCGGTTGAATGCTACCTAACCGGTGAGTTGCCATGGAGCCGGTTGAATGCTACCTAACCGGTGAGATGTCATGGAGCCGGTTGAATGCTACCTAACCGGTGAGATGTCATGGAGCCGGTTGAATGCTACCTAACCGATGAGATGCCATGGCTCTTGGGGAAGTGGGGGGGCTTGATGCCTCGGTTCCCGGTCCTGTCTCCTTTAACTGCCGCTTGTAGGAGGGACAAGTGGCTGACATGCATTTAAGGAGGAAGCCCATCGGTCCAATCAGTTATGATGGCGTGGGAAGGTTATCGATGCTGAGACACGTGTCAGTAAGGAGCGATCTGAGATGGAGGGCCTGGATTTGCAGATGTTTCACTTGCCCCGATTGAGTATTTGGGGGGATTACAGGGGTGCCTAGGGCATCAGACCCGTCTATAAAAAGGCCTCCTTTGTCTTCATTATTTCTGTTTTTTGCTCTTGGCCTAGAGAGAAGAAGAGAAGGTTGGAGAGGAATCCGACGAAAGTTCTGTGGAGGTACCTCGCGCTATCCGTGCTTCAAGGGTTCTGGTTCTTGCCTACCATTGCTCGGTGTTTTCGTAGGACTGACTTTCCTCGGTTGTGCATAGTAATCGGTAAGTCTTGCTTTCTTTGCTTCGTGCTTTTTCTTTTTGGTTGGTATTTTATGGCGGGGGGGTGCTCTGTCGCCGACTGTGAGTCGTTTTGAGCGGGGCGTCTGCGGCAAACTTGGGGAGCAGCCACAGAGGGCGCTGTTCTAGCTTATTGCTGACCAGCGGTGGGGTTTTGTTTTCTTCCCCCTAGGTTAAATGGCTTCTGCGAGCTCTGATGGGGCTTCTGAACCGGCCGACAGGCGTCCCGTGGTGGACGATGAGGAAAGATTGGAGGATTGGCTCGGTTCGGATTCCCCGGAGTCCGAAGCCGTTGACCGCTCCCGAGGTAGGGTCTCGTCTTACGAGTCTCTGGGTTGTGAGGGCATCCCGCACGGGGTGCGCTTTCCTGGTACTCCGCCCGTGAGATACACTATCGGGAGTGGGAAAGAGGCTGTAGCGTGCGATAAACCGGAGGGTACTATGAGCCCTGCAGAGATTGCCGCCTTCCGGGAGACGTGGAATATCCCTGATGAGGTGACGTTACGGCCGCTAAATCCCGGAGAATCGGCCTGTAACCCGGAGGCGGGTTGGGTTGTTGTTCACGGAGACCAATTTCATCACGGGTTCTCCCTCCCGCTGCCAGACTTCGTGCAGTACATGTTTAGCGCTCTGCAAGTGTCTCCCGCGCAGCTTCCCGGGAACCAGTGGAGGTAGCTGTTGAGCCTTGGTTGTCTGTACGAGCTGTCCGGGATGATCATGCCAACGGTGAACGAGTTTCGGGCACTGTACAGACTGTCTTTCTCGAAGAAGAAAGGGTGTCGGGGTTGTCTGACCTTTAGCGCCCGACACTTCCAGCCTATCATCACCCACCTGCCTTCCTGGGTGGACAATAACTGGAGGAAGAAGGTGGTGATGGCGGGTGGGAAGTGGCAGAAAAGGAGGAGGATGTACCGGGTTCCTGGTGCCTTCCAGCTCCTTGGCGTTCAATCGTTCGTACTGTCCGAGTTGGAGCGGGATATGATTATGACGATACTCGAGTGCTGGGACGATCTTGAGCGAAGCTCCTACAACTTCATACGGCGGGAGGTGTTAGAGTACTGCTGTCTTGGGCGGGATCCCGGTGCGTAGCAGGGTTTTAGTGGTGGCGTTTCTGCTGACCGAGTTGATATTAACCCTTTGTTTGTTCTGCAGGTGCATCTTCCCGGACGGTCGTCAAGCCCGGTAATACACTATCCTTGGAGTGTGAAGACCTTGTCTCGAGGTTGAAGGAGAAATGGGAGGCCGTTTCACGGACCTCGGTGGATGAGGAGTCCGGTCGGCTTACCGTTCATGCCGAACCGAGGGCCTTGAACGTTGAGGACGACGCCTATACCTTAAGGCGTGTGAAGACTCACCCCGCTGCGTCCAAGGCGGGACCCAGAAAGGGCAAGACTACCAGTGGACCACCAAAGGCTCTTGGTGGGACGAATAGGATTCCGTACCGGCCGGGATCGGTCCCACTTGTCACCAGGGTCTCTCGGACAGGCGCACAATCTTCTTCACCGGTCAACCTGGGTGAGAAGAGGCGGAGGATCATGGACGCTCCTCCCTCCGCGCTGGTGACGCTGATTGGCCGGTCGTCTGGTGAGAACTTGGCGAAACGGCTCAAGTTGGCCAGCGGTGCGGCGAGTTCCGCTGGGGACAAGGCCGCTGCTACCTCAAATTCTGCCGGTCAGCAGAGTAGCCCCGCACCTGCGGAGGAACATAGGGGAGGTCTGGAGAGTCCCTTCATCCGGAATCTGGCGGCAGATGTGGCTGGCCTTGGTCTGGATAGGCCTGGGGTCGCTGGAGCCTTGTCGGGGGAGAACCGCCAGAAGAGCAAGGAGTCGGTCCTCCAGGTAAGATTTGCTTGGTGCCACGACACCGCTCATAACTTCTGCCGGTTTCGTTATTTTTGTTGTTTGCTTAATCGGCTCCCTATTGTTCTGTAGCTATTGTACAATCTGTACCAGCCGGACCCGAGTGAGGAGCTGTCGGAGATGAAGAGGCAGGTGGCCGCTCTGACAGGAGCCCGTGAGCGCCTGGAAGTTGAGAAGTCCAGGCTTGAGCGGGAGAAGGTCAGACTGGAAGAGAGGGTCAAGAAACAGGTGGCTAAGTTAGAAGACCAGGTCCGGAGCCTCGAGGAGGAAAAGGAGCGGGCTGAGGAGGAGAGGGCCGAGCTGGAGACCAGAGTGGATGAGCTCCAGGTGGGAGCTATCGCTGTGCGTGCCGCTGCTGCCGCTGCGGCTGGAGAAGAGGACCCAGAGCTTTTCCAGCGGGTTATCCAGAAATATCACGATAGTGATCAGTTTCTTGAGCTCCTGGAAAAGGCTAGGGAGTCGGGTATCGCCGATGCCTAGGTGGAGTGGGAAGATAAGGGGTACCTGGATACCTCACGAATGCCGAAGGCGGGGGCCGATGACGATACCCATGGGCAGCTGGCAGAAGAGGAGCAGCCGGAAGGGGAAGGTGGGATTCGACCATCTGCACCAGCTAGAGAGGATGCGGCGGCTCCATCTGGGGAAGCTGGTGGGATGCCCGCTGAGGAGGGAGACGCGGCTCTTTAAGATTTTTGTTTTGCTCTCTTTTTTTTGTAAATCTGCTGGAACGGTTTTTTTTGTATTATATCCTTTGGATATACATTTTTGCACCGGTGGAATTCCTTGGATTTCTCTCAAAATAGTTGGCATACATATCTTATGATGTTACGTTGGTTGAACGGTTGATATGCCAAACTAACTGCTTGAAATTTCTAGCACCTAACCCTTCACTGGGTCCGGGCGTGCTTACCAGCCCTGGCCCTGCTCCCGGTCGGGATCTGCTCTCCTTTCCCCTATATACCGCTGAAGCTGACCGCTGTTAATCAAACCCTCCACCGCTGTCTTGAGGGCGAAGCAACTGTTCGTCCGATGGGTAGCTTCATCGTGATAGGAGCAGTACTTGCATGTTCGCGCCTGAGTAAGTTTCCTCTTTGGGTACTTGCTCCTCGGTGGTGGGGGAATGATGTTCCCGTTTTCGTGCAAGATGTCCTCGTATGAAGAGGTTAGAGTGGTGAAGACCTCTTGACGTTCTTGCTGGCATGATCGCTAGGGGTCGTTCTTGCCGGTACTGCGCTGGCTTGTGCTCGCCCTGGGGTTTGTCATGATAGGGCTTCTGCTGCTGTTGGTTCCCCCAATTTCTGCCGGGTCTGCTTGTTTAGGCGCCTCGGTTCTCGCTCCGCTGGCTGGCCTTGTTTTCTCGGCCGGTCGGGGGATGCTCCTCCCGCTTTCTCTTCAATAGGTGTTGTCCATACGTTTCATGATTCGCCTGAGCATGCCTGATGGCCATCGCCATTAGCTCGTCATACCCCTGCGGAAGTTCCACCCGTACGGCGTAGGAAAATTTTCCTGGCCGAAACCCCTGTTTGAACGCCATCTTGGCGATACCCTTGTCGAGGTTCCGAACCCCGGCCGTCGCCGTTTGTCAGCGGTTGACAAACGTCCTTAGCTCCTCGCCAGGTGCCTGTCTGAAGTTGAAGAGGATGGTTGATGTCCGGGCTCCTTCGACCCGGAGGATGAAGCGGCCTACGAACCGGTCGGCCAGTTGCTCAAACGCTTCGATGAAGTTTGCTGGGAGCTCATAGAACCAGCTGAGCGCCTCTCTAGATAGGGTTTCCTGGAATATGTTGCAGCACACTGCATCGGAATAGTCCTTGGCGCACGTTTGGGACCGGAAGCTATCTAAATGTTGGTATGGGCAGCCGGATCCTGAGTACGTGAGCTTTAGGGATTTCTGGTTACCAGACCTCCCTGATTCCAGAACCCGGTACGAGAAGGGGCCCATGCATTCATTGAATCGCGCGTCTTCCATCGGCCGCACCGCCCTTCTCTCGTTGACCTCCATTTGGGCCTTTAGATCCGACACAGAGTCGGTGAGTACCTGTAATGCCCTTGCGGTCGGGGTGACGACTTCTCGAATGAAGCGTGCGACTGCGGGGGTACTGGCGTGCTCATTGGCAAAACCGCGCCGCCCGGGGACTCCGCCCTCCTGCGGTCGCTATACCTTCCTCCCGATGACTGTCTCGCCCCAAGGCGCTGAGGTTGGCCTGGCACGGGTGTAATTGCCCTTGCCATAGCGGCGTTGCGCTGCTGTCCTCATTCCAGGGCAGCGTTTACCGTCTCCATTTCCTCATACCGAGCATTGGATTTTGCTCTATCCCAGTCGCTCTCCGCGCGCAGGCGATCGACTTCTGCCTTCATCGCCCGTATCTCCCCCGCCATATCGTGCCGGTCGGGGCTGTACGTGGTGTCTCAGTCGCTGTCACCGAGCAGACTCTCCTCTTTGTCACTCGGATCGTCCGAGAATGTCAGCGAAAAGCCCCGGTGCATCGGTTGGTGGCCTTCCGCAAGGCCTTTCCCGCGCGCGCTATCGTTGTATGCCCCTGGCGTGCTGTTCGGCCTCCCATAGCTGCCGTCGTCCTGGTTGCCCTGGTCGCTGCGCTGCTCCCGTACAGCGACCGGGGTGGAGATGAGCACTTGCTCTGGTGCAACCCGCTGACCCTCTGTTGGAGATGAGCTTTCTGCCATTTGGTGATGCCTACGTGACTTTTATGCAAGTTTCCCACATACGGTGCCAATTTTTTATGCTCAAACCCGTAGGCCTAGTGGAAACTGATGTATCTGGATGTGATCTCCTCCTGCGAACCTGCTAACTAAGGGGAATACCGGGCGGGCCGGTCTTCTCCTCTCCGATGCCTAAGTTAGTACAGTTGGGATGAATAGATAACTTAAGCAAGAGTGATAAGCAGTTGGAGAGATCAGTTACCTATTAAAGAGGGTAGTTGAGGCCCTTATATAGGTGATCGGACTTGAGGTATGACCTTACTCTTCGATGTGGGACTGGTTTCCTTCTGTTCGCACACAAAAGAACAGCTCTAGTGGCCTGTTCGGCAGGCTGGCGCCCCCGGTCCCCGGGTCCCTGGTCACAAGGTAGACTGCTAGACCTCGGGTCCGGGTGCTGGTGATCCTGCTCCGGGCCTCAGTCCGACTCCGGATGCACTGGCTGCGGGTCTGTGGGCTTATGTAGCCCCTCTGTGGCTACTGTCAACATCTACTAACCAACACCATTCTTGTTTTGGCAAAATCATTTTCTATATTGGTTAGGCATTGAGCGATAAAAAAAAATAATATAATAGAAATTGAGTTTTCTGAATAGCCGATGTGTGTGTATAACTTAAATACACTTACGTGCATATCTAAGAAGAAAAACATGTAGTAGATTTGATGCTATACTAGTATTGATTGGTTAAGGAGTTTGATATACGACATGATAAATTCTTTGTCTGAAGATGCTGTCAGTGTTAATTATGGGGTTACACTCTTAGCTCAGTTACACACAACTTAGATTTCTAATTAATTTAAGTATATGTGATCGATCGATGGAATAACCACCGAAATGATTACCACAATCAGAGCGAAAATTATTCACGTATAGACAGTTCAATACACATTGTTAGGATACTTTGTGTGAAAGGTTTTGTAATAACCCGATTTTTAATCGTGTTAATTATATTAAATTTATTGTAATTATTGGAAGTATGTTTTACGAGTAATGAAATGTTTGTACGCTTTGGTCAAGTCGTTATGCGATGTCGAGAGTGTGTTCGATAATTAAAAGTCGAAAAACGCTAAGTTTGAAAGGTCCAAAAGTTGACTTTTTGATTTGTTGAGAATTTAGAAAAGTTTCCTTCATGACAATCGTAGAGCTCGATGATACGAGTTCGTAGACACGCGGCACGCTTGAAACGGACGTCGTATGAAAAAGTTACGACCTGTTGAAGTTATTCCAAAAATATGAAATTTCTATAAATAGTAATTTAATTTCAGAAAAATCAGAAAATTCTGAAATTATTCGGAATTATCGCGATTTACTGTTCATCGTTTTAATTCGAATCCGGAGCTTCTTTTGCGTAGATCTCCCTTATCCGGCCACCAATCGAGGCGTGCGACCTGTCAAATTGTTCATCTCGACGTCCTCTTCCGTTTGAGCTAAGAATCGGCACCGGAAAGTGGCTGTGCTCGGCGCAGCAAGCGGAGGAAGCGACTGCCGCCGTACACGGCGAAGCTGCGACCGCGTCCGGCGGAACCGGAGCTCGTGCCACCCACCAATCGGTTCGTCTTCTCCTTGCGGTCCTCTTGGTGTAGGTGGTTGTCGCCGTTTCAAGCCGCTGTGACCGGATCGAGAAACGTCTCCGATCGGGTCGACCCGACCCGTTTCAGCAGTTCAGATCCGGTTCGACCCGACCCGCTTCAGACCCGACCCGGAGTTGACCCGACCCGGTCAACGTTGACCGTTGACCGCCGTTGACCGTTGACCGTCGTTGACCGTTGACCACCGTTGACCGTTGTTGACCGGTACTGTAGCGATCCGACCCGACGCTATTTCAGCCCGATTCGACCCGTTCTCTCCGAGGTCCGACGCGAAACGGATATTTACCATTTTTGGTGAATTAAGGTGAGTAAACCTCACGTTGATCGTATTTAATACGAGTTTAATTATAGTTATATGCAAAATTGTTTTATGAAATGATATTTGTTTTAAATTGAATGAGCTTGATCGACTACGGTTCATTGGTAAGTAAAATGATTTTAATATAAAAATGATTTTCAAAAGGTTTTACGATCAATGACTATAGTTGGTATTAGTGGACTATTCCTGAGCGGATGTCTACGTATATATATATTTACGTGAAATATATAATGTGAGTGTGCAATTGGGTGTTTGTATTCTGTTATGAATTTATCATATATGTGATTATGTGAGTGGGGTGATGTGTGATGGGTTGGTATAGACACCAACGACCAATGAGTGATCTGTCATGTGTTATGATGGGGATTACTCATGTGTGGCGTATACGATCCCTCCTGTGTGGGCGTACTGGGATCGTTTGGCAAGTATGTCGGAACCAAGCCTTTGGCCGGGATTGGTTACGATCAGTTAGAGCTCTAGTCTGTTTGCCTTGTGAGATTTGTAGGGGAATGACGTTGGTCAGTGCGCCCCTAGTCTTACTCTTTTGGTTGATTGTGCATAGTGAATTTTATAATATACGTGTTCTCCTTTGTTGATTTAATTATTTTTTTTTATCATGAACTTGTTTATTTTACTCACACGAGCTTTGAAAGCTTACCGGGTTCGTTGCTTACAACCCGGTGCACCAATTGATGGTGTAGGGGTTAGACCTGCAGGTGAGGACCAGAAGCCAGGGAGCGGCATCTGAGTCGCACGGCTAGTAGGTATAGGCCTTGGTCTAGCTTGTAATTATCTTTTTGGGTTAGAGAGTAATAGTGAGAGACTCTTTTCTTACATCTATTTTGTTAATGATGTAATATTTTGAATGTATCGAGCCACACACTTAAACTCTGTTGTTTTACTTGGTTATTGTATGATAACTTTCAAGTGATTGAGTTTATTTGTAAATTTTAACATTGTCGAATCTTAAATTTTATTATTTAAAAATTCGGAGTGTTACAGGTTTGTATATGTCAGAGGACAGAAAAATGACTAAATGCAATAACTTGAACGTCGAACTGAAAATTATCCTTCGCTTCAAACCCTAACCCTCTCTCGAAAATCTATCCACATAGCTCTAAACAAACCTAGACGGTGGAACCGCAAATACTGTCCAATAAAACCCACTTTAATGTCTTTTCCTTTCCCGGTCCCAGCAGTTCTTGCTTCCCTTCGGCATTCCCATTTACCCACCCTTGTTAATTATTTTTAATCACAATTAATGGTATAGTAAGTAATACCTAGTCAGTACCTTGTCTATCTCTCCCTCATCACTCCTCCCTTGGAATCTCTCTCTCTCTCTCTCTCTCTCTCTCTCTCTCTCTCCAAAAATTACTTCTAGGAAACCTCTATATATGTAAGCTATACATAACATAACCCATCATCGAAGCAAGGATATCACAAAGAAGCTTTTGCTTTGGGGATTTGGTGTTTCTATTGCAATTTGCAAACAGAGCTTAGCTGTGCTTGAATTCTTCGCCCTTGTGCTTTCTTTCCTTCTTCTTTGTTTCTTGTTGGTTCTTGTTGGTTAAAGGACTTTCCTCTTGATAATTAATTTGTCAAAGAAAGACATCATGTCGAGCTGCATCGATGCTGTGCCTGAGCAACTCTGCTACATCCCCTGCAACTTTTGCAATATTGTTCTCGCGGTATCTCTCTCTTTCTTCATAATTTCTTTGATTGAGAGCTGGGGAGATCTGCTTGCTTTCAGCTTTAATCATCAAAACCCACCAATTTATTATTTAAGTTTTTCTTTTACCTGGTGTGCATTTGTTTTACTTTCCCATACGTATCAGCTTCATCAGTAATTAAAGCAGCTTGATTTGTCATGATCAGGTTTCGGTGGTACTTGTTCACTGAAATCTAGCTCATTGAATTTATTGTTTACTGGGTTTTCTTTGTTTTGGAGTTGTATGTATAGTCAGGTCTCCATCGATGGACTTTACTTTTTCTTTCTTTTGCAGTCAAGGAAAAGTCATGACCTGAGAAGGTCTTGGCCTGAAACCAGCTAGCCAGCGTTCAAATTAAGACCACAAAGAGAGAGAGATATATATATATATACAGACACTCAGATAGAGAGAGATAATTGGTTAATTATTGTGTGATGAAGATATAACAAATCTCTCACTTTGAAATCTAACGCGAAAACAGATTAGCTTGGTTGATCATGACAAGTCCCTCAGTCTTTGATTTCCGCAATCTGATATCTCTGCAGTGACTTGCCTTTTCCCTTACTCAGAAACATTGCATTATCTGGGTTTACCTTTGGTCCAAACTCATCTTCTTTTGCTAATCAACTTCTCCTCACTTCGTTATATCAATTTCCCAGAAACTCCATTTTTAGGGTTTCAAATTTCACACTTTGTTCTTTACAAGCAAAGAATATACTCAAAACCTGGTCATGATTCATCAAACTATTTAACCTCCAAGCCGGGCATCCAATTTCTCTATGGATCTTAGATCTTCTTCTTCTCCTTTCTGTTCTTTTTCTGAGAAAGTTCTATCATTTCAGCTAGTTGATTAATCATCCTTTAATCTTGATCTGACTCTTTTAATCTTTGTTTCTGTATATTCATGATCTATAATCGTGCTTTAATTGTGCAGGTGAGTGTTCCATGCAGCAGCCTATTTGACATCGTGACCGTCCGATGCGGGCACTGCACCAATCTGTGGTCCGTGAACATGGCCGCTGCTTTTCAGTCACTGTCCTGGCAAGATGTCCAGGTGTGTTTCTATACACTTATAGCTATATTTCAATTAATTAGTTGACTAATTAAACCAGAAGTAAATAATAATATTATTATGCAAGGCCCCTCTGAAATCTAGGGCTGTTCTGGTTCTGGTTCTTACTTCCTTTTCGGGAAATCGACGACTTCAAGATTGAGCATTTCAAAGCAGTAGCAACAACCCTAAATAGCTATGAGCCGCCATATCCTGAACTCCCTACGATTGCTTTTTCATAGTTAGAGATAGCTAGAGGGGTCAGGACCTGACCCAGGCAGTTCAAAGCTAGCTAATCCCTAGCCAGCTGCTCCTTTTCTCTATGATTCATTTGATTTGATTGACATGAATGTTATGGTTCTTAGGTTTTAATGATTTCTTTTCATGGTCTTTTGTCTTCTACTGCGCAAACATAAGCTTCTTTTTAACAGCAGACATCTGGGTTTATATGCTTTATTTATAAATGCGTCTGGGTCTAACTGATCTGCAGCTGATTCAGTCCTGTCGATGCTGCTAGCTTAGCCTTTTTTTCCTGCTTCCCGCACTGCTCCCAAAAGACAACGCTTAAATAAAATAAAATACATAATGTAATTAATTATCTCTCTTAATGGAATAAAAGAAATCCTTCATAATTGTGCTCTTTATTTATTATTTATGAAGATTTCTTATGAACTTTCAGGCACAACACAACCATAACGCACAGAATTACCGGATTGATTCGGGTTCATCATCCAAAAGCAACAAGAAGATTGTAACCAGAGACTCCATTGCAGTTCATCCTGCGACTGAGGAAAGGGTCAACCGACGTGAGTTAGTTAATTTCTCATTGTCGATATATTTGTAAATTAATTGATGTACATGCAGTTTGTTAATTTGTTATGATTTTTCTCAAATAGTTTGTTGAGTTTTGATTTCTTCTTTTTCAGCTCCGGAGAAGAGGCAACGCGTACCCTCTGCTTATAATCAGTTCATAAAGTAACTTTTAATGGACAGTATTCTCTGATATTGTTAAGCTCAGCTTAATATAAGTTAATTTACAAGTTTATGATGTTTATTTGTAGGGAGGAGATTCAGAGAATCAAGGCAAAGAACCCTGATATTAGCCATAGAGAAGCTTTCAGCACTGCTGCCAAAAATGTAAGTAGCTAGATGGAAATAGATTGCAATAAAATCAGAAACATTAGTACATTAACACTATGAAATATGTCAGGTTTAGGTATAATTAGTAATCTCTTTCTAATTTTATTAGTGGGCGCATTTCCCTCACATTCATTTTGGGCTGATGTTGGAGACCAGTAATCAGGCTAAGCTGGACAATGTAGGTACAAGATTTACAAGTTCCCTTACAATGTTGAACTCTTGTTCCTCACTTTGAAAACTTGGAAAATAATTCAAATTTCTTAGCTTGTATTAATTAAGTTCACAAGGTTATGATTGAGTAGTATAACATTACAGGGATGTGGTTTAGCTGATCTGTTTCTTTCTTAAACTAAATTGCAGGGCTCTGAGAAACATCTTATGTCTAGGGCTGCACTACTGAAATGATCACTACTGTCATGATGATTCTGCCATATATGCAGTGATCGATGAATATCAAAGTTCTTGGTAGTACAAGATCGAATTGGCTTGACCCTCACTTTGTTGTTTTAAGGACATTCATATTCTTCTTCTTCATGTTTTCAGTACTTGTCACAAGTACGTTATGATGCTTAGAGGATTGTTTCTAATGACTTTAAAGTAAAGTATACCCTATGTAATTCAATTACTTGTCATCTTAAATATTATCAAGGCTTGCTTTGCTTTCCTAATGACATTACGATTTATCTTTATTGATTAACCAAGATCCAGTTAATATTATTTCAACATGCAGATCAGCATCTAACAATTACAAATTAAAAATTGATTTAAAAGTAACTTGATCCTCATCATTATGAATACATTATAAGATACAATGGTTATTGGAGACTCCTCACACAAGTGATGACAGAGGGTACACTCCCCTTTCTTTCTTGGTCGTTGTTTTCATTTTTCTTTCCTTAAGCCGTTTTCCTTTGAGTAAGCGCGAGATTGAATGTAATTACATCAACAGCTAGCAATCCAAGCAAGATTAAGTCTCGAGGAAGCCAATTTTGATGAATGATCTTTAGTAAAGAAAAAAAAGATTTGACCTATCGAAGTTGCACAGTATCTAGCTAGGGTTTACGTACTTGAGTTAATTAGTCATATACCTGTATCTCTATACGGTATAAGGACGTACATTGAAGATGTACGCGAAGTTCTTTTCTACTGTAACTGTGAGGAATTTATAAATTGCAGTTAATGTCTAATGAACTAACCAATCAATTAATGAAGATGTTTAGCTAAATATGAACAATCTATATATATATATATATATATATATATATATATAAATGTAGGGTCGCATATACATATATATACATGAACTTCTAACTAAAAGGATTCAAAATGATGATCAATGTATATTAATTTTGAGTATTTTCATTTTCTGTTTCCCTCCTCTAAATTATCTGGCATGCATCATCTTCTTTTATTACTTCTTTAGGGCGATTTGAATCTCATAATATATATACATGCAAATTAACACTGTCGTATATATTGAATGCATGTAATGTCATTGGAGCAGTAGAAAAAAGGTAAATCTTTAATATCCTTTTTCTTTAAGAAAGAAAATAAAGACAGGAAATATCCAAGAAAAGCCTTTGTGTGTGTCTAAGTCCAAGCAGAGACCACTGTAACCCATAAAGACACCCAACCTAATTATATATGCATGACCTCTGTGAAAAGTGAAAAGGAATTCATGGACCACCATTAATCTTGCCTCTGCATATATGCACCATCCCCATTGCGATACCTTCCTCTAGCAGAATCATCATATCCCTTCCAAAAGCACTTCTATTCAGACTAAAGCAAATGCAAATAGAGTAGAATCCTTTTGCCATCTATGGTTGAGTTTCAACTTTGCTAATTCAGAAATGATTTGATGAAGCAGAAAATAAAAGAAAAGAAAAGAAAAGACGACGAGCTAGGGAGGTGGAGGACAGGCAATGGCCTGGGGATCTTGAAGTGGGTTCTGTGTTAATTAAGTAGCTCGCAAGCTTGATGATTTGACTAGCTGTCAAGTTTACTTTCCTTTTCCCAGCTCGTTTCAGGTAAGAGTGTAAAAGAAAAAGGCAAAGAAAGTAAATAAGAGGGTACGCATTTGGTGGTGCATGCAGTAGTGTTATATATATAAGGCCGAGCTAGCTAGGGTTCCACTGGCTTCTGCTTCTGCTGATATCGCTTCTGGTGTCTGACACGACCGACCCTCGTGTTCACGTTCTGACATTTAGAATCTGATACGTCAATTTCATGTCTGTTAACGCATTCAATCTCATTTCAATGTCATTTCACCTCTCTCTCTGCTAGCTCAGTCGTCTTCTCAGCTCTGTGAGTCTTCTGACTCCACCCCCTTCCCTTCCGCACTCTCTCGCTTCTTCTAGCTCGATCATTCACTTGGAAGTTTGCAAACTTTGGACTACTATTTCTTTTCCCTCGACTCGTGTATCTCTCTTAATTTGGGAATGTTTGTGTCCTCGCAACGTGAGTGTCACACTTGAAGGCTGTGGGGCACATACCCTATCATCAACTTGAACAAGGTCGCTTATAAGAGGATTAAAGTTTCGTTCATTATTATGAACATTGGGGGCAACATGTGATTCCCATGGCATCATGTTCTGTGTGTCTGGAATTGAATTTTGTTGAATGTTGATCACAAATTCTCCACCTCCGAATGTTTGTACGTGCTAAGATATCGTGACACGCAGTACACTTTAATTCTAAGATTGTTAACCACGCTAAATCACACCGGTATTGAATAGACTAATAAGAATTACGGTGTTTATCGTTAATCGTGTCGCCACTTATGCATTCAATTCTGCTTATAGCAGTATATATAGGACGACACTGTTTACTGTAAATACATTTCTACCATGTTGAATTGACAACAATGACGATTTGCTCTTAATCTTCCGACAGTTACCTAAAGTTTTCTACCATATAGACCCGTGCCATTGCCACACTGATGTAGCTAGTGTCGAGTGAAATGACAACAATGACGATTTGTTCGTCTTTCATTCATCGAGTGTTTTACCATATTTATCGTACGGTTGTGACTATACTTAAAAAAAATGTGTAATTCAATGTGTTAATTAGAGAAATACTATTTCTTGAATAAGGGCGCCTAAAACTGAATGCCATTTTCCAGAAAAGAAAAGAGAACAAAACGCATAGATATAAAGAAACACATACAACGACCTGCGTTCTTGATGTGATTGTCGCACCTCAAATTACTTTGTCACAGCATTCACAAAAGTGTTTGATATACTTATTGAAACTGGTTTTTGATATCACATGTGCTAGCTATGAGCTGAGCGACATCCACAATAGCACTCATGCAAGTGAACGAGCGATAGGCCCTCCACTTAGTCCACTATTATAAGTTTGCGTATAGACATGCGATGATATGTGCGCTTTAGTTGCCGAAAACGGGAAAAATCACCTTCACTAAACTAGTTATCCGCTCGTTCTAAGTCCAGGGTACGTCGAGGCATGGGTTGAAATACAATATTTGACAAACTCTGGGCAAAAATGATATTACACCCAGAAAACAAGGTGAAATATGCTAGCACATCTTATTAATCAATGGCAAATTGCATCTTTGAAAGACAGCCTTGGTTTATCTGATTCGAAGCTGAACTTAATATCTGAACTAACAATCTGGGATGTCGCATCACTGGTAGAAGGGAATGTGAATACAAGGCGATCAGACTTCTCGGATCCAAAACTGTATGTAGGAGCAGCTGTATCTCCATCCTTCAGCTGACGATCCGGGCTAGCCGAGAAGGTTGGCATAAGGGACGGTGTGGGTGGTTCAGAAAACACAGCGGAAGATGCAGACACTGGAAATGTGAAGGTAGAGCTCTTATCAGAAGAAAACTTCCATGTCGACTCGGGCTTGTCAACGGATATAGCAGGAAAAATGCGTTTAGTCCCCGAAGGTTGAAAGAGTGGCTTCTTTGGTTGATTTAGAACCTCTGAACCAACAGCATTTAAGGTAGTCTGTGGAAAAGCCTGCAAAGTTGTTTCATTAGCTATCGCTTACTCTATTCACCTGGAACCAATACAACTACTGTTTATTAAAAAGCTGAACAGCAGTCATGTAAAAAAGGACAACCATTACCTCCTCTGTGCTCTTGGCTAGAGATCTTCCAGCATTCCCATCTCCAGCAGGACCATTGCTTACAACATCAGCAGCTTTTACAGTAGGCTTTGGAGGTGGAACCTTAAACAGAGAGTTCCACTTGTCAGCGTTCTCAAGAGCAGGCCTTTTCTGGTAATCATTGTTTATGACTTTACAGGAACTGGACCCTCGTAAAAGTAAGCTATCGTCTCCATTCTTGTTGAGTGCAGAAGTCGGGGGTTTCTGCCACCCAATGGCTAGCTTCAACTCTTCTGACTTATCTTTAGGAGTGGGTAAACTTCTGTTGATGTGCTCCAAAATAGTCCTTGCAATCTGACTAGACTGTGGATGAACACATACTTGAGAGCTAGAAGGCTTTCTTTCTATTGACTGGAACGGGGAGTTGCCGCTTAATCCTCCAAGTTCAAAATTCTTCTTGCCAGCAGGCAAAAAATCTTTGCGGATGTGGGATTTTTCCACCTGTGGAGTTCCAATAGAAGATGAATGAACATAAGGAGATCCCCTAGAAGGAGGTTGTGTAGCAACTTTATGGCGTGTCCTGCGAATTGGTCCTACTGATGATCCATAGCAACCATCCAATGCGTCACCTCTTGGCTTACTGGAAGTCTAAAATGTAAAGAAAGAAACATCATCAATCAAGTCAAGAACGTGCTCATGCAACATCCCATACAGAATTGTAAATTTTACCTGCCCATATACAGGAGTTTGCAAGTGCTTAAAAGGAGTGGATAATATTCTTTGGGACTTATCATCACTGCCTTGTAATGTACTGAACTGCTGGCATGCAATAAAAAAAATATTACCATCTGTAACTGGAATCAGCATACAACTCAAAACCAAGAAAAGCCATTTAGCATACCTTGGACTTGGATTTTGAAAAGATAGTTCTAGAATAAGGGGTTCTGGGAAAATTATGAAGGCCAAATCTGGCTCTTTCACTCTGTGGGGTTGAATAATCGCGTTGATTTTGTACCACGGAACCAGGCCAACATGTTGATGGTCTAGGGGAAGGTGCTTTAATGAATGGGGTTGATGCAATATCATTAATGCGAAGTACTGCCCTGTCATCAATATCTGATGTTCTGCTTCCCATATATTCTCTTGCTATGTCAATAGGTGAAACGCCAACCTCCTCTCGCCTCTGAAAATGTGAGCATATGTAGAATTGACTAAGATATAATAATCCAAGTGAACCGTATCAAATTAATGTATCCAAAAGAAGACTAACAGTGATGATCTAGAACGTGCAATTGAGAAAACACTATGAGGTACCACTTCATGCTTTTATATGAGAAGATCTTATCGAGGGAAAAATATGCAAATTAACAATTGCACATAAGCAAAATGCTTAACAAAACGGAGGATTTGATGATATATCATTATAGGGAAAAGACAGAGACACTCACAGCTGACTGGGGAAGAGGGGTCGAGGTTCCCCAAATAGCTTTACTCATGTCTTCCTGAATATCTCCTGGTAACGCTTTTGGAACAGCATGCGTAATTGCAGGCCCTTTAGCTTCTCCTCCAGTAGTACTGCTTAGTTTTTCCTTTCCGTGCCCCAAAGTAGGATGCTCCTTTGATTGAATGATTTCCATCAAGCGATTGACTTCATCCCTGATAGAGAAAAGTGAGTTAAAGCCAGATATAACTAGTACAATTATACATTGAAAACAAGATTGCAGACATGATTATCAAGTGAATGTACATGTACATATAACTATGACATAAATACAGCATACAATTGAGATCCACAAAGAACAGATAAAGAAACCAATACAATACTTGCCTAGAAAACTTTTTCCCCTTCAGTAGCTGCTCAATTTCAGAAAGCCCACTCTCATCAGACAGGTTGCTGTTGTTGTCTACACTGTGGCCTTGGAAACCAGAACCATCATTAGAACTATTTCCTGCTCTGCTAGGACCTGCCTGTTCAGTTCTGGTCCCCCAATTCTGCGAAAGATAAAAACAATAAGAATAGATAAAAGAAAGCACTCAGAAAGCCAAATACATAGCTATATAGATCACCACACGCATCAAAGAACTAGGCGTCTCCAAACCAATCAGAGAATAATCAAACTTAATGCTTCTTGAAACACAACAAGCACACAATAACAACCATTACCATGTACCTTACACCTATCACCATACGAAATTGTAGCAAAAAAACAGTAAAGATGTCGACATTCACAGCATGAAAGCCACAACAAAGGCCAAACAAACCATATTTTATCTATGTCATGGCTAACACGGATCACATTCATAAAACTCAGCAGATAAAACAACCAACTAGTATTTAAATTTTCGTTTTTTAAATGCAGAACACAACAGGAGTTACACTAATGGCGCAAGCACCAATCGAAAGGGAGCATAATCCTGTATGATAATAATTTTTTTTTGGAAGACTCACATTTGGATCAACATTGTGCTCCTCTCCAGCAGCATTCTGTTCAATCTCAGCGTCCTGTTCTTCATCTGTGCATAATAGCTCACATATTCAAAACACTAATCGACATTTTACAAAGACTAATCAGTAATACTTCACATATAAACCTCAATTAACCAATGCGCCCAATCGATTAATAAACACATAAATCCAACGCCCTAATTGAATCCAATTTCAACTCAAAACCCTAAATAGAGCGAGAACGGGGAAACTGACCGTGAAGCTGGACGTTCGGAGCCGGTAGAGCATTGGCGGAACTCGCCGGCGAGAAGAAAGAGGTGAACAGCCGAGTGGCGCCGCCGGAGATGAGCCGGTAAGCCGGATCAACGACGCTGGAGAGCCAGCGCCGCTTCCCGCGCTCGGCTAGGTTCGTCGGCGGGCGGGCGTAAGGATTCGTCGGCGGCTTGCGCGACGGCGGCTTCTTCAGTTTGCCTCCAGCGCCGGCGGCTCTCGCGGAGGTGTAGAAGCCCCTGGACGGCGTCGTTTCGTTGTCCATGGAGTTGTATAGAGAGAGAGAGAGAGAGAGAGGGGGGCTTTAATAGTATGAGTCAGCTTTTTAAAACGACGCCGCTTTGACTTGCTTTCTTTCCCGTTTTCGACGGTGATGATACGGGAAGCGGAGATTTGACGGCCACTTCTACTTGCTTTCCTTTATTCTCTCTGTTTTTTATTTTTTTTATTATTTTTTATTTATTTCTCTTTTAGGGTTTGCTCTTTGCAAATCTTCTTAGGCAAATCGCATGTGTTATGACTTAGGAATCATGGTTGATTAGGAAAAGCAAAGAGGAATGTGATAGACTTTGATTAATTGGAGACTGATGTTATAATAATTACATATAGATTGAAGATGTAAAATAACATAAATCTACTTGCCACTACATTGCTATGAACATAACCCACATCATTTGATGTGAATAAAACGAGTAATGAGAGTCTTGTTCTATTTTATCCTTAGTTAATTAAGCATTTTGATAAATCTTAAAAGATAAAAACGTATAAGGATGTATATTATGTACATATATACTCTTGAAGTTTAAGAAATGAAGTGAAGATTTTGGTCTTCAATTTAAGGTTGGACTTGTTTGAATAAAAGGAACTTCTCGAGAATGTTGAAGAGAAGAGATCTCACATCGGAAAAGTGACAAATAAAATACAACTTTTAAGTATATGGATAATACCCAATTGTATTGAGGCATTTTGTGATTAAAACCCAACACCTAATTGGAATGGTATCGGTACAATGGAAATCAATGGGCCAAGCTTGTCGTTGTTTAACAAAAAAAAGAGTCCGGTCAAGGATTTTGGTGTGGGAGTTTTACTTGAGTTTTTCCTATTCATCTAAAGTAGAGATGAGTTAAGTTTCCGATCATGAAGTGTGAAGAAAGAGGATGCAGCTCACTAGTATTTATAGGCTAAGAAGGAAACACAAATATTCAATTCTCAACAAGTTTATTTGACCATTCAAGCATATATTAATGTGAGTGTATAGATTAAAGTCTTCCCCTTTCTTTACATTATTCTTCACTCCTATACTGTACTATCACTATGTTCGTGGCGGGTTCAGCACCCGGCGAACAGTCAGCACGGCTGTTTGGTTTGTGGTTGGTTGCTGTGTCTCTGTGTTGTGCTTAGGCGTGCCAGCACCCTTGGAGCGGTGCCACTCGATTGCGCGCGACCCCCTGAGCGAGTCGCTTCGTCTGCTCCCAATTCGACTCTGACTTCCTGGTCAAGCGACTGTTACGCGGGCGCTGACTAAGCCGGCGTACAGGGCTCGAACAAGACCTGAATAGAACTCTCTACCAGGATTTTCTTCCCAACCCCTTGAGGATTGAGGATCTTACTCTGATCCGGAGAAGCAAAGCAGAGCTGTTCCAAGACCACGGGTGTGTCACCGGAGTGACGACTCGATTGCCACCAGGGGTAGCGGACTGACAGACTCGATTGCCACCGGGGGTGGCGGACTGACTCGATAGACTCAGCAAACGCTCGGTACAAGTACGAGAGCGGATCAATCGTAGGAGGGCGGAGGAGGGTTGCGTGAGGCTCAGCAAATGCTCGGCGCAAGTACGAGATTAGATCGATCGTAAGAGGGCGGAGGAGGGTTGCGTGAGGCTCAGCAAATGCTCGGCGCAAGTACGAGGTTGAATCCGTCGTAGGGCGGAGGCGAGTTGCGTGAGTAGACCCAGCAAAGCGCTCGGCACAAGCACGAGATTAGATCGATCGTGGGGCGGAGGCGGGTTGCGTGAGTTGCTCCGGAGAGGCTTTGGCAAGTTAGCGTTGCGCTAGAACTTGTGGTTGTTTGTTTTTGGTTGAGAACCTTTTTCCAGATGCCGGCAGATTCATATTTATATGACTCAAGGACCCCTAGGGCTGTCAACTCCAGCCTGGCGGATCCTTGAGATTCATTAGGAATGTCCTCCCTTACCCTGCTTCCCATCAAATCAGCGAAGATATCATCAGAGGTATAGTTGGTATTGAAGCTTCGAAGATCGGAGCAACACGTCTTGACCTTGCTTGTTATGCTGCTGTTACTGTTCATCACTCATCATTGCGCAGTATGGCCGGTTCCTCTAACAACCTCCCTAAAGCATGGTGCAGCGTGGCTTATAGTTGTTAGTGATTGATAGCCCAGCGTAGGTAGTGAAATCATTGCTACATTGCTTCTCAATCTTAACAAATATTTTCACTGATGGATTGTTACGAAACAACCCCAATCGGATTAGGAAGCAACCACGTTCTCCCTCGAACTCAACCTCTTTGGTTGAAGCGGGAAAGCCCGATTTCCAAGGGTTTGAATCTGATCCAAACCCCTACTGGGCCTTGGGGCGGAAGCCCAATTGAAATAAATTCAATTGTGGTCCAAACATTGCCCCCCAGTCTCCGATATTGAGGTATAGCGAGATAGAAGAGAGACTGAACCTCAATCGCCATTAAATAAATAACTGGACTGTTGCGCGGTTTCCTCGCCAATCACGATTCCCCAATTCGAAACGGTAACACTGTTCACCTAAAACCCTTGGTTGCTGCGAAACCCAGCGCCTCACGAAACAAGAACCCCCTTTCGGATTCCTATAAATTCCAACAGAGACCCCTCGGTTTCTCCTTCGTACCACCTTGCTTCCCCCTTTTCTAGCCCGAAATCAGAAGAAACCCAGATCTGAGACTGATGGCTCCCAAAAAGAACTTTGATATTCGCTATCCCCTGGCGGAACAAGCCCAGACTCAACTTCTCCCCCTCCTCAAATGTTCTGAAGTAGAGGAGAACCGGACCCACCTTAGTCTTCCCCATGAGGAATGTGCCACCTTAGGTCCCTTTGTGGTGGCCTATCATCCTGATGATAACAACGGAGCCCATCAGATGCTCGACAGCCCGGCGCGCCCGCTGCCGGCGCTCTTCCGCTCTGAAGAACCGGCGGAGTGCCCAAATTTTCAAAAAGACGCTCACCAATGCACCGTAAACCACTCCGCCTGGCCTCTGGTTAGGCCCTACATGACCACCTGGTATGAAGAACGGCTTCCTCTCGACGGAGCAATTTGGAAGAAAGCCGGGGTCGCTGATGCAATCCAGCTTTGCTTCGGCCTCAGCCCAAAAGGAGGCAACAGGTGCGCCCTAGTTCCGCTGATCAGCCTTTGGAACCCCACGGTTAATGCCTTCGAGTTCCAATTCGGTCACGCCTCCGTGACCCTGCTAGACCTCTACGCCGGCTTCGGGTTCCCTCTCGGCTCTGTAGCCTTCGACGAGGGCTACTACCCCGAAAGGACATCTCCCTCTAGCCTTGTTTGGGGATTCGAGCCCAGTGGGTTTGAAAAGTGGAGGAAGGAAACCTCCCAGATGGGTGACGACAGGCTCAGCGGGATAGCCTTTCTGTCCTTTTGGCTAAACAAATTCGTGTTCTGCTCTACCACCAACAAAATGACCAAGCACTACCACCGTATGGCGGAGGTGATCTATTCCGGCCAAGAGATTGGTCTTGCCCAATGCGTTCTAGCACACCTCTACCGCTGTCTGCACCAGATATCCGCCGTGCCCATGAATTGTGCACAATCTGGTCCGCTCTGGATCTTGGATATCTGGTGCCAGATGTACTTTCCCCAACTTTCTCCGGCCACGAAGAGAGCTCCTAGGCCTGACCAAGTTGTGGGGCAAGAGTATGCCGGCTGTGCCGCTGATCCCGAACTCAGCTATGCCATCTGCCTCGACATCTTTTTCAACACATCCGCTCAGGAATTTTTTACAGAGGCACAGCAGCTGATCCACGTGAAGTATCCCCGCGGACTAGCCCGAGGCTTTCTCCCTAACAGTCTTCAGGCAGCTAAAGGCCGAGGGATTTTCATCCATTGCGTCTCCATGGCGGACCTGCCACTCCTCTGTAGTGAGAAAGGCTATCCGAGCCATGAGCTCTACGCGCCTCACTTCTTTGCACGGCAGTTTGGTCTTATTCAAACCTTGCCCTATCCGCCGCTGAGAAGTCTGAATCTTTTCTCAGCGTGGAGGAATAGCCGAAAGTCCAAAAGACCCTCAAGTGCCAGTGACAATTCATGCCTGCAGCCTCTCATCATACATAACGAAGATTGCTACCCTAACCTGCAGGCCTCCACGGACGCAACTGGCCCCTATCGCGTCTGGTGGTCGCGCATGCGAAGCCCGCTCTTCCGCCAACCACCCGTTTTCTACTTCCGAAGATTCTTTCACCTTCGGGGTGGGCAACTTACCCCAGCTGACCAAGAGGTGCTACACGGCGGTCCCCTATACGTTGACCCGCCCCTAAGAAAGGTAATATGCCCCCATTTGAAACTACTGTTTCGGTTTGCCCATGATTCTCGCGTAATCTCGATTGTTTAATAAACTAGGCTATTGAGCAAACCCCAATGGACAAAGGAAAACGGAAGGCCGAATGCAAAGCTCTTCCGCCCCCCAAGAAGAGCAAAACTATTGTTGAGGCGGATGAGGAATCAGATGAGGAGGAGGACATACCCGTAAGTACTCTTTAAAGCTCCATTTTCCCCTTACGTCTCTAACTATGAGCTCAAACAGATACCTACATAACGTAGATATCCCATCTCTATCCCTCCCTGCAGATACTTCAGAGGAAGCGTTCCTCGTCCGCCGCCGCCACCAGCCGAGCTCCTGCGGTAATAGAGCTCTCCTCTGGTGAGTCCTCTAACCCTTCCGAAGAACCAGGTTCCTCTAGTTCCGACGATTACTATCTGGACTTCTGTATTCGTGAGCTTTGCGGCGATAGTCTTCCTCAACCTGTTCCTCTGCGCTGTCTTGCTGCAGGTACTTCCTCCAGCCTAGCCCTCGCAGTTAATCAGAGTTCTATCCAACCCGTCTTGACTCTCCGTGCTGCTGCAGAAGCTGGACCGGAGGCGGAGGAAAACCCAGATGCTACCATGGCGGAGGCCCCAACCGATAGGCCTCTGCTCCTGCTATGTGGCGCTCCTGGCAGTTCTTCAACTTCACATCCGCTGACCTCAGATTCGACTCGGGAGGAAGAGCACGGGGCCGAAGAGGACGTAGAAGAAGGAGAAGAAGAGGAGGAGCCGATTCGGGGCGCAGACCAACCAGCTGCTGACGAGCCATCCTCCCCTGCAGATGACCTATCTCCGGCAGAGGAAGAGGCTCTAGCCGGTGCGGAGTCTCTGGCCGGTGCTGCCCCCCAGGTTGAACAAGATTCAACCCCTGCCGCTGCTCCCGTTGATACAGCTCAGCAAGGAAAAGCAGGGCAGCAGGGCTCTCCTCTGAGTCAGCCAGAGGAAATCCCCTTTTCAGCGGCTGTTGAGGTATGTGGTGTAAAATCCACTTGAAGAGCGATTTTTCTTAGTTAGAACCATTCCTAACCCCTTTTTATAAACAGGTGGATGATAGTGATGATGATGTGGAGACCCTCGGTTCCGCCCCGCAGGCAACGGACTCTGGTTCCGCGGAACCTGTGGGACTTGTAACTGCACAAGTTTCCCTGCCGCAGGCCCCAACCCCCGAAGGTCTGGTCGCGGCGTCTCCATTGAATCAGCCATCCGCGACCCCTGGCGGATCGGGTTCAGCGGTTCCGGAGCAAGTTGACTCTGCTTCCCTCTTGGCCGAAGACCCTTTCCTTTCTCCTCGAAGCCCAGAAGGGGAACCTGAAGATGTACAGAAGGCGTGGGGATTCTTGGAACGCTTAGGAGAGAGGGATCCTGCCGATGTTCAAGTGGCGGACGAGCTCTCCTCTGCCCTTGAGATCCTCAAAGGCCACTTCCAGCAACTGCCTCCCGAGGTCCAAGCTGAAGCTAACGCTTCTCTCCTCCGGCTGCCTGCGGAGCTAAGGAGCCTGCACGAGCGTTTGCCTGTCCGGTCTACTCAGCATGCTAAGCTTGAGGGAGCTGAGACCGCTTTCGCGGATGCTGCTCGTGCCTACAAAGATTTGGTTGCCCTGGCTACTAGCAACCCCGAAGCGGCTGAGATAGCTAGACTTGAAGAGCAAATTTCCCTCCTCCGCCAGAAACAAATCCAGCGCGCCAATGAAATAACTCAACAGAAAGCCCTGGGGAGTAAGCTACAAGAGGAGCGGACGCGAGCAAAGAGGGAAACAGCTGAGTTTGATCGTGGGGTAGGCAAGACCAAGGCCACCATCAAACGGTTGGGCCTGCATCTATATGAGTTTCGGCCTTAGCCCGTAAAAACTGGCTTGATGTATTTCATTTACTAAGT
This sequence comes from Potentilla sterilis, assembly GCA_963682095.1. Taxonomy (NCBI): domain Eukaryota; kingdom Viridiplantae; phylum Streptophyta; class Magnoliopsida; order Rosales; family Rosaceae; genus Potentilla; species Potentilla sterilis. The sequence continues at coordinate 1,890,772 of OY821761.1, forward strand.
TTAATGATATGAGCCCATTTACCAAGCCCTATTCAGTTTGATTCGCAAACCAAACCCTGCGCATCAGTCTTATCATGCAGTCAGAAAACTGCAGAACTTTTCCCCATGAATTTGCATTTGAATTTTAAAACGGGAAACTGTTTCAACCTCCAACTGCCCAATAATTGCGCAAGTTCATCTCAGCCCTTGGATTGCTTCTAAGTAAGGCTATAAAAGCAACACCTCCTGGCTAGACCCGAGAACCCCAAAAAACTGCCTTAGAATGTTATTCAGCGTTTCTTCCTTTAGGTTCTGCTACCAGCCGTTATGGCCTCCTCGATCCTTGCCACCCGATCTAGTTCGGATGTTCCGCTGAACACCCCAAATCATAACACCCCATGTTAAACAAATCTCGAACCATAACACTCCATGTTATGTTCCGGGCGGATGTGATTATAGATTGGTAGCTGTCGATTTGGCACCCCTCTAGCGCATCGGCCGGAAGTCCAGCATGGATGCGGTTCGGGGTACCCTCCTCTCCGGAGAGAGGCGCAATGAGCTTCAATAGGCCAGTTGTCCACCTCCACATGAAGGGTATTGGATAACCGTGGACAACGCTGGGCTATTGAACTCATTGCATGATCGAGAGATTATGGGTAGCGGACGTCTATATGCCACTCTGCTTCGGCATGAAGACAGTCTCTGCCACCCCTATCTCTACGCTTCATCCGCTGATCTCTCAGGATCTTACTCTACAACCCCTGTTCGGCCCGCGTTCGGATCGAAGGAGGTGGCGAGGATCCCCATATACCAAGATGGTATCAGAGCTAGTTGGCGGATATGTATTACTAGTTTCTTGCCTTTGTAATCGCCGTGGCCGCAAAGCCCCATTTACTTTTGTAAATAAAACAAAAATTTTAGAATCAAGGCTTGCATCGCACAATTCTTACCAACGGCAAAGGTTTTAGGGCACACCCCAACACGGATGTTCCTAAAAACCCCTATTCAAAGGACGACCAGGCTTGGCCCTAAAGAAGGTTCAAAAACTTCAAAAATTTTAAAAATTTCGAAAAATTCAGCGCGAAAGATAAGTCGGATATTGCCCTTATGTTGCCCCCTTAGTTTGCTGGGCTGCGCGGATGGGCAAAGCCAGAACCAAGCCGAGTAAACTAGATAGGATTCACAAGTGGTTTCCCCATGATGGGCTAGGTTCGACGAAAAGGTGTAAGCCCGTTCGTCGTCGAACCCCTGTCCGGCCCACGAAGCCCCCACGCCAGGTAGCCCTAAGCAGATGCTTGGGAAACACAAACTGGTATAAATGCAGGATTTGACAGTTACCGAAACGGTGGGGAGAACCGAGAAGGCGCCAGTCAAACCCTATTGATCACGCATCGATTCCCAGGCGAGCAGGCGCCGAAAACGGATAGATGCATAAAGACGGGTAGATCGAAGCATTAAAGCTTGCGTGACCCCCAACCGTTGGATCCTCTCGCATATGTAGTATAAAAGGAACCCCCTGGTTGCAGCAAAAACCTCACCAGATCACCCTGCTTAGAACAAATATGGCAATCGTAGAGTGGTTAGCGATTGGCGTAGCCCTCTGGCTGCCACAAGCCTTTCCACCAGAGAAACCGCAATCCTGGTTAAATGCCCCAGTAACCTCGGTCACCCAGCGTTAAGTAAATCCTAACCCCGGTCACCTAGCGTTAGGCGGCCTGAAGCCGTGCTTCCTGGTGCTTAAACAACACCCGGCCCGTCTAACGCTAGTGACCCGGTTAGGTGCTTGGATGAATGTCATCAACACGGCCGATGACCTTCATCCCGAGCAATCCATCCATACGTTCCCTCAGCGGAACTGTATGTTTTTCCTCCAGTACCGCCACTGCATCCTCATCTTTCCCTTTTTTCCAACTCCTTTTCCCCTCCTGGAATTAGCAGAGCTCCGAAGAAGAAGAGGATTTGGGCAAGAAGATCAAGCAGCAGCACGAGGAATCCGCCAGTCCCCCAAGACTAAGAGAGACGTAGGATGGTATCAGAGCTAGCTAGTAGCTCTCGTTGTATTTTCTTTTCCTTGTAATGCCCTTGGCCGCAAAGCCTGCGTAAGAATAAAGCAATTTGCAATTTTCGTACTTAACACTTACCAAGATATGAATTTGATTGTTAATGAAAAGTATAAGGACATCAACACCCCTGGCGGATGTTGAAATAAGACAAGGTAAAAGAAGAACAAAACCCCCACGGTTTCGCAATGAAAAAGACGAACACCTCGAACACGGCGGGAACACCCCAGGCGGATGTACCGTCTTAACTTACTGCCGTCTGAGCGCACTGCCAGAGGGCTAAGAATTCTGTCCAGCCCCGTCGTCTGCCGGAGGGACCTCGAACTCCCAAACACTTGGGAAGTACTTCTTAAGATATCGCCCATTAATGGGATTTCTATGAACTTCACCTTCCAAGTCTCGGAGCTGGTATGCCCCCTTTCCCATGATTCGGTCGATGACAAATGGACCCTCCCAGCGAGGACTCCATTTACCACGACCCGGTTCGTCTAGGGGCAGAGCTACCTTCCAGACCAAGTCTCCCTCGCCATATGTTTTACCCTTGGTCCGCTTGTCATATGCCTTGGCGATCCGCTGCTTTTCCTGGATGATAGTGTCCAAGGCCTCAAGTCGTTTTTCGTCGAGGTCTTCATGTTCCTGGAACATGGCTTGGACATAGTCTTCACCCAGGAGTTGATGTTGCTCGCGAACCCGTAAAGAAGCCACATTGATCTCCATTGGCAGGACAGCCTCATGGCCATACATCAACGAATACGGGGTAGTACCTGTAGGCGTCCGCTTAGAGGTCCTATAGGCCCAAAGCGTGTTGTCAAGTTGAGTGTGCCATGATCTCGGGCTATCCACTAGCATCTTCTTTAGAATGGATATGATCACCTTGTTAGTAGCTTCCGCTTGGCCATTGGATTGAGCATAATAAGGAGAAGAATGGAGGAACTGGACACCATAATCTGCTAACCAAGTTTGGGTCTTCTCAGCCATGAAGGCTGCCCCCCTGTCCGCTACTATACACTCTGGAATGCCGTAGCGGCAGATTATGTTTTGGAAAACAAAGCGGATGACCGTATCTGCATCGCAGTTCCTGGTTGGTATAGCTTCAACCCACTTAGTAAAGAAATCGGTACCCAGCAAAAGAAACTTATGCTGCGCAGATGAGTGTGGATTGATCTCCCCTATGAAATCCAATGCCCAGCCCCTAGCAGGCCAAGGCTTGATGATGGGCTGCAAAGGAATGTTAGGAACCCGCTGCACTGGCCCGTGTCGCTGGCATTCCTGACAACCCTGAGCGAAACTATGACAATCTTTCAAAATGGATGGCCAATGATATCCATATCTACGAATCAGCCATCTCATTTTGGGTCCGGACTGATGTGAACCACAGACCCCTAGGTGCACCTCTCTCATGATCCGCTTGGCTTCGACGCCAAAGATACACCTCAATAGGACTCCATCCTCCCCCCTACGGAAGAGTTCGTCGCCCCTGAGAAGATAACTTGTTGCGAGATGTCGAGTTCTCCTCTCGGATGGTGCAGATGGGTCCTGCAAATACGCTATGATTGGTATCCTCCAGTCAGTGTCGACAGGCTCAACTGTAGCGACCGACCAACCTCCGCGCTCTCTCTGGCGGATAACAAAGGATGGTAGAGTTCTGCGCTCCACCCTAAGGATTCGTTCCTTCACTCCCTGGGCTAGGCTGATTCCAGTGGCCAATTGTGCCAGCTCGTTGGCTGCTGAGTTCAATTCCCTCGGAACATAGTCTAAGGAAACATCAATAAATCGATCCAGTAGCTCAATAGCCCGCTCGTAGTAGTGTACTAAATGGAAGGAAACGCACTTGTAGATCCCCAACAGTTGATTAATAACTAACATGGAATCTCCAAGTACCTCAATTTCTTGTGCCCCCAGGTCGAGTAACAGCTCCAAACCAATGAGTAGGGCTTCGTACTCTGCCTGGTTGTTGGTGCATGTCCACTCCAGCTGAAAAGAGTACAAATACTTGACACCTGCTGGAGTCTGGATACAAACCCCTGCGCCCGCCAACTTACTGGTACTGCTACCATCGAAGTATAGGACCCAAGGCTGGTATCGGATCACGTTAACGAACTCTGGCGGTTCTGCGAATTCCCCTTCAATAGGATGGTGCAATAGGAAATCCGCGATGGCCTGACCCGTCATGGCCTTGAGTGGCGCATATTGTAGGGAAAACTCTGACAGGGCTAAGACCCACTTGCCAATCCTACCCCTTAGGATAGGTCTCGTTAGCATATATTTCACCAAATCAGTCTGTGCCACCACTATTGTTGTGAATGAAAGCATGTAATGGCGGAGCTTAATGCCCGCGCAGTACAGGGCTAGACACAGCCTCTCGACTGGCGAATATCTGGTCTCTGCATCCAACAACGTCCTGCTGACGTAGGCTACTGCATATTCAACTTTCTTTCCATCGGCCAGGGTTTCATCCTGGGCTAGCAGCCCTGCGACAGAGATATCAGAGGCAGAAATATACAGTTTGAGAGGGATACCCGGTGTCGGCGGCCGAAGGACCGGCGGACTAGCCAAATACTCCTTGATCCTGTCAAAGGCAGCCTGGTGCTCAGGACCCCACTCAAAGATTTCTCCTGGTTTGAGCTTGAGTAGAGACGAGAAAGGTGCTACCTTGCCTGCTGAGTTGGATATAAACCTTCTGAGGAAGTTGATTTTTCCAAGCAAGCTCTGCAGCTCCCTCTTGTTTCTCGGTGCTGGCACGTCCAACACAGCTTGCACTTTGTCGCCCGACACCTCGATGCCTCTCTCATGTACCACAACCCCTAGAAAGTCACCAGCACAAACCCCAAAGACACACTTGGCCGGATTCATTTTAAGCTGATGCTTTCGCATGATTGTGAACACCCTTCGGAGATGATCAATGTGATCTTCCCTCTTTTTGGACTTTACTACTACATCATCAATGTAGACTTCAAGGATGTCCCCCAATATTCTGCTGAAAATTACGTTCATTGCACGCTGGTATGTAGCCCCTGCATTGGTTAAACCGAATGGCATACTGAGATACTCAAACGCTCCTGTGAACCCTGGGCAGCGGAAGGCGGTTTTAGGAATGTCTGGCTCGTCTATTGGAATCTGGTGATACCCTGCCGTCCCATCCATAAATGAGAGCAACTCGTGTCCCGCTACTGCATCCACCAGCATATCCGCTATGGGCATAGGATAAACATCCTTAGGAGATGCAGCGTTTAAATCCCTGTAGTCCACGCATATTCTGATTTTGCCATTCTTCTTCCGAACAGGGACGACGTTGGATAACCATTCCGGATAAAGGGCTGGTCTGATTCTCCCAGCGTCCAGCATGCTTTGAACTTCTTTCTTGACCGCCATTGCCGTGTCAGCGTTCATCCGCCGCTGCTCTTGCTTAACTGGCCTACACCCTTCCTTGATAGGGATGCGATGGCAAGCCAGCTCTCTTGATAACCCCGGCATGTCTTGATACTTCTCGGCAAAGCAGTCCTTATAATCATGCAGCAACTCTATCAGTTGCTGCCTCAACTTTGGTCTAAGGTACTGGCTGATCCCCACTTCCATGGGTTCCGTTTCTGTCCCCAGGTTGATCTTTTCGACAGGATCGCGTACCTTGGGCGGAGTATCATCTAGCGCTGCTGGAGCAGGCTGAATTACTTCCACCCCTGTTGAAACTTCGAACTCTTCTTCCTCAATACACTCCACCAGTGCCACCTCCTCCCAAGCCATTCGCTCTAATCGATAAATCGCCAATCGCTGCAGAAAGCTAGCAAAGGCCTCCGACTCCTCTTGCGAGAAGGCGTCACTCATTGGAAGTATTGGGACGGAGCTCAATGGAAATTGGCCGACTACAATCCGCCATAGCCTGGGCAATTCCCCACTGAGACAGCTCATTCTGGGTCACCCCGAGTGGATGCCCCCTATGGTCGACTCCCCCAATCCGGAGGGGTCTCATGTCTCTGTTGTAATAGCTGGCTTCCAACTGGATGGCCGCTATCGAATACGGGCGCTCATCCGCCTTGATGAGCACTGGCAACTCTGTGACTGGATCCCACATGATCATCTCTTGGTGGAGAGATGAAGGCACTGCCAGCGCTTTATGGATCCAATCCCTCCCTAGGATCATATGGTAGGGAGCGTTTGCGTTGGCCACGTAAAATGCGTGATGGGCATCAGAGGGTCCTATCTTGACTCGGAGCACAGCCACCCCAGCGGTTGGAGTTACCTCCCCCGAAAACCCCTTCACCCTGGAGACAGTCTGGATGACTTTGTCCTTCGGGATCTTCAGTTGTTCCACAAGAGTAGTGGTGACGACGTTTACCGCAGCCCCTGTATCTATCAAGATCTTGCGGACCTTCATGCCCTGCACCTCTGCTGTCACGTATAGAGGCTTCAGATGCTGGGACATGTCAAACGTAGGCTTGGCAAACATCACGCATTGTTTCAGAAGGTCTCCGGCCCCCTCCGGATACCGATGACCGGACCGAAAAACCCCGGGCTCAGCTTCCGCTTGAGCCCCCTTTTCAGGCTCCTGTACTGAGTAAACAGGATGAGAAGCCTCTTCGTCGCTGATGAAGTGAGCAGTGGGCAAAGGCTCTGGCAGAGCATAAGCAGATGACAGAATGAAGACCATGTTGCAATGATGCGTCATGGCCTCATCCCCGGTCTGCTCCTCGTCCATTGGCACCTCACCCTCGTCTACCGCCTCAGGCTCATCTTCGTAGTCGACCACCTCTTCTTCCTTATCCAGGGCTAGGTCTCCTACGTCGGAGTCAGCTCGTATACTGGAGGCGACTGAGGACGTCCTAGTTGGCACCGTCATCTGCAGCTTCTTAGCTGCGTATTCCACGAAGTTGGTTGGCGCCTTAGGCCCTTTTGGCCTCGCCCGCGATGTGGTAGCGGACGGCCCGCTCGTTTCCACCGGAACTGATCTGGATTCCTTGGGAACAACCTCCCTCTCAGAAACCCCCACGTTGCTCGTGCTCGCCGCCAATGACGCGCTGTTTTCCTTTGGTATCCACCGCATAACGGTGGAACCCTTGCTGGTGTCAATCACCATCACATCTTCCTGGGCCTCCAAAGCCCCCTGCTTCCCGGCAGCTTCCGGCTGTGACTTCTTTGGAGGAGACTTCCCTGCCCTCGCAGGCTCAGGAGGGAAACCCAACTTTCTCCTTGGTCTGGACTGAGGTGCCCCAGTGAGTCTCGGCAGATCAGCTACCCTATCGTGCACACTCTTTCGAGGTGCCGGTGGAACGTCCGTGGTTCGCTGTCGCCTAGAGTCCATGTATGATTTGGTTCTCACCTTGTAGCGCTTATGGATCTCCTCCACCCGCTCCACGGGTACTGACAGCTCTTCCTCGGTTACCCTTCCCGATGCCAGATCCGCCAAGGTTCTTTTTGCCTTGCCAAAGCGTCTCCGCTGGTTCCGGGTAGTCACCGCTGCAAGCTCAACAGCCTTGCCGGCCCGCTGGGTATACCATGTGTCCGCCTTCGGATCGTTCCTAGATGCTGGCGGAACATAGACCCTCGCGGATGGCTCTGGATTCGCAGCCTTCTGCGAACCCCCAGCCGTGGCTGACTTGATTTCGGACGGTCCTGGACCTTGCCTAGGCCTTGCCCTGCTGGCGCAACTGTCCTCGGACCCGTGATGGTACTTCATCCGCTTGTAACTCTCCCTGCTTGACTTCTCGGGCGGCGGACGCTCTAACTTGGCCTTCTCGAGGGCTCTCCTTTCAGCCTTCTCCTCCGCTTCCCTCAAGGCTGCCTGAAACTCCTCATAAGTAATCGGCTGCCCTGTCGTTAGTCTGCACGTGAGGCAGAGCTTGGAGCGTGGGACCATCACCATGTCCTCTTCTTCAATCGCCCCAACCCAAAATTCTGGGCAGGGCCTAGGTTCGCTGGCGTCGAACCCCAGCTTGCCCTCGTTCAGCCACTCCTGCAACTGATCCTTCAGATCTACACATTCAGAACTAGAGTGGTCAAAGGACCTATGGAAGAGACACGTAAACCCGCCGTTCCCACTGATAGGATGGCCTTGGTAAAACTCCTGAATTTCTGGCGCCTTATGGTACACCATGGTTTCCCAGATTTCCTCCGCCTTGTTTGCGTCGTAAGTATACTCCTGAAACCTGGAAACCCGCTTCCTACCCTGCTGCGGCAGACTCGGACCAACACTGATCTCGATAGCATTCACCCGCGGTGCACCCCTAGCCTTTGTCCACTGAGGCTCCTTAGGATTCTCCAATTGCAGGACGTTGTCATTGATCCATATCTGCAACTGGTCCTTCAGCTTCACACAATCCTTAGTATTGTGATTGTTCATATTGTGATAGCTGCAGTATGTCTTTCCCGCCATATAATCAGGCTTGGGGGTAAATCCGTCATGATGCAGACGCCCCTGGTTGAACAACTCTTGCAAAATCTCGTGAGCTCTATGGGCGTTATAGGTGTATGCATCAAAGGCTGATTTGGTTGGAAGAGGAGTAACTAGCTTAATAGGTTCCCTGACCGGCTTCGCTACCTGGGACTGCAAAGGCTTCTGATCAGTCCTCTCGATGGCTGCGACCTCGACCCCTACTTTCTCCTCATCAACCCATGTCAGGATTGGCCTAGGAATTGCATCCGCCTGAACGGCTGCCACGGTCTGAGTCGCGGTCGGAATTGGAGTTTTGGGCTTCAGAGTCCCCGGATAGTAGGACATCGGAATCCCCTTCCTTCTTTCGTTCCTCTCCCTGGACCGATCCACATAGTGCTGCTCCTGACCCAGACGATTAGTCAGATCCGCCATCGTGGTTACATGAACCTGCCTGAACCCCTGGCGGATCTCGTCTATCAAGCCGTCAATCGCCATCCGCACGGCGTGCTCCTCTGGGATTTCCATCTCACAGCGAGTTAGCTCCAGCTTGAAACGTCGCAGATAATCAGTGGCGGACTCGTCAGGCCTCTGTTCAGTCTCTGCCAGGTCCTTAAGTCCGATTTTTGCTTCCACGACCCCAAACATGGTCCTGAACATGACCTCCATGGTCTTCCAGTCTGGAATTGACCCAGGCCTTAAACGCTTATACCAGATAGCTGCTTCCCCTGCCAGGGATGTAGGAAAGAGCTTCAACTTCATGATCGGGTTCTCAGCATATTGACCTGATTCGTTGGTGAAACGCATGATGTGCGTCTCAGCATCCTCGGATGTCTGGCCAGTAAACGGCGTAAAACGGATTGGCTTGAAACCGACCGGGAAGGGCACCGCATTGATCTCGGGAGTCAACGGATTCTCGTACGTCTTGTCGACGTCGGGCGACCCCTGCAGCTCCCTGAGCTTGTCAGCGAAGATCCTGCCAATGTCCTCCAGGGTTATCTGAGCCACGGCGTTCGGTGGAGGTACCGACTGATCGTTGTTAACCGGCTCTGTAGGAGGAACTTGACCTCCCCTTTGACTATTAGTGGGCCTGTTGTTAGATCCGCCAATAGTACCACGACCGGCGTCGCGCTTGCGCTGGTCCTTCAGCTGAGCTGGATCCGTAACTGTACGGCCGGACCCCTCGGGGTGGTCACCCCGTTCCAGCAACTGATTCATCAAGGCACTCAGGTTGGCGAGCGCGGTATTGGTTTCCGCCAGCTGCTCCTACTGCTGTTGCCAGCTGCCCTCGGAGTTCCTGGCATAGGTGGTCAAGCTGCTCCCCAGCCGATCCTGCTGTTCGGCGAGGTACTTGAAATTGGCAGTGAACCCCCGTTGCTCCGTCTGCATACGCCTGACGGATTCACTTAGATCAATGACCACCTCATTGGCTCTTTTCAATGCCTCGTCCGTGTGACAAGACTTTTCGATCAACATCTTCAAAGTATCCGTCACCTCCGTGGGAGTTGCAGACTCCCCAGTAAATTGTACCACAGGTGACGCACTTGGATCAGCGGATTCGTCCGCGGACCCCTTTTCCAAAAAACCAGATGTAGCTTCCCGGTTAACAAAACCGATAGCGCGGTCGTCATCCTGGGAAGCGGCAGTGATTTCAGTGGTCTCTTCCTCGATCTCCAAAATAGACGGCTCGGAAACCGGATTCAGACCCTTTTTGCTTCGCAGGGCTTTAAGGGCAGTAGCAATAGCTTTTGCGTCGGCCAAAGTCCCGCCAAACACTTCCTTAACTTCAGCGTCAGTTAATCCCCTACACTCAGCTGTTCCATGCTGGATCAGCCCTTTGTGGGAAATCTTCAAACAAGACATGGTCACCCTTACGTAAGGATTACCCCTTGTGGATCCCGCAATCCTTGACACCTGTCCCACTGGGCGTGCCAAAATGTTCGTGGCGGGTTCAGCACCCGGCGAACAGTCAGCACGGCTGTTTGGTTTGTGGTTGGTTGCTGTGTCTCTGTGTTGTGCTTAGGCGTGCCAGCACCCTTGGAGCGGTGCCACTCGATTGCGCGCGACCCCCTGAGCGAGTCGCTTCGTCTGCTCCCAATTCGACTCTGACTTCCTGGTCAAGCGACTGTTACGCGGGCGCTGACTAAGCCGGCGTACAGGGCTCGAACAAGACCTGAATAGAACTCTCTACCAGGATTTTCTTCCCAACCCCTTGAGGATTGAGGATCTTACTCTGATCCGGAGAAGCAAAGCAGAGCTGTTCCAAGACCACGGGTGTGTCACCGGAGTGACGACTCGATTGCCACCAGGGGTAGCGGACTGACAGACTCGATTGCCACCGGGGGTGGCGGACTGACTCGATAGACTCAGCAAACGCTCGGCACAAGTACGAGAGCGGATCAATCGTAGGAGGGCGGAGGAGGGTTGCGTGAGGCTCAGCAAATGCTCGGCGCAAGTACGAGATTAGATCGATCGTAAGAGGGCGGAGGAGGGTTGCGTGAGGCTCAGCAAATGCTCGGCGCAAGTACGAGGTTGAATCCGTCGTAGGGCGGAGGCGAGTTGCGTGAGTAGACCCAGCAAAGCGCTCGGCACAAGCACGAGATTAGATCGATCGTGGGGCGGAGGCGGGTTGCGTGAGTTGCTCCGGAGAGGCTTTGGCAAGTTAGCGTTGCGCTAGAACTTGTGGTTGTTTGTTTTTGGTTGAGAACCTTTTTCCAGATGCCGGCAGATTCATATTTATATGACTCAAGGACCCCTAGGGCTGTCAACTCCAGCCTGGCGGATCCTTGAGATTCATTAGGAATGTCCTCCCTTACCCTGCTTCCCATCAAATCAGCGAAGATATCATCAGAGGTATAGTTGGTATTGAAGCTTCGAAGATCGGAGCAACACGTCTTGACCTTGCTTGTTATGCTGCTGTTACTGTTCATCACTCATCATTGCGCAGTATGGCCGGTTCCTCTAACAACCTCCCTAAAGCATGGTGCAGCGTGGCTTATAGTTGTTAGTGATTGATAGCCCAGCGTAGGTAGTGAAATCATTGCTACATTGCTTCTCAATCTTAACAAATATTTTCACTGATGGATTGTTACGAAACAACCCCAATCGGATTAGGAAGCAACCACGTTCTCCCTCGAACTCAACCTCTTTGGTTGAAGCGGGAAAGCCCGATTTCCAAGGGTTTGAATCTGATCCAAACCCCTACTGGGCCTTGGGGCGGAAGCCCAATTGAAATAAATTCAATTGTGGTCCAAACACACTACTATGTACTCGTCTTTGTTTGGGTCAATTTTTACTACGAATCCTTCTGTTATTGGGTGTTATTCAAGAAGCGTATATATTTAGACTTTAGCCACCCAGTTGTCCTTTTTTCTCTTAAATCGAAGCAACCGCTGCAAGGCAGAAGAAGAGATCAAGCAACGCCGCCGATCGAGCCTTCTGTTCTTTTTCCCTGTTGTTGTAGGGATTACATAAACACCTTGACCCCTGATGGCTACTGCTAGACAACCAATCATGTCTATGTTGAATGATTATTTCGTTAAATTAGTAGAAATCAGCGATGGAACCCCGGTCCCTGAGGACACGCTCTTGGTCAGATTGATGTTAATCAAGCAAAACGGACGCCCCCTCTCTGCTGAGGATCTGACTAGAGAGAATATTCTCTCTGAAAGAAAAATCATGTTCCCCTTCTCCGATTTGGACCTCAAATGGCCTCAGATTTTCAGATCACAAGAGACTTCGTTGGCAGAAGAAATAACGCTTTCCATGTATTTCATGGGTGTGCCAACACATAAGGCAAACCAAAATCATTGGAGCTGTGTATATAGTGGCAGCAGATGCTGTTCCTGGGCTGGCTGTTCTTGTAGGGATAGGGGACACCGTTCTTCCTGCAGTAGACAGTGGCCGAGATGCTTGTGAAAAACCATATATAATGGAACCAAGGACTGCAGATACGTACGACTACACAATGGCCGGAGTCGATGAGAGTAGATGAATCTGTTTTTATAGAGAGCTTAAAGGCTCTTATGGCAGAATCTTCTAATCCGGTGAGTATAGATTATTCTGTATGAAACCTAATTACTTGCCTACTTTATTTCGGTTAATAATGACTTGAGAAATTGTTATTTGGAATCTTCTGATGATACTGAAAGTGTGTGGAATCTTCTAATTTATTTTTCTTTAATCTAGTAGAAACTCCGGTTGATTTATTATGTTTGGATTCAGAAAAATTGTTAGAAGTCTCTCTCATAGTCTATGTCTATTTGTTTTGCATCTTTGCTTGTGGCATCGATTGTAAGCACTACCAAATCGGAGTAAATAGCCGACGAAATAAATTGTTAGAAGTCTCTCTCATAGTCTATGTCTATTTGTTTTGCATCTTTGCTTGTGGCATCGATTGTAAGCACTACCAAATCGGAGTAAATAGCCGACGAAAAAAATTTCGTCGGCTGTACCTTCTGCCGATGAAATTTTCGTCGGCTATAATTCGTCGGAAAAACCCCGTCGGTAATACTAATGGCCAACGAAAATAACCAATTCGTCGGCTATAGTAGAGTATGGCCGACGAATTTACCGACGAAAATTTATTTTGTCGGCCAAACGTGGGAGAAATAGCCGACGAATTTCGTCGGGTATTTTCGAGTATGGCCGACGATTTTGGCAACTATAGCCGACGAAGAAAATCAATTTCGTCTGCTATTTGTTCTTAAATATAGCCGACGATTTTGTCTATTTCATCGGCTATTCTTAATTTTTGGGAAAAAAAATAAAATTTTTCTTTGGTTCAGGATGATGGAGGAGGAGGATGGAGGAAGAGGCCGGAGGAGGAGGAGAAGGAGGAGGATGCCGGAGGAGGAGGAGAAGGAGAAGGAGGAAGAGGAGGAGGAGGCCGGAGGAGGAGGAGGACGCCGGCGACGATTTGAGGAGGAGAGCGGAGGAGGAGAGAAAAAAGGCGGGCTGAAAGATTTAAAGAAGAGAGAATAGCCGACGATTTAAAAGATTTCGTCGGCTATACTTTGGAAGATCAACAGACGTCGGATCTGAGTCATCCAACGGCGGACAATAAAAAGGCGCGGATCGCAAGAGTTTAGCAGACGAAAATGATATTTCGTCGGCTATGCTTTGGAAAATCAGCAGCCGTTGGATCTGAGCCATCCAACGGCGGACAATAAGCGGATCGAAGGAATTTAGCCGACGACATACCATTTTCGTCGGCTAAACTTAGAGAATAGCCGACGATTTACAATATTTCGTCGGCTATTCTATGAAAACATATTAAACTGCCGTTTTGAGGCCCTAAACAAACTTGAAAGCCCGAAAAGGCCCACACATCGTAGCAAAGCTACGAGTTTGATTCCTGGCGTCGTTCCCTTTCCGGAATGGTATCACAATCGTCATTCGGATGCCGGACGCCAAATCTGCAGTAAACCGGGTTTTCACTTGCAACGGTCAATCTGCTCTTCAATTTTGTCGGAATCTTGTCATTTTTCAACCGTAGCCGTATTTCATTATTTCGGTCATATCTTATTTGACGACATATTTGCATTTGAAGAGTGTACGTATAGTAACTATTTGAAACTATACATTCACTTAAACACTTAGTAAACAAGTTAAAGAACATTAGTGCATATGTTCCAATTTTGAATCTAAAAGTTTGGAAAATCTATTCCAACCGTCAGATATCACCGTTTAGATTAAATACATGTATGAAAAAAATCCAACTACATCTGACAACGTTAAAGGCTCGATCGGGACGGTCAACCGGGTGAGTCAACCCTTTAAACGCTTAGAAATGGTATTTGGCCTGTCTAAATGACGTTTTTTTGCCTGACCTTCAACAGATAATAGTTTCAAAACGATGAGACGCAACTAAACGTATAAAAATTTTCCTCAAAATTTTTACCGAACGTCAGGCTACCCATAGGAAAACGGAAGTAAAAAACAGTTAACCGCAACATTCGGCATACAGATTTTGTCGGAATCTCGTCATTTTTCAACCGTAGACGTATTTCATTATTTCGGTCATATCTTATTTGACGACATATTTGCATTTGAAGAGTGTACGTATAGTAACTATTTGAAACTATACATTCACTTAAATAAAATTTAATTTTAATCATAGCCGACGAAATCAAACCTAGTACTCGTCGGCTATATAGACTTATAGCCGACGAAAATGCCAATTTCGTCGGCCAAACTTTCAAAAGTTTTCGTCGGCTAAAGTTTCAGAGAAAGGCCGACGAAAATAAAAATCGTCGACTATTCCATGGGAATAGCCGACGATTTTTTTTGTTTACCAACGAAAAAAAAAATCGTCGGCCATTTTATGGGAATAGCCGACGATTGTTTTTTTTTACCGACGAAAATAAAAATCGTCGGCCATTCTTGAGAATAGCCGACTAAAATTTTAGGTCGTCGGCCGTTTTTTTTTTTTCGTCGGGAAAAGTGTTTTTTCTGGTAGTGAAGGTTGATTTTCAGTTCAACATTCGGCTTCCATATGTGATTGCGCTTCCACAATATACAAGATATTTATACAATGACATTTGTCGAGCATGAGTAAAATTAACTAGAGTCCAACAGTGTGTGTTACGGTCTTTGGTTTTATATAAACAAAATGAACTAGAGTCCAACATTTGGATTGCCAGAGCGATCATGTATGGTTTTAGATAAACAAAATGAACTAGAGTCCATTCCTCCAACCTGAAGCATCTACCAAGTTACTTGATTCTCCCAAATGAACTCTGTCACCATCTAACTCCTTCACAAGTTCATCAATCTTTTGGAACTTGTATGACAATCTTATATTACATAGAAATTGGCAGGGTATCAGTTGTTTAAAGTGATGTGCATAATTTTCCAGGTGCCCAGGCCGATGATTGTGAGCCTGATCAATATATGATAGGGTTTGCATTGTACTGGTTACTACGAATAGACTCTCAAATCTTTAACACACCATATGACACACTTTTTAGTTACTGAATATAGGGATACCATCCGGTATGCTAAATGGTACAAGGCTTTATGCCAAGAGAATATACTTGAAAAGACCTCCATCACAATAATTCCCGAAATGCAAGTAGGTCAAAGCAAAATCACGGAAAAAAATTAAAAAAATTAACAGCGTGACATGCAAGTAGCAATGATGGCTGGGATCCCTGAGAAGGTGGTTGAAGCTGCTTCTAAGGCTGGCGAAGTAATGAAGAAATCAGTAGGAGAAAGTTTCAGGTCTAGTGAACAGAGATCGGAATGAGGAATGGCTCAAGACACTGCAAACGCTGGTCATTATAACGACGAAGATTCATTGGACTTATTGTTTTGCTTACAGCAGGAACTAAAGTGCTCTAATAGATTGGCCAACTGACGAAAGGCGACTTGACAGATTAGCAATGTAAGAATATTTTGTTTTGATGGCTTAGCATGCAAGTTAGGGTAGTAAAGGGTTCGTAACTTGTGACTCCATTATAGGTAGAGGAAACACTTTCGATGTTGTTCTTGGTCTTTTAGACTTGACAGCCTGCCTTTTTATCACTCAATTCATATCATCAATGGAAGAAGAAGACCAGCCTGGATGGGATGAGCTGGGGACTTTTGCAGACCTCTTGAGCTATGTAAGTGGCATTAATTTTATGAGGAGATTTTAATGCTGATGCAACTTTCACAGAAATGAACTTAAAGTAGCCCTCCATAGTCTAAATAAGAAGCTTAAGTTGGTCCAACCTTCAAGATCATCATTGCTGAGTCTAATATTTAGGAATTGAATCTTGGAATTTTGATCACTTGTCCAGAATAAGACGAACTTGTTTCAAAAGACTAGGCAATCTGCACCTGCGTTTAATGTAACAACTTGAAATGCAGTTCATTTATGTCGTCTTAATACGAGTACGTGATGGACTTGAATTCAAATCAGTGTTCTTTGTAGTCAAGTCAGTAGTTTGCAACATTTGTCAGCAACTCAGCATACAAGTAGTGTTATTTTGTTGCTTCTGTTGGATGACTAGGTGAACTTTGTTCTTCGCCCTCTTCTGCAGGCATGGATGTTGTATTAAGCAGGCAAGGCATTGGAATTAGTTGATCCATCCCTAGCCAGGTACAATCGTGATGAGGCAGCAATGTGCATTCAGCTAGGACTTTTATGTTGTCAGGGAATTCTTGCTGATTGGCCTGACATGAACTCTGTTCATCTCATGCTTTCTAGTGAATCATTTACTCTCCCCAGACCAGGTAAACCTGGTCTTCAAGGCCGAGGGGGACGGTGGACTACTTCCTCTACTTCGGCACCAAGGATTCTGGGGGCAATAGTTTTGTTGAGGACTACTCTAGAAATTCGATTTCTAGTTCTTCCATTGATGAAGGTAGGTAGATCAGTGATGAATGTCCTCCGTCTGTAAATTAAGAGTGTTGTGATAGCTCCATTTATGTGATGAGTAATTCTCTCAGCTATGACTGAAATTATTAAGAACAAAATACTATTATGAGGTCCAGCTACAAATGAAGGCCATCCACGTAAACAAAAACTCAAACATGTATCGTAGGTAACAATCATAAATCGAGAATTAATTAAGAATCTGAAATCAAACAATCCCAGAAGCCAAATATTTGTTCGGATTCAGAACCAGAGAGGGCGGGTCGGCGGTTGAAGAACCTCCTACCCTAACCGTGATCCCTCTTTCTGCTGTTTGGAGCTACAATTTCTGCAGTTTCTGCTACTAGCTTCAGTTCAACTGCTAAAATCAAACTTGCAGGTGTCAAAGCTTAAATTTCCAGTTTCTTCCTCGTACACTGTGGGCATTAATCAGATTCACCTAGGAGAAACTCGCTAGCTTAGCGCAAAAAACTACAAGGGTCAGAGTTCCTACAGTACAAAAGAATCTGAGTAGCTGACCAATAAGTAAATAACTGTTTTTTTTTCTCTGTTTAGAATTGAAACGAATGGAATGGAATGGAATGGCTGCAATGCTTTCAGATCTAATTACCAAATGAAAATTCGTTCTTGCAGTGCTTGGTTTCAAAAGAGCAGAAAAATATGGACTTTCTGGGCTTGACGTCGAATTGGCAACTCAGAATATGCTGAAACCATTACCAAGTGATATTTATAATCTCTTCTGCCGTCTCCATGGTCGTTATACTTGTGGTAATCTCTTTCTTTCTGATTGATTATGGAGACTGCTCATGAAAAACACTTTGGCACTGTGGTGGCACCATAAATTTCATCAACATGGTGCAGAAGCAACATACGCCATACATTGCATAGAAGAATTTCACTAACGGTCTTTGAACATAGGCTATCCAAGCAAGTTTCAAAGTAATAAAATGGCAGATGAACAAGTAGGAAATACAAAAGATAATTGAATTTCACCAACTTTGTTTCAACATAGGCCATCCAAACAAGTTTCAAAGTACTAAAACGCCAGATGAAGAAGTAGGAAATACAAAAAATAATTGTTATCAACCATAGCTGTTCACAAATCAAGTAAGAACACTGGAGGTTCACAGAGGGTCGTCACTAGTGCTCAATTTCCAGAACAATCCCATTGAGAAATGAGTGAAAAATAAAAAGACAATAGAAATCCGGCTGGTTAATGCCCTCGCCTAATTGGTTTGGAAAACTAACAAATGGATAAATTAGTACCAAAGAAACAAAATTGATAAAACAGTAAAAAAAGAGCCATAGCAAAAAAGTAGCCAGGTAATTTCTGGCAGATCTCAATCATACCTTACCATTCCCAAACACAAACTCGTGCTTTGTGCTTGGGCATGATCGAGGGATAGATGAAAATTGCTGGAATTTATATGTGCACCGATCAATTGATCACATTTTTGACGGGTTCGGCGAGGGAGCAGGAGGAGCACAAGACCATCGGATCCAATCAGGCTCCGGATCTCGAAGTTCGAGGAACCGACACTCCGCCGGAGAAGGTGCCACGTCAGATTCGGCCGGACAAATTGGCGAGCGTGAAAGACTCTTCACCGTTCTCTAGTATTATGCATAAGTTTATGAAGGTCGATGACTCACTTCCGGTACTAATTATCTTCTCCAATTAAATTGACTGTGATTTTTACTTAATTATTAGTATATAAACACTTAGGGTTTTACCTACTGTTCATCTCGTTACTGATACTGAAGCCTTGTGTTTAGTAGTTTGATAGTTGTCTTTTGCTCTCTGATGTTATATTTAGCTCTTATTGATTTCTGCAAACAAATTTTGATTTCTGTGATATGATTATGTGTGTAAGAATGAACCAAATGGTGGTTACTCTAATGATTGTATAGTATTTGGTAAACTCAATGATACGAATTCCGGTGAGAAATTTAATCAAGGTTGTGTTGTGCATATCGGAAGTGATGATGACATTGCTGGACCAGAGACGCCATCGTCAGGTTCCGCGCATGAAGAGAATTCAAGAGGAGATTCCTGAGTTTGGGGATAAATTTTGGAATTCCGTGCCGAATTATAGCAAGAGTTTGAAAGTTCTTGAGGAGTCGACGGTCTTAGACAAGAGCCGTGGGGAAGCGTCAGATATGGCTGGCAAGTTTGAGTGGCTTGACCCATCCCAGATTAGAGATGCAAATCGCAGAAGGCCTGGTACTGATCCCCTCTTTGACAAAACGTCACCTTATATGCCGCCTGATGCTCTGAAGAAAATGTCGGCATCGCAAAGACAATACTGGGATGTCAAGTGTCAGTATATGGATGTTGTGATTTTCTTTAAAGTGGTAAGTTGACACTTATTCATCAAGTGCATCATGTTTCTTCTGGGAAACTTTGCTAGCTCGATGAAAAGCTGTGGCACCAAAAAATTTGTTTGACAATTCACAAAAGCAATGCATTTGTAGAATGAGTAATCAGAGATGTTTTTTTTTTATTTCTCCAAAAGACTAAATAGATAGCATTTGGCTGGCCAGGTGGTTCATATTTTGTTCTTTGTCATGAGTTTTGGGATGATTTATTTTCAAACTTTTATTTTATGCTTGCCGTCTTTAATAGAGAATGGTTTCTAGAATTTTTTCTCAAGATCAAGCTTGCTTCTCTTTTGTTGCTGTTGCTTTCCACTGAAGCAATCAAATAGATCCTTAAGCATCTTCATGAAGAGCTACTGCTGCTTTTTTAGAAGGGATACGTACAGAAGAATACCCTGCGTTTGTCCATGCTTTGTTTTATGAATCGTATATATAGAACCAATAGAACCCCGAGTAGGATTAGGGTAACCAAGGCAATATGTGAAATCTGCTCTATCCTACTTTTTGGTTTTTGATCTTGCTTGTCTGATTAATCTTTCATAGTACACACACACACGCGTATATATAAAGCTTCTTTTGTTTTTGTCCAAAGTTGTGCCTTCTGAATTGAATCTCTTTTAACTAGAGTTAATTTCATGTTTTACTAGTGTTGAAATTGAGCACCATCTGGTAAAAGAGACAGGGCTGCAAGGTGATGATTTCACGCACACGGGATTCATCCAGGTTTCAATAGAAGTCATTTGGCTTAGAAATCAGTGTCTTACTCGGTGGCCTTGAGTTGCCTCTCAATAGTAAACTAAAGATTCTTTTAGGTGACAGAATCAACCGATTTCAAAGAGCTACTTCCAACTTGTTTGTAAGGCGTGGGAAGAGGTGGGCATTGATTGCCTGAACATGTATTTCGCTCGAGTTGTCACCTTTGTGAAGGAGCGCCTAGGCAAAGAGGTTCTTTAATTTCCATATGGCTTCATACATAGGCCCAGTTTGAGATTGTTTTCCAAGCTGTTTTTAAAGTCAAAAGTGATTCTGGGCCTAATCTTAAGTGTTTGGTAATAACCCATAAAACTGATTTTAAAAGAATTGATTCTCTTAAAAGTAGATTTTAGAGACGTAGGGTAAGAGATGCTTTTACGGGAATCAGTTATATTTGTAACAAATAGTAATATTTATTTTTTCTTAGATTGTGATATACTAATCTAATTAAATCATAATCAATAATTTACTATGGTGTTAAGAAATCTTATGTAATATTGTGGATTAATTTTATAATTACATACAAAATAAACAATTATTTATTTTAATATCAATTTATAACAATGCCCATTTTTGTCATTATACCATCCAAATCAGTTTTATAACTCACCAAACACACAAAATTGCTTTTTGGTTCTCACAGTACTTTTAAAAACAGTTTACCAAATACCTTAGTTGATTCTACTCTCAGCAGATTCAAAAACAATTCTGCTCACAGCAGATTCAAAAACAGTTATGCTCACAGCACAGCAATCCCAAACTGGGCCTAGTCTTGTTTTTGAAAATTGGGAGAGTTCTGCTTACATGCATCATTTTCGATTTGAAGGTTGAGATGTGTACGTCAAGCCCTTCATCCCCCACAATAAGGAGTTCTACAGTAATATCGTCTCAGAAGGACTTGCAATCGAATAGCGTAAGCTTCTCAGAGTGGAGGAATAAGGTATGTTTCAGAAATCATTTTGTTACTGCATATATGGTGGAATCCTGAAAGGCATCTTCTATTATAAGTTCTAAGGTAATATAGACACCTTGAAAGAAATTGAAAGGAAACGCTTGAAGCCTCTTATTCATGAAAAACTTATACTTTGTATAAGACCATATTTGTCCCAACCAGAGCTTCCCTTACATCAGAAGTGTCTGCTCCTCTTGTTGCAACCCTGCCCTGGGAGGTAATTATGATATGGTATACTAGTTTTTGTCATGTCTTTGAGTTCAAGGGCCAGAAGAAAAGGTATAAACAGATGCCTTACCTCATGTTTTCATGGAGGATTTGAGTTGCATGCAATTTTACTTTCTTTAAATATTAATGAGGAAATACCCCTAGCATATAACTGAAATGTCATCTTGAGAACTTTGTTGTATATAAGTCTTATCATCCTAGTACATTATTTCATTGAACTAAATATAAGCATCCCATCAGCAAAGCAAAAGGAATCCCCTTTTTGGCAAATCTGAAGTTAGATTTCAGCATCCAAGTTTCCCCTCAAGTACTGCTTACTTACATTATTGGTATATACCTTTTTTCTGCCTTTAGGCTTTAATGTACACCACTAAACCTGGTGCCTCTAAATCTATTAGCAAGAAAAAGAGGGAGAGCAGAAGTGTAACTACACAATACACAAAGACCTTAATAATGGCTGCAGTGACAAGCACCTGATAATACCTCCAAAACTGATTGTCTTTGATCTGAGAAAGCATGCACTTTACTACTTTAGGTAGGACATATCCTCAAAGCTCTAAGTAATTCCTTCCCTAATCTGGTAGGTTTAATTAGTGATCAAGTAGTATTAACCTTATTATCGAGCTTGGTCTGTAGCAGTACAGCAGCATCAAGAATATAATGCAATAGTGGAACTGTAACATGGTAATCACTAATGAAAATACCTGACAGTAGAGGAACAGAATCAAGTTCTTGCTAATCCAAATGAACCGATAATGTTACAGCTGGGGCACGCCTATAGACCCTCCTCTTTTCGATCATTTCAGAACATCACTAATCAGGACTGCTCTTCATGACAGAAACCGGTTTTGGCTCTCCTCCAGTGAATTCCCCTTTACCTTGCTTTAGTGTCAACATTGACAAGAAATGAGTGCAATATTAGTTATCAGTCATTCAAAGCCCCTAGAAACTATTTGAGTTCTCATCATTTGATATGAATAAAACAAGTAATGAGAGTCTGGTTCACGTACTCAATAAAAATCTTTCTTATTTCTACTCGACTGTCTTGATGAACAAAAAAAAATCATTTCGATCAACCAACTCATTATTTTTCACTATTGTACATAGATGGATGACAAACTTGACAGCTGAGCAAGTTAAACTCGGTGAGAAATTCATTTGATCGACTACCTGAACCAGACTAAATGTCAAATTTATGGAGGTTGTGAGTGTGTGGTCAAGTTGGGAAACGTAAAAGTGATGAAGGAACAGAATTTTTTGGAAACCTTCAGTATTCTTGTTTCTAATCACCCAAATTCTAATGGTGTATATATAAATAGTACATGTAACACCACCCATCCATTGATGTCCCTACTCAGCATAATGTTTCTACATGAATCAAATCCATCAATCAAAATTCATTTGCAAACTGGCTCCACGCTCCAGCTTGTTCCAGTTTTCAGCTTCTATATATTGACCTATTTTTGTGCTCTTAGACTAGTTTCAGATATAGCAAAACAAGCCTAGCTAAGTAGCTAGCTGACTCCATGTGCTTTGATCAATAAAGCTTGGAGATTCCATTCTTGTCAAAAATCACTTCCCTAAGTTCACTTCCCGCTTTAAATGGTGCTTTATTAAGTTTCCAACCAAGAGTGACACAATTCCAAGAGTTCCCCGGCCCAGAATGGAAAGTGGAGTAAAGGGCATTGTATTCCAAGATGAGCCGAGAGATGCTTACAAGATTGCTTACATTATTCACTTCGTTCTCGGAGCAGGCAATTTGCTTCCATGGAATGCATTCATCACCGCTGTCGATTACTTTGGCTATCTCTACCCAACCAAGCATGTCGAGAAGGTCTTCTCCGTAGCCTACATGAGTTCTTCAGTGCTAGTTCTGGTTGTGATGATGACTTGGGGATGCTGGTGGGAGAAAATGAGCCCTAGGCTCAGACTCAACTTGGGGTTTTCGATGTTTATTCTCTCGTTAACCGCAGCTCCTATCACAGATTGGGCTACTTCTCATAGTACTAATGCAGCTTATGTTGTCACAGTTGCATTAGTTGTGATATGTGGCCTAGCTGATGGCTTGGTAGGTGGAAGCTTAATGGGATCAGCTGGAAAGCTTCCCAAGAAGTATATGCAGGCTGTTTTTGCTGGCACTGCTTCTTCAGGTACCATGCAAATCATAACCTTAATATTTACTATATGAACTTTTAACTCCGCCAATATTTTAATGCAAGTTGTTGGTTTCAGGTGTTATAATTTGTGTCCTGAGAATTTCAACAAAGGCAATGCTTCCACAGACCCCAAAAGGACTTAAAACAAGTGCCCACTTGTATTTTATCGTTAGCATCATCATTCTCCTATGTTGCATCCTTTGTTCCAATTTGCTATTTAAGCTGAGAGTCATGCAGGAACACTGCAGGCTTACTCAGGATCAATCCTTTTGCTGCTCACCAAGGCCAAAATTTTGGACTGTGGCGCGAAAAGTTCCTGGGCCAGCTTTTGGAATGTTCATACTGTATACTGTGACTCTGTCAATTTTTCCAGGATTTATAGCTGAAAATCTGGAATCCAAGCTTCTTCAAGATTGGTATCCCATTGTGCTGATCACAGTGTACAACTTTGCTGATTTAGTAGGTAAATCTTTGACTGCAGTTTACCTTCTGAAGAGTATAAAAAAGGCAACATGGGCTTGTGTTACCAGACTCTTATTCTATCCAATCTTCACTGCCTGCCTCCATGGACCAACATGGTTGAAAACTGAAGTCCCTATTATCTTCCTCACATTTATGCTTGGACTATCCAATGGTTACCTCACAAGTGTCATCATGATGACAGTACCAAAACTAGTATCAGTTTTAGAAGCAGAACTATCTGCAATTGTGATGGTTGTTTTTCTTGGTGTCGGGTTGGTTAGTGGGTCGGTTTTAGGCTGGTTCTGGATATTATGAGCCTCATCATTACTGTATTTACTCTGTATTTCCTTTGTTAGAAATGCTGAAACCATCTGTGTGAGCTTATACTAAGTTACAATACTACTATTGTGTAAAAAAGAAAATTGTGTGGAACTGATTTGTCTGCCTATTTACAAAGATTTAATTACAGTAGAAAGAATGACAAATAACTCAGAACCTGAAATCGTAAAACAAGGCTTGGAACAATGGCCTGAGTTGTAAGTTGTAACTGAGGATATATGGAATCGTAAAAAAGAAAGAGAAAATTCCAACTGACCAAGTAGGCAATAAGTTTATCACATGCTTCCAATTTTCATTAGGTTTGGCTCCAATTTGAAAGGAAAAACAGGTGCAAGAGACAATACATTAGGCAAACAGACTTTCATAAATTATCTTTTTTGGCCATACAAGCTTCTTTTTTTTTTCCTGCATCAATTTTCCAAAGCCTTTGATAATTATAGGTTCAAAAAAACTCATACAACAGAAGCTTGTGACAATTCATCTCAGATAGAAACATGTTTGATCACAGATAAACAAGCATAATATTCATTCAACCGTGCAGAATCATGAAACAAAGCAATTAGTTTTTTTTTTCTTCGAATTTGTGCAATTATATACATGTGGTAAATGAAACATTGAGGGCGCAGATAAGAACCCTTCACCAGCAGTTGAACTTGAATAACTTCCTCTTCCTCTTCTTCTCAATATATCCCAAGAGCTCATCTTGGCGGGACATTGACTCTTGGAGAGCCTTAGTTGTTGCCATAAGCTCTTGCTCCAAGGCATCAACCCGACTCAAAGCAGCACTCAGCAAGTCCTCCTTCTCAGGTGGCATGGTAGCTGGATTCGTGCTCAAAATAATGGCTCTCTCTTCCAACTCCGCAATGCGTGTGATGATGGACTGGAAATCAGCATCAGAAATGGCAGTGGTAGGCTTAGAAGACGCCCGGTTCTTCAGCACTGTGTCATCGTGGCATACAGCACTCGAGTAGAATGTGGAATCAGCAAGCTTCCTTGGCACGTTACTTGTTAGCAGCCGGAAAATAGCCACTATGCTTAATATAATAGTCATAATAGCACCCAAAAATCTAGCGCTAAGCCCATCAGGAGGTTTGCAAGCCTCAGGCATATCGAAACAATCTGCCGACTTAGAAGTGGCAAATGTGTCAAATTTGACACTCCCCACAACAATGTGACTTGTTTCATCCATAGATTTATCAACCATTGGGGCATAATCTTCATCCTTGAAATATCCTAGGAAATTTTTCGGTAAAGATGGGGTGGAATGTCCTGCAGAATACACAAACTCGTCATCGGATACTTGCACTGACTTTTTGTCTTCAGCCACCTGAGTTTCTGGTTCCTTTGAACACTTATGATCACCATCTTTGACCATACTCATTATCTCGGGATTCTTCCATGGTCCCTTATCGGAACGCATACATCCACCTTCATCAGCACAGGTACATTTACCTCCTAAAAACTCTGGCAACTCATGAGCATCGATAATCTCAAGCAAATTGCTCTGGTACTTGTTCCCAAGGACATGAATTTTCGCTGTTGTCCTTGGATCCAGGAAAGACTTGACAGTGCTCCACAACATTCTAAAACCAGAACCAGCATTGATAATAAACATGCGGCTTAAGGTCTCAGGATAGTTGTCACCATCAATCTTCTGAAGGGTTAAAATAAGCTCCCTAGCAGCTTTGTTGAAATTTTTTAGTCCAACTCCTTGAACATCAAGAATGGTTGTACTTTGATCAATGTGCTTCTTCGCTGCAATTGAACAAGCTGGGAATTTAACATCAAATGTTCTTTCGAATTCCTGAACATGGTATTTCAAATACCTGTCCATGGTTGTGACTTGCATGAGCTTGGTTGAATCAACTAGTCCCAGTCTCTCAATATAGACTGGTCTTCCTTCTTTGTCAACCCCATGATGTCCTTGGGGATAATAATCCAGGACTTCATTGAGTTCCTTAAACTCAAAGTCATCTCTGATCGTGTCAGGTCCGAATGTCTTCCTCCATACAAGCATATCAGACCACATTTTCTTGGTCTGCTCAATGTCGAATTTCCTGGCCTTCAAGAACCGAAGCATCATGTGATAATCATCATGCTTGCTGGGAAGAAGCTCGTCCAATATAAGCGCCTGACGAAGCTTGTCAACAGCCTGACCTTCTTCAACATCATGCACATCTGCAATTTCGACAGACATGACTTTGCTGCTTCTCCTTCCCTTTCGGGTAAAAGAGATTCGCAAGGCATGTGTTGCTTTCTTCATTACTGGTAATGGAGATACAGAGCCAGCCATGGCTAAACAGCCTAAACACAAAAGGGTGTGGCACAAAAAACAATAGGTATAAATAATCATGCGCAGAATTTGTGAATCCTAGAAAACAAAGGGAAGACAGCAAGGTCGAATTAACCTATGTTCATTTTTAGGTTCAAAATCAGAGCAGTTTTCTATTATTAGCCTTTACAAAGTGGTTTCCTGAAATTGGTTCCACCATTAATGCTTTTTGTGGAAGGACACAACTTTTCTTCAAGCTGTTTTAGATATCGACTATTAATGGCTTAGATCAACAGAAAGATGCAAATTATGCTAAAAAAAGCATTTAGGGGAATGATCTTACTTTGAAAAAATCTATTCCATCCCTTATTTTTGTTACAATTTCTTTTCTAGTACAAAACTGACTACAAAAGAGGAAAACAAAATAAAGAGCTGTCAACATGCAGCTCATCTCAGCACAGCAGTGAGCAGGAAGCCTATAAAGTGGTCTTACTACAAAGGTTAATAAGTAGACATATGAACAAAAGGTCAGTACTGCGGGAGTATCTAAGCAGCAGCAGCCAAAGGAGGTGGTGAAGGAGGAACACCGTGAACCAACATTTGCGATGGTGGGCGGCTGGTGTCATCTTTCACTTCCTCCTCCTCCTCCTTCTCCTCCTCTTCATCTTCCTCGGAATCCCAAAGGAAATGAGCATATGATGCTTGAACATAACTGCACCATCAAAACAATAAACCCAAGTTAGAAAAACTTATATCACATAGCACAGCTTCTATTGCTGCAATTCATCAAATTAACAACATATGAACATAGCTATTACCAATCATCAGGCGAAGCTTTAACCGCTTGATCGAAGTAAGTCTCGGCCCTAGCAGCGTCCTTGTGAAGCTGCCATACCAAATCCGCGTACATGGACAACACATTACCATCGTTTGGGTTTGCCAAAATCGCTCTCCCACAGTACTCTTCTGCTTTCTCTAAATTCCCAACCTGCAAAATTTTTAACCAAAACAACACATTCAGCACCCACTAAACTCCACCATAGCATAAATCAGTGATTCAAAAGCCTGCAAATTCTAATGAAATCATAAAATCATGCATAGTTTTTGCAATCAGTGATAGAAAGCATAATCGAAAGCTGAGGCTGAGGCTGTAAACGAGAAATCGCACAGGGGCAAAAATTGTCTTTTCACTAACGTATCCGATAGCGCCTATCCAGGTATATCCGGCACGTCCCCGAAGATTCCCCAATAGTGTCATCCCTCCGCACCCAAGGAGACTGTTGGATACGCGTTGGTAAAGGTCGAATACGCGCCGGAAACGATCGGGGACGTTTCGCAAACATTAATGAAAAGACAGTTATACCCCTCTGGAATGAGGAACCACACAGGGGAAAACGGTCTTTTCGGTAACGTTTCCGACCGTATCCGGCGCGTATCCAGCAGACCTCCTACGAGTACCCAAGCGTGGAAGGCTCGTACGACCAAGGATACGCGTTGACACGCACCGGAAAAGGTCAGAAACGCGCCGGAAACAATCGGACTTTTCGCAAACATTAATGAAAAGACAGTAATACCTCTCTGTACATCTTCCCAGAGAAAAAAACAAACTTCTGGCGGTTAAAATTTCATGCTTTGTAAATTTTTTTTACCTCTTTGAGAAACTTGGCATAGTTGCTAAGAAGGAGAGGATTTCCCGGATCGGTCTCGATCATATTCTTATAATGCGTCTCGGTGCTCGCGCTTTCTCCACCGTCCGATCCTCCACCTCCTCCTCCTCTGCCATTTCCGCCACAGTTCTTGCCGCCTCCTCCGCCAGCCCCACCCCCAACCAAAGCGCTCAACAACCCAATATTCTCCCGCGTCCCCACCTCACACCCCTCCACCTCCGCCAACCCCAACGACATCGTCCTCCTCACTCCTCCGTCAAATCCGCCGCCAAACTCGGACGCCGTTTCTCTCTCCTCTTCCTCCTCGAACCCGCTCAACGCCTTCGCGAACGGTCCGCCGATCTCGGCGTCGGAGCCGCGGCGCGTGAGAGTAGTGGCCAGGTGTTGCTTTGTTTTACGAGAGATCGAGAGAGGGGACTTGGACCCAGCGGAGAGGAAAATGGAGCAGGTTCTGGGGATTTGGGGCACCATTTCGGGTTCGGGTGATGACGACCCGAGAGGCGAGTCTTTGTTGGAGTGGGGGAGCCATGAGTTGAGTATCGGCGACGATGAGCTACGTAGAAGCATGATATGGGCCTGAGAAAAACCCCGAATCTCAGACTTCTAAAACCCTAGCTAGAAATAACTGAAAATTCAGAGAGAAAATATTTGGTTTGTGAGTGAGTTGAGGATGGAAGAGAAGAAAGGGGAATGGGATGCTTTATATAGGAGTAGTATAGATGAGATGTGAGCCGCTGGTTTCAGTGTGGAGCTTTCCTCAAGTGGAGGGTGGGTTAGGGCATGTTTGCCAGAGTGGTGCTGGATGGAAAAATCGAAAAGCGTTTTTGCTAATTGTTTGGTCAGATGGAGACTCGGCGCGAGAAAAGTTCAACACTTGCTATAAAACACATGTGATGTGCCTCCTTCATTATCTCGCTAATAATACGAAATAAGGGAGTCATATCACCACTTATTGTTACGTTAATGAATCTTAAAAAATCGCTGAAATGAGTAAGTTTAGGAATTTAGAAATGCAATTGATTCATTTCTCTTGAATAAACTAATTTTTCCGTCTTCATTTTACTATTAAAACCACACGTTTTAGATGTGATGTGCCTCCTTTATTATCTCGCTAATGCAAGTATTTGGTACAAATACGGAATAAGGCCGGGAGTCATATCACCACTTGTTGTTACGTCATTAAATCTTAAAAAATCGATGAAATGAGTAAGTTTGAGAATTTGAAAATACAATTGACTCATTTCTCTTGAATAGACCAGTTTTCCCGTCTTCGTTTTACTATAAAAACCACACGTTTTAGATTACTTTGAACATATTGATGATAAATAAACCAAAATTCAAAACATTAACATTTATTTCCTACATTTGGTCAATACATTACTCATTAGGCTAACAAAAGTAAAATATAACATGACATTCTTAATTTTAAACCTAGTTAAAAGAATCATTTTGATACACACTATCTAGTCCTACTCCACTTATAAATAGTAATTCATTAGAATATAAGACTACAAACCATAATTATTAATAATTTATTAAAGATAGCGAGTGTAAAATTCTTAAGTTTATGCCAACAACAAAATATGATCATCACATTGATTTAAATAATAATATCTGTAGATATTTTAGTGTTATCATGTGCTGCGTGGAGTTGTTCTCATACAAGATTGAGCCTAATCACATTACAAATGACAAGTTTAACGAATTAAAACAATACATATGTAATCAAGTATTAGCGTTTGCATGAGCTTTAAGTAAAGTGTGTTTAGATATTTTAATGCTATCATATGCTTAATAGAGTTTATTTACGAAAAGGTAAAGCCTAATCACATAAGGAGGACGACTTTAACGAACTAAAACCAAAAAATGCAATCATGTATTAGTTGTAAGTACTCTGTCCCTCGTGCCTTTAACCTAAAATCCGAAAAATGCATTTTCTTGCCAAACACGCCCTACCAAAGTGAAATCGGCTTCTTCGTAGCGGGAGGTAGTGGTACTTGTACCTAACACCAGAAACCAGCCCAACTTTTAAAAGAGTGCGCCATGTCTCTATGGACCCACTAATCCTCAGCAACGTACAACTGGCATTCCCTGGCGCGAAATGGCGGGGACTAATCCGTGTTAGTTTACGTAAATGTCCAACATACTAGTCGAATTCACAATTTTGCCACTTGAGCTACTCGCGGCTTTGCTTCACTTACGAACTAAAACAAAATTGCTTGCATCACTGGGAGGGGACCCACCGGCGGAACTAAACGGAGCAGGGAGCTCCGAGATCGTCAGCACCACGTCATCGGCCGGAGAATGATTGGTGCATGACTGCAGGGCATCATGGGAGCTAGTTTCATTTTGATTCGTTCTGTCGCGGAGTGGCTCAACTTGCTCGGTTTCTGCATTTGGTTTGGGATTAAGAAATTTCTTCTCTCTGAACCTGGCTTCTGTGTAACATTAACTTCGGCGCTTCTTGTTTGTTTACGGCCGAGTGAGTTCTCTTTCCGTCGTTACGTGAATAATTGAAGTCCTCTAGCAGGGAGAAGTTCTCAGAGTTTTTCACC
The DNA here is from genome assembly GCA_963682095.1 of Potentilla sterilis. Lineage (NCBI taxonomy): Eukaryota > Viridiplantae > Streptophyta > Magnoliopsida > Rosales > Rosaceae > Potentilla > Potentilla sterilis. Next base: position 1,921,297 of record OY821761.1, read on the forward strand.
GATCGGAAAGCGACCGGTTAGTCGTTTGCACTTGCATTCAACTGGGACACTGGGCATGGTCCTCTCCGATGTATAGATGGTCCATGCAGCTAGAGAGATTCATGCATGCACGCATGCATGAAAATATTTCGAGTTTTATTTCGGAACCAAAAACTAAAGAAGGGGACTCATGCATGCATGCATGAGATGCAAGTGTTGTAAGTTGGTATACACATACAATTTTTGCAATGTCCTAGCTTGGAATCGTATAGGCACGTAATTGTAATGAATCATTGTCATTTCATACGAAGGATCTACGGTAGTCCTCGAGTACAGTAGTTACTTGGTGACTGACCGGTGTGTATTCTGTATATATGACCATGATAGTGGTACAGCTAGGGTACGGGTAGATGTTTTCTACAAAGGAAATGATCGACGCTACTTTGATCTGAAAGTAATGGATTTAGCTAGTTAATTATACATGATAGTCATCTAATTAGATACGCTATATTCCATATTTCCATTCGTCCATGGTATGGAGATTTAGTTGCATTGTGTACGCTATATATGGTCTTTAGGTACAACACCAGGATATCGATCTCAAATTCTCAATAGTACTTATATTATCTTGTATATATACTGACTAGTACGTATCAGGTTCTTGTATATATAATCTTTGGGCAACGGCGGTCAATTTTGGCATACGGTTCTTAGCACCTGCACTAGCTTGAGTAGCTTCACACGGCCGACAGACCCGACTCCCGCATCTATGCGTGTATTTGGCAAATGAAACCAAATTGCAAGTTGCCAATGGTGAAAACCCTTGGCAACTTTGAAGTCTGAATTCACCAGTGGCTTATCTTTTATCAAATGTACGTCGTATTTATATGTTGAAATATTGAGAGGTGCCCAACAATCCATCCTCAGATTAGCATATCAGATTCGAGCATTGGTAAAAACAGAATTGGGATTATGATGGATTACTATGCGCGCGATAACGATGAAGTCCGAAGATAAGGTGTAGGGTATCGAGTATTAACTCTATACTCTTCTTCAAATTAACAAACCCTACACTCGGTTGAGACCAAGAGAAGTAGTAGCCAATGAATAACGTGGTTTCTAAAAATGCCACAGCAAAGATAGTGAGAGATTAATAATCCTATTGTAGATTGGACGTACAATAAGATTGAAAGAGATATAAAGCATATATATATTGAGTGACAGTGAGTGTTATGAAAGTTATTCTCTGAGTGATGTGAAGGAGATTCCATACCCATAGCTGTGGCCATTGAACTCTATGCCTCAAGAAAATATTTTCGAGCTTAACTGAGACAACCACATGTTTATAACATTACAATGTTGATTAGCACATTAAGCTCAACTTCACCCATGTATTCTAGCTCTCTCTCTCTCTCTCTCTCTCTCTCTCTCTCTCTCTCTCTCTCTATATATATATATATATTCCGTGGGCGCCAATTTAAGTTTGTCCAACATTATCTTTTGTATTTTTGTTTTTGGTATTTATATTTCCTACATTACTTATGTATCTTATAAAAGTCAATGCATGGTGGGTTACAATATTGCTCTTCATGTGGTTTGCTGAGCAACATCTGCATTTTCTTGGTACATCCACAAACAATATAAGGCAAAATCAAAACGATCATGGTGAAGGGATTAGGGGTGCCTAGCGTTTGGATGAGGAAAACCATATATAGGATTTGAGAATGCGAAGATCGATTAAGATAAAAGAGGCGAAAAGCTTCGTATGAAGAAAACCTACAAACGAAATATATAGAATTTGAGGATGGTATTTGTTTCTGCCTAAACCCGGGGGCCTGGTAGATACACAATAATAAAGATAGAACATCAACACCAAGACATATAGTGGTTAACCGTGCCATCGGAGGGCACGGCTACGTCCACTTGGAATTCACTATAGCCGGCTAATAAGTCATCGGTGGTATAAGGGTGGAATGCCTTGGAACCAAGATCCTTAACACTAAGGGGGAAACCTCCTATTTATAGAGAAGGAAGGCTCCCTCATTTACAACTTCTCCAATGTGGGACACAAACCCACACTACTACACATTTCCCTACTCACGAAGCTACTTCGGGAGCCCGGTGGCACGCCCTCCGGGTGCGGCACCGGTGATCTCTGACATTGGGAATGTAGCCGGGGTTGCGGTCTACCCGCCGGATGCCGGGAAGTAGGACCTATGACGCCGGTTTCACGGTCCACGAGGTCGCCGAACATGCTTGGCAGTGTACCATATATACCATCAACAAGTCCCCCAAGTTCCCGGGTAAGAGTGCAATCTTACTTGGAGACTTAATCATCATGCGCCTCCAAGCATAGGTGGTGACCGAGTCACCCCTACTACCTCCAGTCCCCCAATTCCTTAAGTAAGATTGGGCTCTTGCCGAGGTTTCCCGGTGGACTGCCTTTTGCCTCTGGATGATATGTACCTTAAAAACAAACAAGAATAAACAAGTGATCAGAATTTAAGCCACTTACAACAAGCACCGGGTTGTTATTCGTTACCGCTCGGTGATACGAATACTGCCCGGGGATACCAATGATATGTACACAGATATCAATGGAACACATAAATCATGATCACGTATAGAATGAAGGCATGTGTAGCTTGAAGATGTCATGCAAAGTCTTTCGTTAGTGTTGGCTTAGCCGTTGGAATGCCCATGGTACCGGGCGGACCTCGACCGGACGTTCTGCCATATCGAGACGAGTCCCCCAGTGAGAATGCCTCAGCCGTTGTTACTGGCTTACCGTTTCCCGGAGGAAAAGATCCGGCTAGCCACACATGAAAGACTATATGCTATGCACCACAAAGCTAAAAATTACCGATGCAGCAGGTAATCATGCACATTCATTATCATGCGGGAAAACCATTCACATGCTTGCCAAATATATAGCACAGTACTCGCATAAAGGTGGAGCAAATATAATTGTAAGAATTAAAGACTTAGCTTTGCTGGAAGCTGCTGCAGGTTGATTTTGCTGTTTGGAGCAGTGGGTGTCCAGAGAAGATTTCTTGGTGCCCAAGCTGCTGAAAACTGACCAGGATTGCTGCTGAAAACTGACCAGGATTGCTACTGGACAAGCCCGGACTGCTGCTGGACAAGCCCGGATTGCTGCTGGACGAACCCGGCCCGGCCCATCTTGCATGGGATGATATGTTGACCGGGCGGGTCACATATATATAGCTTTTGAATTTCCTCCTTCCCGCCAATTTCTTTCTCTTCCTCTGCTCTGCTTGCTTCTCGGCCGGACTCTCTCCCGCTCGGGGACTCTCTCGGCCGGCATCCCTCTCTCGGCCGGTGGCCAACTCGGCCGGCAGCTCCGCTCGGCCGGCATCCCTCTCTCCCGCTCGGCACCTCCACCCATCCGGGGTTTCCTCCCTCTCTCGGCCGGGGACTCTCGTCCGGCGCCATTCTCCATCTCCCTCGGCCGGGGACGAGCTGCACCGCACCGGACCGGACCCTGCTGCACCGGAGGAGCAGACGAGCTGCACCGGAGACGAGCCTGGCAGGACCTGCACCGGGCCTGGCTGGCATGCCGATCGGTTGACCTGGCAGACGACTGGGCTGCTGCTGGGCCGGGTGATGCTGTCCAGGAGAGATGGACACACGGGCCGGGAGAGATGCTGCTGGATGATGCCGGGCGAAACAATTGGCGCAACCGGACCTTGCTGCACCGGAGGACGAAGCCGCACCGGAAGACGAAGCCGGGCCGGCACCTGCTGCACCGGAGGACGAAGCCGCACCGGAAGACGAAGCCGGGCCTGCTGCACCGGACCTGCCGCACCGAAAGACGAAGCCGCACCGGAGCTCACCGTGCACGGAGCCTCGCACGGGTTGAAGGACTGGCTGAGCTGCATGGGCCGCTGACCAGGCGGTGCCGTCCGGGAGGCTTGCCGAGCGAAACAGGGTCGGATGATGCTGACTGGGCTGCGGATGGAGGATGCTGGCCGGGTGAAATAATTGGCGCCCAAGTCTGGCCGTACCACACCGGAGCCTCGCGCGGGAATTGTTCCTGGGTTGACCGGGCAGGCCTGGTCCTGTTGACCGGGCAGGGTTGACCGGGCCGGGGTGCCAACTTGAACTGGGCTGCAGCAGGGTTTTTTTTTTTTTTTCTTCTTGCCGATGGAATAACTGACTGATCTCTACCCGCTGGTAGAGCAACACAACTTTTTGAACTGATTCCCACAGACGGCGCCAATTGTTTCTGCCTAAACCCGGGGACCTGGTAGATACACAATAATAAAGATAGAACATGAACACCAAGACATATAGTGGTTCACCGTGCCATCGGAGGGCACGGCTACGTCCACTTGGAATTCACTATAGCCGGCTAATAAGTCATCGGTGGTACAAGGGTGGAATGCCTTGGAACCAAGATCCTTAACACTAAGGGGGAAGCCTCCTATTTATAGAGAAGGAAGGCTCCCTCTTTTACAACTTCTCCAATGTGGGACACAAACCCACACTACTACACATTTCCCTACTCACGAAGCTACTTCGGGAGCCCGGTGGCACGCCCTCCGGGTGCGGCACCGGTGATCTCTGACATTGGGAATGTAGCCGGGGTTGCGGTCTACCCGCCGGATGCCGAAAATAGGACCTATGACGCCGGTTGCACGGTCCACGAGGTCGCCGAACATGCTTGGCGGTATACCATATATACCATCAACAGTATTTTCATTCCCAGCTTCTGCATGCCCTCCCAATCGGCATCATCATATATAATCTGGTATTTTTGATGCAAACCACTGGACAGTGAGATCATATGCATTCTTATATGGTGTAGAACCAACACTCAAGCATGCCCTGTACAAACCCTAGCTAGCAACATTTTGATGTTATAAACTAAAAATTAGGCCCATGTTTCCAAAAAAAGGCATGTAAACAACCCAATTGGAGAACGTTGGATTGAGTCCATAAAGTCCTAACCCAGTTCATCCACTAATATCATATGGGTATTTATATCTTATATTAGGTTTCTGGAAATAATGTCACACATTCAACAGATGTACGTCATATTGATTAAGCTCGTCATCGTTGATGAGGCAAGCTTATGTGAATTAATCACTTAATTACGACTCGACTTATAAGTCGTGCTATATATATGGCTGAATTTAGTGCAATTGAGTTTTTAAGTAAAAACTGATTTATATTTATAAATATAAGATGGGTGAGAGTAGTTTCTCATTTTTTTTTATTAAAAATAATTTTTATTTTTTTAAAAAGCTACTGATATGTTGTATTACCAAACACATAATTGACTCATATTTATAAACAGATAAGTTTATAAGCTATCCCAAACGCACCCTATAGTTGGACGATCAAGCACTCCATCGATCTAGAAAAAAATATATAACTAATCGCTTCAAAATTGAATATTTATTCAAAACCATTTATAGTATTTAGTGTCATACAAAATTGTATTTTCCATTTATTTATAGGAAGATAAAAATATCAAGACCTTGACCAAAAAAATAAAAAAAATATAAAGACCCGTCACGTCATAGTCATATTAATATAGCTGGGACTGCTGGAGGTTCTGAAGACGACGTCATTCTCATTTTTTCAGCGCTAAATTTGGACCCTCCCCTCTTTCTCTCTCTTTCAATCTTCAGCTGCAGAGGGCTAGTTCCGAGACCCTAGAAGGTTCCCGATCGCACGTGACTTTTACTTCTCCGGCGACCGGAATATTCGCGTTTTCTGGTAAGCATCGTGTGCCGAATGTTTCGCTATTCTGTTTCTCCTTTCTCAATCGCCGACTCGGCGGCTGCGAATCTCAGTCGCCAGTTTCCGAATCATCAATCTGAGAAATTCGATTCTGCTTTAGTTTTGCGCTGATTTTACCTTCGTTTTAATGTGGCTGTGTTGCTAGAGGTTTAGGAGTTTTTTGAGCTTCGGAGAATTGGAGAGGTTTGATCGGCGGGACATGAAAGCTTAGGGAAGACGATGATGAAGAAGGTGAGGAGAAATGTAGGCAAGTATGAGGTTGGGCGGACGATCGGCGAAGGCACCTTCGCCAAAGTCAAGTTCGCCAGGAACACCGACACCGGCGAGAGTGTTGCCATGAAGGTCTTGGCCAAAAGCACCATTCTGAAGCACAGAATGGTTGATCAGGTACTCACTTTCTTTAGCTCTAGTTTAATCCGTTATCGAATTCGGAATCGGTTTAACTTCAGATACGGTCATACAGTCCTTGTTTGTATAATATGTTTGTATAGGTGTGATGATGGATTTGGATGAATTTTTGTTGAATTTGTGGTGCAGATTAAGAGAGAGATATCGATAATGAAGATTGTGAGGCATCCTAATATAGTGAGGTTGCATGAGGTAGTCTGCTGATTTTTCATACTATTTTGAGGCTGCTGGTGTGTATGTTCTTGTTGGCATCACAGCTGATATGACTGTTGTCTGGTTTTGAAATGATAGGTTTTGGCTGGCCGGACGAAGATATATATAATTCTTGAGTTTGTAACTGGAGGAGAATTGTATGACAAGATTGTAAGTTTCTTGTTAGCTGATTGAAATAGTGGTTTGGGATGATCGTTATGGTGAATTCACTACTGACTGATACTTGTGGCGCTTAATTTTGACTTATAGGTTCATCAAGGGAAGCTTGCTGAAAATGAATCAAGGAAGTACTTTCAGCAGCTTATAGATGCAGTGTCTCATTGTCATAGTAAGGGTGTGTACCATAGGGACCTGAAGGTGCAAATAAACATTGAGTTTGACAGTAATTTTCAATTGGTTCTGTGATTTCACGGAAGTTGTTTCAGTACTGATTAGTTCTTTGTTTTCCTTGTGTTATGGATTTACAGCCTGAAAATCTTCTCCTTGATGCTTATGGAAATTTGAAAGTTTCTGATTTTGGACTAAGTGCATTGCCCCAAGAAGTAAGCCTTATCTCATTCTGTCTGCATTCGATATATGAGAAGTAACTTTGATGCACACACTCGTATTTACTATCCTTTCTTAATCTCTAATTGGTGTTCCTGTTTTGCCTATACCCTGAGCAGGGGGGAAGTCTTCTTCACACAACATGTGGAACACCAAACTATGTCGCCCCTGAGGTAGACCTCTTACACACTTTGATGTTGCATTTACCATAAAAATTGATGTCACTTAGATTATAGCCCAACACAATAATTATAGAAATCAAGTGGCGGTTAGAAATAGGTGAGAAGATTATCTGAATACCCTCCTAAGCAGTCGAAGGGTAGTAAGGGGAGAACATTCTTTGGGCATCTTACTCATTATGGATCTAGGTTGTTGTTTTCTTTATTGTTCTTTACCAAATTATGGTCACTGGGACATGTGTGTATTTATCCTTCCTAGTTTCTTAGCTGATATCTTTTACAGCTCATTTATAGCTTCACAGAGCAATGTCAAGTTAACATCCACATTATCATGATAGGTCCCGCAGCATCCATCTTTGACTTTCTAGAGTTTCTTTGTTGTGTCACAAGTTGTATATGTTCCCCTAACATTAAATCCCTTCGCCGTTAAAGACTAAGCTCATCAAGAGAAATGGGAGCATGAGAATGTGTGAGAAATGGAGGGGGACAAGAAAATAGAAAACAATTATTTATACTGATTATGTTACGTATCATTGGCAAACAGGTGCTGGGCAATCAAGGTTATGATGGTGCAGCTGCTGATGTTTGGTCGTGTGGGATCATCCTATATGTTGTAATGGCTGGATACCTCCCATTTGATGAGACAAACCTTGCTACCTTATATAAAAAGGTGTGCTGAATTTAGTGAATTTAGTAAGAATTACATGAACGCACAAAAGTTGGAATTGCAGAGTCCGTGCCTAGCCCAATCGTTCTCTTCAATATGACTTTATGCGTACATAAGTTTCTCGCAAGGGGACTTCCTTTTTTCGTCTTCTCTTTTTACCTATTTGATTTGCCTTGGATAGCTCTGGATCACTAATGCATATACATCTATTTGAGAATCTTCTCACCACCCCATCACTCCCACAACCAGTATAGACTATCATCATTAGAATTTTTAAGATAGTTACTACTTACTAATGCTTCCTCTGTCTCGTCTGTAGATTAATGCAGCAGAGTTCTCCTGCCCATTTTGGTTCTCTCCAGGGGCAAATTCATTGATTCATAAAATACTTGATCCCAATCCTAAAACTGTGAGTATATTTGAGCGTATGCAGTTTGAGTATTTCCTGTGCCTATTGATGTAAAGGTTTATATGAGAAAACCACATCTGCATTGCGGAGTCATTTTAAGGTTCCGCTTTGCTTTCTTAACTGGCTCTTGTGTTAATGCAGCGTATTCGGATTGAAGGAATTTGTAAGGATCCATGGTTTAGAAAAAATTATGCGCCTGTTGTATATAGGGAAGATGAGGAAGTCAGTTTAGATGATGTTCGTGCAGTCTTTGAGGACATTGAGGTTGGTGGCTGTTTCTTTTGCTCTACCCAATTGTTGTTGAAACTCTCGGATACAAGTTACAGAATCCTGTGTTTTATATCCATTTGAAAGACAGTGATAATCTATGACCAAACCACACCAGATCATGAGGATACATACCAGTAATCTGGCCAAAACAAAGGCACACAAAACTTTCGATAAAATAAAGGCACACACTAAACTAATAGCATTGGAGGGTCTTACTAACTTTTCCTTTTGGCATTGTTTATGCATATAAATTCCATTAGATGGTAATAAGTGAAGTTTGTGTCAACTGTTGGTATTTCACAGGACCAATATGCAGAAGAAAGGACAGATAACAAAGACGGCGGCCCATTATTAATGAACGCATTTGAGATGATCACCCTTTCCCAAGGGCTAAATTTATCTGCTCTATTCGACAGGAGACAGGTATAGTTGTATTCTTTGCGTCCTTCTGCATATATCTCCCAGAATGACCCTTGCCAAATATTGCTTCATAACTTACTAATTTGGTATAAAGTTTGAATTATCGCTTTTTGCCTCTTTGTACTTTAAACCTTTATACAAAAGTTTCACTACTCTGTTAGGACTTAGGAGTAAAAAGAAATGTTTCTTTGTTTTCCCTGCAATTTGATCGGATCCCTCTTATGTCTGGTTGTCACCGTTGCTCACATAGTCTAGTAAAAGCTCTATATAGGCTGATTCCCATAATATTGAAACAAATGTGATGACGACTAGTATAATGTTGCAAATTCTATCAGCACTGGAATTTTTTCTCTAAAGTCTCTTCCCCTGCAGGATTATATAAAGAGACAAACTCGTTTTGTTTCCCGTAAACCAGCTAAAGTTATCATTTCAAATGTAGAAACTGTTGCAGAATCAATGAGTCTCAAGGTCCACACGCGTAATTTCAAGGTATGTTCTGTCACATTGATCTTCAGTCTTGCACCTTGACTAATTTCCTGGACTACCGTCTTGAGAATTAAAAGCCAATATGAATTGCATATGAATGATGTGATGCTACCTGAAAGTGTTTTTGATCTATTTCAACTTTTGTTAGACTGATTCTAATGTAGTTTACAATTTTGCACCACAGACAAGACTTGAAGGGGTATCTGCAAATAAGGCTGGACAATTTGCAGTTGTCCTCGAGGTATTAACACGCATCTGCATGCCTGTTTCATGTTTTACATATCTTTCCAGAGGAAGCCTTGAATTCAGTACACCATTTGATTAACATGGTCATTTTCTTTTTCTATATAGATTTTCGAAGTTGCACCATCCCTTTTCATGGTAGATGTTCGAAAGGCAGCTGGTGATACTCTTGAATATCACAAGGTCAGATTCCTACTGGATTATTCAGATTTAGGCAGTGGAAGATTCTTACGTTGTTTCTCCCATACACACTAATTTGTGAAACATACCTCCTATACTTGTTCTTTCTTTGCAGTTTTACAAAGATTTCTGTGCCAAGTTAGATGAGATAATTTGGAAACCGAAAGATGGTATTGCCAGTTCCAATTTACTTAAAACAATGACTTGCTGATCCATAATTCCAGTTCCAATTTACTTAAAACAATGACTTGCTGATCCATAATTCCTTGGGTGTGACGCAAATCTGCACGCAGGCCACGGAAGGGAGGCAATTCAACTCGAGTCATATACTAGCTAGTGTCATAAATTTACACTATATTTGTAAAGTTTTGGTCTGCCAATAATGCTGTAGTAAGATTCCGTGAGGACTCAGTGACCCTTATATTTAGTATGCGGAAGTTCTCATCAGAATGTATTGTAGTAAGTCGTAACCACTGTTCATATAATCCTGCAATATGATTATAGCTTTCCACCACCCCAAGTGCTCTTCACAGCTATTTCAATGTTGATGAACATCACCAAGCAGTCGGATTTAAATCTCATCAAACTACAGTAGTGATTCACCTAATTAGGGCCATATCACTGTAGAACCAAATCTGTACCCAGAAACTGTGCAAGGGAGACGTTCGGTGAAAGAGCAAAATAGCCAATATATGGAGATGAACCTTTGTAAATACAAGAGCAAACAGAGAGAGTTCCTCCAGGGGAGGGCTCATTATTCTCACTTATGAAGACACATCCATGAAGCGACTTTTTGGATTCAAACTATGTAATGGGGGTGATCTATAATATCCTCAAAGCTGCTACCAATAGGTACATACAAATATAGCAACACACAATCATGGGTCTATAATTAAAGCCAAAACTATTCAAGGTTGGAACAACTTATTCCTGCATCTGCATTTCCAAGAGAGAAGATAATAGGTCTCATCTCCTTCATAGTGATGTGGTTTGGCCTTGAGATTGTTCATCTGGTGGTGTGGAGGAACCACAAGAGTGGCTATACAAGGCCTGCAACTCATGCACCTGTTTACACACCGCGGCGGGCTTGATCCCAATGCCATCTTCATTTGCTTCTTCAACTGCTCCTCATGATCATTATGCTGATCTGTTGGCAACAATGGGTCACCTATAGAAATAAAACCCCAGAAAAAGAAGGAAAAGGAGAGATTCAGAGATACCAAGGTAGATATCAGCTAGCATGTTTTCAACTAAAATGGGGTTGTTTCAGTTACCTGAATTGGAAGAAAGGAATGTGAGAGAGAAGATGAGCATCATCAGAAAAGCAGCCATATCATTACCAGTCTAGAAACCTTGAGATCAGCTATGGCTTTGGACCTTTGGTCTTGACGATGATTGATGAGCTTGGTTGTCTTGCTTTTGATGAGTAATGCAGTGAATCCAAGACTCACACTAGTCTAATAAGAGGGTCTCTGGACTTGAATGGCTTTCTGGGTTTTGAAGCTTTTTCTTTTGGAGCTAACTGTCAGTTGTATCTGACTTGTGGTTTCTGTGTATGAGTGACTTGAGTTTACAAGTTTTGCTTCATCCTTTTGCATCTTTTCTTTGCTGACCTGACTTTTATATTGCAAATACTGACATTATTGGATAGGGAGTGCTCTCTCTGTACTTTGTCACCATACAAGTGTGGCTTTTACCTGCTCAATTATTCCACTTTGCTTTTGATTTTCTATAAACCACATACGGTCTTCCACTCTTTTCTGCATGATTTGAAATGTCATCTTTGTATCTATACGTGGTTGGAGTATGCTATACAGAAGCTCAACTAAATATTAAGCATTAGTAATGAGCATGATTTACTGTGATTGATTAACTATAATGTACTGTGATCAATCTACATTAGTTGATGAGGGAGAATATTTTGTAGTATGGAACAGGACCCATGACTTTTCACAGCCCATGCTTCCGGGACCAACAAGAGGTAGCTTTTTCTATAGAGGAGAGTTGTAGTATTGTTATTTGTTTGTCCCTAAGAGTCGCCGAACACTTTGCTCATTCATCACACCATTCAGTAGGAAACATTAATTGAAACATAGTATTCGGTTTCAGTGACAAAATTCTACTTACCAAATCTCATAATATTATAGCATATAAACGCATAATCACTACAATATAACAAATTCAAACACTCCGGTACTACTAATTTGGGGGGTGTTTCTGCACAAACCCTGGGGCCTGGTAGATACAGATGAATCCAACTTAATCTCCTGCAAACCTGCTTACTAAGGGGAATACCGGGCGGGCCGGTCTTCTCCTCTCCGATGCCTAAGTCAGTATAGTTGGAATATATAACTTGAGCACGTATGTAAGCGGTGAGAGAGATAAGTTACCTATTAATGAGGGTGGCTGGCGCCCTTATATAGGTGATTGGGGGTGAGGGTTGGCCTCACCCTTCGATGTGGGACTGGTTCCCTTCTGGACGTACACTCTGGTGTCCTCTTTGGCAGGCAGGCGCCCCCGGTCTCAGGGTCCCTGGTAGCTGGATAGACTGCTGGACCCCGAGGCCGGGTGCTGGTGGTTCGGTTCTGGGCCTCGGGCCGGGCCCTGGTGCACCTGCTGCGGGTCTGTGGGCCTGCTGTAGCCCCTCTGCGGCTACTGTCAACAAGTCCCCCAAGTTCCCGGTCAAGTGCAATCTTGAATGGGGACTTAAAGTCTGTCTTGCTCTTGTCCCGCAGACCCGCAGGGTTACCAACCCAACGGTGCCCAGTCCCCCAAGTCCGGATTGAAGATTGGGCGTGACCGGGCGTTGGGCTGTGCTTGGTATGAGGCGGAGTTGACGGGACCTCGACCGGGCGTTCTGCCATATCGGTGCGAGGCGGAGTTCACGGGACCTCGACCGGGCTTTCTGCCATATCGAGACGAGTCCCGGATGAACTTGCAGTCTGGACCTCGACCGGGCGTCCTGCCATATCGGTGCGAGGCGGAGTTCACAGGACCTCGACCGGGCGTTCTGCCATATCGAGACGAGTCCCGGATGAACTTGCAGTCTGGACCTCGACCGGGCGTCCTGCCATATCGGTGCGAGGCAGAGTTCACGGGACCTCGACCGGGCGTTCTGCCATATCGAGACGAGTCCCGGATGAACTTGCAGTCTGGACCTCGACCGGGCGTCCTGCCATATCGGTGCGAGACGGAGTTCGTGGGACCTCAACCGGGCGTTCTGCCATATCGAGACGAGTCCCCCAGAGTGCGCTAGCCTGCGGGATGGCCTGTTGGTGCGTGGACTAAGCCAACAGGTACCCCGGAGAGTGTTACGGCCGTATTGGGGCATCAGTTAACGCTTGCTAGTTCTTCTCAGCTTTTGTTAGTTAAGCGTTGAGGTAATGTGCAGGTTTGTTAGCCTGCGGGGAGACTTGTTCTGTGTTAGAGAAACAATCTGCCCGATGGAGTGGCGTTGAGATAACGAGTCTCGCCATGTATCCCAAAATGTATCACAGTTCAGTGTGATGCAGAGTTTTTATCCTGCTGGACAAGAGTACATGGGTTAGATGTAAGCTCGCCCGGGTTTATAAAGCCCATGCGTTTAGAAGCCTCGAGTTGTTGCTGACTCGTTCCTGCCCATAGGCGAAGGAAAGTGACAACCGGTAGAATGCTTTGGAGTTGGTTGAATGTCACATGTTCGGTGGAATGCCATGGTTCCGGGCGGAGCTCGACCGGGCATTCTGCCATATCGAGACGAGTCCATATTGCTAGGCTGCGGGGAGATTACCCCGGTGTTGCGGGCTGTTTGAAGCGCCGGTGAACACTTGCTAGTTCTTCTCAGCTTGTGCTGAATAAGCGTTGAGGTAGGGGGGGTGGCGTTGAGGTGACAAGGCTCGCCGTGCAGCCCCACGTTGATCGCGGTTCAATGCGATGTAGGGTTTTTATCCTGCTGGACAAGAGTACATGGGTTAGATGTAAACTCACCCGGGTGTATAAAGCCCATGCCGGTCAAATGTTCTCATGACCGGGGTCGTGCCATGGAACCGGGCGGGACTCGACCGGGCGTCCTGCCATATCAAGACGAGTCCTCTAGTGAAATGCCATGGGGCCGGGTGGATTGCGTTCCCGAAAAAGTGCTCTCGAGCCGGTTGGATGTTACGTAACCGGTGGATGGATCTCGACCGGGAGTCCTGCCATATCGAGACGAGTCCCCCAGTGAAATGCCATGGGGCCGGGTGGATCGCGTTCCCGGAAAATGCTCTGGAGCCGGTTGGATGTTACGTAACCGGTGGGTGGATCTCGACCGGGCGTCCTGCCATATCGAGACGAGTCCCCCAAGAGAGATGCAGCTAGGTGGACCTCGACCGGGCGTTCTGCCATATCGAGACAAGTCCCCCAGTGAAATGGCGTGCAGCCGGTTGAATGATCATAACCGTGAACTGCCATGGTGCCGGGCGGATGGCTCATACCCGGAACGAGGCTCTCGAAGCGGTTGAAAAATCATAACCGGTGAGAGGTCTTCAAGATATGCAGCGAAGAAGCCATGCAGCCGGTTGAATGATCATAACCGCGAACTGCCATGGTGCCAGGCGGATGGCTCATACCCGGAACGATGCTCTCGAAGCGGTTTGAAAAAATCATAACCGGTGAGAGGTCTTCAAGACATGCAGCGAAGAAGCCATGCAGCCGGTTGAATGATCATAACCGTGAACTGCCATGGTGCCGGGCGGATGGCTCATACCCGGAACGATGCTCTCGAAGCGGTTGAAAAATCATAACCGGTGAGAGGTTTTCAAACCGGTTGGAAGATCATAACCGGTGACTTGTAATGAAGATGGCGTGCGACCGTGGAGCCTGGGGAAGTGTGGGAGGGCTTGACGCCTTGGTTCCCGCTCCTACCTTCCTGTCGCCAGCGTGTGGGACAAGTGGCTGACATGCATTTAAGGAGGAAGTCCATCAGTCCCGTCAGTTATGATGGTATGGGCAATTTACCAATGCTGGGACACGTGCCAGCAGGGAGTGGTCTTGAGATGGAGGGCCTGGATTCGCAGGCGTTTGAGTTGCTCTGATTGCGTGTTTTGGGGGGATTTCAGACGCCTAGGGCACCGGTCCCCTCTATAAATAGGCATCTTATGCTCTTCCTTCTACTTTTGCTTCTTGCTTTAGAGAAACTAAGAGAAAGAGAGAAATCCGGCGAAAGCTCTGAGCCCCTTGCCCCACGAGATCCGTTTGCTTGAGCGCTCCGTACTCTCTTCCTACCATTGCTCGCTGCTTTCGCAGGGTGGACTGTCCTCGGTTGAGCATATTAATCGGTAAGTTTGTTGATTTCTTTGCCCCGGTGTTGTTCTTGTTTTGCTTTTGCTGGTTTGCGGGGGGGGGGGGGGGGGGTAGGGATCTCTGTCGCTGACTGAGTTGTTCTGCGGCGAACTTGGGGAGAGGCCGTAGAAGGCTCTGTTGTAGCCTGTTGCTGACGAGCGCTAGAGTTTTGTTTTCTTCTCCTAGGTTAAGATGTCTGCTTCAAGTTCTGACGGGGTTTCTGAATCGGCTGCCAGGGGTCCCATTGTGGACGATGCGGAGAGGCTGGAGGACTGGCTCGGTTCGGAATCCCTGGAGACCGAAGTCGCTGACTGCTCCGGGAGCAGGGCTTCGTCTCCGTCTTTGTCTTCGTCTTCCGGGGCTGAATCCTCGGAGACTGAAATACCGCACAGGGTGCGCCTTGCAGGTGCTCCGGCCGTGAGCTATACTATTGGCAGAGGGAAGGATGCCGTGGTGTGCGATGAACCGGAGGGTAGCATGACCCCTGGGGAGATAGCTACGCTCCGGGAAACGTGGAGTATCCCAGATGAGGTTCTGCTGCGGCCCTTGAATCCTGGAGAGTCAGCCTGCAACCCGGAGGCAGGTTGGGTTGCCGTGCACCAGGACCAGTTTCGGCACGGGTTCTCACTCCCGCTGCCAAACTTCGTGCAGTACATGCTCAGTGCACTGCAAGTATCTCCCGCGCAGCTTCCAGGGCTCCAGTGGAGGCGACTGCTGAGCTTCGGCTGCCTGTACGAGTTTTCCGGGATGAGTATGCCAACAGTAAACGAATTTCGGGCACTGTACAGGTTGTCCTACTCGAGGAAGCAGGGGTCCCGGGGTTGCCTGTCCTTCAACGCCCGGAACTATCAACCGATCATCACCAATATGCCTTCCTGGGTAGATAACAGCTAGAGAAAGAAGGTGGTGATGGCGGGTGGTAAGTGGCAGAAGAGGAGTAAGATGTACCGGGTTCCTGGTGCCTTCCAACCCATTGACGACCAGTCGTTCGAGCTATCCGATCTGGAGCATGAGAGGATCTCGACCATACTCGGATGTTGGGATGACCTGGAACGGAGTTCTTATAACTTCATCCGCCGGGAAGTGTTGGAATACTGCCAACTCGGGCGGGATCCCGGTGCGTAGCAAGCCTTAGCGGTGATACTTGTGCTAGCTCTTGCAAAATACTAACTGTTCGCTTTTCTTGCAGGTGCATCTTCCCGGGCGGTCATCAAGCCTGAAACCACTCTCTCAATGGACGGAGAAGACCTCCTTAACAAGCTGAAGGAGAAAGGCGAGACCGTCTCGCGGGCCTCGATGGACGAGGAGTCCGGCCGGCTCACGACTCATCTGGAACCGAGGGCCATGGATGTTGATGACGGCGCCTACATCCTAAGTCGCGTGAAGAGCCATCCCGCTGCGCCCAAGGCGGTGCCTGGTAAGGGCAAGTCTACCGGGGGGCCAGTGAGGATTCCCGGTGGGGTGAGCAGGATCCCCAACCGCCCGGTGTCTGTGCCGCTGGTCAGCCGTGTCGCCCGAGTAGGCGCACGATCTTCTTCTCCGGAAGGCCGGGGAGAGAAACGGAGGGGCGTGGACATTCCCCCCTCCGCGCTGGTGACGCTCACCGGTGGGTCGTCACGGGAGAACCTGGCCAAACGGCTCAGGGTAACCAGCGGTGCACAACCTAACTCCGCTGGGGAGAAGACTGCCGCTGCCCGGCAGAGCAGCCCCGCACCTGCGGAGGCATCAAGGGGAAGCCCGGACAGTGCATTCGTCCGGCAGGTGGCGGCGGACCTGGCTGGCCTAGGCCTGGACAGGCCCGGGGTCACCGGAGTCTTGGCGGGTAGGAGCCGGCCAAAATGCAAGGAATCCGTCCTCCGGGTAAGCACTAATCGGTGCCACTACACCGCTTGTAGTTTGTTTTCTGTTGCTGCTTGACTAACTTTCTGTTGTTGTGCAGTTGCTGTACAGTCTGTACCAACCGGACGCGAGCGAGGAACTGCCGGAGCTGAAGAGGCAGATAGCTGCTTTATCGGAGGCCCGACAGCGCCTGGAGGTGGAGAAGTCCCGCTCGGATAGGGAGAAGGCCAGATCAGAGGAGAGGGCCAAGAAGCTGGAGGAGCAGAACCGGAGCCTGGAGAAGGAGAAGGAGCGGGCCGAAGCTGAGAGGGCCGAGCTGGGAGCCACCGCTGCCGCTGCTGCTGCCGGGGAAGAGGGCCGAGGACAATATGAGCGGTTCGTTCTCCGATACCATGAGAGCGACGAGTTCCTGGAGTTCCTGGAGAAGGCCAGGGAAGAGGGCATCTCGGATGCGTACACGGAATGGGCGGGGAATGGGTGGTTAGACACTTCTCTGATGCCGAACGCCGCTGCTGAAGGAGACAACCATGAGCAGTCGGACATCCATCAGTAGGCGGTGGAGGGGCAGCCTGAAGAAGTGACTCGCTCGGACTTGGATTCTTTTACCAACGGTACCAAGTCTCCCCGAGCCAGAGTCGGCGCCGGAACTGAGGTCGACGACGAGGGTACCGCAGGAGAGGCCGGCGGATTGCCTGCGGAGGGTGGAGTCGTGGCTCCTTAGGATTTTCCTTGCTCTTCTCCTTGTAATCTTTCCGGAACGGTTACTGCTTGTATACTTGCTTGATTATGAATATACTTGAACTGGCGGAGCCGGTGAAATTTTCTCAAAAGTAGTTTGCATATATTTGTGATATTTTTTACAACGGTAGAACCGGATGTATGCCAAACTAACCGGAGACTTGGGCGAGCCTACCAGGCCTGGTCTTGCTCCCGGTCGGGATCTGCTCTCCTTTCCCCTAAGTACCGCTGGAGCTGGCCGTTATTAATCAAACCCTGCACCGCTGTCTTGAGAGCACAGCACTGACTCGTTCGATGAGTAGCTTCATCATGATAGGAGCAGTACTTGCCCGTTTGTGCTGTGGTAAGTTTCCCCTTCGGGTACCTTCTTTTGAGCGGTGGGGGGATGACGCTCCCGTTCTCAAGTAAGATATCCTCGTAGGAAGTGGTGAGGGCGGTGAAGACTTCTTGACCGGCCGGTGGTGCTGGCATGATCGCCAGGGGACGTTCCTGGCGGTACGGCTCTGGCTTGTGCTCGCTCTGGGGCTTGTCAGGATAAGGCCTCTACTGCCTTTGTGGCCAGTTTCTATTGTTATGCCGGTTCGGTCGAGCGGCGCGGTTCTCGGTCCGCTGACTGGGCTTGTCCTCTTGACTGGGCGGGGGGTTCTCTTTCCGGGGATGGTCTTCCTGCTGCTCATCCCGCTTCCTCTTCAGCAGGTGGTGCCCATATGTCTCGTGATCGGCCTGAGCATGCCGGATGGCCATTGCCATCAACTCATCATACCCCTGCGGGAGTTCTACCCGGACAGCGTAGGAAAACTTCCCTGGCCGGAGCCCTTGCTTGAACGCCATCTCGGCGATGCCCTTGTCTAGATTCCGAACCCCGGCAGTGGCCGTCTGCCATCGGTTGACAAAGGTCCTCAGTTCCTCTCTGGGTGCCTGCATACAGTTGAAGAGGATCGTTGACGTCCGGGCTCCCTCGACCCGGAGGATGAAGCGGCCTACGTACCGGTCAGCTAACTGCTCGAATGCCTCGATCAAGTTCGCCGGAAGCTCGTAGAACCAGCTGAGCGCCTCTCCAGACAGAGTTTCCTGGAAGATGTTGCAGCATACTGCATCGGAGTAACCCTTGGCGCAGGTCTGGGACCGAAAACTGTCCAGATGCTGGTACGGGCAGCCGGACCCTGAATAGGTGAGCTTAAGGGACTTCTGGTTGCCAGACCTTCCCGGCTCTATGACCCGGTGCGAGAAAGGGCCCATACGATCATTAAACCGGGCGCCCTCCATCGGCCGCGCGGCTCTTCTCTCGTTGGCCTCCATTTGGGCTTCAAGTCTGACACAGTGTCGGCTAACATCTGCAATGCCCGTGCGGTCGGGGTCTCAACTTCATCCACAGACGAAGTGTGGAGCTGGCGGGAGGTTGGCGTGCTCTTCGGCGGACCTGCACCGCCCGGTGACTTCTCTCGCACGGGATCACCGGGCCGACCGCCCGATGACTGCCCTGCCTCGTACTGCTGAGGTTGGACTGGCGTGGTTGCCGCTTGCACCTTGATCATACCGTCATTACGCTGTTGTCCACTCTCTAGGGCGGCTACCAGGGCAGCATTCACAGATTCCATCTCTTCGTACCGGGCGTTGGACTTGGCTCTGTCCCTGTCGCCCTCCTCTCTTAGACGATTGACCTCTGCGGCCATTGCCCGTATCTTTCCCGCCATACCGCTCTGGTCGGGGCTGTAAGTAGGATCCCGGTCGCTGTCGCAGAGCGGGCTCTCAGATCGGTCGCTCGGATCATCCGAGAACGTTAAGGAGAAGCCCCGGTGCACTGGACTGTCTTCATCCTCTGCCGGGCCTTTCCCGCGCGAGCTGTCGTGGTGTCCCGGTCCCGGCATGCCGGACGGCCTACCACAGCCTCCTCCTTCCTGACCGTTGCCCTGGGCGCCATGCGGCTCCCGCGTGACGACCGGGGTGGAGGCGAGCGTTTGCACTAATGCAACACGTCTCTCCTCGGCGGTTCCTCTCTCTTGACTTACTTCCGAATTCTCTGCCATTGGTACTGCTTACACGGCTTCTTGCTTAAGTTCCCACAGACGGCTCCAATTGTTTCTGCACAAACCCTGGGGCCTGGTAGATACAGATGAATCCAACTTGATCTCCTGCAAACCTGCTTACTAAGGGGAATACCGGGCGGGCCGGTCTTCTCCTCTCCGATGCCTAAGTCAGTATAGTTGGAATAAATAACTTGAGCACGTATGTAAGCGGTGAGAGAGATAAGTTACCTATTAATGAGGGTGGCTGGGGCCCTTATATAGGTGGTTGGGGGTGAGGGTTGGCCTCACCCTTCGATGTGGGACTGGTTCCCTTCTGGACGTACACTCTGGTGTCCTCTTTGGCAGGCAGGCGCCCCCGGTCCCAAGGTCCCTGGTAGTTGGATAGACTGCTGGACTCCGAGGCCGGGTGCTGGTGGTTCGGTCCTGGGCCTCGGGCCGGGCCCTGGTGCACCTGCTACGGGTCTGTGGGCCTGCTGTAGCCCCTCTGCGGCTACTGTCAACAGGGGGAGATACCGCTACTTTTCTATGGACTATATACAGGCATGCATATTCCATAATGCACATTGATTTAGTTATTTCTAATATCTCACACACTCAAAAAATAGTACAGAAAACACCATGTTATGTTTCAATTGTCATTTAAATAGTGCAAGTGTACATGTATTGTATGCGACACATTCATACACATACTAAGATTAACTAAAATCATGTAAATTCTGTTTCCACAATCTATCACAATCTCTTGGTGAAAGTCCACAGAACCACAACAGACAGAATTAGTCAGATAAACTGGTACTATCACTTAAGTTTTTCTAATTACAGCTTAAATTCCTCTTATTCTGGGTAAGATCATAAGAAAAGCATGGCTGAAATTGGAGGAGGAAGAGAATCTGTGCCCCAGAGACAGTGATGTGTTTCAGAAAAACCACATGGAAATGAGACAACATTAGTGTGCTAGCAGTCCCTCTTGCAGTCTAGGACTCTAGGTTATTTGTCACAGTTCATAGGACACTGTTATAGATAGGACAAATAGTCATTTCATTCAACAGTAGCTCACTAGATTCTGAAGAGATTGCTCAGCCTTATGTTCATTCATTTCCATCAGCAATCAAATTCAAAGGCCTTACTGTCACTGCTTTCACTGGCACCAACAATTGCATCATCCTGACATTTCTCCCACCTCAATAAAACACCCATGTCCTCTCTGTGAACAACACATACCCTTTGATACAAGTTTCATCTCACCAATATTTCAGAATCACCCTTACTTGATACACCAACACCCTTGGCCCTGCTATCACATCTTCTACAACCTAAAGCTTTATATTTTAGGTTTGATAATTAATACAGCAGAGAATCTCTCTTTCACCATTATTTCACCGTCTCTTCCAAACCCTACTTGCTATCTTCAACACCAACACCCTTGGCCTTGCTATCCTATCTTCTCTACCCCATAAAATTTCTTTCAATATTTAGTTTAGAACTTCATATTGATTATTACAGTTTGTTTTCAAAGCTTTTCACCATGTAATTCCTCTTCCCCCATCGACGTCCCTAACAAAATCAACACCAGCAAAACAATCAAGGTCTATTGTTGCGGATCATCAGAATCTTTTCCGGCATGAGAAGTTTAACATTCAAGCATTCTTCTAGTAATACGTAAAACAGATGTAATCACCAATCTCCAATTATGTATTCATGTATGAGAGAAAAGCAAAGCACTTTAAGAAAATGACTGATTTCATTACTGATAATTGCAGAGTACATTTCTTAAAGAAAGGAGACCTGCATAACTAGGACTTTTGGTGGGAAAAAGAACAAGCCCTAAACAAGATTGTCATGGCAGACTGACCGTGATCACCTGCCACCACACCAAAGTCCAAAAGTAAGAGGAACCCAAACTTGCAAACAGCACAAAGCAACCACACTAAAGTGCTCCATGGAAGGAAAACAAAGTTCCATAAACATGTGCAAGAAGAACCTAAATGAAATGAAAGAACACTAATCTCAGGCAATTGAATTCCATAAGACTGAAACTAAAGAAAGCTTAATCAGACACCCCTCGAGGAATGCAGGACAGAGCTTAAAAACACCAGGTAGAGCAGACGATCCAGCAAGACAAAAGGAGGACCCGGTACGCAAGTGGAAACCTTAAATCAGAGCTTGGTGATTGTATTTCAGGGAACTATGAGCATGGAAGAGGTAGCCTCACATGTGATGAGAGGCCAAAAAAACAGGTTTTACCATAAAGCCTGAAAAAAGTGGATGATAATTGTTGCCATAGTCCCCTGAAAACAACCAAGCCACTGAACTACCAGCAGTGCCACGGCGTATGGGCCAAAAATGTTGTATGCTGAACGCTGCTACCTGTTGCGAACCAACTGTATGAGCTTTTAAGATCTACTTTTTGATGAGCCAAACCAGAGTTTTTGGAATTCTGAACGCCGACTGCTGCATATGGTGAATTGTACTGTTCCTGATTACGCAATGATATCGCATCTCCATAAGCTCTCTATAAGCAGCTCAACTGATCTGTTGCTAATTGCAGTACATAGTTGGAGATTCAATCCCAACAGGGTCTTGCCCAACCTTTTCAGGGAAGAGAGGCTCTTGTTTGATACTTCAGAACAACCAGATATGGAGAGCACTTGTAAGCTGACCTCCTCAGCACAAGAAAGGACGGCAAGGCCAGTATCTGTGATTCCACTCTTTGATACATCTAGCTCACGAAGAAACAAGCAGTTCGCTGCGATGGCTGCCAAGCTCACATCCGTGATCTTCCTGCACCCATCAAGATTCAGAACCTCCAGGGTTTCCCTGTGTAGCCTAGCCATGGCCACAACTACTTCATCTGTCAAATTCAAGCAGCCACTAAGATTCACTTTGACAAGTCCATCCTCCAAGTTCTCTAGAAGTGAGAGAATCCCAGCATCTGTCATTCCATAGAGACCACTCAGGTCTACGTTGCGAAGCTGAGGGCACAGCTTTCCCACCACAGCCAGGATAGCACTACCAAAACCAGGGCAGTTTCGAATGGACAATGATCGAAGAGATGTGCTAGTAGTGGACACAGGTACTGCTACAACTGTATCCTTGATTCCCATGCACTTTACAAGGGTAAGAGACTTCAGCTTTGATCCACAGTTCGACAAGGCAGCTATAATCCCTGATTGGGTAACCCTGTTACACTCCTCCAGTTGCAGGCTCTCAAGTGATCCTGCTGCTTTAGAAAAAGCAACCAATCCATTGTCGGATACAAAGCAGCACTTGCGAAGGCACATCTGCTTCAAATTTGTGCAGCCCTTCCCAAGGGCTTCAAGGCTGACATCAGTAGTTCCTCGGCAGGAAGTGATTGTCAATGAGATCAGACTCTGCAGAGCTTGAGCATTACCCATGACCCAAAAACCCCTCTCACTGACATTCTGGAGACCACTGAGAACTAAACTTGCAATAGCCTTGCCATAATGCCCAATTACTGCTAGCGAGAAATCTGTTATATTCAAAGCCTGAAGCTTTACCTTCTTCAGAACAGAAGATGCTGATGATATCAAGCTAGATACTCCATGATCCCCAACAAGAACACAGTCCCTGATAGATAGGTACTGCAGCTTGGAGCATGACTTTCCAATAGCTTGCAATCCCTCATTTCCGATCTTGGGACATGACTCAATACTCAAAGAAGTCAAATTTGGGCAGTTCTCTGCAACTGCAATCAAACCTTTGCTAGAAATTGAAGGACACTGGCAAAGATCAAGCTTCTCTAGCAAAGGGCACCCTTTAGCTATCTCAATCAAACCTTCATCATCAACAGAAGAGACATTCCACAAAGAAAGAGCCTTAAGAGAAGGGCATCCCCGAGCAACTGCTGACAGGCCAACGTTGGTCACGCCACGAAATGCATTGCTTCCTCGAATCGACAACTTCCCCAGTCCCCCATGGCTACTGGTTCCAACAGCAATAGCAGCAAGTCTGACATCTGTTGCTTTCTTCCCTTCCAAAGATCTTGTAAGGAAACCATCAGCTTCTTCCTGATTTTCATCGCCTGTGGTCATTTCAGTGTCATCTGATTTAGGGATCTCCTTCTCAGATGGGCGGATACTGCTCAAGAGCATAAGCCACTTCTTAGAGACAGAAGCGCATGTGATCCTCTCTTTGCCACCATGTAGGCGCCTGAAGATCTCAAAGAGGCACTCCTCAGGGAGAACTTCAATGGAAGCTATCTTCTCTTGCTCGAAATTGCTCCCCCTGAAGTCAAATTGGGAACTGATGCGAGCCCGCTTGCTAGAAGGGTAATACAAATCTGCATTGGAGCCAACTGACAACAAGCAACCCAAATCCATGGGACTTGATGAGTAGCATGAGCCCCCGGAGTAGAACTCATCGTCACCTGAAAACACCAAATTCAGAAATAAAAAAATCAGCGAAAATTATCCAGAGCTTTGCTCAAAACCAGTCAGGTCATAACATGCAATTTTGTGTTTTTAAATTTTTAATTCCCAATCAACATTAAAGCAGCTCACTATTCATCACGAATCAGATCTAAAGGTAATACTTTTATGATTCAATGTATCAATGTATCATCAACAGCCAATCCTATTCAATTTTTTTTCCTAAAGATCATTGCTTTAAGTTTCTTATCGATCTAATTTCCATCAATCTACACAAATGCATAGCCTTTTTTTTTATTACAAAACCAATTCAAACAGCTCCCAATTCAAAGGTATCATTGTAGCCTTTTTGGATTATGATCTTCAACAAACATATGTATTTGAACATCAAAAACAGACATTGAATCTAAGCATTCTCCAACCAACCGAGCACCAATCAATTAAAAGCTACAGACATATAACTCAAACACGAAAATGACAACAAAAGATCAAAAACATAAACATCAAACCCTCCAAACTAGATCAATGTCAACAAAACAAGAACTGCAACATATGAAAAAAGGAACCCAGAAACGTACCACTGTAATTAACAAGGGTAGGCATGACTGCAGCTTTGTAACGATCGAGGAGACTCCAAATCCAAACTGTTGTTGAACGCAAAAGAGAAGAGAGCTGAAGATTAAAAGCGTTGAGATTAGAGTGAAGAGGGTACAGATCATTTGAGAAACAACCCCAACGAGTAGGGGAAAAAGACGGAGGAGCAAGAAGAATGAGGAGAAGGTTGAACGGGATGGTGTGATATATATGTTGTCAGTGACAAAAGCTTATATATTGGGATGAGAGAAATACAAAGATGTCATTCATCTCCCTACATGCAAACCAAATGCAATGTATTCTTCCCCAAAACCGGTCTTCCCAACTATAACCACCTCCCCTTACCAGTTACCACCACAAGTACAACCAAACCGGAAACTAGGAAATTTCTTTTCATTTTTCATTATTCATTTTAGGTTTAAACATAAAATAGAGCCCATGATTTTAGTATTTGATATCGTAAAAATAAATAACTTTACATATACTATTATGCGAATCTGATAATTGGTTAAATGACATATAAAATAGGGCTTGAAATGTTTAGTAGGTAATATTTCGTACAATTATTTAGCATTAAACTCAGACATTCAAGCTGTCGATTCTATGTGTTGGTTTGTGTGATTTATATGAATAAGTCTGACGTGAGTCCTGACGTAATTCAAACAAAAAATATATGAAATTTTATGCATTTGAATAACTGTTGTGAACAATCAAAGTTAATATATAAATATGATCGGAATTTTTACCTAATCGAGAGTGTATGACATTCAAATTGTTTCCCTATTATGTGAAAAACATATCTGATGTCATTAACACCGCATTTGACAATATGACCGATGAAAAAGGCTAGATAAAAGATTTTGCATCTTGTGAAGAAATGTTAGGATATCAATGTGAATGTAATTTGTATCAAATCTAGTGTATTACATTCATCTTGTGTACAACCCCTTCGTTCATGCATTCTACTTCTTCTTTTTTCAAGATTCCGCGATAAATCCCCAAGAAAAGATGCACCCATTTAAGGGCCGGCTATATATACTTTGAAGTTTGTTTACGTCTGTTGTTGAACTTTGATAAAATCTAGTCCTAGCTTGCTGTTACACTATAGAAAGAGCTTCGAGTTTTTTTATTCGCAAGTGCAAAATAGTTACGAACAACATTCATGTGATATTTTACAGTTCTACCTCTGATGAGTTAATATCACATAATTATTTATTTATTAATTTTTTTTTATTTTACAGTCGTATGATATTTTCCCAATCGATTACCAATTATGAATGGTAAACTTTGATCTACCAAGTTTATGAAGGGTGTTTTAATTTGCTAATCTACATTCATTGAATCAAAACATAGTGGTCCAGCAACCTCTTTTTCCATAGAATTGAGAATCCAGCAAAACTTTCATAGATGGAATTACACCCTCACAAAATAGAAGAAGAATTAAGAAAAGTAAGAGTGGTTAGCTTGTCATTGTTTCTAATAACAAGTGTGCACTTTCATATTACCCAAATGGGAATGAGATAAATGATTAAAATAGGTGATCATCTGCTACTAGGGTTTGATTAAATGAATGAAACCTAGTGTTAGTTGAGGTGAAGCTGTGTGCCTTTCCTAGTTTGGATAGAAACAAATTGGGTTGGATTAGAGATTCCAGCTTTTGTAGCAGCTTTACTTTCCTTTCTTTATCCAACTTGGTTAGCAAAAATAACACACAATTAGTGACAGCAAATTAGGGATCACTTTCTCAATCATCGACATGGGAAATAATTATTTCCAATTTGGGGCAATCTCTAATTACTTTAGCTTTATTATTGTCCAGGATCAGATTTAAACAAATAATTATTGTTGTTTGAAGCTTTTGGGCAGGTTCAATTCATTCATGCACGAAGGAAACCGCGTTTATATAGAATATAAATCACAAGTGGTTGTTAAATATCTTCAGCTAAGACAGAATCAGTCCAATAATTAATTACGTAATTAGTCATCACAAAATGACTTAATCACAGGGAGCAAAATTGAGCTATGGGCAAAACCAAAACTACTGTGATCCATGAAGCTGGTTAATCTTACCATCAAGACATTAACTAACATCCCAAGTTTACAATGTCGAATACAAGAGTTACAGAGGCCACACTCGAAACTTTTTTTTTTTTTAAAAAAAAAAAAACTAAAAAGGATCTAAGGATTTCATATATATCTCCGTTGTGACTCGAACTCAGGACCTAATAGCGTACTTTCTAGGTAATGAGGCTCTTTTACCACTTGAGATATCCTATTTCGTCGACACCCTATTACAACAAACTCTGTCATCACGAAATTGGCAACAGAGAATCCGCCACGAAGTTGGCCTCGAAGTCAACTTAATGTTGGTGTGTAAATGTTGAAGAAGTCCATGAAGTTGCCAGTGACCTAGATCGGCCGTACAAATGAATACAAGTCAAAAAATGCAGTCTGTTCTTGAAATTTTAGGGTTCAATTCATTCACTTGGAACTAAGAAGTGGTCAAAATTTGTTTCCTATAACGGCCATAGCAGAGAGTCGGATTCACATAATGCATGTATACAAAGCATCTTATGATATACAAATGATATGTTTATAAAGAATTTTAAATACGGTTTATAGATGAAGCAAAAGGGACCCAAATGTCATGATTTGGGTTCTCTTCTCTTGGACAAAGCTAGCATATATATATAGTGGTGTGACTCATAATTACGATATGTGCATGAATTTGCATTTTTCAAAAAAAATATTAATCTGTTGATTATGTAGGTCCAATGCATATATATGACTCAAAATATATAGACTCGATTGGTGGTTTTGAAAACTAATGTGGGTTACAATCGGTGGATCGCTTTCATAAACCTCTCTACAGGGCTTCGGACGTGATACAAGAATTGGCTTTTCCTTGTGGGTTTCCATTTCTATGCTTCTTCTATAATTGAAAGTCATGATTATATGTTTCTTTTGGTTTAAGACTACGCCATGTAAGCTACGTACCGACCATTTCCTTGATTCTTTCTATTGTTCACCGACCTTTTCCTTGATTCTTCTGCATTCTTGTGGTTTACATATCCTGCAACTTGGTTACCGTCATATACTCGTATTCTTCATGTGTGTGTGTATTGGCTTACTTCATTATTCTACATTGACATAATTGCAAAAATAATTGATGAACGAACTTTGATTTTTATTCATATATCGGAAGTACCGTACGTGGATGGTGTCGACACTTCATTCATGTCAGCTAGCTACGGGTGGATGGAGTCGCAAACGTAATAATTCGACCTAAATCTTAGAAACAATGATAATATGGCCGGGAGTACAAGTGTAGTAGTATAAACCATTTATCGCTAGACGATCGATATACATTGTACGTACGTAGCTACGGGTATAAAATGATGATCGATAACACTTGGAAAGAAATAATAAGTATGGCCACCGGAATTCGAGAGGGTCATTTGTAGCCGTAGACAGCTGAAAGCCAGAACATAATTAATCAACTATGATCGAGTAAGACATTTATCTACGTCCATCCACTTGATCCTTTCTTTTTAATTTCTGGGAATCTCCAAACCTTAAACTTGTTGCATGTCCCCATTCTATACATTGAATCGATCTCAATATCAACAAAAGATGCAGGTAAGCAAAACGATTTGATGTTTAAATATAATAGACAAGAGGGAGAAACAAGGTCATTTTATATGTTTCTAGTTGGAGATATATCACTCATGATCCCCATCCCGGGCATAAAAGTGTACACCTAATCCCACTATATATCCAAATGAGACATGCGTGTGAGTAACTTGCTACGTAAAGATTGAACTTCATAAATCCATTATTGAATAGTGGTTCTACATTATGATCAAACTTAAAAGATTCTAATCGTTTAGCTAAACATGTAAGAATAGGTACATGTACGTTGAATTGATTGGAAGCGGACTACATATACACCCATCAATTTCGGCTTAAATGTAAACGTGATAATGTTGCGGACTAGACGACTAACGATATTCATATAAATTTAAATGTTGATATAATTTTCTTAATCTGCACATATAATTCACAAAGTGCACTAAATATTCATGTTGTATAATAAAGAATTAACAAAATTTGAATGATATAAAGTGAATTTTATGTATTTAAAAGTTGTATGTCGACTTAAATGTTATATAACAAAGAATAAAATACGTTTTTAATCGAGTACATGAATAAATTCTATCTCGAAAGCAAGTATGACATAGTGCATGAACTTGTTGTTTCTTTCTTTTAGATCCAAATTTGATTAATGTGCATTCGTTCATGGACATGAAATTATGAATCGGCTGCTGACCGGCGGCATGATCGAGATAATGGTCCTGTTGCTACCTATTTCTAAATTGTAATGGTAGCCAAATGCAAGTATGGGTTGTTGAAGACTGAAAGCGCCACCAGAAGTCCAGAACAGAAACATGCAAATTGCAAATTATTAGGCTAGCTAGAAACATTGGATCGTCCCCCCACTTGCTTCGGCTTCATGCGTCTTCGACAATTTTTCTGGTAAATCACACGGAAAAATAAGGGCATTGATGGAATTCCGTACAGGTAAAACAACTCCAGAAATTTCAACGACATTCTTATTCAAATCTCTGGATGTGCACCATCCACCAAATTTACAAAATAAACAATGCATGCACTTGTTTTTTTCACTCTATTCATTGTTTTGTTCTATCGCGTAAATATATGTAGGGTGAAAGAAAGTACGAATTCACGTACCCTCGTACGTAGTACGTACTACTACTGTTTGGTTTTTCTTGGAATGCATGTAGAAACCCTAATATACAAAACAGCTTTACGTAATCACCAAGTGGTTTACTGGATGTTTTCATTGTTTATATAAGAGCCAGAATTGAATGTGATCGATTCGATAATGATCAAGTTGAGCTATTCTAATGTGTGATTGGAATCAAAGCAATAAGGATTCAAGTCGCTGTAATTAAACCCTATGAGTTGGTAGCACTTCTCTCAAAGCCAAGAAACAAGTTTGCCAGCTACGAGTGATCGAACAGAACTGAATTAATCAAGCTGTTTTCCAAACAAACAATAAGCTAGAATTCCCAACTTGGATGCTAACTTTTTCCTCGAAGAGGCTAGCTAGGTTCAAGTGAATTTGTTAATCTAATTAGAGTGGTATGGTAAGTCATGATATATATTTGACATATTGCATCTGTTAAGAATTCCATTAATTAGTACTTATGTATTAGCTAGTCCAAATTAAATAGTCAAGATAATATTTGGGTAAATTTGTTGGACCTAGTTCCGAGATCTTAATCGGGTCTTTGCATGTAGGTCGTCTCTGATGATTTCGTGTTTAGTTTCCACCTTCTCTGTTTGTTTAGTCATAAAAGACTTTTCCTAATTAAATCTATGATCCATGATTCAAACTTCTGACCTGATAATACAATAGCATATACTATAGTTTATACATACTTACCAATTCATTTGCATTTGATAATTGATCGATCCAGTATTCAAGTTGTAGCTAGCTTTTTCGTAATGTCCCGAAACATTCATTGTATGGGGGAACAGATATATCAAATTGCGTAATTAATCATTGTTCGGGGGAAAGATGATTTCAAATTCAAAATAGTTAGTAGGAGTAGTTGAAGGAATGAAAGACATTTGCAAGTTGAACCTCCAAATTAGTTTGTAAAAATGAATATGTAATGAATCTAATGATGATATATATAAAAGACGAATGCTGGGTTTGATCATTATATGAAATTATAATGAAACATATATCTGTGTGTACGTATGCGTCTGCGTGGAGATCGAATTATCTTCAAAGTTTTCTGAGTGAAGACCTAGTGGAGGGAGCAGAGAAGATTATGTGATCATTATAAAAAAGTTGGCATGCAAGTTGCAACCAGGTGCATGTTAACTTGTTTTGCTGTCTCATTCTGGTTTCGATCAATCTGGAAAATATTGTAAATGGCATCATATATACTCACCAACTATAGCTAGCTTTCTGTTTTGTAATGTAGATGGGTAAGGGAGTGGTCATTGTTTTAGTTTGCAGCTTTGTCGGGTTCTCTTTGTTCAGTAGTTTATAGTTGAGCAGAGATCAAAGCATTATAATCCTACCATTGATGCATGTCTGATTTGTAAACAAACATAATTCTACCATTCTGATAACATTTCAACTTCAGAAAAGAATAAAGAAGGAAAGAAGAAAAGAAAAGGAAGAGATAGATAGTAATTAGATACAAGTATCTTACATGACCGTCTTCCACTTCTGGTATAATCAAGCATCTTTCTTTTTGGACAGAGGTGAATATATCAGATTGACAACTTCTCAAAAAAAAAAAAAAAAAAAAAAAATCAGTTTGACAAATGTTGATATGTTTCCATCTGTAATGAACTGATTCTTTGTATCTGATCGATGTCCATATTTTAATTTTGGAGAAATTCTTTGCATGTATGCGTACGTGTTCCTAAATATTCAAGAGGGTTATCCATCAGCTGACATAGCCAAGTG
Source organism: Potentilla sterilis (assembly GCA_963682095.1). Lineage (NCBI taxonomy): Eukaryota > Viridiplantae > Streptophyta > Magnoliopsida > Rosales > Rosaceae > Potentilla > Potentilla sterilis. The sequence continues at coordinate 1,952,464 of OY821761.1, forward strand.
CGTGTGCAAAGTAGATACAGAGAATGCTTTAGAATATTAGGATGCATATGAATGTTCAACCACAACAAATTTTATGTCTCATTGAATCAGTATAACTAGGACTCATTCCTTCAAATTGCTGTCTAATCTTCAGCCTAGATCGCCTGGGCGCCCGCCTGGCGTTTTTTGTTCACACCTAGGCGTCCGCCTAGCATTTGTTTTGCACTCCGAGCGCGCCCCCATATCATTTGTTTCTTTTTTTGAATCTATCAACGACGGTATCCTCAAAAGTTTTTTAGGCCCAGAGACTAATCCGCGCCGGGGGATTATGTCAAAACGCTTCATTCCCCCCCGGCCACCAAGAATAAATTTGGATTTAAACCCGAGTATGAGGGATTCTCACACAAAAACTCTTACCAACTCGACCACTTGTAGTGGTTCCATATCATTTGTTTCTAGCATCCACCTAGGCGCCCGCTTAGCATTTGTTTTGCACATCAAATTTTTTCATTTTTTATTTAAGCGGTCAGAGCATACATGTTCTGGGAAGCAGATATTTTTCTTGTGCAGCATATTAACTAAGAAAATTTTGTGGCAGTGATTGGGAAATCCTTCTCCAAGTTGCTTTCTTAATTGTTTCTGGCAGTAGTCCTGTTATATAGTCCTGCCATACATTTCTTCATTTCTGAAATTATGACATTGCGCACTGTCCGTACTTACTGTAAGTACTCTGTGAAAATTGGAATGGTAAACAGTTCCGCTATGTTGATAACTCGGCTGAGATTCCACCAGGTGATGATGCGCTTAAAATTCAATCTATGTTCCACAAGGAAACCCAAAACACAGTTACACCAGATAGTGATGCTCTAGAAACTTGGATACTCCCCCACTCAACAATAACAGATGACATTACAGTCCATCCTTCCGAGTTATACAACCACGTTATTACTAGTATTTTGCAATCCTCTTCAGGGTATATGCTCGTAGACATCATTTACACCCATTTTCCTCGTCGATATGGAATCTGTCTCCCCAGAATTGTGGAAAGAATACTTGATTTGTTCAGCACTCCATTCCCTTGGTTCTTAATGATTTCATTTCTGTGCGGAAGCGACTGACATAAGGCATCATCCTGATGATCAGGTGACTAGAGCTGACATCCATAATCGTTTTGAAGCTACGAAATGTGGCACTTGTGCTATATGTTCGGATGACTTTGAGGTTGGACGTAACACTAGTAGATTGCCTTGCTTACATGTTTTTCATGGTGCTTGCATTGTTAACTGGCTGGAGATCAATCTTCACTGCCCCCTTTGCCGATATCTATATCCCCCTACACTAGCACCATGGTTTGATGCATAATACATAGCTAGCAGCAAGGAATCCGGATGTTGCATTCAGGCATTTGATCACACTTGGGTTGTGTGGTTAAGAAATTTCTCTCTTTTGTAGCTAACGAAACTCTAGATTTTGGACACATTTGTAATGAAAATATCTCAGAAAAAATGAGAAACTCATACAAACCAAGAAAGGAAAAGGAGGCAGGGAGAGAGAGATACGATAGAAAGAGCACCATTGTCTATTGTAGAACCTCTTAACTTTGGTATTCACACAAGCAAAAGGCAACTGCTTCTGTATGATTCAGCTAAGCGTGGCACAGAGCATGTTCAACAGATCCATGGTGCATACAATGTCAAAAGAGGGGCAAAACAAGACGAAATATCAGTGTAATATTACAATTAAACTAACAAGCTATATCTTCGTAGCTTTACATCCTCATTTTGCCCCAGCTATACACGCCAACCTGTGAGATTTACAAAGACGAACCATCTTCCTGACATTAAAATGCAGATTCTGATGATCGCTTAATCGTACAGTCCCTCCTGCTCCCATACTTCCACTAGAAATTCTATCATTTCCTGCCAACATAAACAATATTAGCATTTTCAACAAGATAAACTGGGATAAATGCAATTCAAAACAAAGAAGTGCGTCCAATTTAGACAGAACAGAGAGCCACCAAAGCAACAAGAGGACTTACAGACAAAGGAACACGCTGGGGAAATGGCTGTCTCTGTTTGGATCCAACCAATCTCTCATAAGTTGAATTCCAACTGCAACAACATAGTTTATGGAATACAAATTAAAACAAGCCATGTTAATATCTTATCAGCAACAGATAGACGGACTTTTGGAATTTCACCCTTCATGAATTTGCAAAAGCTAATATAATTCATCAGAACTTGCAAGTTGCTGCATTAAAACTATTGAGGCATTAAATCAATAGGGACGACTGAAATCTCCAGAAAACATAAACGGCTACTCTAAAAATGATTTCAGCTGTCATAGGTTAGAACTTTGGGTTAATAGATAGGAACAGGAGTTGTGTGGAAAATTAAGGTACAAACTCCAGTTTGGAACCTACCTTAATCTGCTCTCCCGACTTCTTAGAGATTCATTCTTAGGCTTGCCACTTCCAGTCCATTCAAGCCTAGTTTGGTTCCAGAGAACAAGACCTGCAGTTAGAGAAGTGTAAATGTTATATACTAACAATCTATGCACTCACAAATATGGAAGTGCACATGAGCAACTAGCCAACTATAACACTTGTAGAGTGCCAGCACAATAATGTAGCAACAGAACGAGCAGATCATACATTAGAATGAAGACAATCAAAAGGAAATATAAACCTACTTAGAAGAAAAAATTTACCCCCACACTTCACTCTACTTGTCTTGTTAATATTCATGTGAAAATCAATGTTTGTGTTTACCATTTCACAATCAAATCATCCAAGGGTGAACCTGTTATTAGGTCAGGACACCTTGCATTTATAGAACCCATTTTACCATGTCTATGGGACAGGTTAATACATACTCCCCATCTTCCCCCTACAATGACTTTTTTTTTGCACTGATTCTCAGATTCTCCCAACCGAGATCACTCCTCTCTGAATCCAGCCTCTAGGCCTAGTTACCATTTTTTGGTAGGGTCAAACATTTTAGATACAACAGAAGTGGGAAGTCACTCGGAATATCCACAAAACCGTAAGAAACTGCCATCAATGCTATGTCTTTGGCAACTAACTTTTCTTGCACATAAATATCATGTACATGAAAACTGTGTTTGGAAACCTTGCAACATTATGTTTGTAATGTTTGCAGCATACTGGTGGAAGTTATTGGACTTTGGAATGTTAAGCTCTTATAGTGTAGTAACAACTAACAAAGACATGGGCCAACAGGGCAATGATTTGAAACCAAGGTTGGGACTTTGGGTTTAGATTACTTCATCACAACACAAACACATATGAAGTTAACCAAGCGACACGGAGCAAACTCAAAGTCAGAATCGCCATACCAAAATAACATGCAACGGAAACTTGCCTTGATTTACAAAGTCAGGTTGGCTGCTCGTGCTACCAGCACTGCTGCCCTGGAGGAGGGTCTGGTGTAAAGTGCTGATGGATGAAATGCTTCTCTGTGATTGCAATGCGCTGTTGTCCAAGTCATACGTGCTGCTGCTCCAAAAATCATCCTCTATGCTAGGTTTCTTCACCGCCCGCCCTTGGATTTTCAATCCCTTTGAAGGCTCATCGACAGCAATAATCGGTGTCGGTTTAGTGCAGCATCCAAAACAACCACTGCTCTGTTAAATACCGGGTTAAACCATATGTAACCCCAATTCCCACCAACAAAACACCAAACTATCTCATCCCACAGTAACCATTCTCAATATGTAAAACAACTAAATGAATTAAACTTGCTTCCCTTCTCTCTCAAACCATTTCCCCAAAAACAAAAAAACAAAAACCAAAAATGGCTCAATGGATTCAATTAGTCCCGACCTCTAATGCTTCTTCCAAACACATAACTACTTAGTGGCGTGTTCACTAAAGTCGAGCTTTGCCATTTTTACCCAAACAAAGATTAAAGACTTAAACTTTCTGTAAACCCAGTAACAAATTTCCCGTTTTAATCTGAAATGCTCTCCCAAATATAGAAAGTCCATCTTCCACTACCTGAAAAACTTACTATAAATAACATAACGCAAATTTGAAATCGGAAAACGGCGACTTACCCCATACAAGCAAGAAAGTGATGGATCCAAGCCGATATAGAACCGTTGAGCGTCACCATCAAGTCGCCGGAATCATCCAAAACCTCAAACCCAGTCTTCTCCAAGAATGAAATTGAAAGACTCGATTTCTAGGGTTTCCAATTTGCAGGGAATAGGAATTTGATTCGGCGAATTTGAGATTCTTGGGGAATCGCTTTTTCGCGACTGGGTGCTTTTGGATTATTAAATAAGCAGAAGCTGCTTACCCACTTGCTTGATCAGTGTGCTGCGTTTTGGGGGTAAGTAAACTAGCTGAACTACTGTGAGTGAAAAGCTGGGTTCTTTATCGATCTCCAAAACGACGGCGTTGAATAAGTAATAAAGCGCGGTTAAAACTTCAAAACGGTGCGTTTTGAGGAGATGGTGAGAGGGCAATTTCTAAGAAGGCCCATGGTGGCATTTCATTAATTGTTGATATGATGAGTCTGACTGAAACACTTGTACATGATTGAGAATCCCCTGATCAGGTTTTTGGGAGATATGTACATGATATGAACAATATGGAAAGGAAACTTCGGTAATCTCTACTCATATCCACACGGTTAGGGAGACTGAATTATTTCATAGTCGCGAGATTGAATGATGTAATGTAAGAGAAATGAAAATAATTTGATTACATATGCCGAGCAAAGCCAAAAAAGAGTCTACAGACTGGGATCAAAGTTGTGCTTCTTCTTGGTTTAAGGTTCCGAAGCTAATAGACCTTTTTGAACAGCAGGGATGCCAACCCTACTCTCCATCCCAGGGTTGGGGAGGGCATTGATGGCTCGATCTTTCTGGGAATCAGAGACGCCAACCCTACTTGAGAGCTCTGACTAATGTTGATCTCCTGCTTGGTGAAAATCGGTGTGGAACTGAAAAGGATTCCAATATTCAACTGTCAGTTGGATTTATCAGCACATTTCTTATGCAACTTGATGTATTTAGAAATAAATATTCTCATGTGAGATCACTGAAATGTCTATAAATCAATCAGTAGTTTCATCAAACCAAACTATCATATCAGTACACAATCACTTAAAGAGGAAATTGTGCGTGCAAATGCCGACTCATATTAATAAACTTAGATATAAGAGGATGGAATTAGAATTGTGGTTGTATAAAACACACATACAGGGCAACAAGGAGAAAATATAAGTGCTCTACAGTAATTCCTACTAATAAACTAATAATGTATTAAAGTCCTCAAATGTATGTCTGAAATCATAGAGCTTATAACCTGATATCACAAAGTTGTTCAAAGAGAAAAGTTTAATATAAAACCATGAGTATGAAAAACTACACATCAGCAGTCTCGAGAGTTAAAATAGTGTAGGAGACAGAAACAACCAGATCATAAGTGAAAATAAGGGAAGGCAGTTATCAAATTTCACGGCTATAAAACTCTCTCTTCAAGCCAAATTACTGACTTAAATCCATCGTAAAGTCTATATGCCGCGTCCTAGACGTAAACCCTACACAGCGCCGTGCAAAGGCTTGTCACAATGAAGGGCTATTCAACAATGGTCTATTCTTAGGCTGCTAAACTCGCATACTTAAGTCAACATAATTCAGACAACAATCTCAACAAACTATATATGACAACTACATAAGAGGCCAGGATCTTCCAGCTTTATGTACTTGGAAGTAGGGAGTCTGGCAATGAGGAACCAGAGTCGTCTAACATTTCTTAAAACAATATGCCGAGCATAACATGGATGTCTTGACTGGACTTTTATTTTTAGAAGATGAACTCAGAGAAGTAACTAGTAAACATGGCAAGTATAAAAACCAAAATGAGACTGAAAGGATGAAAAGGCACATACATGGGAGCATCAGTGCCTTGATAAGCAAATGAAGAGAAGCCCTGTCTCTGTTTATGCTTAGGATTGGCTGTGCAAAACACATAAACACGCCCACGACGTTTAACCGTCTTACAAAACTCACACATCTTCTTCACTGATGATCGCACCTTCATGGCTACTGAAGAGGAAAGTGAAGAAGCAGTCAAACTCAGCTTAATATATGGGAATACAAACATTGGTTTTCAGTTCAACAATCAGCTAGTTAAGCAATCATTTACTACTTTAGTTTCCTTCATTGCATCAATATCAACAAACCAATTTCAAGTGTGCATAACATCATATCACGAACTAAAAAAAGTTGTCAAAATCCATGTTCTAATTGCTAAGAGCACAAAATCAAAACTCACAAACAATAGAGAACTCATAATCTTAATCAAACCCAAACAAAAAATACCAACAATTCGATAAAAATCCAAGCTTTATTCATCCAAAACAGGTAAAAAGCAGCTGGGCAATCACCACCGTCTCAAGATTCAACCTTTATTATGAATTTCAATTGGGTAACTTCATATACATACGATGTCGAACTTTACAATCTTATCAATTAGCTTATACTAAGAAACCCTAGTTATGGTGACTGAGCCCCATCAATTGCTAACAGAAACAGTAGAGAACATCAGAGTTTCTATACTTCTATGAAAGAGAAGTACCTGATTGCAAACGGCGGCGTTTCGCTCAGTAAGAAATGACCCGTCTCTCTCTGTTCTTCTTCTTCTTCTTCTTCTTCTTCTTCACTGCGGCAGTGTAAATGTGATGGTCTGGATTTGCAGATCTAGCTTGGGCTTAATCAAAGAGGGAACTATCACCAGACCCAAAAATAAGAGGCCCAAATATCTAAACCCCATTCCGGTCCTGGTGTAAGCGCAAGCTGTAAGAAAATAGTTTTGTGGAGAGTTTAGGCTTAGTTTGCTATTGAGATGAAAATACTCAAATATTAAAAAATTGAGTTACAAATAAACAACATGAGACCTGCTTTTTAAACTCGTGGTTTTTTCAATTAAATTTTTTAAATAAACACCTCATAAAAAACTTACCAAACACATAATCAACTCATACTGATGATTATAAGTACTTATTTCCCTAAAAACTCAATACCAAACTAAATCTTAATCTCCTCCACTAATAAGAGGCTAAATCTCAATGCTTTAGATCTGAATGGGACGAGGATACACATATTCTTCTTAGTTTGGTGAAATGTCACATACTATATAATGAATATTTTAGGTCACCCTAAAGTGACAAGGATTGATTATAACTAGGATGTCTCCAATGAAGGATAAAATTTGGTCTGCTAAAATATAAACAGATGCGTTTGATACCCGGAATCTAAGGATGGTGATTTGGTGATTATCATTGCTGTAAGAAGTTATGTTAAGGGATCTCAAACATAAATTTAACCTTAAACCTGAACGTCATAGCCACTAATGTAAGTACAATTTAGTTGATTAGCCTAACCAAGCTTGTACATGCATGCTGCTACTACATCATGATCCTTATCTTCAACAAAACTTTACTTTATTGGTGGGTAGAAGTGAATTTGATGTTATGTTTAGGCAAGAGGAAGAAGCTAGCCCTTTTTTATTTGGACCTTAATTAACTAGACCTAATAATGTGCTCCAATGATACCTATAAGGGTCCAGTTCAGTTGGTAAGCAGACTGAGTTACTTAAGCAAGGTCGAAGGTTCGATCCTTGTGTATGTAAAAGACCTTGCGGGGAGGTCCAACCCTCTACGGAGTGCTCAATTGGCCGAAAGGGGGTGTCGCTGCGTCTTTGGCGCGGCATTACTGAGACTTCGGCACAAAAGGATCAGGTTAAACACTTGAGAGCCTGCTTGTGGTCTCTTTCCAGTACCCTTCTTTTAAAAAAAAATAATAATAATAATGTGATCCAATGATGGAGTCATTTATAATAATTAAATCAGACATGTTTGCATTTGATTGGTTGGGTCTGAATTGGTATGAATGAAAGTGCACCGTTACTCTACTTTCAAGTTCGTCATCGATCTATTTTTAAAGTGCATTATGGAAGGCAAGGATGAGGTAAGATGAGGACACATTTGTGGTATGCATGGCTTTCTTAATCATATTTCTATTTTAGTCAATGACTTTTTAAAATTATATATTTTTATTTGAAAGAGTAAACCCACTAGTACGTACGAATATAAATACGTAGGATGCCAAATCCCGACTCAGTCATAGCTCGATCGAAAACATGCAATGATTTTAGAACTAATTAAAATAGTTGATCATTTATTAGGTTGTTCCAATCCGTTTTTATATACAAATTAACATAAGCGTTATGAAAATATATATATATATATATATATATATATATATATATATTCTCCAAACTCTGATCGAGTACTAGATATAATTACTTGATCATCATCTAATTCCATGAATTTGTAAATATATTTGAAATTGCAATGAAGGGTGAAGGGTTATAGTTTATTTTGACCACTAATCTGCACACACAAAAAGAAGCTAGCTAGGGTTAAAGGAAGAAAGCATCTTCTCTTTTGTTGACTAAGATTAATGGAGGAAATGCTTCTCTTTTGTGAGAAATGTTATATATATATATATAGTTGATGAGATCATGAAAGTGAATCCAAAGAACGAATTGAAGCATCTGGTTAGCTAGTGGCTATATAGGATTTGCAGATGTCATGCTTCTTTTAACTGAGTTGCTGATCGGTGAATGTATAATTGGTCATCCTCCACTGTTAATGCATATAATATCACTGTGAGTCTGTGTGCCTTTCCATATAACTGGTGCTGCTCGATCTCTGGTTTCTGCTCACGAAACCCTAATTCGGCAGTATGCTGCAGTACAGTAGCTAGTAGTATTAGTACTTGTCGTAGTTAGTGGAGATTAGTAGTAGTGGAACAAGATATTGCTGACTTGCTGGTTCACCTGGCTAGCTTCCACATTTCTTCCTATTGATTTGTTCGAAACCATTACTGTACGTGTTTCTCAGATTCGCAAAACCTAACTTTGCATTTTCTCTACTCAGTGGAAGTCGTCTTTGACCCGTTTCGAGTGGTATCTGTTAATTTGGTTTTCCGCTTCTACTTAAACAATTCCGGTTCTGCTGCTTCTGCAGTGCCGAAGCTCTGATCAAAGAACACGTACCGATCTATCTCATTCAAACAAACTTCAATTTGCATGTAATTATTTCTGAAGTTCAGTTCTAGAAGGAGCAGGACGTACAGATCGAAAACAAGGTCGAATTCCTAAACTTTAAAGTCCGAACCCAGTCTAACACGTTTTGGAGGGGACCTGAAAGTAAATAATCTCACATGACTTGTTCCACTCGAATTGAAATACATATGATCCGCAGTTCCATACATGCATGAGAAGTACGAAAAAGTAGGATTCTTGCGTGCTCATTCATTATGACCTACCTAGCTACGTACTACAACTACATATAATCCATACATTTGTGATTTGTACGCATATATATTTTAACAAACTACAAAAAAATTATTTAACAAATAAATCACATACATATTTAATTGAACAAATTATGACAAAAATTTACAAATCAGTACCATGTGCATGACAAGCTGCCACATGCTATCAACTAATTTACTCTTTTGTCTTTAATATGTATAAGCATGCATTTAATCCTAGTTGCTGTTACTGTCTATTACAAATATAGTTGCTACTGTCTATTACAAATGTAGCTGCTACTGTCATTTGCAAAGTTAGCTGCTATTGTGTATAGCAAATCTAATTGCTACTGTTGATCGTGAATGTAACTGGTACTGTCTATTGCAAAGCTAGCTGCTACTGTCTATTGTAAATCTAACTGCTACTGTCTATTGCAAAGCTAGCTGCTACTGTCTATTGTAAATCTAACTGCTACTGTCTATTGCAAAGCTAGCTGTTACTGTCTATTGCAAAACTAGTTGTTACTGTCTATTGCAAAGTTAGGCTGCTACTGTGAATAGAGAAGCTAACTGCTACTGTGGATAGAGAAACTAGTTGCTACTGTCGATAGATTGATTAGATGCTACTGTCGATCGTGAACTTAGATGTCGTTGCCGACCTTAAAAATTGCTGCTACTGTCAACCCTAAGGCAAGCTGCTACTGTCAACCTTATTAACCTGCTAATGTGCCTCGTGGTGGTTGAAATTCGAAATTTCAAAGTTTCTCAAAATATATGCAACATTGTAATTAAATGAAAACCCATGAGATGAAGAGCAATTTTGTAGTCTGAATCTTCTCCAAATTGTCAGACGGTTTGGTCGGAAAATTTAAAATTGTCAAAAATAACTTAAAAAGGAGGAGAGAGAAACTTGTTAGTTAGTAGAGTGGCAGTATTGTAATTTTAGCGAAATCAATGACATTTTAGGCATTCCAGCCTCAATTATTCTATCCATTTTGGGTCTATTCGATTTTTCTATATACTTATGTCATTTTTTGTTTAAAAATTATTAAAAGTGAGTTATTTGTGTTTATAAATTTAGTCGAGTGCTACTGTGTAATTTAATATATATATTTATCACATTGAGCTCATTTTAGCCGGTACGTTCGTTCCATTTTGATTCTGCTGTCAATATTGATCAGCTAGCTGGGTTGGTCACAAAATGTCCCGTTCTCTTGCTAAGCTTGATGTACTTGTTTTTCAAGTTTTGCGAGACCCTTTCTCTCAAAATGGATTTGAGACCATATACATATAGCTAACCATTTTCATTTCTTCATTTCTTGCTGTAGACTTGAATCTATGATCCATGCAATGTCAAGTAGTACTCAAGTATACATATATGGACTTGATCCAGTTTTAGATTTCTAATCATGCGATAGCATACCTTGATTTTTTTTGTTTTTTTTTGTTCAAGTATATATTGATGTCTAAGTTATTTGATCGATTTGAGGATGTCTAACCAAGTTGTTCCAACCTCATCTTTATTATGTTTCTTAGTGAGATCTTATGCAACTAAGAGATGTACAATTGGCTCGTGCCTTACGCCAATAGCCAAAATTTTCCCGTGGCTTGTGACATCACTTCTTGTCGAATAAACATATATATGATCAAGTGGTCGATCATGACCTAGCAAGGTAGGGGCAAAAACAAGTATATGTGATCATAAAATATAATTGGTGGCAATGATTCTAGCAATCCCGAACAAATAATTTGGAATCAATATTACAACATATATCATTTATCCAACCGTTTGTACACACCGCGACATAGGAAAATAGCTAAACTATAATTTGTCTTGGCAGAGAAATAATAAGAAAAACAAAGGACATATGGGACGCACCATGATCACAAGCAACATGTATATTCTGAAAATCTGGATGCCCTCGAGCTTTCTAAAGAGAATGCAGAAACATCTAGACAGATAGGTCGACCATATATGTAAGTGTGTTCCTTCCCAAATCAAAATCCAAAGTTGGTAACCAACAAAGTTTTCAGTTGCCCATGATAATGTTGCTAAGCTCCTATACTGGTTTTCCTTGGTTTACTTGTCTCCACCCCGTTTTGCCATCTCTCATTTACAAAATTAATAGGTTTTGTACAAAAACAAAAGAAAAAAAAAATTGTTGCAAGTTGCAACAAATGATACAAAATCCAAGCCAATTATCACAAATATAAAAGATTGCATTGAACCAATATGAAGAGGAAAGAATGATAATTGGCTACAAAAATGGTCAAATGATTTGTGCTTGATCATATGATTTAGTCAATAGTCTTTTATATATAATTTGTTGATCGATGAGTGATCGTCAAGAATCAACTAGTATTAGTTAAGATATGAGTGAGGCCAATAATTCTATGTTTAATTTGGTTATTTATTGATGACTGACTTGCTTCCCATCCAAGGTAGTACGCTTAATTTATAGAGGAAGCATCCTAGCACATGGCATTGTTCACACTATGCATGGATGCTTCCATACACAGGCATGTGATGCAAATTTTATCTCCAAATTAAAACAACACCACAGGAGGAGGAGTTCCATGGAGCACAACGTACCCACATTACATTATTGAACCAACGTACAGTCAAATTCCAGCAGTTGTGATTTGTCAAGGGCTCCTCAAGAAAACCAACATGGATTAGTTCTCATCTATCTCTTTTCTCATACTTAAAAGTCAATTCCACAAGCTTTATTTCCCTTTTGTAAAAGCTCGAATCGAGTTATTATTTTGTTGTCTCGAATATGAATGATCCAATCCGATACAATAGTAATAATTAGGCAAGTACGAAAATAATGAGAACAAACAAGCATATGAACATCAGTTGTTAGTCAAATCGAAGCACTCAATTTTCTAAATAGGTGATCGATCACTTGATAAACTAAAAGTAATTCACCATTTACTCTTCTTACATTGATTTCATATATATATATTCATTCCAACAAGATTTGGAGATGAAATAAATATGAACAAAAAAATTTCTATTGAAAGAGGAACCATATTCTGCACCGTACCTAATCATCATATGTTATAACAAACATAAAAAGGGCGAGAACTACCAAAACCTATGGGCCCATCACTCCCTACAATTCCGAATATTCCTTGTAACCTCAGAAAAGAAAATTAATTTACAGACTTTAACAAAAGACTAATCTTTAATTATGCACAACTAATCAAACCCCAAAATATACAGGGATGGGAGAATTAATGGTGATCGATCAGTGGGAGTAGGCCAATCGATGATGAACTACACGATCCCTGAGCATTCCGTTATAGAGAGCCACTCGGTTTGCCGGCATTCCTTTATATTTCTGAGCACCTCCACTTGTCTTTTTGAAGTTTAGTGATGCTGATGATGAGGTAGAAGAAGAAGCAGCCATGATCTGCCTTCTGAACTCTTCTCCGTCCCCAATTGGATCCACCACGTCCTCTGCAAAGTGAACTTTCTTCTTCTTGTTCTTCCGCTTCTTCTCTGCAAAACCCAACACGAAAAAAGAATCATGATGAGCCATGTATACGTGTTAAACTAATGCTAATTATGAAACAGAGTAGGTAAGAGTGTTGTGCATACCAGAAGAGATACAAGATCGTAGAATTTGGGGAGAGGACTGAGAAATTTGGTGGTGATCAGTCGGTTTCTGAAGGCGAAAAGCGAGGAGGAGGACAGTGCCGGAGACGGCCATGGCCGTCGCCAAGACCACGCCTTGTGAGCCTAACATGGAAGACATGGTCTTCTATTTCAAAATTCAAAGCTTGAAACTCAAGAATTAGAATTTTGAAGAAGAAGGTGAGGAAACCTGGTTGAAAAGAAGTGAGTAAAGAAAAAGAAAGGAAGTCTTTACATGAATGAGGAGGACTAGGAATGAAAGTGGATAAATAGTTATGGTGGTGGCAGTAGTGGGAAACTTCAACTACTACATGTGAATCAAGAAATATGATATTGAATAGTATGAGCCAAATGGGGTTTATTTTAGGCATAATAGTCAAAATGCACCCTAAATTTGGCTCAAATTATCAATTTGCACCACAAATTTGTAATTGTGAAATTTTACCTCTTCAACTTGTCGAAAACTGTCGATTTGCACCCCCTCCGTCAAATCTAACGGTTTCTATCGAATTAAGAGTCATATGCCTAGCACATGAGGGGTATTTTCGTTATTTTATATTTATTTCGTTTTTTTTAAATAAATTACACAAGAAATTTATTTTTTGTACAATTATGTCTACTTATCATAATATTTTTTTTTAATTTTTTTTCTTTCAAAATAACGCATACCATACGTTATATAATTTGTCAATAAAAAAAATTATGTGGATAACTAAAATTGAATTTTTGAACCACTATTTTAATTAATAAGAAACATGATATAATTTGTCTAAGAATAAATAACTCAAATATCTCAACAAAAGTAGTATTTAGGTCACAAATACAATGATATAATTGTAGAAAATATTGTACAATAATAAATTTCTCAGGTATTTTTATTAATAAAATGAAATAAATATAAAAAAATGAAAATACTCCTCATGTGCAAGGCATATGACTCTTAATTGGATGGAAACCGTTAGATTTGACGGATAAGGTGCAAATCGGCAGTTTTTGACAAGTTGAGGAGGCAAAATTTCGCAGTTACAAGTTCGGAGTGCAAATTGACAATTTGAGTCAAATTTAGGGTGCATTTTGGCTATTATGCCTTTATTTTATTACCAGAATTTTGATCAACCATTGGTCATGGGACTCATGGCCTTTTTTTTTTTTTTTTTTTTTTTTTCACTTTGTGAGTTGTGCAAGGAATTGAATAATTTTGAATATGTGTATTTATATTACTTTCACCCTATCAGGCTACTCTGTCCCTCTTTTGAATATGTGTATTTATATTACTTTCACCCTATCAGGCTACTCTGTCCCTCTCTGTGTTGTGTACCGCACGGCAAAGGAATGGGTTCTTGCTAACGTCATTGGTTTCTTGTTTGGGTATGAAGAGAAGGACTAAATAAGCTCTTACCTCAAGCTCTCCATCACTTTTTCGCCATTCTAAAGTCTCTATGAAGGAGAATGGTAGCTTCTGCGTGCTGGACTTCCCAAGTTTTGCGGAGATGATTCTCGGACAAAACTCGTCTCATAATAATTGATCACGTGATTCGGATTCAGCGCGTGAATAATCTGCGTTAAAAGTGAAGTTGTACGCTACTAATCGTATAGATTAGTACTCAAATTAGCTTTGTTGCATTACCAGAACTATAATCCAGCTTGCATTATGTACATGATTACATTGGATTCAGTAAGGGTCCAGAAGAAGTTAATAACATAATGGTACAAAATTGAGTTTGATGAGTTTTACCCAGAGAAGTTAATAACATAATGGTACAAAATTGTGATAAATTATTGGAGGGTTTTTCTTTGAAACTACGCAGCCCTTGTCATGCATGACATGTCAGGCCGTTCCATGCCAAAAAGATTGGAGTTTTTGAAGGTTAGATCTAGTTAGATAGGAAAGTGACCAAGGGGACCAATGGATTAGAGGCTTATATAGCTTCAAAATCAAATATAAATATTTCTTGCAATCTGCACATGTAGTTCATCATACCCAGACCTACCTCATTCCTCAGTCACAATTTCACTTGTGGCCAATAGGGGGGCAGTATGGCCTTAGATTGTGGTTAGATGCTGGCTGAGTTCTAGAACAGGTTAGAAGATATAGGGAGCATATAACTGGTTCATTATATTATATATTATAGAGGGTTGAGTAAGATAAGGAACTAGGTTATATCTAACTTAGACATTTGAGCAGAAAAGCCAGAATTATATTTGGGAAGAATATGAGAGCAAGTCATGCACATCATCTTCTGAAAGCAATGGCTGTTAGAGGTTTAATAATAACTGATAAGTACAGATAAGTCTGAAAGGTTCCTAATTCTGCAAGGTGGAACTTGGAAGTCCAACAATGGTGACTAGTGACTACCTTAAAGTTTTAATGCCAATGGTTCCAAAAGAAATTATCCAATCAAAATAATTGAAACAGATAATGATTGATAATCTCAGTATTGACATGTAATTCCCAATAGGACTTTTGAGAGATGTGAAAGGTTGTTTGCAATTTGTCTCATCAAATCCATATAATGGTATCTGAAGTTTCTTATCAATGATGTTGAACACTCTATCCTGGTCAATGGGAAACAAAGAAGAAGGGAGTATAAGAAGAAAGTTAAACTACACAGTCATAAATTGGGAAAGAATTACTGGGGAAATGCAATGTAGGCTTTTAACTAGTGATGATTGAAGTAATGAAGTCAGATATTGTTCCTAGAACTTTAGCCTTGGTGTCTGGAAAATAAACCCCAGGTAACTCAGTGAACTCTCCCTTTTTATGGGATAGGGAAGCAAATGTCATGGCACGTCACCCTCTAAGGTCTCACTTGAATAGAGTTCCCAATGCTTTTCGGCAATCTGGTTCACCTTTCTCACACATTCCACAGTCTCCGGCTCAAGAAAGGTGGTATCGAGCAACCCCAAAGTGTTCATACCACCATGCCATTCTGAGGCCATGGATTTGTCCCCGGGCAGGTACATTGGTGGATAGGTGATATAGCTGGTAAGCTCCCATGGCAATCTCAGTATCCCGCCTAACTCCTAGGCGCAATTGTTTAACACTTCTAGGCGCCCGCCTATATCCCGCATAGAAGGCCTAGGCGCCACCTAGCGTTTGTTTAACAATTCTCGGCTCCCGCCTAGCTTCCACCTAGAATGCCTAGACGACCGCCTAGCGTTTGTTTTGCACTTCTAGGTGCCCGTCTAGCGTCCTCCTAGACAGCCTAGGCACCCGCCTAGCTTTTGTTTTGCTCTTCTAGGTGACCGTCTAGCGTCCGCCTAGACAGCCTAGGCACCCACCTAGCTTTTGTTTTGCCCTTCTAGGCGCCCGCCTAGACCGCCTAGCATTTGTTTTACACTTCTAGGCGCCCGCCTAGCTCCCAACCAGATTTCCCTCCACGGCTAGATGGCTAGACCTTGAACCGTAAACTCTAATACGTACTCATTCAAGATAAATTGAAGCCATTACAGTAGTTGAAAATCTCTAGAGAAGTTCAGGGAAGCTACAAAGTATGAACTAAAACTCGATATCTCTATATAATGTACGTAGTATTGATCACTCTGACTTTAAAATTCCTTTCAATATTTTCTTGACATTGGGATCCAGAGATTGACATGTAATTCTGTTTAACATGAGAGCAAGTCATGGTCATCATGACTTCTTCTGAAAGCAGTGGTTGTTAGAGGTGTTATTATACATAGTAAGTATGGATAAGTCTGAGCATATGCTAATTTTGCAAGCTGGAACTTGGAAGTGTAACAATGGTGACTACCATAAAATCCGAATGATTGAAACAGGTAGTGATTGATAATCTAAGTGTTGACATGTAATTTTGAATAGGACTTCAGAGAGATCACTGAAAGGTTCCTTGCAGTTTGTCTTATCATTTCATGATATTGACAATCTGAAGTTTCTTATCAATAATGTTGTACGGGAAACAAAGAAGGGAGTTTAAAATGAAAGCTAAACTACACAGTCATGAAACAAACATGTATATTATTCACTGAATTGATTTGCAGAGATATAAATTGGGAAATAAATACAGGGGAAATGTAATTTAGTCTTTTAAGTAGTGATGATTGAAGGAATGAAGTCAGATATTGCTCCAAGAATTTTAGCCTTGGTGTCTGGAAAAAACTTAAGCCCAGGTAACTCAGTGACCTCTCCATTTTCAGTAATATTTATGGGATAGGGTAGCAAATGTCCTGGTAAGTCACCCTCTAAGGTCTCACTTGAATAGAGTTCCCAATGCTTTTCGGCAATCTGGTTTACCTTTCTCACACATTCCACAGTTTCCGGCTCAAGGAAGGTGTTATCGAGCAACCCCAAGTGTTCATACCACAATGCCATTCTGAGGCCATGGATTTGTCCCCGGGCAGGTACATTGGTGGATAGGTGATATGGCTGGTAAGCTCCCATGGCAATCTCAGTATCCCTGGCACCGTCCATTGATCTCTGATTTATGTTGGCGGATCCAATGATTATGTATTCATCATCAACTGCAAAATGCAGGCAGTTCAAAAACTTTAGTTAGTACATGTTAAAGTTTTAGTACCAAAGTTTTGCAAGTTTGACATTAACAGTACAAAATAAGAAGAATATATGTGACTTGTTAGTTTACCTATCATACACTTGGCATGTACGTAGATCATGAAGCGCCTTGATTGCTGAACTCTACTATAATCTGTATCATTTCCCGGTTTCTCAGGAGGTTCATATTCTCCGTTTCGCTTCTTCTCACGATTTCCAAGGCAAAAGAATGTCAAGTACTCCTTAGGGTTTGCATCAAGGCCTTTGGTCTTTAGAGCTTGTGTTATGTCCTTATACATCATCTCTATTGTCAACTTCTGCCAATGCAACATTGCCTGAACAGATTGGCTTTCTGGAACACCCTCTGGCCACATAGGCATGACAATGTAGACTGTAAATCTTTCTCCAGCTTCAATCTTACTAACAATCTTTAGTGACAGTTCTTTTGGAATAAGATGCAAAGCGCCAACCTCCTCAACTTTGAGGTCTTTATGATCTGACTGCCAGCAGAAAGAGCTCCCGATAAAGTACTGATTTTCAATGTAGATAAAACTCTTTGCTCGACGAATTGCATTGATATATGCATCCTGAATGCTTCTGTCAATCACATTGTCTCTGCCACTGACTAGACCAGCCCTGACAGCATCTTCAGGAGAGTTGGGAAATCCAAATGCAGCTCCTCCATCAATGGATCGGAACAATTGAACATTCCATGTGTCATGATCTTCAGCATACATAACTGGAGATGGAGGTATGAAGGTTTCATCAAAATCTCTGAGTTGGAAAAGCAAGTCCTTCACTCCTTGCTTTCTCCACCTTTGCTCAAAGTTGAACAAAACATCCCAAGCAATAGGCCCTTCTAGCCTACAATGTATGTCATGCCAAGGCTCTCTTGGTCCTCCTTTTGCAATTGAGGCATCACTAAAGCTGGGTTGATGGAGATCATTATGGTGGATTGTGCCTAAAGTCCTGAAAAGAGGATGAAATTGGGTGTCATATCTCCCATCACAGAGATCAATGCCGCCAATGAAGCTCACAATCCTCCTCTTTCCAAGTGCTCCATTTGGCAATTCACTGTCCACCACCACTATCTTCTGGTGATGAGTGAACATTGTTCCAACCTCTATATCTTGAACAATGCTTTGCCCGTTGTCAGGGTTCCTTGGACACAGCACGCAGTGAACTCCGGTATTATTGAAATAACTTTCAGTATCTTCATCATGAGTACCCATCAATCCATCTCTCTTTAGTACCTTCACGGAAGTTCTGTCATCCCAAACAAGCATCAAGACCTTCACTCCTTCCTTTGCTTTTTTCTTAAGAAGCTCTCCCAGAGTCAAGTCTCCATCAATAATCTTCGGCCTCATCGTGTCCCTTACTAATGTGATTTTAGCATACACAGACCAACCAGCAATGTATATTAAGTGCTTTGCATTATAAATTGCATGAAAAATATCTTCCCAACACCGATGAGGTTCGTAACACTTGCCTCCAACTAAAGGAATATCAGGGATGAAGTTGTCTGGAACATGAGCATCTTGGTAAAGGGTAACCTTGCAGCCATTTCTCTGTGGGAAAAATGTGTAAGGTACTCCTGGATATTTTGGACTCTTAATTCCTTGAGACCAATTACAATTTTCGGTTACGGAATAAAACCTCAGTTTCACATGGATTTTAGAACCTCCATGTAGAGGTTTACTGTGATGATGCATTGTGACCTTAAGCCATCTGTCTACTTCTTCTCCATTGAGGAGTTCAGCTGCAGGTAAATAAGCTTTTCCGATGACATTGGCCCCGATTGGATTATACTCTTTGATGGAGAAAACGACATTAGAAGCCATATGAGCACAGTAAATGTGAAAGGATTCATTCCACTGTGGATTTGTGGTTGTTTCTTCCAGCAGCCTAGTTCTCCCAACTCTTGCATTTTCTAAATCAATGGTTGCATAGGGTCTGCAACCTTTCCCAAGCCCAACTGACTCTTCAATCAGCTACAGTAACTCAAAAATTATCACATTCATTACTCAAGCTGGATTTGTTCTTAGCAAATTTACACAGATAATTAATGTAATTGGCCTTATTGGTATTAATAACTAAATGTTAAAATATCATAATTGGTATAACAGCCAGTAGCCACCAAGCAAGACTAATGACAGCCAAGTAATCAAGCATGGAAAATTGATTGGATAAGTTCTAAGTAAATATAGGAAACAAAAAATTGCGACTTGAAGTCTGGGAATCTCTTTTGCAGTATGAGTAGTAGTCCATTTTTCATAGATTGGTCATGTTAACCTCAAAATTCAATAATAGAAACTGAACCAAAATGAAAAATACAGAAAGCACAGAACACTGTATACTATATGTACCTTGCATAAGAAGGGGCAGCAACCTCCGGCTTTCAACTTATCAATTTCGAAAATAGTTGCATGAAGTACTCCATGCAGCAGAACAGTTTGCGCCATGAGCTCTCAATCAAGTCTCAATCTTTGTCAAGCAAGCACTAATGTATAAGGCAGATGCTGGCATGCATGAGCATTCAGAAACCTTAACCAGCAAGACAAAGAAGGTGTTTCTTAATTTAAACGCAAAAAGGAAGAATACCAGGAACAAATTCAGAGTCAATCACTACGAATTGAATGGCAGATGAGAGAGATTGAGGTGTCATTTCCTTTAAAGAATAGGAAGCAATGTGAAAATGCCATATATATGTCCTAGTGTTCTATGCGTTGAACTGGAATTGAAGAATATAAAAATGGTAATGGAGGTTATTCATGCAGTATCCATCCAATTGTGGAACAGGTGAGCAACCCTATTTAGGTGTAGATTGCTAACAGGGAGAGGCCAAAGCATTAGGTGTCAGGTCGAGATCAACCGGTCAGTGTTGGTCGTTGGTCAACCCGGAGGATGACGCCGTTCTTCGAATGTAACAAGGTCTACATGTCATCTTATCGTTTCTCTGTTATACCATGTCAACCTTAACGTACTAATCCCAGCAATTCTGGTTCATACTGCATGTGGGGTTTCATCTAACATGCCAAATTGCACAAATTAGAATTTCTGCAGCTGATTGTGAGGGTCAACTTATGAGTTGTCCTCACAGGGTAGCCACCATTGATCAAATTGAATATAATCTTCAAATATTAGGATGCTGACCTTGAGTTCAAGGCTGGTTAACACAAATGAATAGCACAAAACCCTTCAAAATATATATGCAACTGAAAATTCTGGGTACATATCAGCTCAGGACAGCACTTTGCTCATCATTACAGACCATGTTAAGATACAACAAAACATGTGGAGTGTAAGGATTTATTTACAGAGACAAAGACAAACGATAGGAAGATGAGTCGAAGCTAATATCCCTTGCTCCCTGGAGGAGATGTTCTATGTTAATTTCAGGGTAGTGCTGCAAAAGCTTTAAGTTGGCCACAAAATCACCACTCAATAGTCTGCTTTTCATGCATAACAGCATTGCGCAACAAATTTTCAGAAGCATATCCTGTCGAGTTGTCTTACCACATATCAGTATTCATCCATAAACGTGTGTGTGTGTGTGAGAGAGAGAGAGAGAGAGAGAGAGAGAGAGAGAGCAGACCTGTACTCCAAAAGGATTTCCCAACAGCGAATCCCAAATTCTCATGATACATTGGAAATTGAATTCCTGCGTGAGTAGTAATGTGATCCATCTGAATGCATAGTATTGTGGTTTGACCTGCTCACAGAGGCATATAGTATAAGATGTCAAAGTTAAGACTCAGCCGAAGCTGTTGAAAATGGAAAAGCTTAGAGGACTTTGCAATTAATATGTTGGATTTATACAGTTAGCTGCAGGCATCTAAATATATACTCACCTTTGTGGTGAACTCAAGATGCCTCCAGAGTTCTTCATCATTGGCTTTCAGTAAGTCTGACAAGCGAGAAAGTGTGGCAAGTATTCCCACAGCACTGTTATCCAGTTGTTCGCAAAAGTGATCCACTGAGTCACTCAAGAGTCGAACAAAGCAAGAAAAACTATCTGCTTCTGCATTTTCCTGAAAATAAAACCATCGTTTATTTCTCTTTGTAATAACATGAGTACTATAACCTCTAAGGTAGGAAACATTAAGACATCAGTAATATTCTACTACAACTTAATTTTTAGCCTATATGCTAAATTTCTATAATGACATCTAACAAAAAGTTATGAAAAACTGTCAGGAGGTCTCTTACAGCATTTTGTTCATTGGGGTCAGTGCTGAAAACATAGTATAGTGGTGCCAAGACCTCATTCATGCCTTGCACGTACCGGATTGCTGGATTTAGTTTTGCAAATAGGAGTAGGATATTTCTCAGTGCTTCCTGGAAATGGAAATACAGGGTTAAACAAGTGAAACAAACAGAGGAAGTAATAAGAGGGAGCAGTGCATTTGATATATAGTCCAGTTTGAATGATGCACAATACAAAGGATATCAAATAAATAAATGAAAAACAATTGGTGTGTGGATCATATACCCTGTGTTTCCTACTGAATGATGACTCTCCTGAGAAGAATTTCAAATCTGGGTGTGTGCGTGGTAAATCACGGTCTATCTGCTCGGCAATGTCTGTATGCTATAAAGTATAAACAAAGTGCAGCATGATAAGCCTCACATAATCATACGCATGGTACATGTAGCCAATTTATAATAATAACCTTTATATGAGTAGACAGTTTACCTGAAAGTACTGATGCCAAACACTAGCCTTACCAAGGCTTAAAGGGTGGTCTTCCTGGGAAATTTCACGTCTCTTCAGTGGCCCATCAACGGCACTGTCAGCAGGTGGGTCACAATAACTCATGGCACCACCTTTTTTCCTAGCGAGTTCTGACTGTCTAGATTCAAGATTTTGATTAGTGCTTAATAACCACTAACCAAAAATAATGCAACTGAAGTATATATTTATTTAGTTTGCTAACTTGCAGCTGGGTGAGCAACTGAGCATCTTACAGGACTCAAAAGGAGCTCCTCTTTGAGCTTGGCATATTTTTGTCGATTTTCCATCAGCTCTTTTTCCCATAACTCACGAGAAGGAGGCAGATAACCCAGGAGCAGCTGCATGCATGAAATGTAAGAGACAATCAATAATAGATCAAAAGTTCAAATATACTTTTTATAAAGTTCAGCTTGTGAAATGTTGTGTTAGTATCCACCTCTGTCCTAATTATAAATCATCATTAGACAATAAAAAGATAAGTGTAAAACTATCATATTTATGAAAACTCTTCCAAAACATAATCAGATTCTGGTGCAAATTCTCCACTGAAAGAACGAACATGAAAAAAGGAGAAGAAAAGGGTAGTCTACACATTGACCTGATTGTAAGGTTCAGTGATTGTATATGGTATACTTGGTGCTGTCTAAATTCATGGATTTATATCCTCAACCTTTATTCAGCTTTTAGCTAGGAAACACATTTGAAGAGATTTAACAAACAGCTGCTCATGTGCTCAATACAACATTTAATTCATTTTATCCATGGGTTATCAGCAAGTAGTTTTGGTTGTAATGACAACCTTTACGGCAACTTACTGCCATATCTTAGGCTTTTTCACTATATTTGAAGGTTCAGAGGTCTAATTACACACGCACACACATAAATATAACTGTAAATAGTTATATACCAAGAAAGTAAATTACAAGTGCACCTATGGTAATCAATCATAATGTAAGAATCTGTAAACAACAATGCCAAGGTCCTGTACCTTCCAGGCTGTCGCCCGCAAACCTCCTCCATCAGGAAGACCTAAACTCGCTATTCTCTGTAACTTTTCCAAATTCACCTCTGGCTGATTAACCTAATCAACAAAAAAAGCTAAACACTTAAGGCTCCAATAACCATGACAAATAAAGAATCAGTAAGAAAATCTACAAACCATAATGATACATACATCGAATCTGCAAAATGTAGGTAGGATAAACAAATCCACACAGCTTAGAAGTTACAACTTACAACTAGTACCTTCCACCCCATTATGAAACTAAGAAAGCAATTCATTTCTTCTCTCACACAAACACTATACCCCTAAAGGTTCTATAGTTTTTCTTAATGAAGCATAATAAACCCTAATTACATAAAATTATTACTAATTATATCAACAAAATATTATAAAAATGCCATACATTATCCAAGCTCAAATTTTTCTCTCACCTCATACTCAAGATCAGATCTTTTATCATCGGCAGCAATTGCCGCCAATACCGAAACCGAACCCGGTCCATCTCTCTCGGGTTTGGGCTGCCGGGTCCTCAAATCGGGTTCTCTCTCTACTCTTTCCTCCTCAAAATCCTCAATCTCGCTCTCTCCACCCGACCCGTACCCGTTGGGCTGGATCGTCTCGAGCTCCTCGCCCGACTCGAACACCAAATCGGAGGCTCCTCCGCCGTCCTCGTCGGCGGTCTTATCGTCGAAGCCGGCGACGAGGCTGCCGAGGCGGTCCGGGAACACGCGGCGGGCCTTGTCCGGGAGCTTGAGCTTGCCTTTGAGCATTGAGGAAGGAGACCGAGTTGGGCTGAGTCGAGGTGAGTTTGGGGTCCGAGTTGGACTGGAGGGTGTGATTGCATTGGAGAAGAGAAGAGAAGAGAGAAAGAGTGATAGGGTTTTGGGAGTGTTTCGCGCGCTGTGAGAGACTGGTAGTTTACCGTTGAATGGTAGGTGGCCCACCAAGCGTGGGACCTTGGAAGAGTTTTGGGCCGGGGCTGGTGGATAACCCTGTGATTAGGCCCAATATAATGGAGTTTGATAGTTCTAGCAAAATGAACCCCACAAATAATTTGATGCGAGAGTTAGGTGCATGTTCAACATTATATTAGTAGTACGAACCACAAAGAGCATGTTAGTATCAATATTATGTTAAAGATGTTTCTTTCTTAATCAATTGAGACGTTTATATGTGACTTGATTCCTTTTTTACCCAAATGTAGGCTTAACTACGTTAAATTTATACGTAAGCATACTATATATAGTCGATCTGTGAGTCCGTATATATATATATATATATATATATATATATATATATATATAAACCTTTGCACTTATTACAAGTTCGTATGACAAGAACATACACACACTGTTACACATCGATCAGTATCATAGACTAGAAAATATCTAGCGACAGAGGTCGACTTTGATGCAATTACCGACAAAAATCTTCTAGTTTATATAGCGCGAAGTGTAATTTGATATGGGAATGTACGATAAACTAGAAGAAGCTATGATTAAGTTCCACTTTCATCATCTTATAACAGATAATTGTGATTATATTTAATCAAACTGAAAAAAACTATGCATGATTAATGAGAAACCCTTGTTTTCCAAGCAATGGTTAATTTGCTGTTATTAATTACATCTCATATATCCTTTCACATGAATGAACTGCATATTTTTCTTCCTTATATGCATATAGAAACTAGATAGCTTCCATATATGCATGCAACAATACCTTATGTAAAAGTACATTTGTAATTAGATACAAGTAATAGGTTTCCCGGCCTCGTTTATATATCAGTTTCTGTTAAGCAGCTCCTCAATCATCTGCAATGAAAGTTTCTCCTCTTCATTCATTTCATCAGCATCTGCTATTAGATTCAAACTTTCTAGTGGTGATGATGCTGGAGACTCTGAAGACATTGATGGTGATGAACTACTTTCATTACTTTGCTGGTTGTTGATATCATCATCAGCTTTAATATTCTTCTTTCCAAGTTGGACAGTCATCACCCAATTTGAATGATCGGATCGTTGACCTGCGCGCTTTTGCCAGATTCCGATATGAGAGCTCTCATTGTCCAGTCTCAAGCAGGTCATGGATGGAGATATTGCATTGCTACATTTCCTCAGCTTTGTGCGTAAGATTTCCGATAAACCATTTGGCCTTGACGAAGAATCCTTGCTGGTACTAGTTTCCGGAGTAGTAACAGTATCAATCTGATGATGATCAGTAGTTATCGGGAAGTTTGTTTTGGCATTGCGGCCACTCATCAAAATGGCAGCTGCATCATATGCTCGTGCCGCCTCTTCGGCACTGTCAAATGTGCCTAGCCACACCCGTCTCTTCCTGTCGTGCACACGCACACGATAACATGTACGTTAGAGAATTACTGTTCTCTAAGAACTGGAAATGCCGATGTCAACATATATATGCCAAGATATGGCTAACTTACAGTAATGGATGACGGATTTCGGAGACCCAAGAGCCCCAGTTCCGCTGCCGGACGCCTCTATACTTCTTTGTTGAGTGTACCATTTCGCCAATTTTACAGAAAGTAACAGATAACTAGGAGGATCGATTCTAAGCACATGATGAGCCGGCAAGAATATATATACAGTTACTGCATGCAGAAAAGTCAAAAGAGTCTGGTAGTTAACAGAAGCAGATGGAGATCATAGAGGCGCTTAACTACAAAGAGTAGACCGTACAGTGTCGGCGAACTAAAATCTAGCTCGCTTGGGGTACACTGCTCTTGTATTAAATTTTCTCAGCTGCAAACTCACCCTTTTCCCTCCCAATAAATAACTTCCTCCCCTTAAGACGGGAATTGTCCCCCACTGGCCACTGCTCTCGATCACTCTCATATATTAAATACTTGCTCAGTTGCTCCTAATTTAGCCAAGTGTCTCTTTGCCTTTGCACGAAATAATGAGAGGGCTGTTATATATCAGTTGGGATAGATCATTCTGCAACTTGCACTTGTACGTACTTTCACTTATTCACTAGCTACGTAACTTATATCATTCTAACCCTAGCATATGCATTATTTCAGACACGTACATTGACTTGAAAATAAATGAATTCCATAGACTCTCGTGACAATCTAGACATGGATGAATGCAAGCATGAGTGTCATATATGAAGTTCAGCTGCTAGCAAATGAGACTTCATTAGGTACTTTTACCTTCGATCACTTGCCGACTAGTCACTTCATAATATGCCTTGCAAGTAGGCAGCTTACCAAACTGAGAGAATAGCTAGCTAGAGCACTTTAATTTATTGTCGACGCTAGCTTGTCCGAACGACTTAAAGCAAATATATATATACATACACAAATGCAAAGGGATTTGGGCCGGCCGATCGACGTTGATCCATATACTGTGGCATCCATCAATATTCTTCCGTTCTAAATAAATGTTATTCCGTTCAGTTAGTGACCAGGCGGCGCGCCGGGACAGAATTTTATGGCCGCGGGCAACCGCAGTGCCAATAAGAGGTTAAGGCACGTGCTATATGGAGGTGGCTAGATAGGGTTTATAATACAGAGCTAGCCGGCCGGATACGTACGTAGAGATACCATGCTAGTCAAATTACATCTAGTTTAGGAGTACGTACTAGCTAGTAGCTAGCTCTGAGATGTTGATCGATTGTACGAATCCCATGTGCAATTTGTTCACTCAGATCTCCATTGTAGAAAAGTCATAGTGAAACGACTTGTTGGTTCATTGATCGATCAAGGCCTGCCTATTCCAAATCAAAGGGGTCGGCTACTAATGAGTATGTTGATCGATCTGTATAAATACTGTAAGTAATTAGACCTATATATGATGTACATTCTACGGCCGGGCTATAGATCGAATCCAAGTTAAAATGCTTAAATTAATTACTTAAGTCTTCCAATCTTATAGAAGGCCTACATCGATCATAGATATGAAGAGTATCGGATTGTTAATTATTAGTGTTTGGGCCACAATTGAAATTTATTTCAATTGGGCTTTCACCCCGAGGCCCGGAGGGGTTTTGATCAGAATCAAAACCTTTAAGTTCAGACTTTCCCGCCTCGTTGGGGGGAAGCTAGGCTGAGGCGCGGAAATGAGTTGCGACCTAATCAGATGGGGGTTGTTTTGGAACAATCCAACTACACAATACATGAATCTCCTTAGGTGATTAGGTGTAGATACTGATTGATGTGATAGGGGGTTGTTTCGATAGCAATCGATTAGAGGAGATATTTGTTGGAGTTGAGTGCAAAATAATGATGAGCACACTAGGCTATCAACAACTAACAACTACAAGCCATGCTGCACCATGCTGCACCATACCTTAAGCAGGTGTTAGAGGAACCGGCCATACTGCACAGTAACAGAAGCATAATAAGCAAGGTCATGACGTGTTGCTCCAAACTGCAAGACTTCAACATCGACCATACTTCCAACAGTACTTCCGCCGATTTGATTGGAGGCAAGACAAGGAAGGACACTCCTAGTGAGTCGCGGGATCCGCCAGACGAAAGGTTACAGCCCTGGGGTCCCTTGACCGTATAAATATAACCCTTCTGACATCTAGGAAGAGGTTCTCAACCAAATACAAACAACCACAAGTTCTAGCGCAACGTTAACTTGCCAAAGCCTCTCCGGAGCAACTCATGCAACCCGCCTCCGCCCTACGACGGATCCAATCTCGTACTTGTGCCGAGCATTTGCCGAGCCTCACGCAACCCTCCTCCGCCCCACGATTGATCTAATCTCGTGTTTGTGCCGAGCATTTGCTGAGCCTCACGCAACCCTCCTCCGCCCTACGAGCGATCTGATCTCGTACTTGTACCGAGCGCTTTGCTGAGCCACTCACGCAACTCGCCTCCGCCCTACGACGGTAGCATTCTCGTACTTGTGCCGAGCATTTGCTGAGCCTCACGCAACCCTCCTCCGCCCCACGATTGATCTAATCTCGTGCTTGTGCCGAGCATTTGCTGAGCCTCACGCAACCCTCCTCCGCCCTACGAGTGATCTGACCTCGTACTTGTGCCGAGCGTTTGCTGAGTCTATCGAGTCAGTCCGCGACCCCCGGTAGCAATCGAGTCTGTCAGTCCGCTGCCCCTGGTAGCAATCGAGTCGTCACTCCGGTGACACACCCGTGGTCTTGGAAACAGCTCTGCTTTGCTTCTCCGGATCAAAGTAAGATCCTCAATCCTCGAGGGGTTGGGAAGAAAATCCTGGTAGAGAGTTCTATTCAGGTCTTGTTCGAGCCCTGTACGCCGGCTTAGTCAGCGCCCGCGTAACAGTCGCTTGACCAGGAAGTCAGAGTCAAATTGGGAGCAGACGAGGCGACTCGCCAGGGGGTCGCACGCAGTCGAGTTGCACCGCTCCAAGGGTGCTGGCACGCCTAAGCACAACACGTAACCACAAACCAGTGCTGACTGTTCGCCGGGTGCTGAACCCGCCACGAACATTTTGGCACGCCCAGTGGGACCGGTGTCAAAGATTGCGGGATCTACAAGGGGTAATCCTTACGTAAGGGTGACCATGTCTTGTTTGAAGATTTCCCACAAAGGGTTGATCCAGCATGGAACAGCTGAGTGTAGGGGATTAACTGACGCTGAAGTTAAGGAAGTGTTTGGCGGGACTTTGGCAGACGCAAAAGCTATTGCTGCTGCCCTTAAAGCCCTGCGAAGCAAAAAGGGTCTGAATCTGGTTTCCGAGCCACCTGTTTCGGAGATCGAAGAGGAGACCACTGAAATCACTGCCGCTTCTCAGGATGACGACCGCGCTGTCGGCTTTGTTAACCGGGAAGCTACATCTGGTTTCTTGGAAACGGGGTCCGCGGATGAGTCCGCTGATCCGAATGCGTCACCGATAGTACAATTCACAGGGGAGTCTGCAACTCCCACGGAGGTGACGGATACTCTGAAGATGTTGATCGAAAAGTCTTGTCATACAGACGAGGCGCTGAAGAGGGCCAATGATGTGGTCATTGATCTAAGTGAATCCGTTAGGCGCATGCAGACTGAGCAGCGGGGGTTCACTGCTAATTTCAAGTACCTCGCCGAACAGCAGGATCGGCTGGGGAACGACTTGACCGCCTACGCCAGGAACTCCGAGGGCAGCTGGCAACAGCAGCAGGAGCAGTTAGCGGAAACCAATGCCGCGCTCGCCAACCTGAGTGTCTTAATGAATCAGTTGCTGGAACGGGGTGACCACCCCGAGGGGTCTGGCCGTACAGTTACAGATCCAGCTTAGCTAAAGGACCAGCGCAAGCGCGACGCCAGTCGTGGTGGAATTGGCGGATCGAACAACAGGGCCACTAATAGTCAAAGGGGAGGTCAGGTTCCTCCTACAGAACCGGCTAATAACGATCCGCCGATACCTCCAGCGAACGCCGTGGCTCAGATAACCTTGGAGGACATTGGCAGGATCTTCGCTGACAAGCTCAGGGAGCTGCAGGGGTTGCCCGACGTCGACAAGACGTACGAGAATCCGTTGACTCCTGAGATCAATGCGGTGCCCTTCCCGGTCGGTTTCAAGCCAATCCGTTTTACGCCGTTTACTGGCCAGACATCTGAGGATGCTGAGACGCACATCATGCGTTTCACCAATGAATCAGGTCAATATGCTGAGAACCCGATCATGAAGCTGAAGCTCTTTCCTACATCCCTGGCAGGGGAAGCAGCTATCTGGTATAAGCGTTTAAGGCCTGGGTCAATTCCAGACTGGAAGACCATGGATGTCATGTTCAGGACCATGTTTGGGGTTGTGGAAGCAAAAATCAGACTCAAGGACCTGGTAGAGACTGAACAGAGGCCTGACGAGTCTGCCACTGATTATTTGCGACGCTTCAAGCTGGAGCTAACTCGCAGTGAGATGGAAATTCCAGAGGAGCATGCTGTGCGGATGGCGATTGATGGCTTGATTGATGAGATCCGCCAGGGTTTCAGGCAGGGGATCTGACTAATCGCCTGGGTCAAGAGCAGCACTATGTTGATCGGTCCAGGGAGAGGAACGAAAGAAGGAAGGGGATTCCGATGTCCTACTATCCGGGGACTCTGAAGCCCAAAACTCCAATTCCGACCGCTGCTCAGACCGTGGCAGCCGTCCAGGCGGATGCAGTTCCTAGGCCAATCCTAACATGGGTTGATGAGGAGAAAGTAGAGGTCGAGGTCGCAGCCATCGAGAGGACTGATCAGAAGCCTTTGCAGTCCCAGGTAGCGAAGCCGGTCAGGGAACCTATTAAGCTAGTCACTCCTCTTCCAACCAAATCAGCCTTTGATGCATACACCTATAACGCCCATAGGGCTCACGAGATTTTGCAAGAATTGTTCAACCAGGGGCGTCTGCATCATGATGGATTTGCCCCCAAGCCTGATTATATGGCGGGGAAGACATACTGCAGCTACCACAATATGAACAATCACAATACTAAGGATTGTGTGAAGCTGAAGGACCAGTTGCAGATATGGATCAATGACAACGTCCTGCAGTTGGAGAATCCTAAGGAGCCTCAATGGACAAAGGCTAAGGGTGCACCGCGGGTGAATGCTATCGAGATCAGCGTTGGTCCGAATCTGCCGCAGCAGTGTAGGAAGCAGGTTTCCAGGTTTCAGGAGTATACTTACGACGCAAGCAAGGCGGAGGAAATCTGGGAAACCATGGTGCACCAGGGGGCGCCAGAAATTCAGGAGTTTTACCAATGCCATCCTAGCAATGGGGATGGCGGATTTACATGTCTTTTCCATCGGTCTTTTGACCACTCTAGTTCTGAATGTGTAGGTCTGAAGGATCAGTTGCAGGAGTGGCTGAACGATGGCAAGCTGGGGTTCGACGCCAGCGAACCTAGGCCCTGCCCAGAATTTTGGGTTGGGGCGATTGAAGAAGAGGACATGGTGATGGTCCTTCGCTCCAAGCTCTGCCTCACGTGCAGACTGAATACAGGGCAGCCGATTACTTATGAGGAGTTTCAGGCAGCCTTGAAGGAGGCGGAGGAGAAAGCTGAAAAGAGAGCCCTCGAGAAAGCTAAGTTAGAGCATTCGCCGCCCGAGAAGTCGGGCAGGGAGAGTTACAAGCGGATGAAGTACCATCACGGGTCCGAGGACAGCTGCGCCAGCAGGGCAAGGCCCAGGCAAGGTCCAGGACCGTCCGGAGTCAAATCAGCTACGGCTGGGGGTTCGCAGAAGGCTGCGAATCCAGAGCCATCCGCGGAGGTTTATATTCCGCCAGCGTCTAGGAACGATCCGAAGGCGAACAAATGGTATACCCAGCGAGATGGCAAGGCAATTGAGCTTGCAGCAGTGACCACCCGGAACGAGCGGAGACGCTTTGGCAAGGCGAAAAGAACCTTGGCGGATCTGGCATCGGGAAGGGTAACCGAGGAAGAGCTGTCAGTACCCGTGGAGCGGGTGGAGGAGATCCATAAACGCTACAGGGTAAGAACCAAATCATACGTGGACTCTAGGCGACAGCGAACTGCGGACGTTCCACCGGCACCTCGAAAGAGTGTGCACGATAGGGTGGCGGATCTGCCAAGATCCACTGGGGCACCTCAGTCCAAGCCAAGGAGAAAGCTGGATTTCCCTCCTGAGCCTTCGAAAGCAAGGAAGTCTCCTCTAAAGAAGTCACAACCGGAAGCTGCCGGGAAGCAAGGGGCATTGGAGGCTCAGGAAGATGTGATGGTGATTGACACCAGCAAGGGTTCCACCGTTATGCGGTGGATACCAAAGGAAAACAACGCGTCATTGGCTGCGAACACGAGCAACGTGGGGGTTTCTGAGAGGGAGGCTGTTCCCAAGGAATCCAGAATAGTTTTGGCGGAATCAAGCGGGCCGTCCGCTACCATATCTCGGGCGAGGCCAAAAGGGCCTAAGGCGCCAACCAACTTCGTGGAGTACGCAGCTAAGAAGCTGCAGATGACGGTGCCAACTAGGACATCCTCAGTCGCCTCCAGTATACAAGCTGACTCCGACGTAGGAGACATGGACCTGGATAAGGAAGAAGAAGTGGTCGACTATGAGGATGAGCCCAAAGCGGTAGACGAAGGAGAGGTGCCAATGGACGAAGAGCAGGCTGGGGATGAGGCCATGACTCACCATTGCAACATGGTCTTCATTCTGTCATCTGCTTATGCTCTGCCAGAGCCTTTGCCCACTGCTCACTTCATCAACGACGAAGAGGCTTCTCATCCTGTTTACTCAGTACAGGAGCCTGAGGGTGGGGGTGAGGCAGAAGCTGAGCCCGGGGTTTTTCGGTCCAGCCATCGATATCCGGAGGGGGCCGGAGATCTTCTGAAACAATGCGTGATGTTTGCCAAGCCTACGTTCGACATGTCCCAGCATCTGAAGCCTCTATACGTGACGGTGGAGGTGCAGGGCATGAAGGTCCGCAAGATCTTAATAGATACAGGGGCTGCGGTAAACGTCGTCACCACTACTATTGTGGAACAACTGAAGATTCCAAAGGACAAAGTCATCCAGTCTGTCTCCAAGGTGAAGGGGTTTTCAGGGGATGTAACTCCAACCACTGGGGTGGACCCTCTGACGCCCATCACGCATTTTACGTGGCCAACGCGAACGCTCCCTATCATATTATCCTAGGGAGGGATTGGATCCATAAGGCGCTAGCAGTGCCTTCATCTCTCCACCAAGAGATGATCATGTGAGATCCAGTCACAGAGTTGCCAGTGCTCATCAAGGCAGATGAGCGCCCTTATTCGATAGCGGCCATCCAGTTGGAAGCCAGCTATTACAACAGAGACATGAGACCCCTCCGGATTGAGGGAGTCGACCATAGGGGGCATCCACTTGGGGTGACCCAGAATGAGCTGTCTCAGTGGGGAATTGCCCAGGCTATGGCGGATTATAGCCGGCCAATTTCCATTGAGCTCCTTCCCAATACTTCCAATGAGTGACACCCTCTCGCAAGAGGAGTCGGAGGCCTTTGCTAGTTTTATGCAGCGGTTGGCGATTTATCGATTAGAGCGAATGGCCTGGGAGGAGGTGGCACTGATGGAGTGTATTGAGGAAGAAGAGTTTGAAGCTTCAACAGGGGTGGAAGTAATTCAGCCTGCTCCAGCAGCGCTAGATGATACTCCGCCCAAGGTACGCGATCCTGTCGAAAAGATCAACCTGGGAACAGAAGCAGAACCCATGGAAGTGGGGATCAGTCAGTACCTTAGACCAGATTTGAAGCAGCAACTGATAGGGTTGCTGCATGATTTTAAGGACTGCTTTGCCGAGAGGTATCAAGACATGCCGGGGTTATCAAGAGAGCTGACTTGCCATCGCATTCCTATCAAGGAAGGATGTAGGCCAGTTAAGCAAGAGCAACGGCGGATGAATGCTGAAACAGCAATGGCGGTCAAGAAAGAAGTTCAAAGCATGGTGGACGCTGGGATAATCAGACCAACCCTTTATCCGGAATGGTTATCCAACGTCGTCCCTGTTCGGAAGAAGAATGGCAAAATCAGAGTATGCGTGGACTACAGGGATTTAAACGCTGCATCTCCTAAGGATGTTTATCCTATGCCCATAGCGGATATGCTAGTGGATGCAGTAGCGGGACACGAGTTGCTCTCATTTATGGATGGGACGGCAGGCTATCACCAGATTCCAATATACGAGCCGGACATTCCTAAAACCGCCTTCCGCTGCCCTGGGTTCACAGGAGCGTTTGAGTATCTCAGTATGCCATTCGGCTTAACCAATGCAGGGGCTACATACCAGCGTGCGATGAACGTAATTTTCAGCAGAATATTGGGGGACATCCTTGAGGTCTACATTGATGATGTGGTAGTAAAGTCCAAAAAGAGGGAAGACCACATTGATCATCTCCGAAGGGTGTTCACAATCATGCGAAAGCATCAGCTTAAAATGAATCCGGCCAAGTGTGTCTTTGGGGTTTGTGCTGGTGACTTTCTAGGGTTTGTGGTACATGAGAGAGGCATCGAGGTGTCTGGCGACAAAGTACAAGCTGTGTTGGACGTGCCAGCACCGAGAAACAAGAGGGAGTTGCAGAGCTTGCTTGGAAAAGTCAACTTCCTCAGAAGGTTTATATCCAACTCAGCAGGCAAAGTGGCACCCTTCTCGTCTCTACTCAAGCTCAAACCAGGAGAAATCTTTGAGTGGAGTCCTGAGCACCAAGCTGCTTTTGACAGGATCAAGGAGTATTTGGCTAGTCCGCCGGTCCTTTGGCCGCCGACGCCTGGTATCCCTCTCAAACTGTATATTTCTGCTTCTGATATCTCTGTCGCAGGGCTGCTAGCCCAGGATGAGACCCTGGCAGATGGAAAGAAAGTCGAATATGCAGTAGCCTACGTCAGCAGGACGTTGTTGGATGCAGAGACCAGATATTCACCAGTCGAGAGGCTGTGTCTAGCCCTGTATTGCGCGGGCATTAAGCTCCGCCATTACATGCTTTCATTCACAACAATAGTGGTGGCACAGACTGATTTGGTGAAGTATATGCTAACGAGACCTATCCTAAGGGGTAGGATTGGCAAGTGGGTGTTAGCCCTGTCAGAGTTTTCCCTGCAATACGCGCCACTCAAGGCCATGACGGGTCAGGCTATCGCGGATTTCCTGTTACACCATCCTATTGAAGGGGAATTCACAGAGCCGCCAGAGTTCGTTGACGTGATCCGATACCAGCCTTGGGTCTTATACTTCGATGGTAGCAGTACCAGTAAGTTGGCGGGCGCGGGGGTTTGTATCCAGAATCCAGCAGGTGTCAAGTATTTGTACTCCTTTCAGCTGGAGTGGACGTGCACCAACAACCAGGCAGAGTACGAAGCCCTACTCATTGGTTTGGAGCTGTTGCTCGACCTGGGGGCACAAGAAATTGAAGTACTTGGAGATTCCATGTTAGTTATTAATCAACTGTCGGGGGTCTACAAGTGCGTTTCCTTCCATTTAGTACACTACTACGAGCGGGCTATTGAGCTACTGGATCAATTTATTGATGTTTCCTTAGACTATGTTCCGAGGGAATTAAACTCAGCGGCCAACGAGCTGGCACAATTGGCCACTGGAATCAGCCTAGCCCAGGGAGTGAAGGAAAGAATCCTTAAGGTGGAGCGCAGAACTCTACCATCCTTTGCTATCCGCCAGAGAGAGCGCGGAGGGTGGTCGGTCGCTACAGTTGAGCATGTCGATACTGACTGGCGGATACCGATCATAGCGTATTTGTAGGACCCATCTGCACCATCCGAGAGGAGAATCAGACATCTCGCAACAAATTACCTTCTCAGGGGAGACGAACTCTTCCGCAGAGGGGAAGATGGAGTCTTATTGAGGTGTACCTTTGGCGTCGAAGCCAAGCGGATCATGAGAGAGGTACACCTAGGGGTCTGTGGTTCACATCAGTCCGGACCCAAAATGAGATGGCTTATTCGCAGATATGGATATCATTGGCCATCCATTTTGAAAGATTGTCATAGTTTCGCTCAGGGTTGTCAGGAATGCCAGCAACACGGGCCAGTGCAGCGGGTTCCTAACATTCCTTTGCAACCCATCATCAAGCCTTGGCCTGCTAGGGGTTGGGCATTAGATTTCGTAGGAGAGATCAATCCACATTCATCTGCGCAGCATAAGTTTCTTTTGCTGGGCACCGATTTCTTTACTAAGTGGGTTGAAGCTATACCAACCAGGAACTGCGATGCAGATACTGTCATCCGCTTTGTGTTCCAAAACATCATCTGCCGCTACGGCATTCCAGAGTGCATAGTGGCGGACAGGGGGACAGCCTTCATGGCTGAGAAGACCCAAACTTGGTTAGCGGATTATGGTATCCAGTTCCTCCATTCCTCTCCTTATTATGCTCAATCCAATGGTCAAGCGGAAGCTACTAACAAGGTTATCATATCCATTCTGAAGAAGATGCTAGTGGATAACCCGAGATCATGGCACACTCAACTTGACAACACGCTTTGGGCCTATAGGACCTCTAAGCGGACGCCTATAGGTACTACCCCTTATTCGTTGATGTATGGCCATGATGCTGTCCTGCCAATGGAGATCAATGTAGCTTCTTTACGGGTTCGCGAGCAACATCAGCTACTGGGTGAAGACTATGTCCAAGCCATGTTCCAGGAACATG
The DNA here is from genome assembly GCA_963682095.1 of Potentilla sterilis. NCBI lineage: Eukaryota > Viridiplantae > Streptophyta > Magnoliopsida > Rosales > Rosaceae > Potentilla > Potentilla sterilis. The sequence goes on from OY821761.1 coordinate 1,988,764, forward strand.
AAGACCTCGACGAAAAACGGCTGGAGGCCTTGGACACTATCATCCAGGAAAAGCAGCGGATCGCCAAGGCGTATGATAAGCGGACCAAGGGTAAAACCTATGGCGAGGGAGACTTGGTCTGGAAGGTAGCTCTGCCCCTAGACGAACCGGGTCGTGGTAAATGGAGTCCTCGTTGGGAGGGTCCATTTGTCATCGATCGTATCGTGGGCAAGGGGGCTTACCAGCTCCGAGACTTGGAAGGCGAAGTTCACAGAAATCCCATTAATGGGCGATATCTTAAGAAATACTTTCCAAGTGTCTGGGAGTTCGAGGTCCCTCCGGCGGACGACGGTTCTGGACAGAATTCTTAGTCCAGTACGCTCGGAAGGCAACAAGTTATAACGGCACATCCGCTAGGGGTGTTTCCGTCGTTTAACGGCACATCCGCCAGGGGTGTTTCCCGCCGTTTGTGAAGTTTTCTTCGTTTTCATTGCAAAACCGTTAGGGTTTTGTTTCTTTTGCCTTGTTTTATTTCAACATCCGCCAGGGGTGTTTGTGTCCTTGTACTTTTCATTATCAAACAGATTCGTATCTTGGCGAATGATTAGTATAGAAAGTGCAGATTGCTGTATTCATACAAAGGCTTTGCGGCCAAGGGCATTACAAGGAAAAGAAAATACAACGAGAGCTACTAGCTAGCTCTGATACCATCCTACGTCTCTCTTAGTCTTGGGGGACTGGCGGATTCCTCGTGCTGCTGCTTGATCCTCTTGCCCAAGTCCTCTTCTTCTTCGGAGCTCTGCTAATTCCAAGAGGGGAAAAGGCGCTGGAAAAAAGGGAAAGATGAGGATGCAGTGGCGGCGCTTGAGGAAAAACACACAGTTCCGCTGAGGGAACGTGTGGATGGGTTGCTCGGGGTGAAGGTCATCGAATGTGTCAATGACATTCATCCAAGCACCTAACCGGGTCACTCGCGTTAGACTGGCCGGGTGTTGTTTAAACACCAGGAAGCACAGCTTCAGGCCGCCTAATGCTGGGTGACCGGGGTTAGGATTTACTTAACGCTGGGTGACTGAGGTTACTGGGGTATGTAACCGGGATCTCGGTTTCTCTGGCGGAAAGGCTTGTGGCAGCCAGAGGGCTACGCCATTTGCTAACAGCTCTACGATTGCCATATTTGCTCTAAGCAGGGTGATCTGGTGAGATTTTTGCTGCAACTACGGGGTTCCTTTTATACTACATGTGCGAGGGGATCCAACGGTTGGGGGTTACGCGAGCTTTAATGCTTCGGTCTACCCATCTTTATGAATCTATCCGTTTTCGGCGCCTGCTCGCTTGGGAATCGATGCGTAATCAATGGGGTTTGACTGGCGCCTTCTCGGTTCTTCCCACCGTTTCGGTAACTGTCAAATCTTGCATTCATACCAGTTTACTTTTCCCAAGCATCTGCTTCGGGCTGCCTGGCGTTGGGCTTACTTTCCATTTCTAGTGGGCCGGATAGGGTTTCGACGACGGACGGGCTTTCACCTTTTCGTCGAACCTAGCCCGTTCTGAGGGAAACCACTTGTGAATCCTATCTAGTTTACTCGGCTTGGCTCTGGCTTTGCACATCCGCGCAGCCCAGTAAACTAAGGGGGCAACATAAGGGCAATATCCGACTTATCTTTCGCGTTGGATTTTTCGAAATTTTTGAAATTTTTCAACTCTCTTTAGGGCCAAGCCTGGTTGTCCTTTGAATAGGGGTTTTTAGGAACATCCGCGTTGGGGTGTGCCCTAAACCTTTGCCTTTGGTAAGAATTGTGCGATGCAAGTCTTGATTCTAAAATTTTGTTTTATTTACAAAAGTAAAGGGGCTTTGCAGCCATGGCGATTACAAAGGCAAGTAACTAGTAATACATATCCGCCAACTAGCTCTGATACCATCTTGGTATATGGGGATCTTCGCCATCTCCTTCGATCCGAACCCGTTCCGAACAGGGGTTGAAGAGTAAGATCCTGAGAGATCAGCGGATGAAGCGTAGAGATGGGGGTGGCAGAGACTGTCTTGACGCCGAAGCAGAGTGGCACATAGACGTCCGCTACCTACAATCTCTCGATTATGCAATGAGTTCAATAGCCCAGCGTTGTCCACGGTTGTCCGATTCCCCTTCATATGGAGGAAGACAACTGGCCTATTGAAGCTCATTGCTCTTCTCCCCGGAGAGGAAGGTACCCCAAACCGCATCCATGCTGGGCTTCCGGCCGATGCGCTAGAGGGGTGCCAAATCGACAGCTACCAATCTATAATCACATCCGCCCGGAACATAACATGGGGTGTTATGGTTCGGGATTTGTTTAACATGGGGTGTTATGATTCGGGGTGTTCAGCAGAACATCCGAACTAGATCTGGTGGTAAGGATTGAGGAAGCCATAGCGGCTGGTAGCAGAACCTAAGGGAAGAAACGCTGAATAACATTCTAAGGCAGTTTTTTGGGGTTCTCGGGTCTAGCCGGAGGGTGTTGCTTTTATAGCCTTACTTAGAAGCAATCCAAGGGCTGAGATGAACTTGCGCAATTATTGGGCAGTTAGAGGTTGGAACAGTTTTCCGTTTTAAAATTCAAATTCATGAGAAACAGTTCTACAGTTTTCTGACAGCATGGATAAGACTGATGCGCAGGGTTTGGTTTGCGAATCAAACTGAATAGGGCTTGGTAAATGGGCTCATATCATTAAACTCAGTGAATGAAATACATCAAGCCAGTTTTTATGGGCTAAAGCCGAAACTCATATAGATGCAGGCCCAACCGTTTGATGGTGGCCTTGGTCTTGCTTACCCCACGATCAAACTCTGCTGTTTCCTTCTTTGCTCGCGTCCGCTCCTCTTGTAGCTTACTCCCCAGGGCCTTCTGTTGATCTACTTCATTGGCGCGCTGGATTTGTTTCTGGCGGAGGAGGGAAATTTGCTGGTCTATGGCTGCCTTCTGGTCTTCAAGTTTAGCTATCTCAGCCGCTTCTGGGTCGCGAGTAGCCAGAGCGACCAAATCTTTGTAGGCACGAGCAGCATCCGCGAGAGCAGTCTCAGCTCCCTTAAGCTTGGCATGTTGAGTGGACCGGACAGGCAAACGCTCGTGCAGGCTCCTTAGCTCCGCGGGCAGCCGGAGGAGAGAAGCGTTGGCTTCAGCTTGGACCTCGGGGGGCAAGTGCTGGAAGTGGTGCTTAAGGACCTCAAGGGCAGAGGTGAGTTCATCCGCCACTTGAATATCTTCCGGGTCCTTCTCTCCTAGGTGTTCTAGGATTCCCCACGCCCTCTGTACCTCTTCAGGTTCCTCTTCAGGGCTTTGGGGAGGAAGGAAGGGATCTTCAGCCAAGATGAATTCAGGGACTGTTTGTTCCTGAAGATCTGGGCCCGATTCGCCAGGGGTCGCGGAGGGCTGATTTGATAAAGACGCCGCGACCAGACCTTCGGGGGTTGGGGTCTGCGGCAGGGAGACCTGTGCAGTTACAGGTTCCGCGGAACCAGAGTCCGTTGCCTGCGTGACGGTGCTGGTGGTCTCCACATCATCATCATCATCATCCACCTGTTCATAAAAAGGGGTTAGGAATGGTTCTAACTAAGGAAAAATAGCTCTTCAGGTGGATTTCACATCATACCTCAATAGCCTCCAAAAAAGGGATTTCCTCTGGCTGACTCAAAGGAGATCCGTGCTGCCCTGCTTGCTCTTGCTGAGCTGTATCAACTGGATTAGCAGCAGGGGTTGGATCTTGTTCAACCTGGGGGGCCACATCCACCACCAGTGGGGTGGCATTCATGGTTGCCACTCTCTCTTCTTCCACCTGCTCATAATCAAGGAGGATTGGAAGCAATTCAGACCAAGGGAGGTACTAATTTAGAACATAGGGAATATATACCTCCGTCAACGGGGTCTCTTCGGGCAGAGGAGATCCGGGCCGCCTCGCTTGTGCTGGCTGATCGGCTTCAATAGGAGCGTCAGCAGGGGTTGGAGCTTGTTCAACCTGGGGGGCAGCACCCGCCAGAGACTCCACGCCAGCCAGAGCCTCTTCCTCCGCCGGAGATAGGTCAAGTGCAGGGGAGGATGGCTCGTCAGCCGCTGGTTGGTCTGCGCCCTGAATCGGCTCCTCTTCTTCTTCTTCTTCTACTTCTTCTTCTACCTCGTGCTCCTCCTCCTGAGTCGAGCCCGAGGTCAACGGATGTGGAGTTGAGGAACTGCCAGGAGCGCCACATAGCATGAGCAGAGGCCTATCTGTTGGGGCCTCCGCCATAGTAGCATCTGGGTTTTCCCCCGCCTCCGGTCCAGTTTCTGCAGCAGCACGAAGGGTCAGGATGGGTTGGATAGAACTCTGACTAACTGCGAGGGCTAGACTGGAGGAAGTACCTGCATCAAGACAGCGCAGAGGAACAGGTTGAGGAAGACTATCGCCGCAAAGTTCACGAACACAGAGATTCAGATAGTCCTCGTCGGAACTAGAAGAATCTGCTTCTTCAGAAGGGATAGAGGACTCACCAGAGGAGATCTCTATTACCACAGGGTCTCGGCTGGTGGCGGCAGCGGACGAGGAACGCTTCCTCCGAAGGGGAGAGGTCTGCAAAGAAGGATAGAGTTTGGATATCTGCGTCAGGTAGGTATTTATGAACTAATATCCAAGGATACAAGTAACCGAGGGAGAAGTTGAATTCACTCACGGGTATGTCCTCCTCCTCATCTGATTCCTCATCCGCCTCAACAATAATCTTGCTTTTCTTTGGTGGCGGATGGGACGCGCAGATAGCTTTTCGCTTCCCCTTACCCGCAGGGGTTTGTTCGGATGCCTGTTTCATTAAACAAGTCAGGAACTAGGCGAGGTCATCTGACAAACCAAGATAGCAGTTAAAGGGGGAGGGGTAGCACCTTCTTGGGGGACAGGTCCAACTGCAGCGATTCGCCCTTCAGCACTTTCTCGTCGGCAGGGGTGAGGTGCGGACCTTGGTTCCGAAAGAGCCTCCGGAAGTAGAAGACGGATGGATGATTGAAGAGCGTACCTCGAAGATGTGCCCACCAGTGCTGATATGGGCCAGTGGCATCCATGGAAGCCTTTACGCTGGGGTAATAGTCTCAGTCCTGCTGGATGCCAAGAGGCTGCAGACGAGACCGATCGCTATGGTCAGATACTGGGGGGCAACTTCTGCTATTCCGCCACGCGGAGAAATAGTTCACACTCTTCAACGGCGGGTAGGGCAAGAGTTGTATGAGGCCGAATTGCCGGGCGAAGAAGTGAGGCGCGTAGACCTCGTGGACGGGATGTTTCTTGTCAAGAGGGAGGATGGGAAGATCGGCCATGGAGGTACTCCGGGTGAAGATCCGTCGGCTGGTAGCGTCTTGCCTACTAGATGGGAGGAAGCCCCGGGATAGCCCACGCGGATACTGCAAATGGATCAGCCGCTGTGCCTCAGTGAAGAATTCGTCGGCAGTTGTGTAGAAGAATATATCCAAGCAGATAGCGTAGCTGAGATCCGGGCTAGCGGCGCAGCCAACATACTCTTGCCCCACAACTTGATCGGGCTTGGATTTCCTCTTCATAACTGGAGCAAGCTGGGGAAAATGCATTTGGCACCAGATGTCTAGGATCCAAAGCGGGCCTGATTTGGCACAGTTCATCGGATGGGCGGATATCTGATACAGACAATGGTAGAGGTGCGCTAGAGCGAATTGGCCAAGGCTAACTTCTGCGCCAGCATATAACATCTCCGCCATACGGTGGTAGAGCTTGGTCATTTTGTTGGTGTTGGAGCAAACCACAAACTTGTTAAGCCAGAAGGATAGGAAGGCTATTCCACCGAGATCATCGTCCCTCTGAAAGAACGCATCTTTCCACTTCTCAAACCCACCAACCTTAAACCTATCAATTTCACTCCGTGGGTATTTCCTCTCTGTATAGAGGCTCTCATCATAGTCCCCTAGGCCGAGCGGGAACCCGAAGCCAGCGTAGAGGTCTAGCAACGTCACGGAAGCATGGCCAAATCTGAATTCAAAGGCGTTGACCGTGGGGTTCCAGAGGCTGATCAAGGGAACAAGAGCACACCTGTTACCTCCTTTGGGGCTGAGATTAAAGCAGAGCTTGAGCACATCCGCGATTCCGGCATGTCTCCATTGGTCTTTATCAAGGGGAAGCCGGGCTGCGTACCAGGCTTTCATCCAGGACCGGACCAGAGGCCAGGCGGCATGGTTTACGGTGCACTGGTGAGGATCTTTCTGGAAATTTGGGCATTCCACCGGGTCTTCAGAGCGGAAGATCACTGGCAGGGGGCGGGCCGGACCGTCGAGCACCTGGTGTGCTCCGCCATCGTTATTAGCATCGTAGCCCACTACATGAGGACCTAATGAGACGAGATCCTGTTGGGACTTTTTGAGGCAAGTCCGGTCATCTTCTCCGGAACAGGTGAGGAGAGTTTCGAGCTGTTTTTTGGCTCTGGCCGCCGTCGAGCAGCGGATGGCGAAGTTCATGGGGGATGCCATTGCAGGCCGAGCCGGGGTTTCTTCCGATTTCGGGCTAAGGAGGAGGAAAGAAAGCTGGGTTGAGGGGGAAACCGAGGGGTCTCTGTTAGAATTTATAGAAATCCGAAAGGGGTTCTTGTTTCGTGAAACGCTGGGTTTCGCAGCAATCACGGGTTTAGGTGAACAGTGTTACCGTTTTGAATTGGGAAATTGTGATTGGCGAGGAAACGGCGCAACAGTCCAGTTGTTTAAATTGCTACGGATGAGCCAGCGTTTGGGGCTCAGTCTCTCTTCTATTTCGTTATACCTCAATATCGGAGACTGGGGGGGCAATGTTTGGGCCACAATTGGAATTTATTTCAATTGGGCTTTCACCCCGAGGCCCGGAGGGGTTTTGATCAGAATCAAAACCTTTAAGTTCAGACTTTCCCGCCTCGTTGGGGGGAAGCTAGGCTGAGGCGCGGAAATGAGTTGCGACCTAATCAGATGGGGGTTGTTTTGGAACAATCCAACTACACAATACATGAATCTCCTTAGGTGATTAGGTGTAGATACTGATTGATGTGATAGGGGGTTGTTTCGATAGCAATCGATTAGAGGAGATATTTGTTGGAGTTGAGTGCAAAATAGCAATGTAATGATGAGCACACTAGGCTATCAACAACTAACAACTACAAGCCATGCTGCACCATGCTGCACCATACCTTAAGCAGGTGTTAGAGGAACCGGCCATACTGCACAGTAACAGAAGCATAATAAGCAAGGTCATGACGTGTTGCTCCAAACTGCAAGACTTCAACATCGACCATACTTCCAACAGTACTTCCGCCGATTTGATTGGAGGCAAGACAAGGAAGGACACTCCTAGTGAGTCGCGGGATCCGCCAGACGAAAGGTTACAGCCCTGGGGTCCCTTGACCGTATAAATATAACCCTTCTGACATCTAGGAAGAGGTTCTCAACCAAATACAAACAACCACAAGTTCTAGCGCAACGCTAACTTGCCAAAGCCTCTCCGGAGCAACTCACGCAACCCGCCTCCGTCCTACGACGGATCCAATCTCGTACTTGTGCCGAGCTTTTGCCGAGCCTCACGCAACCCTCCTCCGCCCCACGATTGATCTAATCTCGTGCTTGTGCCGAGCATTTGCTGAGCCTCACGCAACCCTCCTCCGCCCTACGAGCGATCTGATCTTGTACTTGTGCCGAGCGCTTTGCTGAGCCACTCACGCAACTCGCCTCCGCCCTACGACGGTAGCAATCTCGTACTTGTGCCGAGCATTTGCTGAGCCTCACGCAACCCTCCTCCGCTCCACGATTGATCTAATCTCGTGCTTGTGCCGAGCATTTGCTGAGCCTCACGCAACCCTCCTCCGCCCTACGAGTGATCTGACCTCGTACTTGTGCCGAGCGTTTGCTGAGTCTATCGAGTCAGTCCGCTACCCCCGGTAGCAATCGAGTCTGTCAGTCCGCTGCCCCTGGTAGCAATCGAGTCGTCACTCCGGTGACACACCCGTGGTCTTGGAAACAGCTCTGCTTTGCTTCTCCGGATCAAAGTAAGATCCTCAATCCTCGAGGGGTTGGGAAGAAAATCCTGGTAGAGAGTTCTATTCAGGTCTTGTTCGAGCCCTGTACGCCGGCTTAGTCAGCGCCCGCGTAACAGTCGCTTGACCAGGAAGTCAGAGTCGAATTGGGAGCAGACGAGGCGACTCGCCAGGGGGTCGCACGCAGTCGAGTTGTACCGCTCCAAGGGTGCTGGCACGCCTAAGCACAACACGTAACCACCAACCAGTGCTGACTGTTCGCCGGGTGCTGAACCCGCCACGAACAATTAGCCCGGCCTTGAGACTCTTGGTAATCGTTATCGCTTTACGTATACATTTGGCTAGGAGATCCATGATCGAAGGAAGGATAATGGAGTTAGGGTTTACATGAACATATAGCTGTTATATATAGTTCTTGGATCCTGTAACAGATTCACGATTCAGCTATGAATTCCAGTGTAGAGCCTCAGCCTGTAAAAACTAGCTAGCATGCATCAGCTAGATAATTATTAAACTCAAATAATCTGCAGCAGCCAGCTCATCTCTTCTTAGGAGGTGGTTTAGTATTAACCGCCCGTAATTATTGGAAAATAGGCTGGCCGGACGGCCGATTGATTGACCTAACTAGAACGGCTACCTGCATTTTGATATCTATCTGCATGCAGATGCATTATTTGAGTACTTACAATGTTAGTTGATTAGTTACTGGTTACCCTACTAATTAAGGGCACTTTGCTGGTGTCGCGACTAGCTAGCTAATATGCTGGAGGACCACCACATTAGTCCCAAGTCGTCTATTCAAAGTCTCCTACCCACCCCCCCCCCTTCAACATTTCGATCCCTTTCGTTTCCATATATAGACCATCACTAGCTTACTACACATAAACATGCATATGTATATATATGCTCACTGCCTATACGCCAATTGTAGGAAGTTTTTACAGTACGTAGTACGTAGTACGCTAGAGCTAGAAATGTAATTCTTTTGTTTCTGTACATCGATATATACTTTTCCGCTAGAATTGAATCGGATATTTTATATTGCACGAACAACTTGTTAGATCGAGTAAAACGAGATTAGTTCTTTGGTCTTTGCATGAGCTGTTGGGGAATGCACCCTAGCCTAAACTTTAATAACAAGCTCTCTTAAGAGTTCTAATATCACATTGTTTTGAGAATTGAATTTGCAAGAAAGTTAGGTCATCCCCTAACCATTCAGAAACGGCCGGAGACAAGTCGATCGTATATGTGCATATAGATCTGATCGATCAGCTCCATCTCATTATGCATTATGTTTCTAATGTAGGTCCATTATATTGGTTAACACTAGTGCAAATAATATCACTAAGTGTGGTACTGAGCTAGCTGGTTGTAATGAATAGAGTACGTACTATGTCTCATATCCTATATATAATTAACCTTTCTGGGTCTGAACTAATCATCATATATATATATATATATCTCTAAAGATTAATTTGTTTGGAAGAGTTCCTTCCTTCTTAATATTTGAAGGTTATATATATATACATCTATATACAACACAACCAATACCACGAGATATAGTACGTACGTACGTAGCCTTCCCCTTGTTGATCGTGGACTAAACACAGAGTAGTTAACATCAATTTATAGTCATTGTCTGTTTGATGTAACTGATGAACAACTAGCTAGCCGGTAGTTTTCTTCCCACTTGAACATTAATCAGGTTGTTGTGACTGTACGTGCGTGAAGTGAACATAAAATCTCTCTCTGGCTTTGATCCTAGACAACCAGGTTTTGAAGAAATGGAAATATAATCAAATATTCTCAGTCGTCGCTGCAGGGACATACTGATTGTTGACAGTAGCCGCAGAGGGGCTACAGCAAGCCCACAGACCCGCGGCAAGTACACCAGGGCCCGGCCCAGGACTCAGGATCGGAGCACCAGCACCAGGCCTCGGAGCCCAGCGGTCTATCCTGCCTCCAAGGGTCCTGGGACCAGGGGCGCCTGCCTGCCAAAGAGGGCACCAGAATATCCAAACAGAAGGGAACCAGTCCCACATCGAAGGGCAAGGCCAGCCCTCACCCTCAACCACCTATATATGGGCCTCGACTACCACCATAAATAGGTAACTTGTCTCCCTCCCGGCTTACATACGTGCCCAGGTTATATATATTCCAACTATACTAACTTAGGCATCGGAGAGGTGAAGGCCGGCCCGCCCGGTATTCCCCTTAGTAAGCAGGATTGCAGGAGATCGAGTTGGATTCATCAAGTATCTACCAAGACCCCCGGGTTTAGGCAGAAACAATTGGCGCCGTCTGTGGGAACTCTGAACAAGAAGCCGTGCAAGCAACACCGCTGGCTGAGATTGTGGGAATGAGTCAAGAGAAAGGAACTACTGAGGAAGGGCGTATTGCAGCTGTGCAAACGCTCGCCTCCACTCCTGTCGTCACGCGGGAGATGCGTGGCGAGCAGGGCAGCGATTTGGGAAGGAGCCGTGGAGGGCCCTCTGGTGATCCAGAGCCCCGCCACGAGAACTCGCACGGGAAAGACCCGATAGAGGACGAAGGCAGCCCAGTGCTTCGTGGCCTATCCCTGACGTTCTCGGATGATCCGAGTGATCAGTCTGAGAGCCAGGATCAAGACCCCACGTACAGCCCCGACCATGACGGCTTGGCGGGAAAGGTACGGGCAATGGCCGCGGAAGTTAGTCGTCTCAGAGAGGAGAACGACCGGGACCGAGCCAAGTCCCAGGCCCGATACGAAGAGATAGAGGCAGTAAACACCGCCCTGGTAGCCGCCCTAGAGAGGGGGCAGCAGCGCAGTGCTGCCATGGCCGAGGCACAAGCCGCACCCCTGCTATTCCAACCCCGGCGGCTAGAGGCTGGACAATCTTCGGGCGCCCGATCCAGCGAGCCTATGCGGGAGAAGTCACGAGCCGGCGAGGACCTGCCGAAGAGCACGCCCGCCTCCCACCAGCCGCACACTTCGTCCGTGGGTGAAGTGGATACTCCAACCGCCCGGGCGCTGCAACTGCTAGCCAGCACCGTGTCGGATCTGAAGGCCCAGATGGAGGCAAACGAGAGGAGAGCGGCCCGGCCATTGGAAGGCGCCCGGTTCAACGAGCGCATGGGCCCCTTTTCACACCGAGTCATAGAGTCGGGGAGATCTGGCAACCAGAAGTCCCTCAAGCTCACCTATTCCGGGTCCGGTTGCCCGTATCAGCATCTGGACAGCTTCCGATCCCAGACCTGCGCCAAGGGTTACTCCGATGCAATCTGTTGCAACATCTTCCAGGAGACCCTGTCCGGAGAAGCGCTCAGTTGGTTCTACGAGCTTCCTGCGAATTCAATCGAGGCATTCGAACAGCTGGCTGACCGATTCGTAGGCCGCTTCATCCTCCGAGTCGAGGGAGCGCGGACATCCACCGTCCTCTTCAACTGCATCCAAGCCCCCGGGGAAGAATTGAGAACCTTTGTCAACCGGTGGCAGATTGCCACGGCCGGAGTTCGGAACTTGGACAAAGGCATCGCCGAGATGGCATTCAAGCAGGGGCTTCGGGCAGGGAAGTTTTCCTACGCCGTCAGGGTAGAACTCCCTCAGGGCTACGACGAGTTGATGGCTATGGCCATCCGGCATGCCCAGGCTGATCATGAGACCTACGGGAACCACCTGCTGAAGAGGAAGCGGGATGAGCAGTCTTTGGACCATCCCCGGGTAGAGGATCCCCCGCGCAGTCACGAGAGCAAACCCGGCCAGCGAGCCGAGCACGGGAGTCGCCGACCCGGCCGGAACAACAACAACAACGGCAAGACCTGGCCGCAGCGACAGCAGAGACCCTTCTCTGACAGGCCCCAGCCTCGGACCGAGAACAAACCTGCACCGTACCACCAAGAGCGCCCCCTGGCAATTATGCCAGCACCCCCGGCTAATCAAGAAGCCTTCTCCACTCTCACCGCATCATATGAGGACATCCTGTTGGAGAATGCGGACGTCATTGCCCCACCGCCCCAGAGAAGGTACCCCAAGGGGAAGCTCACGACGGCGCAGACAGGCAAGTACTGCTCGTACCACGATGAGGCAACTCATCGGACGAACCAGTGCTTCGCCCTCAAGACTGCAGTGCAGGGCTTGATTGACAGCGGCCAGCTCCAGAGATATGTAGGGGAGAGAGGAGCAGGCCCCGACCGGGAGGGTAACCCGGCCTGGTAAACCCGCTGGGTCCAGGCGGCTAGTTTGGCATATCGCCGGTTCAACCGATTGTAAAGATCAAATATATGCAAACTACTTTTGAAAACTCTGGCCCCGCAAGCTCAGATATATATATTCATAGTTAAAGTATCCAAAAAGTAAACCGCTCCGGAGAGTTTCTTTTACAAGCAAAAGCGAGAAAAACATCCTATGGAGCCGCATCTCCAGCGGTGGCTTCGTCGTCGACCTCAGCTCCGGAAGGTTCGGCACTGTTGGTAAAAGAATCCAAGTGCGAGCGATGTTCTGCTCCTGACTGCTTCTCCACCGCCAGCTGCTGGATGACCGGCTCCACAGGAGCATTTCCTTCGGCAGAGGTACCAGGCATCAGGGAAGTATTTAACCACCCCTTCGCCGCCCATTCCGTGTAGGCATCCGAGATGCCTTCCTCCCGGGCCTTCTCCAGGCAGTCCAGGAACCGATTGCTCTCCTCGTATTGAAGAACGAACCGGTCGAACTGACCCGGATCATCTCCGCCAGCAGCAGCAGCGGCGGCACGCGCCTGGAGCTCGTCTATCTTGGCCTCCAGCTCGGCCCTCTCAGCGTCAGCCCGCTCCCGCTCCCTCTCCATGCTCCGGTTCTGCTCCTCCAGCTCCCGGGCCCTCTCCTCCATCTTCCTGGCCTTTTCCTCCATCTTCTTGGCTCTCTCCTCCGCCCTGGCCTTCTCCCGATCCGAGCGGGACTTCTCCACCTCCAGAAGCTTCTGAGACCTGGATAGCGCAGCTATCTGCCTCTTCAGCACCGGGAGCTCCTCACTTGCATCCGACTGGTACAGGTGGTAGAGCAGCTGCAGGACAGTAAAGGCAGTCAAGTGGCAAAGAAAGAAGGCGGGATATAAGCAATACGGTGGTACCATGCGGTACTTACCCGGAGGATGGATTCCTTGCATTTTGGCCGGTTGCCACCCGCCAGCACGCCTTCAACCCCGGGCCTGTCCAGGCCGAAGTTGGCCAGGTCCGCCATCATCTGCCGAACGAGAGTATTGTCCGGACTTCCCATACCCACCTCCGCAGGTGCAGGACTGCTCTGGCGGGCCGCTCCGGCTCCCTCCCCAGCATGGGATGTTACGCTGCTGGTTGTCCTGACCCGCTTCGCCAGGACCTCCCGGGATGATCCGCCAGTTAGCGTCACCAGCAAAGGGGACGGACCCTCCGGCCCTTTCCGCTTCTCTCCCCGCCCTTCGGGAGCGGCGGCACGTGCGCTTGCACGAGGAACAAAAGCAGCGATACCCAGGCTCGCCGCACGGTTGGGGACCCTGTTTTCTCCCCCAGGAACCCGCACCGGTCCCCCGGTGCTCTTGCCCTTCCCTGGCACCGCTGCTGCCACAGAGTGATGGGTCTTCACTCGCTCCGGCACGTAGGACGATTCGTCCAGATCCCGGGCTTGGGGCTCCGCATGCAACGTAACCCGCCCGTCCGCTTCCACCGAGGACCGGGCCACGCTCGCACCTTTCTCCGTAAGATGCTTCAGGAGATCTTCCCCGTCCATCGAAAGAGTGTTTTCGGGCTTGATCACCGCCCGGGTTGACGCACCTGCAGGACAAAGAGAAACGTTAAAATTGTTGAGCAAAACCTAGCACAAGTCCCACCGCTAGGGTTTGTTACCCACCGGGATCCCGCCCAAGCCCACAGTGTTCCAGCACTTCTCGCCGGATGAAGTTGTACGAACTTCGCTCCAGGTGGTCCCAGCAGCCGAGAATAGTCAAGACCCTCTCCTGCTCCAACTCGGACAGCTGGAACGACTGGTCGCCTATGGGCTGGAAGGCGCCAGGCACCCGGTACCTCCTCCTCTTCACCTGCCAAGCCCCGCCGGCCATCACCACCTTCTTTCTCCAGCTGTTGTCTACCCATGAAGGCATAGTGGTGATAACCGCTTGATTGTTGCGGGAGTTGAAGGATAAGCAGCCTTTGGACCCCGTTTTCCTCGAGTAGGACAACCTATACAGCGCCCGGAATTCATTGATCGTAGGCATACTCATTCCGGACAAGTCGTATAGGCAGCCTAGGCTTAGTAGCCGCCTCCATTGAAGACCGGGCAGCTGCGCGGGCGACGCTGGCAGGGCACTCAGAATATACTGCACAAAGTCAGGCAGCGGTAGCGACATCCCGTGCCGGAACTGGTCCGGATGCACGGCAACCCAACCCTCCTCCGGGTTACAGGCCGACTCTCCAGGGTTCAGTGGACGCAAAAAGATATCGTCCGAAATACCCCACGTTTCCCGAAACACAGCGATCTCCGCGGGAGTCAGGCTCTCCTCCGGTTCGTCACACACCACGGCAGTTCTTCCCCTGCCAAGCGTGTAGCTTTCAGCGTGCGCACCGGCCATTCGCACCCCGTGCGGTATCTCAGCTTCCGAGGAATCTGACCCGGAATCCGAGGACGTGGACGAGGCACCGCTCCCGGAGCGGTCCGCGGCTTCTTGCTCCGGGGCTTCAGAATTGAGCCAGTCCTGCATCCTCTCCACATCATCCACCACAGGACCTCTTGCGGCAGATTCAGAAGCCTCCTCCGAACTCGAAGTGTACATCTTAATCTAGGGGCAGAAAAGCAAAACCCTAACGCTCGTCAGCAACAGACTACAACACCACCTTCAACGGCCTTCCCCCCCCAAAAAAAAGTTTGCCGCTGAGCAACCCAGTCAGCGACACAGATCCCCCCCCCCGCCGCAAAACAACAAATCAACAAAAAACCAAGACACACCGGGGCAAAGAACACAACTTACCGATTAGTATGCTCAGCCGAGGACAATCCGCCCAGCGAAAGCAACGAGCAATGGTAAAAGGAGGCTTGGGAGCGCTTCAAACAACGGATCTCTTGGGGCAAGGAACTTAGGGTTTTCTTCTCGCCGGACCACCTCCCCTTTTTTTCTCTCGGTCTCTTAAAAACGTACAAAAAGCAAAGGTAGAAAGAAGAGCAGAAGAGACCTATTTATAGAGGAGACCGGTGCCCTAGGCATTTAGGAATCCCTCCAAAAAACACAATCAGAACAAATCAAACGCCAGCGAATCCAGGCCCTCTATCACAAAACCGTCCCCTGACGGCACGTGTCCCAGCATTGGTAAAACTGCCCACGCCATCATAACTGACGAGACTGATGGACTCCCTCCTTAAATGCATGTCAGCCACCTGTCCCACACGCTGGCGACAGGAAGGTAGGAGCAGGAGCCAGGGAGTCACGCTCCCCTACGCTTCCCCAGATTCCACGGTTGCACGCCATCATCATTGCAATTCAAACCGCTTAGGAAGACCTCTCACCAGTTATGCTGATCCAACCGCTTCAAGAGCATCTATCCGGGTTTTGAGCAGGACCTCGCACCGATATGGCATGTTACCCGCGCGAGTCCCGCCCGGTACCATGGTAGTCCGCGGTTATGATTATTCAACCGGCTCCATGGCATCTTCCCCCGCATTTACACCAACGACCTCGTTTCGATATGGCAGAACGCCCGGGCGAGGCCCACCTCATCGATTCCGTCATATCCCACCAGGTTGAGAGTACTTTCCGGGAACATAAACATCCGGACCCATGGCTTTTTCACAGGGGGACTCGTTTCGATAGGCATGTCACCCATCGAGTCCGCCCCCATGGCAAACGCATGGGCTTTACAAACCGGGCGAGTCTACATCTAACACATGTACCCTTGTCCAGCAGGATAAAAACCCTGCGTCGCATTGAACCGCGATACTGTCCAGCAGGATAAAAACCCTGCATCGCACTGAACTGCGATACCTTTGGGAACACATGGGGGAGACTCGTTATCTCTACACCATCCCACCGGGCAGATTGTATCTCTAACACAGAACAAGTCTCCCCGCAGGCTAACAAACCTGCACATCTACCTCATCGCTTATTTAAACACAAAGCTGAGAAGAACTAGCAAATGTTTGCACTGCTCCGTTCTAGTTTGGCAGAACAACCGGTTCTGGCCCAGTTTGTACCGCTCCGTTCTAGTTTGGCAGAACGCCCGGTTCTGGCCCAGTTGGCACCGCTCCGTTCTGGTTTGGCAGAACAACCGGTTCTGGCCCAGTTTGCACCGCTCCGTTCTGATTTGGCAGGATGCCCAGTTCGGGACCAGTGAGCTTCGAAGGGCAGCAGACCCAATCAGAATTCCGTGCATTAATCTCTTGCATGGCGGATTTCAACGCCTCATCACCATCATTCCATGCATTAATCTCTCGCATGGCGGATTTCAACGCCTCATCATCATCATTCCATGCACCATCTATCGCATGGCATCATCTCATACACTCTTCGGGTTTCCACCCCGTTCCATGCTCTAACACTCGAGCACAATCCTATTTTACATTACCCAACATGCTTATAAATTATTTCTTGCCATCAGTAACAGGTACTCACCTCGGTCACGCCCAATCTTTAACGCGGACTTGGGGGACTGGGGACCTGTAGGTTGGTAACCCCGCGGGTCTGCGGGACAAGAGCAAGACAGATAAGTCCCCATTCAAGATTGCACTTGACCGGGAACTTGGGGGACTTGTTGACAGTAGCCGCAGAGGGGCTACAGCAAGCCCACAGACCCGCGGCAAGTACACCAGGGCCCGGCCCAGGACTCAGGATCGGAGCACCAGCACCAGGCCTCGGGGCCCAGCGGTCTATCCTGCCTCCAAGGGTCCTGGGACCAGGGGCGCCTGCCTGCCAAAGAGGGCACCAGAATATCCAAACAGAAGGGAACCAGTCCCACATCGAAGGGCAAGGCCAGCCCTCACCCTCAACCACCTATATATGGGCCTCGACTACCACCATAAATAGGTAACTTGTCTCCCTCCCGGCTTACATACGTGCCCAGGTTATATATATTCCAACTATACTAACTTAGGCATCGGAGAGGTGAAGGCCGGCCCGCCCGGTATTCCCCTTAGTAAGCAGGATTGCAGGAGATCGAGTTGGATTCATCAAGTATCTACCAAGACCCCCGGGTTTAGGCAGAAACACTGATTCAATGCTCAAGTCCTTAAAATAGCATCAAACATATTTTTACCAAATTTTAAAACACCGTCATTAGGAATATCCAGAAAAATCTGCTGGATAGATGCCATTGCTCGACGTGAGATTTTTAATATTTTAATTTTATCAACCAATATTATATAATAGTAATCCCAGAAGTTCAATCAATGTGCTCGATTTTAATAGTATTAGGCTAGGGCAAGGTTTAAAATGTCGATGTCGGTAGAGATATCGGTCGGCCGAAAAAAAGAGATATCAGAGATATATCGGAGATATTGGAAAAGATATTTTGTTTTTATTTAAATATGAAATTTATTCATTTTATACATAAAATCTTAAATACATACAAATAATAGCTTCATTTAGTATCAGAAAGAGACTCTAGGTGTTTCAAATTCCCCACGTTGATCCATGAAAGTACAATATCTAAATAAGACATTTGACCCATATAGTATGAATTGTAGTGATTAATATGATAATCATATATCTCTTTGGAACTGCCGATGGTATCCCCTATAATGGGATAATAATGATGAATCTAACTATATGATTGGTCATGCACTTCTCCATATTGACCATATTCAAAAATATTATAACTAAATTGATTGTTGCCTTCATGCGATTCATTTGACGTCTCACTACGCTCTGTGCCTAAACTGATAGAATCAAAACAAGGCAACTAAAGCAACATCTGATGGGGTACTTTGATCAACAATTACACATCTAATCCTGCTGCCATGCCGATTCTGCTTTTGCGCACCGTGACGAGCTTCTCTAGATCTGTGGTCTTCATCTTGGGTGATATGATCAAAATTACTTTCATATGTAAACTGTTTTTTTTTTCTTCAAACACTCGAGGCGATTACTTATTCCAGAATTCGATGCGATTACTAATTCGAGAACTTGAAGCGATTACTTTTTCGAGAACTCGAAGTGATTACCAATTATGAGTCCATGAGATGATTACTTATTCGAAAACTCGATGAGATTCCTTATTCGAGCACTCGAGGCGATTACTTATTCGAGAACTCGAGGCGATTACTTATTTGAGCAATCGATGTGATTACTTTTTTCATACTTTCTTACATATTCCTCGAGGAGAACACTCCTCACCAATATTTATCAAGACTGTCTGTCATCACTTATCTTATCCAGATTTCCTTTTAGGGGAATCCGGAGTACTCAATTTTTTTTTGTATCCCTTGAAGTGATCACTGATTACTTATTCAATTACTCTTCTCTTAAATATTCTCGAATTTCGAGATTTTTTTTTTTGTTTTAGAAAATTTTACAGATATTTCGTTAAAATATCCGAGATATATCGCAAATATCTTAAATATCAGGGATATTTTAAGTTATCGGAGATATGTCGTAGATACGGGAAAAGAGAAGATATTTACCTCAAAGATATATCGGTCGGCCGAAAAAAAGGAGATATCGGTAGAGATATTGGATATATCGCAGAGATTTTATACCTTGGGCTAGGGGTCGATGCCCATTAGCTCATATTTTAAAACTTGTGTTTCTACTAACAAAATAAGATTTAAAAAATTATCATCAACTTTAAAAAAGAAAAAATAAAAATATATATCTTTAATCACTTAAATAAATTCAAAATAGATATATATTAATAAAGGGTTAACTCTTGACCGGTGATCGTTGATCGATGACAGGATTCCGGCGACCGATACCGGATTATGATGAAATGTGACCGGATTTCGGTGACCGGTGACGATTGACTCCCTATAAACCTCCTATTACCTCCCAATAGAACTCATGTGTCTATATTGCCTCACAATAGACCCCTACTGCTTCTAATAGACTCATACTGTCCCCCAATAGAATCATATTGTCTCTTAATAGAACCTTGATAACCCTAAACGCTAAATAAATCCAAAATATACATCTATTAGGGTAATAGAAGGTTGATTGTTAATTGTTGACTGTTAACCGTTGACCGTTGATTGGCGACCGAATTTCGGCAATCGAGACCGAATTCTTGCGAAAAGTGATCGGATTTCGGTGATCGGCGACGATTGACCGTTGACCTATTAGGGAAAGAAGAGAGATAAATAGTTGAGAGGGGTATTTTGAACACGAAAAATATGAAAAAAGTGAAAAAATGGGTAACTGGAAATACTCTCTTACATTTTGTTGTGTATGTAAGAATCTCTAAAATCTTATTTTGCTAGTGGGAAAAATTGTCTCAAAATCTTGACTAATGGACATTTTTAAATTCCAATAGTCCATTTATAAAATGAACCAGGAATTAAGAAGCGCATAGATACGCATGGGGGCCAAGACAGAAAGATCAAGGATAAGGATGGTGCTAATGCTAATTAGTACTCTAATTAACTGCAACATGGAGATTTTTATACGAGGTATATGCTTCTTTTTAATAATTAAATCACTACCACTAAGCAACTATAAGGCAAATCTCATAATTAAAAACTCGAAGATAAGCAACCTAGCTGAAAAGGAAAATGGACTTGTCATGGTTATGATTTGTGAAGCGGCAAAATATGTTTTCTTTCTTTCTTTCTTTTTCTTCAAGTTTGCAGAAAATGGAAATGAACACGACCAAATATAATATAATAGTGATCTAGTATTATTATCAGTATTAATGCATAGCCATAAAATAGTGGTTTATTGGTGGGGAAATTGATGAAAGAGTACGTAGTTGACATATTTGAAGCATAAGATTATTTGGAAGCACAAAGGAACCTAAAGAAGAATATGCTGATAATAATATGATAACTAAAGCTAGGTTACAAACGGTTAGTTAGCCGAGGTAGCTACTAATTAATTATATTACACTATCTAAGTTACACAGGAGAACAATATCGTCTCTATTTTAATTTATGTTGACTCATTACATTGTCCAACAATTAGTTACATTTTACTTATTTTTTTTAATTAACGCTATAAAAATGTGACTGATGAGTCATATGACATAACGAGAATAAAAACACTAAATAACAAAGATAACGAGCGATATTGATATCCGAATCTATAATTAACACTATGAAAATGTGACTGATGAGTCATCTGACATAACAAGAATAAAAACACTAAATAACAAAGATAGCGAGCGATGTTTGATATCCGAATCTATCGAGTATCGAGTTATGCATCTTTCTTTTTCAATAACAAAGTGCATCCCAAGCTGAAGAAGAAAGGAAGAACATGATTTGAGCAGGGGGGAAACAAGATCATTGGCGCATCACTGTAAAGCAAAGTTTTCATCTCCAAAAGAACAAAAGAACGAGGTTTCCAATTTCCCAAAGACTCCTGATTTCTAGGAAAGGAGGAATATCCGAGAGGAAGATCCGAATCTTGTCCTGGCAAGCCCAAAATGGGAAAAGCCCAACGTCCAGGATTGGTCTATTTCTATTTCTTTGTATGACCAACCAAGATAGAGATAAGGCCACATGGCATATTTCCAGAATTATACCACGCTTCACTAATCAGCAAACCAAGCTCACTCACTAATCGGCTCAGCTTTAGCTTTCCTCTTTCACTCCAATTTTTAAGACAATTCCTCTCGTGTATTTATATGTAATGGATATTGTGACAAATTTTCTTCGAAGTATGATTTATATATCTTTTGATTAGTGGAGGGAGCGTTACTACTTAAGAAGGTAATTAATAGTTTAACTGCTTTAATTGTTAGATATTTTTAATTTGACGTTTTAAAACACAAAGAAGTTGGCGTTATAAAATATTTAAAACTAACGAGAAAAAATGCTTAAGAATACGAACTAATAAATTACAATTGATCGATGTTCATCGAAAAGAAAATGATATATTGTTGTTAGCCCAACTCTTTATACAATATTAGATATTGAGATTTAAACATAATTATAATTTTATTTCACGATAATTATATAATTTTTTTGTAAATTCTTTAATCTCTTAGTTAAAATTAGAGTCTAAACAAAAAAACGCCTACAAGAAACTTCATTCTTGGCACTCCCTACTGTTCAAATTGACATGCATATACTGGTTTCACTGCCATACGAAACTTCTTCAAAAGTTTAATCGAAAGAAAAATACAAACTCATAGAAAATCCATCTCAACAGCTCCTTCGAGCCAGCCACTGCAAAAACAAGCCAGACAAGCCCACGCGTCCATAGCATGAAAAATAAAAATAAAAAACGTCCACTCTTCTCTCTGTCTGTCTCGCTATCTGGAGTTTTGGAGTGATGACTGTGTAGTGAGAGGAAAGGGAATAAAACCCGAGATATACTCTTTCATAAACACAAACGGATATTCCAACATTTACCCCTCGAATATCCCCTCCTTCCCTCCCCTTCTCTTCTCCCTCTCTCTTCACCACCACCACCCACTCCCTCCCTCTCTCTCTCTCTCTCTCTCTCGTTGCGTCATGAAGTTCGGCAAGAGCCTGAGCAGCCAGATCGACGAGACCCTGCCGGAATGGCGCGACAAGTTCCTCTCCTACAAGGAGCTCAAGAAGCGTCTCAAGCTCATCGAGCCCAAGGCCGCTGGCGACGCCGCGAACCGGCCAGCCAAGCGGCCCAGGCTCAATGGCGATGCTCCTGCGGACGACATGTCGTCCGAGGAGATCAATTTCATTCAGCTTCTGGAGGACGAGCTCGAAAAGTTTAATTCTTTCTTCGTCGAAAAAGAGGAAGAGTATATTATTAGATTGAAGGTACGCAGTTCATCATTGTTGTCAAATCGAAAATTAATTTTCTAAATTTAGAAATGAAATTCGAAGATCTTCCATCTAATTTTGGAGAAGAAATCGCTGTCCAAAAACGACGTCGTATATTCTATAGTTCTGGGGTGAATGAGCCTGCCTGCGGAGAATGAGCACCGGTTACTCGGAACCTCTGTTCCCCGTTAAATATAACGGACCGTTAGGCCGTTATTGATTTTTGGCGCTTTGCCGTTTCTCTTTCGTCAGCCACACGTAAATTCACGTGTGCGAGAGGCTGCCACCTGTCACTTCGATCTGGTTCGCACCACTCTTTGTAAAAGGCGGGTGCTTTTGGTGGAAGTATATTCCGTTAGTGTAGAATAAACACCGTTAACGAATCAGCTGACTTTTGCCTTGTTCTGGGTTTCTTGTGTATAGTCTTTACTAGTGTAATGTTGCAGCTGCACAGTTTCTTATTGGTTTTGTTGTGGTTATGAATTGCAGGAAATACAAGACAGTGTGGCGAAAGCGAAGCATTCGACTGAAGAGGTTATGAAGATACGCAAGGAGATAGTTGATTTTCATGGAGAGATGGTTTTGTTGGAGAATTACAGTGCCTTAAACTATACAGGTATTGATCCTTTCTTTTTCGTCATCAAACCTTAGCAGTCAGAGACTCAGAGTGCGTATGGTTTTCGTGAGCGTTCCATAGCTTAAGTTATATAGAGGGCATTTTAGGTTCGTACATTGAGTTCTTAAACTTGTTGTGAGAGCCCTGTTATTTGCATTAAGGCTTTGAGAAATCTATGCACGTTAAGAAAGAGATAAATATTTGTGCTTGGGTAGTAGTAATGTTCATATGAGTTCCTTGTTTTGTTGTGTCAATATGTAGAAGAGTGATAGTTACTCGTTGGACACCGGAGAGCTTTGTGTGGATCAACTCTAAAAATTGTTTATTATAAAATGTTTGAGATTATTAGCTACTTAAATCTATTAATCTACTTGGATATGACTTTCCGAAAAGTTGTCGCCTAATATTCATACTTTCTTCAAAAGAGTGTGTTAGATAATATATTCTACTTATAATGGAATATTTGTTTACACAAAGAAAATCGTCAAAATTGATGTAGTTTGGTCCCTTGGATTTATATTTGGTGGATCTTAGAGCCATTTGGTACTTGTAGTCTGTGGTGTTATTGGAAAATATTGATAAAGCTCGGTTGGTTTCTTTTACAGGACTGGTAAAGATACTCAAGAAGTACGATAAAAGAACTGGCGCTCTTATGCGCCTGCCTTTTATTCAAAAGGTCCTGCAACAACCTTTCTTCACCACCGACTTGCTTTACAAGCTTGTGAAGGAGTGCGAGTGCACGCTTGACCAGCTGTTTGCAATGTGTGAACCGCCAACTTCAAATGAAGCATCCGATGATGGGGATGATGGTCCCTCGACTTCCAAGAGTGATGGACTTAGCAGAGTAAACAAGGAACTTGCAGAGATAGAGTACATCGAGAGCTTATACATGAAAAGTACTATATCAGCATTGCGAGCGTTGAAAGAAATTAGAAGTGGAAGCTCAACTGTGAGTGCATTTTCATTGCCACCTCTGCAGTTAAGTGGATTAGAAGAAGATGCCTGGAAAAAGGTCCCTGTTCTGGAACAGCTTGCTAAGTAGTTCGGTTATGCAAATGAAATAGGGGACTAGTTTGTCCCTCTTTTTTTATATTTTTGTTTAATTTTTTAAAAAGTCTACATGCATACTTTATATACCAAGTTACTAACACAGATGTAAAATCCATAATTTTAGCCGTCATGAATTCAGTAGAATTTGATCAGTTCTGTATAATATCTCTTTCGCCTAAGATAATCGGTAATGTTCTGATCCAGCATATGAAAGCTCTTGTTCCTGATTTGACTGGTATATGTTCTTAAAAAGTTGTTGACTCGAATATATGATTACGATTCACTGACCAAATGAAACGATGATGACAACTGTGGAGATATTTGTAACAGATGAACTTGAAATCCAGGTGTTCTGGGCAATGTTTTCGTATACATGATTACAATATCCTTACCGAAAGCGAACATTGATAAACAACTGTTAAAAGCAAGTTTGTAGTTGTATGGATCAAATAGATGATTCTAACCTTGGCTTGGAGAGATCCATAACAGATGATGCTGAAACTCCTGGTGTTGTCGGCAATCTTTTCGCTAATGCATTGGTTCTCTGTTTCAATCCAAATATCTTTGCTCAGTGCTGTACTACATCATGAACTTCTTAATCAGATTAGGCACTCAAAGTGGTGCACTAAGTCAGATTAAGCTTAACAATTTGCATGCAAACGTTTCCATGCGAAAGTAGGAAAGCAAAAGCAAATGTGAATCCAAATCAAGGACAATAGCCTCAAGCACTTGAAACCACAAACATCAATGTAACAATAGATGAAAAACGCGTGGAGGAATAAAGCTAAAGAATCAGAGAAAACCAGAGAGGCCTATTTCATTACCTCAGATTCATATACAACAAGCATATATACAGTGAAATCCACTACTAAAGTTTGTATACGGCCCCACACGTTCCACTAATGAAAGGATCTGCAGGCCTGAAAATCCATTTATAAACAGACTAGTGCTTCATGTTTTGGTATGTTTTGAAGAGTAATCTAGCTATCGACACCCAACTCTGGTTTTGTTTTTCGTTTTTCATTGTAGATATGAAAGAGTCAGTTTTCTTTGTCATTCTAGTGATGATTCTGCCTGTGAAAGGTCAACTGAAAACCGGGTTTTATTCCTCTTCATGTCCAAAAGCCGAGGACGTTGTTCGATCCACAGTAGAGTCATACTACAACAAAGATCCTACTATTGCAGCTGGCTTGCTTAGGCTTCACTTCCATGACTGCTTTGTGCAGGTTTTGTACTACTTCGAAACTTTGTTACTTCTGTCCATTTTAGAATTGTTTCTGATTGAAGCTTGTGTTGTTGTGCAGGGTTGTGATGGCTCGGTTTTGATTAAGGGCTCATCAGCGGAGAGGAACGCATTGCCAAATCTGGGGTTAAGAGGATTTGAAGTTATTGATGATGCAAAGGCACAACTAGAGGATTTGTGTCCTGGACTTGTTTCATGTGCTGATATACTTGCATTGGCTGCTCGTGATTCTGTTGACTTGGTAACATAACGCTTCAATTGTCCATATAACGTTCTGCATATGTTGTGCATAAAACATTAAAAGCCTCTATGGTTTCTATTTCAGAGTGACGGTCCAAGTTGGAGAGTACCTACCGGAAGAAGAGACGGCAGGATCTCTTCGTCTTCTCAGGCATCGAATTTGCCATCTCCTCTCGATTCCATTGCTACCCAAAGGCAGAAATTTGCTGCTAAAGGCCTTGACGATCGTGATCTTGTAACTCTAGTTGGTAAGACTCTTTGTTACTACCAAAGGGGCTATGGCTTGTTTGATGATCTTGAAGTAACGAGCTGCTTGATAAATTGTAAATCACTTAAGAAAAAAAAAATTGTTTTGTAAAAATCCAGATGTAAATTATTGACTATAGTTTCTCGCAGTAGCTTATTTTTAAGAACCTCAAGTCCAAATTTGTAGCTTATTATTTTCCTGCAGGGGCACATACCATTGGCCAAACAGACTGCTTATTTTTCAGGTACCGCCTCTACAACTTCACAGCTACTGGAAATTCTGATCCAACCATAAGCCAAGCATCACTAGCACAACTCCAGTCTATCTGTACCAAAGATGGTGATGGCTCCAAACGTGTGTCATTGGATAAAGGTAGCCAGACGAAGTTTGATGCGAGTTTCTTCAAGAATGTGAGGGATGGCAATGCAGTTCTCGAGTCAGATCAAAGGCTTTTGGGTGATGCTACGACGCGCAACATACTGCAAAACTATGCTGGAAGCATAAGGGGATTGTTTGGGTTTAGATTTGAATTTGATTTCCCAAAAGCTATGATCAAAATGAGCAGCATTGATGTGAAAACTGGTGCAGAAGGAGAGATCAGACATATGTGCTCCAAGTTTAACTAAACACTCAAAAAGAGTGATTGTATTAATAGAAAATAAATGTGTAGAGTTGAATCACACATTCTACTGATCCAAGCCTTATCTACATATATCACTTTGGATATATATACACAGACTCAAGTTGAGTTTAAACTACTATACAGAGATTAAAGAGAGGAATAATTTTCATTGCTCGGTCCACTAATGAAAAAGAACTACATTGATAAATTCAAGTATCTTGGTTTAATTGATCTCAATAAATATGATCAATGGCTTCAGTCTCAACAGTGTCAGTCTCCGGAACCTCGCATGCAAACGCCGACGCCGCTGCCTTCGTGCTCTCCTACTTCACCTCCTCCAATCTCATAACCCGCATCACCAACTACCCAGTCGCCCTCACTCACCCCATCTCCCTAAATAACCCTAACCCTAACCCCTTCACCTTCTTATTCACCCCCCCTCACTTTCGACCTCCGTCATGAAACCTACCCCGACGACCCCTACGCTGACGTGGCAGCCGAGATCCTACATACTTTCCACGTCTTTGCCAAGTCAGGGGATGTCACCGGTGACGTGGCACTTGGTGTACTTCAACTACGGGAGGCTAGGGTAGCTAGAGGACTACGAGACACCGAAGAAAAAGGGAGTCAACGTATCTAGTACTATTTTGCTGCCAGTATTTAGGACTTAGGAGATTTGTTTTATATACTATATGTTTGGTTACATTGTTACGATGAAAAAAAAAAAAACATGAGGAAATATCGAAACTAAGACATATTGTAGGTATGGAGAGATTTACAGGGGGAGTATTGTGCAGATTGCTTACGAGCAAGGGGCTATTGAGGCTTTGGTTTATATTGATAGGAAGGACTACGGTGGAGGGACGTGGTTTCCGGAGGAGAAGTGGTTGCCGCCGAGTGCGGTGCAGGTGGGGACGGAGGCGACGAAGCGGGACGAAAAGTGACGAAACGCCACGAAGAGGCAACGAGGAGGCGACGAAGTGTGACGAAAGGCGACGAAGTGTGACGAGATGGATTCCTGGTTCCATCCCTTCTCTTCGTTTTCCTTTCTGTGTAACCAAAACCAGCAGACCAAACCCAAATCTATCTTCTAACCCCAAATTGAATCAGGGATTGTATTTGCTTATGTGTTATTCATGGCTTGCAGAGTCCTAAAACAGAGGATGATGGTTTGAAGAAGAGAGTTTATACTCTAGGGAAAATGAGCTTATTATTGGCTTCAAAGTTGCAAGAGGAGAATGCCCGCATGTTAGTCTTATTGAATCACTGTAATCGTTGGTGGCAAAAGAAAGTAAAGGAGCAGGCTCTCGTAGCGAGGACTCCTCATGGTCGCATGCGGCTGGTGAAGAGTGTGAGAGGCTTTCTGATGAGGAAGTGGAGAAGGGTGGGGACTTTACTTTGATGCCTTCACTGCCTATTTCTGGTGCTGATGGTGAGGTTATTTTGAAGCTCATTGGAGGACAAATGGCGAATACTGATCGGCAGGGGAGTGGGGATGCCCCTGCTTATAGAGTTGGTCCTGGGGCTGTGCAACTTAGTTACACTATAAGTCTATGTTAAACCAGGTGAAGCATTTTCATGTGTTCTTCCTTACATTTGGGCACATTGTAATGATTGTATGTTTGTGAAGATATCATAACCATCCAAGTCGAATCTTATTGACTTGAAATAGAACTCAATATGCAGCTGAGGGTTTTGAAGCTGATGTCAACTGTTGCTCTTAATACCCCCAAGTCTTGGTGTTTGCCTAGTCTCAAGGTGCTTGTTGTTGTAGTTGATCATCCTGATAACGATGCAGTCAGAGAGCTTCTGCTGCTTCCCCTCAATTGAAGATTTGATTATAAAGGGTTCTGTTCTTCGCTTCAACTAAAAGACTTTAACGATCATTTTGGAGACTGACCTGCCTACTTTTCATAATTGGAGGCAATTGAAGCTGGTTTCTTCATATTTCTGTTCTTGGTGGGCAGAGTTGTTGAAGAGATCCTATTATGGAACCTCTTGTTTTTGTGATTCAACTTGTAGATATTAAATAGTGGTTCATCTAGCGTTATTCTTAGAAGTAACTTGTAGTTGTTAGCAATGTTCATATATATTTACTTCGTTCTCATGGAGGACCTGATTCTCATTTTATTTATGTTGTTCATACAATCTCAATCCAGACAATTCTCTTGGCGTATGGACAGTTGTGAATTGCTTCAACGGAATTCTCCAGAGTCTGTACCTAGTTGTTTGCTGTCACAAGACTTCTATAAGCAGCTTCTTTAGTAATACAATTCTAGCTTTTAGAGCGATTCTGTTTATGAAGTTTTATACAGTGAATATTGAAGAAGAGAAGGAAATTGTTCCTAATAGTTAGGAACTGGTAAAGTTAGCTAGAAGTTAGCAAATCTCTTGTATATATACAGCACATTGTGCACCACGTAAAGTAACTAGTTATTCACCAAATATCTCAGTCTTTATTAGTGAAAGCAGCTGAAAGTTTCAACTTGAAACAACAAACATCAATATAGCTATAGTGTAGAGGAATAAAGCCAAAGAATCAAAGAAAACCAGAGAGGCCTGCTTCATTACATCAGAATTATATACAAGAAGCATATATACAGTGAAATCCACTTTTTAAAGTTGGTGTACAGCCCCACAGGTTCCGCTAATGAAAGGATTTGCAGGCCTAAAATCCATTTATAAACAGATTAGTGCTTCTGTGCTTCATGTCTTGGTATGTTGTGAAGAGTAAACTAGCTATTGACACCCAACTGGTTTAGGTGTTTTCCTTGTTCATTGTAGATATGAAAGAGTCAGTTCTCTTTGTCATTCTGGTGATGATTCTTCCTGTGAAAGGTCAAGTGAAAACCGGGTTTTACTCCTCTTCATGTTCAAAAGCAGAGGACATTGTCCGGTCCACGGTTGAGTCATACTACAACAAAGATCCTACTATTGCAGCTGGCTTGCTTAGACTTCATTTCCATGATTGCTTTGTTCAGGTCTTTCACTTCTAGACTATTGTAAATTCTGTACATTTTGCAGTTGTTTTGTATTCATTCCTATTGATATGCTTGTATTTATATGCAAGGTTGTGATGGCTCGGTTTTGATTAAGGGCACCTCCGCGGAGAGGAATGCATTGCCGAATCTGGGGTTGAGAGGATTTGAAGTCATTGATGACGCCAAGGCACAACTAGAGGCCTTGTGTCCTGGACTTGTTTCATGTGCTGATATACTTGCATTGGCTGCTCGCGATTCTGTTGAGTTGGTAACATAACGCTTCACTGGTCTAAATAACTGTTGTTACATGATGTTATAGAACACTGAAAGCATGCAATTACATGGTTTCTACATTAGAGTGACGGTCCAAGTTGGAAAGTACCTGCCGGAAGAAGAGACGGCAGGACTTCTTCATCGTCGCAGGCAACAAATTTACCATCTCCTCTGATTCTATTGCTATCCAAAGGCAAAAATTTGCTTCTAAAGGCCTTGACGATCATGATCTTGTAACTCTAGTTGGTAAGACTCTTTGTTACTAGTAAGTAGAAACTGCAAAAGGGCTATGGGCCTATGGCTAGCTAGGTCTTTAGGTAAGGAGGAGCTTGATAACTTAGGATTCACCAAATGGTTTAAGTAGCTCATTATTTAAGCAATCTACTTTCAAACGGTCATTTATATGTTAAAAAATGCTATATGGTTATGGAGATCGAATTATATTCGTGCAGGGGCACACACCATTGGCCTAACAGACTGCTTATTTTTCAGGTACCGATTGTACAACTTCACAGCTGCCGGAAATTCTACCCAGCCATAAACCAAGCATCACTAGTACAACTCCAAGCTCTTTGCCCCAAAGATGGTGATGGCTCCAAACGTGTAGCATTGGATAAAGGTAGCCAGGCCAAGTTTGATACGAATTTCTTCAAGAATGTGAGGGATGGAAACGCAGTTCTGGAGTCTGATCAGAAGCTTTTCGGTAGTACGACGCGCAACATACTGCAAAATTATGCTGGAAGCATAAGAGGATTGCTAGGTTTTATATTTGACGTTGAGTTTCCAAAAGCTATGATCAAAATGAGTAGCATTGAGGTGAAAACTGGTGCAGAAGGAGAGATCAGAAAAGTGTGCTCCCAGTTTAACTAAACCATTATTAAGAGAAATGATTGTAAAGAAGATAAATGGGTACAGGTGAATCATGCCTTCATCTGTATCCAAGCCTTTTCTACGTACATCACTTTGGTTGAAACTATATACACTCAATTTCAGTTTAACCTGTCATCTCTTAACTTTTACCTCAAAAAAAACCTGTTAACTCTTAACAAATCTAGAGGAACAATTGCCATTGCTTGTTTTGTCCTATTAAAAAAAATTGAAAGGGCCGGTTCATCAGTGGGTGGTGCTGTAGCCCATTGAAGGAGCCCGTTTTGTATGAGTCCATGAATGAAAAAAGTAAAAAGAATCGACGCCTGAGAGATTCGAACTCTCGCGGGGAAACCCCATGTACTTAGCAGGCACACGCCTTAACCACTCGGCCAAAGCGTCTTTGATGTACATGTTTCTCCCCAAAATCAATATAATCATAGTCTTATAAGAGGAAAATTTACCCAATCTCTTAAAACTATCAATGTGATCCCCAATCTCGTATTTCACTATCGACGTGATGTCGGAGTTTCACTATCGATGTGATGTCGGAGTTTCACTATCGACGTGATGTCGAAGACCATTTTCCGTCATGGCTCCGTTTATTTGATCACGTGTCACACAAGTGCGCCGTGAATAAAACAATTACTAAAATAACATTTTTATTCGTAGGACCCAATTCCCTCCAAAATTGACTTTTCTGCATTAAATATCCTTTTGAGTTTACGTTGTCTAAGGGTATCTCTAACAATCACAACCCATACTCATTATAGGTTGTGTTTTGCCAAGATGTTATCTCTAACAACAAAACTCAAAAGGGTTTTGAGTCAGGCACCTATAAAGCCGCCCAAAATAGGTCGACCGGTAAGGAGGAAAACTCATTACTGTAGCTGGGACCCATGAAGCATAAGGTGGAAAACTCATTATTATATATGATGTAGGGAAAATTATAGGAACGGTACACCAACTATCAACCACTGATAATTCTAGTTTCTTAACTTTGTGAAATAACATATCAGTACATCAAGTATCAATTACGATATCATTTTCGTACATGGTGGTTACGGCTCTGTTACATCATTAAGTAAACGAGGGTAAAATTGTATTTTGCAATCTGAACTCTTTCTTTATCAGATATTTAAGACCAATATATGAGGTCAGTCGGTCAGATGCAGTCATACCACTGTTGTTTTCACCTTTTTCTGTAGAAAACAGAGATTGAAGAGATTAACCTCATAGTGAAGAGAGGGAAACAAATCTGGACTTTTGAGTAAAGTAGATTCGATTCTCGAATCTTTTCTTTTTTTTGAAGAATGGCCAACTACTGGAGATATTTTCGGCTTGATGGAGATGGAGATCCACCTGTAGATGTATATGCAGGTATGGAAAACGTGGTTAATTTTATCTATTTTTTTGGAGTTTCTCTTTATTGTATTGTCTATTATTGTGGTCCTAAAAAGCTGGTGTTTGTTTAGCATTGAATGTTGAAAACTTAAACTGAGAACCAATTTAATTGACTGCAGGTGTTGTTTTGGGTTATTTGACTTTAATTTAGTAGCTAACAGTCAGTTTTAAACTTCAAAATCGCAGGAATGAATGTGTTTTCAATGGCCATTTATCATGGCGGTAGATTCTACAGTCATGGAGGTTTGAATAAGGAGGATAGGGGTGGAGAGATGGTTTATGTGGATGGGGTTAATCCAGAATAGCTTTCATTTACTGGTTTTAACTATTTTGCCTTTGATTTGGGTTACACTCAGGGCCCAATATCTTATTGGTACAAAATCCCTGGGTCTGAACATGGGACTGGGTACTTACCAATAGTAAATAACAAAGATGCAAAAGACATGGTCCAATTTATTCAAGCTGCAAGGCGTGTTTTAGATGTGTATATCGTTTTCTTGGCTCCGAGTAGAATGTTTGCTGAGGGGGAATTGGAGTGTAATGATGGAGAACCTGAGCATCAGTTGTATTTTGATCATTTCATTGAGGACTTGCCTTTGCCAGATGATGGTGGTATAACAGTTGCACAAAAAGCGGATTTTGACCACCAGACATTTAATGGACCAGCTGAAGTGAACAATGTTGGGCCAAGAAGAACAAGACCAACCGCTGGAATTCAAATTAGGGAGCCAACTGATCGTGTTGCACCTACTGCTCCAATTTCTAAAGCAAGCAAGGACAATGGAAAAGGTAAGGAGAAAGTTATTGAACAACCAAAAAAGAAAATCGGGAGACCTAGAAAGGATCTTAAACGCATTTTTGAGGCTAAAGGTGGTGGTGAAAACTCTAGGGTAGTACCTGAGCCTGTAGATGAATGGAGTTCAGAGAGTGAAGATTCTGATGATCTCGACTATGATGCAATTGTTGACTCAGATTATGAGTTAGCACCTGAAGATGATGAAGACCTATTCCAGCAAAATGTCGATGGAGACAAAACTAGAGTACCCGAGTTTGATAAGATGGGGTATGAAGGCCACATTTCAGATGAAGGTGATGATTCTGATGGATTCAAGAGTGTACATGATTCAGATGATGAGGGGGAAGACTGTGGGCCATTCAGGGTCAAGGGTAAGAAAAGGTTCTCTGAGTGGGTGGAGTTCAATGTGGATACCGATATGAAGAATCCCAAGTTTATGCTTGGAATGATATTTCCAAATTCTAAGGTGTTCAAGCATGCAGTTAGAAAGCATGCAGTACTGACCAAGAAGGAACTCATGTTTCCTCGAAATACAAATCATAAGGTCTTGGCTAGATGCTTCACTAACCATGATTGCCCTTGGTGGTTGTATGCAAGCAGCCCTGATAAGAATAACCCTACCCTGCAGATTAATATTTATAGACCTGAACACAAGTGTTCTTCAATTGGACAAAGGGTTTATCATTGTCATGCTCCTTTTATAGCTGAAGAGTACAAGGATCAGTTTTTGGCAGATGACAAGTGGTCTAGAGAGGGCATTCAAAATGCAGTGGCAAGAGACTTTGGGATGAATATTGGTTATCATATGTGTTATCGTGCTAAGACGAGAGCTCGTAAGTTGGCTCATGGAACTATTGAAGATCAGTACAATATGCTAGAGTCTTATGCTCATGAGTTAAAGAAGAGAAATCCGGGGTCTTCCATCTGGATTCAAACTGAGGTAGATGGTGATGTCGCAAGGTTTAAAAGGATCTATATATGTTTTGCTGCAATGAAAGAAGGATGGAGGGCTGGATGCAGACCCATCATTGGGTTAGATGGTGCTCATCTAAGAGGTGTCTATAAGGGTCAACTACTTTCAGCCGTTGGCATTGATGGCAACAATGGCATGTATCCCATTGCATGGGCCATTGTTGAGGCAGAGTGTAGAGATTCTTGGCAATGGTTTCTGACAAATCTTAGAGAGGACCTTGACATACATTATTCCAGACACTTTGTTTTTATCTCAGACAAGCAGAAAGGGCTTGAACAAGCTATCAAGGTAACTTAATTTAATTTCATTCTAGCACTTTAATTTACAATTAAATGTTTATTAATTAATTAAATTTATTTAAATTGTAGGATCTTTTGCCTGACTCAAACCATAGGCATTGTGTTAGACACTTGCATAATAATTTCAAGACTGATGGACATATCGGGTTGGAGTTGAAGCAAAAACTTTTGGCAGTGGCAAGAGCAACAACCATGACCCGATACACAAAGGCTATGGATGATTTGGAGGAAAGCTCTACACAAGCTTCAGATTGGTGCAAGAAAAGGCCAGCTGTGCATTCGTCAAGGTCTCACTTTGAAGAGAAGATTGGGTGTGATATTCTACTGAATAATCACTGTGAATCATTCAACAAGAGTGCCCTTGATGCAAGAAAGAAGCCAATAATACCATGTTTAGAGGATTTAAGAGTTGCGAGCATGACCAGGTTAGCCAATAGAAGGAACTCTGGGCATAGATGGAGGTCAAGAGTGGGGCCAAGAATAGAAAAACTGCTGAAGACAAATGTTGCTCGGGCCACTGAGTACAGGCCTGTAGAGTCATCTGAATTGAGGTTTGAGTTACATGGCAGAGGTGTAGGGTGTGAGTCTGGAGTCATTGCTCAACATTCAGTTCAGTTGGATATGCATAGATGCTCTTGTAGAAGATGGGACTTGTGTGGCCTCCCATGTGGACATGCCATTGCTGCAATTTACTCAAAGGGAAGGTCTGCAGATGAGTTTGTGAGTGAATGGTACACTCAAAAGAAGTTCATGCATGCATATGAAGTCATGCTTCATCCTATAGCTGGTGTGGATGAATGAGAAATTATAGATAGGCCTCTTGCACCACCACTGAACAGAATTCAGCCAGGAAGGCCTAAGACTAAGAGGACCAAGGAACCAAGTATTTTTTTTTTTAGTTCTAAAACTTATGCAGTTCTTCAACTTTTTTACTTTTCTTTATTAACCATGCTACTCATATACATTGTAGGTGAAACAGCACCACCACCTGGAACTGAAAGATTACCTAAGAGTTTTTATTCTCAAATAAATTGTGGGACATGAGGTAAGACAGGCCATAACTCGAGAACTTGTGCAACAAGGAACCAGGTATAGTAGAGTTGTTTTAAAAATTTCCCTTCAAGTACACATAATTTATGTGTTCATTAATGTGAATTGGTCTTGTGTACATTGAAAATATTTTGCAGGGTGTGAATGTTGAGCCACCTGTACAAGAAGCTAATGTTGAGCCTCAAGTGCCTAATCAACAACAGCCAAATACTTAGTGTTGAGATTCCAAAGAGTCATGTATAAAAGAAATTGTGGAGTACTGAATGGTTGTTAGTGTCTAAACTTAAACTTTATTTTGGAACCTTGGTGCTTTATGGCATGTAACCAACTGTTATGGTGGCATTTCTCTATGTTTGTGTTTTAAAATTGCAAATGCCATGCTTTTGTGTAACAGATGGTTTTTTGATTTTGAACAATATCATTACCATGCCATCAGTACTTATGAATATGTTTTCCAGATTAGTTTCTTAATTATGGTATTTCCTTGTTTTGTTTTTTTTTTTTTTTTTGTCTGAGGGGTGTTTCCTTGTTTGGTTTGAATAATTAATTTGGTTCTTTTGGTGTCATCAGAACTAGAAATTTTGCCTCTGGAACATGTATTTTTTTGGAGGGAAAATTGACACGGTTGATGTATATTTACGAGGGATTGTAGTTTTAGAGGGAATTAAGATGATGTGAGCATAGAAGAAAGGCGGGAAAAATCAACCAAAAGTCAAGCATACGGATTTGCCCTGCAAAAATATGACATAACGACTAAACTAACGGAGCCGTAACCACCATGTACGAAAATGATATTGTAATTGATACTTGATGTACTGATATGTTATTTCACAAAGTTAAGAAACTAGAATTATTAGTGGCGGATAGTTGGTGTACCATTCCAATAATTTTCCCTATGATGTATAAATATAAAAAATGACTAAATGTGATATAAAATATAAATTGATTAAAATATAAAATTAGGTATGGGCTTGGGTTAGCTTGTTGGAGATAAACAACCAAAATACCCAAAATGGGTTTGGGTGACCAAAAATTTGGATTTGGGTATGGGTTTTGGGTAGATTGATGGAGATGCCATAACCCTATTATTTCACCTGAGTATTACATTGGTAATCTTAGTAAAGTTTGGGGCTGTTGCTTTGTATTTCTGCTTAGAAATAATACTGACAAATAGTGCTACAATTAGATCTAAATTGGCAACAAAGTTAATGTGAATTTAAACCAACATGAGTTTAATAAACATAAAATTCTAAATCTTTAGGATGGAATACGAGTTTTAACTCGTTTAGATTTTCATTTTAGTAAAAGTCTATTTTGCCCTTTTTTGGTGGTGCACGTGAGTGACACGTGATCAAATAAACGGAGCCGTGACAAAAAATAGCCTCCGGCATCACGTCGATAGTGAGATACGAGATTGTGGATCACATTGCTAGTTTTCAGAATCTGAGTATCAACTTGACCTTGCCATAAGAGTATAAGAACGGATGGTGAATTTTACTCTATTTTAAAATAATTGAATCACATTTCCTCCTACAAAATGAACAACTAATAACAGTCCCACAACCAATGCCAACCTCACTTCACGTAGAAGAAATAGGACGATTTTGGTTCTGCATGAAGGTTTCATTCTCTTTAATGTTAAAGTGTAGTTATTACATAAAACATTGTTGGTAAGGTAGGAATCAATTTAGAAGTATTCCATTCCCAACAAGAGAAAAGGACATCAAATTTTTATCTTTCTTTGTTAGGGTAAACCAACAATAACGTCATTTTGGCAAAGGAAAGAAACACACAATCAAGTCAAAAGACTGTTCCACACTCGCTCACAACAAACTCCACAATCCACAAAACCCTTCCAAGTACTATTACCCTCTCAACCCTCCAAACCACTTAGCAAACATCCTGTGTCGTCTCTATCCTCAATCCATAACCAGAAATAGCAAAAATACACACCAGCTTTAAACTACACCCCATTAAACACAAACCCCCATACTATTCTTTCTCAGAAAACTTAAAAAAAAAAAAAAAAGACCTGCATACTTGTCTCTCACCCATCACCCCCCCACGTTTCATTCATCACTTCAATTCAATAATTCCTATACAATACTCCATCGCTTTACCTTGAAGAGTACGTGAAGCAACTCTTGAATCAAACCGATAAGCTCTTTTATTTTAATTCCAGAAATCTCCGTACACGCTACACCTTCAAAGTCTCAACCTTTCACTCTTTTCTTTTTTGGGTGACTTCAAAAATGGCTTCTTTAACCCCAATATCCCAATCCCAGTCCCTCTTCAACAAACACTACTTGAAGCCACCCCAACCCATCAAGTTTCCATCTTTATCCTCCGATTTCTTGCCCAAGAAAAACTACCCAGTTTCGTTTCCCAAGATGACTTCTTCCGGGAAACTCGCCGCCGGAGTTGTGTCGGCGACGACGGCGGAGATGCCGCCGAAGAAGAGGTACCCGGGAGAGGCGAAAGGGTTTGTGGAGGAGATGAGGTTTGTGGCGATGAAGCTGCATACGAGGGACCAAGCTAAGGAGGGTGAGAAGGAGGTGAAGGAGCCTCAGGAGAAGCCGGTGGCTAAGTGGGACCCGACTGTCGAGGGTTACTTGAGGTTTCTTGTGGATAGCAAGTTGGTTTACGACACGCTTGAAGGGATTGTTGACAAGGCTCCCTTCCCTTCTTGTGAGTTTCACTTGTGTTTTTATGAGCTATGATTGTTTGTTTGATGATTGGTGCGATATACATGAGTGTTGTATGGTATTGTTACTGGGTGTGTTGTATGGTTTTGGACCAAGTAGGTATGTGTGAGTGTGCGTTAAAATTTAATTGATCATTCATTTATGTTTCTGGTATTGGTAGTGAAACTGCAATAGATGTAGAGTTTGAGTTTAGGAGCTAGCAATTGCTTGTAATGATTTGCAGAAATTGTGAGACACAAACTTTTGTTTGGTTCAGTTCTGATTTGTATATGTTCATATGTATGACCCCTTTTAGTCCGTTGGGAGTCATATGTTGTTTGAAGTATTGGACATTGACTCATTTTGAAAGCATATAGATTCTGTGTCACGACATTGTTATCTTGGCAGGCTTCTTGTATTCTGTATGTTTGTGTGGACGTCCCGTTGTGTATTTTATGTGTTTATGTCTTGTTACTTTACCAAGCTCTATCGTGTAATGTTGTGATGTGGTCTTTTGGCCATAGATGCTGAGTTCAGAAATACTGGATTGGAAAGGTCGGAGAAGTTGGCGAAAGATTTGGAGTGGTTCAAGGAGCAAGGCCATACCATACCAGAACCTTCTGCTCCTGGTGTAACCTATGCTGAGTATCTTAAGGAACTGTCGGAGAAGGATCCTCAAGCATTTCTCTGCCACTTCTACAATATATACTTTGCTCATTCAGCTGGTGGTCGAATGATTGGGAAAAAGGTATAAAACTGCTTCAAAGTCGTGTGCGCTGTCATATTTATGTTTATGTGTGTATATATACTGATTCAAGTATGACAGCTGGTTCATTATCTGAACTTGAGGATATCAATGATAGTTCCATCAATAAGATATGTGACCAAGGGAAACTGGTCTCAGCGTACTGTGCACTTTTCTTACATGTAGCTAGCTGAAGATCAAGTATATAATTTATTTGTGGTAAAGAATGGGAACTTATAAGTAGGGATCTCAAACACCATATAATCATCTTTACTAATATTCTTTACTTCAGGTGGCTGAAATGATACTTAACAAGAAAGAACTGGAATTCTATAAATGGGATGGTGAGCTTTCCCAATTGTTGCAGAATGTGAGGGAAAAATTGAATAAAGTTGCAGATGTAAGTTACTTTGACATTTGTTTGCAAAACACATTTCTCGTCTGCATCTCATTGCTTGATCTGACTCTATACTATTTACATGCATGATGCCGCAGAGTTGGACGAGAGAGGAGAAGAATCATTGCTTGGAAGAAACTGAGAAATCATTCAAACATTCAGGAGAAATTCTCCGTCTGATATTGTCATGATAGTGCTGCTGTTGTTGTGATCTTGTGTTTCTGTTAGCTTACACTTGATGTTGTAAACTTTGTCCCTGGAGACATGGGATTACAGTAACTTTGCTATACCGAAACAATTGTTCATTATGTAAATAAGCTCGATCCTATCAAACCTTTAAATTTATGATTTATGAAGTGTTTTCCATTTTTATGTTATATCTTCACGTTGCTATACATACTGCAGAAATGCCTATGGCATTGCCTTTGGAGTTATTCAGCCAAGCCCAAGATTCCAATTCTGAGCTGATTGTTCACCATGTCGCCTAACTACAATAAGAGAAATTTTGTAACGCAATATCCAGATTCCTTGCTACAAAAAAAAAAAAATTAAAAAAAAGAAGAAGAAGAAGATTCCATAATACTAGCAGAATGAGGTTGGGGAAAAATTTATCATCACTGGTGAAAGGAATATTATCAAATTGTTTTTTGGTTTGCTGAGATTATTACAAAACAAGCGCCTGTAGCTCAGTGGATAGAGCGTCTGTTTCCTAAGCAGAAAGTCGTAGGTTCGACCCCTACCTGGCGCGTTTCAGTTGATTTTTTTACTGAATTCCACAATTAAATTAGTTCCCTATTTGTTATTAAAACTCAACCAAAATACAGCAACACATATCTGACCCAATGACAGTTGGTCTGTATTCAACATTATGTAAAACATTACAATCATTAGTTCTCTGATATGTCCAGGAGTAGTACAAAATTCACTATGGCAACACACTGGACACCATTTCTTTTGATCTTTTCTGATAGGGTTTCAGTTCTTTCTAGGCATCGTGTGTGCTCATGAATCCACCAAGGAACCCAGCACCATTGCACTCTCCACACAGAATCTCCCTTTTACCCCTGTAAGACATGTAGCACATGTACTCAGAAACAAGCACCAAAATGTAGAAGAAACCGAAAACTCTAGAAGAAACCAAGGGTTCAGTAGATGAATGACAATGGATATTTAAATTTAAGATCTCTCCAATAAGATAACTGACCTTCGTCGCTCTTTTATGGAAATCAAGATGGTAAATAAATGTTAATACTTAATACATTATGCATGTAGCATTTGTGGGTTCAATACCAACTGTAAGCAGCAGGAGAAAAGAGAATTAACGAGGCTACCTGCAAAGCCAACATAGCCCACCAGCTTTGAACTGTCCATTGAAGTGGTCTACAGAATTAACTCCAGTACCTTTGCACTGAGAACAAGCTATAGCACCTGTTTCAATTAATTAAAAGATAGGTCAGCTCAAACCCTCCGCTGCCGATACTAACAGAAGAGTTAAACGCTGCAGACTAGTTGAAATCATGCATGCTAAAATCTCCGAATTTGATTCTAAAGCATCATACCAATGTTCAGCATAACATAGAGTTGACAACAAGTTTATTACTTACCATTTCCTTCACAATCACTACAGACTATGCTATTCACTTTGGTGGTTGGATTACTATCTGTTGCCTGCAAG
This sequence comes from Potentilla sterilis, assembly GCA_963682095.1. Lineage (NCBI taxonomy): Eukaryota > Viridiplantae > Streptophyta > Magnoliopsida > Rosales > Rosaceae > Potentilla > Potentilla sterilis. The sequence goes on from OY821761.1 coordinate 2,028,793, forward strand.
ACAAAACCAAAGTGAATTCCGAGGAAAAGACCAACCTTCAATTTCCATACTGAACTTCCCATCGTGTAAATTGCTTATAAAGGATGTTCAAATCACAGTCATCATTTTTACAATTCATTTAACCCATTTCAGTTCCTTTTAAAATCTAAAAGCTTAATATGGTCATGCCCACCATACTATGGTCCAAGTAATGTTCTTGAGCAAAGAAAATCAACGAAATGCAACATTTGACAAATTTCAACAAAAAGGTAAGCCTGGTTTTATCTAAATGTCTCACCTTGATCTCCCAAGATTGAGTCTTTGCAGCTTTCGAGTTCTGAAATGCTTCATTCACCCGAAGAACCTTAACACCACCCGAATTTCCAATCAACACTCCTACAGAATCAAATTAATGCAATCATTTCACGAAGCCAGAACAATCACAATCAACCAAGGAGAGAGAGAGAGAGAGAGAGAGAGAGAGAGAGAGAGAGAGAGAGAGAGAGTACCTGGTTTGTTTGAGGACTTGAATGAACAGACTGGTGTTAAACAAAGAGAAGAAGTTGCCATTTGATGAGGTTTTTCAGAGTTCTCTGTTTTTCAAAAGAAGAGGTTTAGTACAACTTTATCTGTGAGCTCAACTCAAGAGTGAAGAGGTTTTATTAGTTGGTGGTGACGCAACTTGTCCAAGATAAGGCTCTTCCCTGTCCCCTTATAAAAGTTCCTTCAATCCTCACCTCCCAAAGACCACAATGCCCTTCTCAAACTTACTTTGTCTGTACATCAAACGAGGTCATAAACGTAAATTGAATATTTACAAGCAGAGTCTGGAAGCATTTCCTGAATTCCTGCACTTTCAGAAACGAGAGCACTTTTTTCCAAACTTGAAGGAAATGGCAAGCGCTCTCTTGTCAGCTCCTTGTTTTCTTATTCCAAAAAGTAAGTTCAGTAATTTGGTATTTTACTGTGTCTTATTACTGTGTGTATTTTAATTTGAATGGCAAACTGTAGTGTCTGTGTGTTGAATTGATCCGTGTGTTTATTCCAACAGATAAAGGTGGGTTTATAAGTAGCCTCAGGAGTCTTAACAATGGCAAGCTATTACATGATCATAGTTTTCTGAGGAGAAAGTATGGTGGATCACTTGTGGTGACCTCAATGGTTTGTTACTTCACCCTTATATAATTTAAAGCATTGGATTTGGTTTCGTTGCCTGAAATTGAGTTAGCATATCTTTCTTTTGCAATATGAGAAGTGTTAAAAGTACTAAGGGAAGAAAAATTGGGTGGGAAGCAAGAACTTTGATTTTGGTAGTGATCAAATATGTGCGCCACTTTTGATGTCAATTTTCATATTTGACAGTATGGAAGGAAAGTCAAGACCACCAGAGAGACTGTGATACCTGAGCCGGATTACCGGATTCCAATTGTGTTACTAGGTAGATGCTGCTTACTCTTGAATTCGCTTCTAGTTTTGCTTGCTGTGTTTTCTTATCACAGTTCAGTGGTTTAGTAAACTCTATGAGCCAAGTTGATTGTTTAATGAACTATAATTGCATCAGACTCACAGCTTTGGTTCATGGGATTCTGAAGATTGTCTCATCATAACTGATGTGTCTGTGGATTTGTGCTGGTTTTTGACCAACTGGCTTGTGGAACCATGCATTTAGTAGCTGACTACCAACATACTTTTCTATAAACAATATCACATTTGTCTTTATAAAATCATAATGTTGAGTATGTTAACTGAAACAGGTCTATCTGGTGGGTTAGCTTATACAAACAATCTTTTACCAGCTGCGCCTGTTGGTCTCCTTGGTTTACTCCTATTGTTTCAAGTAATTCACTATACTAGAAATGATTGGAGTACAAGCTACTCTTGATACCAGAATTTTAGTAGACAGGTTCAAATGTTAATATTTGAGAAGTAGCTGATTATTTTGTTCTGGTGTTCTTCTTCCAGACTACTAGAGTTAGATTTGTCTTCGATGATGAGGCTCTGGTTCGTTCACTCAACCTTCTTAATTTTCATAAATAAAGTGATAAATTTCATCATTTGGGGTTTAGTGGAAGATCTAGTAATGATATCATGGATTTTCACTCAGCCTGTATAGTTACTTTCACTTCTTGTGCTGACTCTTGTTTCTTTAGGAAGTAAAAGTAGGGGAGGAGCTTGAGAATTCGGGTGAAAATGTCTTCGTGGGTGGTAAAAACCGTTGGAAGTAAGTATGCTCTATCTACTAACCTGTTGAATTTCAGTAAAAGAGGAGCCAGTTCACTTATTTACTAAATGTAGATACTCCTCATTTGTGAACTGGGAGCTTTGGTGGCCAAATTTCCCCATTCTGGTGTATTTCAAAGAGACACAAACAAAACCTGAAGGGCAAGTGCACTTCTTTCCAGTGATATTTGTGAGTGCCAAGCTTTCTCTATCTTTGAAGTTCGAAGTCTAGTCTTATGCTAGCAACTGATCAAGTTTTGGATGAAGAACATAAGTAGTATTTTCAGCATCAAATTCTATGAAACATAAAGGAAGGCTTAAAAACTGATAAAGTAGAGAATTTGAAAGGTTTATCTTGCAAAATGTACCGAATCATATGATTTCATATATGGTGTTATGTGTTGAGCAGAATGGGAAGCAACTTTATGATGTCATGGTGGAGAGAGCTGGCCCTTCCCAAACTAGTGGTCCAAAATAATCTTCAAGGCTGGCATTGTGGTTACTGTTACTGCATTGTGGTTCTGATAACAAAGACATTACTCTCATGAGGTATGCACAAATCAATAACTAGAATGCTATTGCTTTAATAGGGTTCAACTGTAGGGGTTTCTATATTCTGGAATTCACATGTTTATGTTCCTTCTTGCAGGTGACGGCGCTGTTTTTCTTTTCTTTCTTAAACTCAAACTTAGCATACCTTATTCTTGTGCCACTCAGCAGCTGAAACTTGCCCGTATTCTTTTGAACATTCAATTTTATAAGATATCTGTATATGATTGATATCTCAAGGGAATGATTTCACCTTCTATAGTTTGATAATCAGTTTCGTCTTCAAAAGTCCAATAATGATCTTAGTATTTATATGTTCGCATAAAAAGGTAATGTATTGATGAGTCTGTTCTGTTGCCTACCCAACTTGTCCCAAGGGAAAAGATCAGATGAAAGCTCTATTTGATATGTAAAACACGATGAAAGGAGCAAGTTTATTGTGCCTGCCAGCAGCTGTAACAAATATCTTAGTCAACATCCTCGATGAAATTAAACATCAGCAAGAACAAGCAACAGAAAAACAAATTTTACAATCAATAGCCTCAGAGGCAATCCTATATATATGAAAACCAATAACTAGTAAGAAGCTGGCCACAAGGAATCTGGTTAATCTCAACGAACAACTTCTTCTACATCAGAGCACCTTACAATGTCTTCTACTCAAGCTTTCCCAAAACAATTGAAAAGCTCATCTTCAACCACCAGACATGAAGTCGGATATGTTGCAAATCTCCACCATTTAGAATGCAGTTGCTCATGTTGGTATAGTGATATCTGAAAGACCACTGAATAACTTATCTATGAGAATCATGTTTGAGTAATCTGTCTCAGAATAGTATTAACTATCGTTTGGATCTGTTTCTTGTAGCAAAACTCAAGGTACGATGTATGTGTTAACTCTCCTTGGTGCAGTGTGCATCTGTGCCATGTTGCGTGCAGTGACGGTAACCCACACTAGAGAGGAACTTTCGGATCTCTACTTTACTGCTATTACTGGCTTCTAACAAACGCTCGTCTTCCTCATAAATGAGATATGGTGCTTCACTTGCAGCTCTTGATAGCAACTTCTTAGCTCCTTTTAGCACATGATATTCCCAGCCTTGAACATCAATTTTCAGCAGAAGAGCGCGTTCAGATTCTGGAATTACCTCATCGAGAGGGACGGTCCTTACTTGAACTGCTATCTCTTCATTAGACTTAAAAGCCAACTTTGCACCAGTGGCTGAAACAGCACTGTTGTCCAGACGACCAACCAACTGGTAACATATGAAGGATTGCCATTAGCAAAGCATCATTATTTGAATTTTTGAGATTCTATCTATAATTACCTATTGGTGAGCAAAAAAAATGAAAGAGTTATAGGTTAACCTATGCTTAGAGAAGCCTCAGACATTGCACCTTTATATTCTCAGTCTCACAAGGAAACACACACTACTACAGCCAATGCATGATCATTACTCACAAGCATATGGATCCAATAACCTTGTTTACAATCCTACGTATTCTCCAATCTCAAATGTGAGGTTTACAAGACCTAGATTTGAAACTCATTTCATAGAGACCAGATAATGTAAAACTCAAAATCACAAGAACTTGAAAACGGTATTAACATTATGATCAAGACAAAAACCACCAAACCAAACCAAAGTCGGCTAAAATTCACCCCTGCAAAGAAGAGTAAAAGCAACAAGCCGATATGAATGTAATCTGTTCTACACTTGCAGGGGCTTATTGTTCTACTAATCCTGACATAGTGAACAACTCTAAACCGAAAATGAAGTTTAAGTTATCAAGCTAACTCCATGCGATAACATTAACCTATCCCATTAACTGAGGTCTTCTCTAAAACTCAACTATGCATCAAGTTAGTTCATGCATTCTCATTCATAGAACTCAATAACAAAACCATCATAGGCACAAACAAAAAGAACACAAATATATACTACCTTATGGAAAGTAATATTCCCAAGCCGGTCCGACGCAGCAGCCTCAAACACAGTAACCAAATCCCTAACACGATTCAAATAAATCCCATCACAAATCCTCTGCAGATTCTCCAAAACTGGCTCGAAAGCCAAAACCCGAAACCCCATCACAGCAGCAGCAAAGCTAGCAATGCCCACATTGCCCCCAACATCCACCACAACCCCATTTCCCTTTCCATCCTTCCTTAACCTCCCCAAAACCTCCTGAATCGTTTCCGAAATATCGGGCCGCCGGAACGGCTTACCCTTCAGCATTCTCACAATGTTTTTGTGGGGCTTTTCTGGTAATTTCCCCAAATCGGCGAGAGAGTAGAGGAAAGGGTACTCGAGGCCCTCGACGACGTTGGCAATGACTGGGTGAGATTGTGGGCAGAGATCGCAATTGAAGGGTTGAATTGGGCCGTGGAATGGGCTTAGATTGGTGACGACAGTAGGGTTAGGGTTTAGGGAGGAGCTAGGGTTTTGGAATGTGAGGAAGATGAAGAAGAAGAAGAGGAGGAAGAGAGCTGCGGAGGTCATGAGGAAGATGGGTCTGATGGGTTTCTCTCTCTTCCAAGCGTTGGCCATGGTTTGATCGGAAATGGGTACCGGAAAGTTGATTCCTTTTTTGATTTTTCCCGGGAAAAATTGGATCTTGTTGCAGAGTTTGATCTGAGATTTTGGGAAAGTCCGGTTGTGTCAACGGTCTAGTGAAATCTGTGGGGACTTTTTATGTGATAGAGTTGGTTTTGAGCCGTTGGATTGAATATGTGGCTAAGATTGACTCTAGTGCATTGTGGGGTTTTTCCTAGTTCATTTAGGGATGAGTTAGTGTCATCTATTGGCGTGAAACGCTTTTCTCCCCAAATCAAGAGTGATTTACCTCTGTTAATTAGCACCTGATTCTATCCCATTAATCTGATTGAATACAATTGATACACTTATAATATGCCTACAGCAAGTGATTGCATCTATATGAAATACATTAATGATAATAATAGCATAGAATCAGGAACTAATTAACAGAGGTGAATTCCTCTTGATTTAGGAAGAACTGGAGAAGAGTGATTAAAGCCAATAATTTCCTTTTGGCAATGGGGTTGTATCGTGACACTTTCCTAAACGGTTCAGGTTTTGTGCACTATAAGTACACAACTCTATGATCGGAATCTATTATCATATCAGAGATTTACAAATCGAGAGAGTTGTTCGGAAAGTGAGAATGGGGAAATCGGGTGGGTGGATTCTAGGGGCGTTATTGTTAGCGGGGATTGTTTTGGGTTGTTTTTTCTTTGTTCCTGTTGTGGCAAGATCACCAAGACGTCTTGGACTAGCAAGACATGATGCGGTCGAGGTCAAGATGGTAGAAGAAAATGGAGTTGTTGTGTTGGATAACAAGCTTGTGCAAGTAACCTTTTCTAATCCTGGCGGGGATGTCATTGGAATAAGTTATGGAGGAATTGACAACTTGCTTGAAGTCAAAAATCCTCCCCATAACAGAGGGTACTGGGATGTGGTTTGGAATAACCCCGGAGAGCTGAAAAACACACAGTACAAACTACAAGGAACACAGTTTAAAGTGATCACGGCGAGGCCGGACCAAGTAGAAGTTTCTTTCACCACCACATACAATGTTAACCTCCACCGAGGCATTACAGTTCCGGTGAATGTTGACAAAAGGTACATAATGCAGCAAGGACGTGCCGGGTTCTATACATATGCCATCTTCGAGCGGCTTGAAGGGTGGCCAGGAGGGGATATGGAGACACTTAGAGTGGCTTACAAGCTTCAACAAGCAAAGTTTCGGTACATGGCGCTATCGGACACTAGGCAAAGGTTCATGCCAACAGCCGAGGACCGAGCACATGGTAGGCCACTTGCATATAAGGAAGCTGTACTATTGAACGATGAGACAAGCAGACCTGAATTTGCAGGGGAGGTGGATGATAAGTATCAGTATTCGGCTGAGGACAAAGATATCAAGGTGCATGGTTGGATTTCTATTGATGACCAAGCACCACCGGTGGGATTTTGGATGATCACACCTAGTGATGAGTCTCGTATAGGCGGTCCTTTCAAGCAGGACCTCACCTCCCACGTTGGACCAACTACAATGACTGTGTTTTCTTGTTCTCATTATGTTGGGCAAGAAGTTGGGCTGAAGTTTCAAGAAGGTGAGGCATGGAAAAAGGTTTTTGGACCTGTCTTTGTCTATCTTAACTCGGCAGCTCCAAGCTCAGATACTCATTCAATGATCCATACACTATGGAGCAATGCCAAAGATCAAATGCTTGAAGAAGTTAAAAGTTGGCCATATAATTTCCTTGGTTCTCAAGATTTTCCTTCTTCAGATCAACGTGGATCGGTTTCAGGCCAGTTACTAGTACATGATCAACATATTGAGGGGAATGCAGGTGCTAGCTCAGCTTATGTGGGATTGGCTGCACCCGGAGAAGTTGGATCATGGCAAAGGGAAAGCAAGGGATACCAGTTTTGGACTCAAACAGATGAAAAAGGCTTTTTCCTCATTGAACATGTTAGACCCGGGCGCTATAGTTTGTATGCATCTGTTCCAGGGATAGTTGCAGACTACAAATATGAGGTTGACATCACAATTAAACCGGGATGTAAAATCCAATTGGCTAGCATTACTTACGAACCTCCGAGAATCGGTCCTACATTGTGGGAAATCGGCATCCCTGATCGCACAGCTGCAGAGTTCTACATACCCGATCCATATCCAACTCTCATGAACACTTTGTACAAGGGGAGTCAGTTGGACAAGTTTAGGCAATACGGGTTGTGGTCACGTTATAATGAGCGTTACCCTGACAAGGATCTCATCTACAATGTTGGTGCTGACAATTACCGTGAGGACTGGTTTTATGCTCAAGTGACTAGAAATGTAGGAAATGGCCGGTATGTAGGAACTACATGGCAGATACAGTTTGAACTCGACCATGTGGTCAATCCCGGAAACTACACACTTCAACTGGCATTGGCATCGGCCACTTATGCAGAGTTACAAGTTCGGGTCAACAATTTGAACGCCGAGCCACCTCTCTTTTCGACAGGGTTAATAGGTGACGACAATGCTATAGCAAGACATGGAATCCATGGTTTATACTGGTTCTGGAGTATTAATGTACCAAACATTTTACTACGCGAAGGAAGCAACACAATCCATCTTACTCAGTCGAGAGGGGGCACTTCACCTTTCCAAGGTGTGATGTATGACTACATAAGACTAGAAGGACCTTCTGCAAAACCATAACCATATAAACTGTAGTTTTTTTTTTTTGGGAATAAACTAGTCATACAATGTTAACCACATTTTTCTTTTTCTTTTTCACAGTAGACTTAGAACTGGGCAAGAATCAGCTTGTCCTCCTTGTTTTGTGAATGATGACTTGTGTGACTTATCTGTACCATAACTGAAATTATGAACTGAAATGAAGCATTTTATTTTTTTATCTTGGATTAGCCAACTAATTTGTTTTCTACAATCTACATCATGTTGAGTTTGGGATTGTGTAAAAGTCTGTAATAACACAATTGCATGCGTATTAGTAACTTATACACGGTAAGGTTGACATATACAGTTTTCTAACTTCTAAGAGTACTGCATTATTAGATATATCAGGTTGTTAATCCTCTATTAATATGAATCTCAATCACTTCATGAGAATTTCAGTTCTTGTTCATTCTTCTCCTTCATAGTCTGGTTAGATCTCATTCAAAAAATATTAGAAAGCGAGGTTTCACAAATCCATGGCTATGGAACATAGGAATCGACACAGTCAACCATATCCTCAGCATGTCATAGAACATGCCTCAAGTTCCAAGAGAATACCTTGGAATTTTGAAACCAATTAAGATTTCTTTTGCTCACCACAGTTTCTCATTGCCTGAGAAATGTTATAGTATTTGTCTAGAAACTTATGAGAAATCACCTGGCAGCAGCTTCTCTAAGTTCTTTGATTTCTAATACATATAACTGTCAAGCTCTATTTGGAATTTGAAGGGGGTAAGGAATTGATCTGATTTCATTGCTTAAACGTTTTCCATTTCTCATAATCATAAATGCCGGCATTATCAACTAGATGGTATATTTGCTGCACCATTTCTGGTAGAGAATCAATATATTTGGAATACTATTGTTATCTGGGACAGTATCTTTTTTTTTTTTTTGGTCTGAGTTATCTGGGACAATATCATTTGCTATTTCCTGATGGGTTTTCTTCTTATTTTCTTGCAGATAAAATAAAATTTGCTGCTTGCTTTTGGTGGTGTCTAATTCCACAGATGCCATGGTGAGGGAAAGCTAGAAGTTTTATTTACTTTACTTTCCTCTCCAGCTTATTTGATTTTCTCAGATCTCTTGGTTCTGATGCATAAATATAACATCAAATTCCAGTGTTATTATTTTAAATTAAAGATTAGGATTATTCAAATGAATAAAGTATTCTTATTTGAGGCAAGAAAATCAAAGTAGTCTTCTTGAGAATATTATAAGCTGTTTTACAAGAACTGTAAAACCAAGAATAAGTGACTCAATATCGTTTTGTGGAATTCTTTGTCCTTTTTCATTTGAATTCATCGATGCATTTGCAGGGGAGCTATCTATTTCTACTTTTTCTTGGGATAGTTTCTGTGATTACTGCATCTTCAGAACATGGACATGCAAATACAACAAGGGCTACTTTTAATGTCTTGGACTATGGAGCTGTCAGTGGTGGCCACAAAGACAATGCACTGGTACTACTTTTATTACTCATCAGTCAAATATGTATATTACTTATCTCGTTTTATATCTGAAATTTGAACTACATTTTCTGAGACTTTGAAGGCATTCTGGGAGGCATGGAATGCAACATGTAGCTCAGAAGCTGAAACAGCAACTCTAATTATTCCCAGACTGAGATTTCTTGTAAATCCAATCACTTTCTATGGTCCATGCAAACCACAAAGGATCCATTTTTTGGTATGTCAACTAGTTTTTCTGATATAGTATTTCTTCAATTGCTTGATTTCTTATTGTAGATGAATCTGTTGCTGGTGATTAATTGACATATATAGATATTAGGTAAACTTTTGGCACCAAAGTCACCTGAAGCATGGAGGGACTTTGATCCAAGTCAATGGCTAGCTTTTCATGATGTTCAGGGACTTGAGGTTGCTGGGCCTGGCAGTATTAATGGAAGAGGAAGCGGCTGGTGGAATCAGTCTTGCAGATATCATCCTAAACTGGTACATAAACTTCAATCTCGAAAACAAAGCAACAGCAACAACTAGTTCTGGAATGTGCTTAGTTAGTTAGTATCTGGTATGGTAGTTCTCAATCTGCTGAACCTTCATTTTCAGGAGGGATGCACTTCACTGGCTCCGACGGTAAGTAGCTAGTCCCATAACATCTTTTTATTTATTTATTTATTATTTTGTATATCCGAGGCGAGGGGCAAATATATATCGGAGATATAAAAGGTGGTGATAAAGTGCAGGCTTTGAAGGTTCTGTCATGCAAGAATAGCTATCTTAGAGATATTCACTTCATAAACAGCTCTCAATCCCATCTCACAATACAAGGGTGTGATGGAATCAAGATTGAGAATCTTATGATTGAGGCTCTAGGAAATAGTCCCAACACTGATGGGATTCACATTCAGTCCTCTAAAAATATCATTATCAACAACACCACCATAAGCTCTGGTATATACATAACATTTTGCTAATTTTGACTATAAATTTTTCAATTTTCATTTTCACCATAATCTGAATATGATTTATTGCTACTACTAGGTGATGATTGCATATCAATTGGAGACCATATATCCAATATAGCTATCTCATATATTAAATGTGGTCCTGGTCATGGAATAAGGTAACAATTAGTAGAAAACACTATAAAAGTGATGCATACAATTATACATACACATAATTTATGTTGTGTTTGGATGAAGGAAAAGAAGGAGGAATTTAATTAAATTCCAGAAATTTGATATTCCTTATCTCAAAATATCTTGTTTGGGATGAAATTCCTAGAAAAGTGAAAATTCCACGGGAAAAAATCAGGGGAATTTAATACATGTTTTCCCTATTTATTTTCCCTGAGAAAGAGGTGTCATTCTTCAATTCTCTCAGCTGTGAAACCCTTTTTCCATGGCGACAAACAAAATTGACATGCTTCTTCAAGTTTAATATTTTAATGACTATATTTTGAATTTTCATCTACAATAATTTGGACCATGATAATAATTTCTGTCTAAATATATTTTGTTCTTTACTCACAATTCAAAATTTTGTTTTTACTTTTTATTTTATTTTTAATCCAAACAAGAGAATATGTAACTCTAATTATTTTTGAAATTTTAATTTATAGTATCCAAACAGAAGAATTCTCAATTCCTGGATTTTTATATTACGAGAAATAAGATCCCATCAAAATAAAATTCTCATCAAAATAAAATTCCTCCATCCAAACACAGTAAGGGAAATCCGGGAATGTTGTTCATGTCGAGAACATTCATGTCAGCAAGGTCACCCTCCAAGGAACTACTAACGGAGCTCGGATCAAGACATGGCAGGTATCACATCGGCACACCAAAACCTCGATTTCTCAATTTGGAAAACAAATCAGTGTTAGGAAGTAACATTTTATTCTTGTAAATGCATGAAGGTTGGCAGGGGTAATGTTCGAGGGATCAGATTCGAAGATTTCTTCCTAGACTCTGTTAAGAACCCCATCATTATGGATCAGAACTACTGTAATGTTAGGGGTGCCTGCAAGGAACTGGTAATTAAACTCAGTGGCCACAAGTTCTCCATGATTTTAATGCAACTACCAGGCATTATGTTAGTAGCTTATATTTGTATGTTTGTTTTTATAGCCAACTGGTGTTCACATAAGTGATGTTTCCTTCAAAAACTTCTATGGAACATCGAGGACCAATATCGCCATCAATCTGAACTGCAGTCTAACTGCTCCTTGCACCGGAATATTGTTGAAGTCGATATACCTTCGATCTGCTATAGCCGGACAGAATGTAACTTCTAGCTGCAGAAATGCCTACGGCGTTGCCTTTGGACTAGTTCAGCCAAGCCCATGTTTCCAAATATAATCTGATCGTTCACCATCTCACATTATATTTCAATATTTTCATTCATGTAAACCTAACTACCAAAGAGAAATTTTGTAACGCAACAACCAGATTCCTTGCTACAGAAAGCTAGCTACGTGTACAATACAAACAGAAGATAGCATCTAGTAGAATTGAGGTTGTATAACTCAGAAGGTCGGACTGTAATAAACTATGTCATGAAGAGTAAACACGGATGGTGGGCAATGTCATAATTTCAGAATGAATATCTGAGTGGCAGGGATGTTTCACTCACATACGAAGCATTAGCTCAGAATGAATGGCAGGGCTGTCCTGTCATACTGCAGAAACAATTAGGACCAAATTTTCTCAAGGATTCTTAAACATATCTCTTTCAAGTTTTATTAGTACCATTTTAGACATGAATTCTCTTAAATCAACTGGTTTAGGTATATATTGCAAATTTTACTTTTTAGTTGTGCTTGTGTTAAAAAAAATCTATTTTTAAATTAAGTTTTTGATATATTTATGACTGCTGCAGATGCTCAAAAGAGGGAATAACTATTTGAGTTTAGGCTATAACAATGCGAGGAGTGCTATCAAGGTTGAATTGGATCTAAAGAGTAAAACCAACTAGTTTGTTCGTTTAGTTTGTTAAAATATGTAGTGACAAACGTGAAGAAGTCATTCTGCTATTTTCAATATTTTGACATCACGTATCCAACAAGATAACACAACCAACTCCTAACATAACAAAACGGAACTAATTTACAAGCCTTCTTGTTTGTATCATCCAACTACAACACTATCCCATTGCTACTCATTATGGATTTCCAACATCCAGCATCCCAAGTTCCTCAGTCTAATTTATCACAATCTTTTTAGTCCATTTTATAGTCCTCATAATTTATTCATATGCTTTGCCTATCAGTGTTTTGACCGAGTGCTACTAGCAGTATATGAAGCAAATCACACTATTCCTGTCTTCATACTCAAATTGGATTTGCACCGCCTATTACTGGTGTACAAAAATACGCTGGTCTACACTGCCAATGCCGAAAAGTGGCTCTTACACAACGCAAAATTACCACATACCCTCGGCAGAATCTTCATATACAACTATAATGATATTACAGCACATTCATTTGAATTTGGATCAGATTAAACTATATATCCACAGAATAATTTCATGAACACAACTTCTGGATCGTCATTTCCTTGAGTGAAGTCACTAACCTTCGAAACACTTTAAGATTGTGGCCTATTTTGTCCTGAAAAAACAAAATGTCAGGACTTCTGAAAGCATATAGATTACCAAGACATTCTAGACTCTACCCAAAGAGTACGAGGAATTTTTTCAAAACAAATATATAATGCCCTTAATATTCCCGTTACCTTTATCCTAACCAAAATCATAACACACCTTTTACCATCGTTGAGTGGGAACAAAAAAGAATGACGACTACCAAGTGTAATGTCATGCAAGCCAAGATGTTAGATGGATACCTCACTGAGCAACTCAAGTCTTTCTAAAGTCGTAATAAGATTTCCGCACAACAAAGATAAGTCTTGTACTGGCCCAGAGTTGGCACCGTATGTAATTGCCTTCAAAGTGCGAGAGGGATCAGATGCCAAAGAGCTGCAAAGAAAAGAAAGTTGCCAATTAATACCAACAATACTTCAACGACAAATGAATTCAAATAGTCATAAATCATTTACCAGGAGGCGGGAGCCTTCCTAATCACAAATAATTTAAAGGTTGCAACTGAGCCCACAGGAGAATATGTACAGAAATATGATATCTTTTTTTTCATTTTTGGTCTGACAAATATCACAAAAGGCTCTACATATACTCCCACCAGGAAACCTTCTATTGAGAAATAAGGGAAGAAGATGAGATCCATACCTGTCCTGAAAATGGTTTAGGAAGACATTCAGCACATGTTCCACTAGTGGAAGTAATATATTTATTAAGTGATCCCTATTCCCGACAACATGACACATTTCCACCATCGCAATATACCTCCTATAGAATAAAAAAATCAATTAGAAAACAGATACTTCATGATAAAAATTTCATTTTTGTCACTAATTTTGTTGTTTTTTTTTTTTCACCAGCTATTTCTTGTACTTCCTGTTGTTTATTGCTTAAAAACCAAAAATATGTTCATCACTTGAAATTGCATTACTTATGGATACAGTTGAACAATGAATGTATACTGAACCACAGCTAAACCAGATTTGCTGAGAAATAAACCCTAAAAAAACCTTTGTATTAGATTGGTCTAGTTTTCCCAAGAAACTTTGGGAGTACCTTTTCTGTATATTGTCAGATGATGAAACAGATACTTGCCGAGCATAAATATTGATTATTTCATCCACCTCCTGTCTTGATACTTCATTTATATCTCGAATCTGCAGTGTTTACATAATAGTTAATTTGATGTTCAAAAAATTGCATAAGTGAGGCAAGACCGCAAAAGTGTTGTTTTCATCCAATTTACCCTATTCAGAAGCAATGATTTTTCCTCAGCAGCTCTTTCAACAGCGCTTGTTAAAGAAGTGAGAAAAGATCCGAGCAAACTCAATGTCGGCTGTTGCGAGGATACAGCAGCATTGTAGTCAGGAGGCATGTCCAAGACCTGTAAGAAAGCGGGTTGGCAAGAAGCTTATTAACAGATCTCTGTTGTGGAGATCCATCATTAAGATCATTCAGATCAGCCCAACCATACATACCTGCAGTCTAAAAGACTTCTTTGTGACAAGGAAATATAGATATGAGCTGAGGCTGAAGCATATTCGAAATAAGTTAAGCTCTGTCTTCCTTTGATTCTGTTCATATGACAAGAAAATATTAAAAAAACTATACTTCTAGGATGGTATAAATAGTATCTGAACTACAAGTAGTTGGTGCAAACCTCAACAGATCGAACTGATCGAGCAGAACTCAGAGTATCGTAGTCACGAGAGAAAAGAACATGCATCAAACAAAAAAGCCCTTGAACAAAGCCAGATTCATCACTCTCTTCATATGGCCAAACCTACAGAGGAGGGAGGATATTTGAAACATCGCACTTTTTAAAAGAGTGGAGAAAAACAGCAAGACATGCATCAAACAAAAAAGCCCTTGAACAAAGCCAGATTCATCACTCTCTTCATATGGCCAAACGTACAGAGGAGGGAGGATATTTGAAACATCGCACTTTTTAAAAGAGTGGAGAAAAACAGCAAGACAGCTTATACAAGTATAAACTACATGTAGGAATGGAGCAAGAATTTTACATATCCTGGCCATTTTATGATTGAAAAATCCAGTTTGGGAGCCATATTATTGAAGCTCACTTACAAAAAGAGAAACTGACCGCATCTTATTTAACAAATCTTATGCATACAAAAACACACTTAATAATCATACCTTGCTTAGTATACCAACAACAAGGTTTATCTGCTCCATCACCAACTCATCAGCTTGAGAAACATCTTCCCGAAGAACATGATCGAAAAGTGATCTATGTCCCTTGACAAAATCTATGACTTCCCGAACAACTTTATTCTTCACCTATTATAGTATTATACATATAAACTGTTAACAAATAGCATCTGTGGAATGCAATACCAGGGGAAACTAAACACAGCAAAACAAAGAGAGAGAACTGACTGACAACTTCAAGGAATATAAGACATAAGTATTTCAAGGTGTACAGAAATTAGAACTGCCTATGATGTGCCTAATATTAACTTTCAAAAACAAAAGTTCATAGAAATAAAGTTATAAGATGATATTAGCTCACAATGCATGGATTTGTAATCAAAAGTGTGATATCCATGTAGCCATGTAGGATCCTATACTTCCTACATTGCTTTTCTGTGATTCATAAAGCTATACAGGTATTCATTTAGAACTTCATTACGTTTAAGAAGATCTGATATTAATAAAGGACAAGCATTTGATAAAAGTTGCAGACTGAAATTGAATGAAGCCTTCTCTAGAAAGTAGATGATAATTACAATATCAGGTGACAATCTTCAATTCCCAGATCATACTTAAGTCCACAGGAAAATCGACGTTTTAACAGATGACATCATGATCAGATAAGGATTCGTGGACAATACAGCAGAAACTTCTAATATTCTTGAAAGGAAAACTAAACTGTCTGACTAAACAAAAAGGATGATGGCTAACCTCATAAAATTCAGATGTCTGAACTAAAGACAACAGAGAAAACACCAATCTCAGAATAGGGGTCACAATCATCCTTTGCTTGTTGATATCCACAGAAACATCTCGTTGAGTCTTTGTGTCAACCCATCGCAAACTTCCCTGCTGGTAATATGAATTAGCTGAATGGGATACAAGAAATCGCACGAAGTACATTTGCAATACTTACAAAGAAGTTGACTGCCTTGCATGAAGCAATATGCTCCAAAGCTCCCATTGAGAAGATAACCTGAGCACCAGATTTCCCATACTTGTGGCTTATTCTCAAAAGCAAAGCAAGCTCAGCCTCTAGAGATTGTGCTCGCTGCATTGAGTCTCGAGAATGCAGACCATCCTAGAATAAAGAAAGTAATATATATAAAGTTCAAAAGTAATGAAAAGTAGAAATATAGAAATGCCCAAAACAGATTAAACAGTTATAAACCTAGATAGTCCACACCACAAAAGAAAAGAAAAAAGTTAGTGCCAACTTTAAAGGAGTTTTAACTTTATATACGTGAACTATAAATCAGATATGGGACAGAGATAAATCTTACTGGAATTTCCACTATATAAGAAGCGCCAAAAAGTTTTCATATTACACTTTAATCTTAACCAAGGAAAATGGATAACCTTTAGTTAGTGCTGACGGCATCCAACTCTCAAAAAACTGCCTAGAACATTTAAAAAATTTAGAGCAGAGCAGTAGAGTGTGTATAACTCAGCACTATTGTAGCGAAAAACAAAAAAAACAAAAGATTCAAAAAGCTGGATGGTTAAAGTTCATGACTTGCTCTTTGTCTGACCTTACAAAATTTGCAAGCATAGTGCTTAAAACTTTCTAATAGCCAGGCCCAAAAGCATCCGGAAAATGTTCCAATATAGTAAGAATTGAAGTGCTGACCACCTCCAACCCCAGTATTGGTCTACTTTAACTCATATCTAGTTACATATTTTATTTCTAATTCTTGTCTAGCCAACAAATTATCAGAAGTTGACTTCGTTGATTAAACAAGCACCTGATAAGATAAGCTGCTGATGTTTGTAAGACAAGAGCTTAGGAAACGCCTGCTTTGAAGTTGGCCCAGGAAAAATTGGTCATGATCTACACAGATGATTGCATCCAAAACATAAAGAGACATCGTTTTCCCAAGTTCACTTCCATGAGTAGCATCTTTTATTATCTGATGATTTACAAATAAAGAAAAAATTATAAGAGACATAAGGGAGCATTTTCATAGTAAAATTCAAATTGATTGTAATGATATATCACGGAAAGCAAGAAGAATTGTACTAGGGTGTGCATGGTTTTATGAAGTGGATAATACAACTGAAGTCAATGAAATAGTTCAGCAATCAGTCCAATAGTGTTTAATAAGGAACAGTTGAGAGATGGACTAAAAAAATTAGAAAAACGATAGTCATCTGAGGGACTCAATGTTATAGAAACTAGTTGAAACATGCATCCATAAATTGTTCAAAGGATATAATACATTGAAAATAGACAGAAACTCAAAAGTCAAAACCAATGTGTTGTTAAAAAATAAGTTGCTCAACCTTATGATAGAATCTCTAATGGGCTCCTTATGTTCAAGCCCATTTCAGCTAAAATGAGCCATTTTACCGGCCACTTTTAAAGTAACTACTTCAGCCACATCTTTAATTAGCTGGTCATAATCCAATTCAACTACTAGCATGGCCTCTATCACATACAATAACAATTAGGAAAAGAATGAAACACTTACCAAATCCAAAATAGATTGAGCTTCTTTTCTTAAAATAGAGAAATTGGCACAAGCAAGATCTTCTTGTTCTCGATTGATCTGAGGAAATAACATAAACTGAGTTACCATTACTTTGTTCTGTCAGACAATAATTTAAGTAACTTAAGAACTTCACATTTAAATATGAAACTACAAACCTTCTGGAGATCCAGATCTTCTTCACCCTCTTGCTCATCAAGCAACAAAAATTGCAGAACTGTTGATGGGATATCTGGATCAAGCATATGTTGGCAATATTGAAAATAGCTAAGGAACAGTGCATATTGCCTGAAGATAATGAACAATGGTCAGATGGTGACTCAGAAACTGAGACAAGCACAGGAAACAACACCAATCTCAGACCAGAATCATACCGTCTCCTTAATGCTTCTGATGATTCTTGTCTAAGAATTGCCAATACGAGCCTAAACAGGATTGAATTACAAGCTGCATTTGGTAATTGTTTTGCCGTGATAATATCAAGACATGCCTGATTATCAGAACTAAAGCCACCAGGGAATAAAAATCTTTCATCACGTAACTTTGCCATGCATGTCAGAGCAACCTGTATAAACTTATTTAATTAGAGATATACAAGAATCCAGATATCACCAATAATGTACAATCAGGAGAAAATAATAACCTACCTGGCACAACAAAAATGCCATTTTCAATGAACAGTCTGGAGAAGCAGAAGCAGTCAGAGCAGCTACAAGAATCCTGCTTAAGACAAGACAATAGAAGTTATGGACAACATAAAAAGATATAAAATATAAAAAAGAAAAAAGAAAAGAAAAAAAGATGTTGATTTGGACATACTGATATAGAAGTTCAGATTGATGTCCAAGTGATGACATTCTTCGGGAAGCAGAGATCTAAACAAATAATTAGCAGAGAAAAATGACAATGCTGAAAAACAATGATGTGCTTGAAATCCAAAGGAAAAAATTGTCAAAAATAATAGAAACAACCAGACCTCAACAAGTTGCGACCAGGCAGTTAACATGTGAAGTTGAGCAGCTTGCTCCTCAACGTTCTTATTGTTCTTCCATCCCCATCTCAACAACTGTTGAATTGCTTCTTTTGCATCGTTCAGCTCTGCTTCACTGCCAATGTTACTCAAGTGGGGATAAACAGCATTGAATTTCTGAGGAAGAAAATAATAAGCACAAGGATCATATGTTGTGAATTCAATTAGATGAAATTTACACATCCGGAACTTAATTATGACAACCAACCTGCCAAAGTTTATCACGGAAGGAGGCAAGGTCTATTAATCGATCACCACGCTCTGAATAGTAATGGACACCACTCTTTCCAGAAGTTGTAGGATTACAAACAACATCCTCTGCCTAGGAGTCGTATTCATTAATGCAGTGAAATGAAACAAAGTAACATATTAGGACCAGAGTGTACTGGCAAGTCAAAGATATATGGTTGCTAGGAACAGAAGATTACCAACAAATCATATTTCGTATTGGAAACAATCTCAGAAAGCTTTGTGCTTGTATCTGGTGATCTGAACTGAACAACTTCAAGCAACTCCAACACCTGAACTTCATCCCAATAATAGAATAGTGAGAAAAAGTCAAGAAAATATAACAGCATTATTCTATACTATCTCATTGACTACCAACCCCTATTGTTGAGGAAATTGAAAAGCTTCAAGAAGACAATTCCTGAAGAACTGGTATAGACAACTATAACCAATAGAGAATATTACGCCAATATTATAATGAGGCAACCAACCCAAAATGAAGTGGTAATGAGTGGAGATACACAAAGATATTGTACTTTGAGATTACAGCACAGCATACACGATTTCAAACTTTACATGCTCAATAATACATACACCTTAAGTAATCCACAATACCAACTCAAGAATAACTAAAGATAAGTCAACGACTGTCAGATATAGCTCAAAGGTAAGATAAGAAGTGCATGTGGAGTATTAAATGTAATTAACAAGAATATAGCAGGTTACAATTTGGACAAACGAGAAAAATCGCCTAAGAATTTTAGCAATGAACAATACCTTACTCTTCCCAACGGTTTGGGCTCCAGCATGCTCAATACCATCTTGAGGAAAAGACAAATGAGACATAAGGTGATCATATCCTTTTTCCAAAATTTCCGGCCCAAAAAGATGCGCAAGGATGCTACGAGATGTTTCTAGGTGAGTGGATTTATTGACATCACCAACATGAAGTTCAATTGCTAGTAGTTTCAACAGCCAACCTCTCTGTGAGCAGTTAAAAGTCAAGATTTTAATTAACAAACATATGAATCATACAGATATAGGATTTCAAATATGAATGATAGTTATTTTACAAATGCATGCGCAGGCTCAGGAGAAACGCAGTTATATAAGAACAATCAAGCTTTGGTGTAGGTGCACTAGAATGAGAAATGAAGGTTTACATAGAAATGAAAGACACCTAACATGTTGGAACATGGAATATGACAGCGACTGAAGTACAACAATGGCAGGCAATATTCAATAGGCAATGTAAAATCAAAAGAATCCCTATAATATTCATGAGCTCAGCTATGTGTAGCTCTCACTAAAACATGTGAGTTCTGTGGAAAATAACGATAGAAGCAACCTGATGAAGCGAACTGACACGTAGCTCCTGGTTGTTTTTTCTTTTAGGAAGTGGGGCAACCCCAATTGTATCTAGGTGCTGCAATGATATAGCAACATCATATTAGACAAATAGGATAAAGGAAAGAAAAAAAAAACATTGGAACTAAACAAAGATATATCAACATAATTCGTCGGCATTTGAAGAACTACCTTTACAAAAAACTGATACTTCTTACTACTCAACAGATCCATCGTAGGATCACAAGTTAGTGGATCCACGCACAATTTATAAATGAGCTGCAAAGAAAAGTGTCATCAAATTTTCTCTGGAATAAAGTCTTCAAAATTTCTGTGTAGGTTACGGATTATTAAATCTTACCTGAAAACCAAATTCATGAAGTAACATATTCATATCAGGCTTTGAAAGCTTCTCCAAGATCTCGAGGATAACTTTCAAGCAACTGCAAATAACATTTAATAGCACAATTCATGGAGTAAGAATTATAATAAAATTCGATATGAACTGTTAGGGTAACAGAAAAGCAACTATACCTGTAATGAAATTTTGGTTGTAGCACAGAACGCTCGATCGGACTGTCAAGATCAAATTTGAGTAGCAAATGGGTGATATTGGGAGCCGGCCGACTGATATTTTCAATTAGAAGCTGTACAGAATGTAGAAGAAATACGTGGGTATTTTAAGTTGTAACAGATAATAGAAAGGAGGCATTAAAAACTAAAAACAGTTGTTACCAGCTAACCTGCAATATCAGTACACCTGGATCATCACTAGTGTTCTCTATGACCTGAGAATCCTCTGATCGTAATTCTAGGCAAGCTGCATAATCCTCAATTAAACAGCTTACAGCATTTGACTTTAGCAGTATCTGTACAAGCCCAACCATGCGAGAACTGCCACCCAAAAAGAAAATTAGAATGACATTTGGGTGTTCACCAAACTAATAGATCGTTAGAGCAACATAAATGACACAATGTCAGAAAATAAATTACCTTAATATACTCATGATTTTGACAGAGCACTGCTGAATCTGTGGTCGGAAATCATATCTGACATATTCCAATAAAGCTACAATTTGATTATGATCTTGAGAGAGTATAACATCCAGAGGCTGCACAACGTAGATGAAGCAAGTAGTTAGTTTAACGACAATAGCATCCTTGAAAGAATTTCGCATGGAAAGCCATGCAAGCACCAAGTCAATGAGCAAAAAGCACCTTAGGTATATCTTATGCAACATAAATTAGATTTAAGAATCAAATTTATGTACTACTGGCATAGTGGCATGAAAATGGTTGTAGGGCATCTGTTACCTCAGCTTTAAATATCCGGACATGACAACAGCACAACAAAGATGCAAAGTGTTTCTTTTTCTCTCTTTTTAAATTAGTATCCACTTTTGCATGCATGTTATGTTAGTAAAGATACAGTTCATTCTGTGACTCTGCCGTCCATCAGGAAGCCGATTTAAGCTGACAAAGTGTTTCACTCGGTTGACATAAATTGCCATGCCAAATATTTATCTAGTGTCCTAAGATGTAATCTTCAACAAAAATAAGGATCGGTGTATCACTTCATACACCTGCTACAATTATATCAATACACAAAATTATTTCAGATATGTGCTAATTGTGATGGTTAACTCAACCAAAGCCACTTGAAGCTAGCAAAACCGCAGATAAAAACGGACACTCCTGAAGGAGAACACGGCAAGTGAAACAACTATTCTCAGTTTAGCAACCATACACCCAGGAAGGTAAGATTGGTGAAAGTCGGATGCCAGGAATATTATAATTGATTCACAGATTCAAATAAAGGTATAAACCCACCTAGAAGAAAGTTTTCCACGAATATTAGAGATGACAATAGCTAATGAATCTGCAAGGTATCTATCTACCTGGTAAAGAGGACGCCAGAAATCAGAAAGAAGCAAATCCTTCTCCAAGACAAGGATTATTATCTCCAGTGAGAGCTGCACAGCCTTCTCTAAGAGTTTCCCATATACTTTATTAGCCCGTTCAGTTATAATGGTATTGACACCCGGTAAAAGGATGCCCATGATGTTCCGGAAAACAGATTTTCCACTCATGAAGTCCTGTTACAAGTAGGTAGAGTAAGAATGATCTCCAGGCATGACAGTAACTTGGACAACAAGAACGCATGCACTTTATACAGTGATCATAAGTACTTATGAAGAATGGAATTCCACAATTATCAGCAAGCTTATGCCCAAGTTAAAAACGAGAAATAGTTGTTTGATTGGTGAAGTCCTAATATTTATGAATTCTTAAATCAAAATTTGCATAGTTTTAATGCATGCACATGATAAACACGTACTTTTAGCAATTCTAGAATCGGTAGCTGCATCTGGAGTGACGATTGTGCTACTGTTGAGAGCTGAGATTGGTCCATGACACCATCTATATCTTCTTCACTAATGTCATACAGACTTAACATCCTGCACACAAATTCATATGAGATTAAAGAAAATCTCAAAATCATCTACATTCCATTCAAATCCAAATTCTACTACATGAAATATAGAACTTCACTCATCTCCCAACAAAATGATTTTGATTTAGGTATCAAAAGGCTGAGACTAACATATGTGAAACATATAGACTCCATAAACATAAAGACGAGCTTCTAAAATTAACGTTAGGATATACTCACATATGAAAGTGCTGAAGACATGCAACAACCAATTGCCATTTCTCACAAGGATCAGCATAAGCTCTTTGAGGGAATGGCCTAAAAACATGATCATAAATGAACCTGAAAATTCCAACGAATCTGCAAAATACAAAACTCTTCATCACTATTCAAAATTTTAAAACGAAAAAATTAAGACAAAGAAATTCCAAATCAGCAACAGTTACCTGCGCCCTCTATCACTTAAGTCTCTTTCTTCAGATATAAGAGCATTCAACAAATTAAGGAAGGAAATTGTTGAAGGATATTGCTCTCTCCTTGCTTCTATTTCATTGAGCTCAAATTGCATATCATATACCTGTCACATACATGAGAGTTTCAACATATACAAAAGATATAGGAAAAAAGTAAACTTTCTGCCAAACTAGCTACCCGAAACCTAGCCAAAAAAGATAATCCATCTAGTGTCACTGTGTCAATAAAGTAAGTTAGGAACTTATCTAGGTAAGAAGATACAATTCAGGCCCTTAAAACGAGCTGTGACCCGTATTCCACACTACCCTCAGACCAGCTAAAATCTAAGAGCTTATCGTTATGTTGCAAGAAGAAAAGGCTTGATAGAATAACCAAACAGGTTCAGGCAAAAAATTACAAAGAGAATTGTGTTTTTGCTACTTTGAAACCTATCACCTAGCAGAAAATATACAGAAACACCAAAGTAAATACCAACCTGTGCAGCCATGGGCTGTGCACTCTTCCCAACATGAGATCCGACAACCACAGGGAGATCATACTTCTCAAGATAATTCCAGACTGTATCTTTTAGGACAGGAGACACATATACAAAAGTTGTTATTGCATTACGCAAGGCACCCTGCAACAGTTAACAGAATCATATATCGATAACAGTGAAGTGAAATTCAACAAGCTTCTAACAAAAACCAAAGAAGCCATAATGCTACACTGGATACTCCGGACAACAATTCAGTACAGCTATTTACCTTTAGATAAGGGGGCACATTCTCATAACCTAGAAGCTTAAACAAAGGCTCAATATCAGGAAACCAATTCTTTCGTTCAAGGGGATTTCCATTTTCCATAACCTGCAGATATAGAAACAAGTGATTCCTTTCCACATAAAATGAATGAGGATTGTGATGCATCATTGCGCCTATTTGCTGAGTGCTAAAAGGTATCAATCTAACAAGAAATGACAGGTTCATGTTGGTAGGCCAGAGGTAGAAGTAAACTAAACGACCGGAGACAAGTTTGAAACAAGTCATGGAGTTTGTCTACTGCTGATTTTCACCTAATCAGAAAAGCATTTTCACTCACTAACCTTTTTAAGGACATTCAAATAAGAGACGAGTGCTTTTGCATCACCCTCTGGGAGTTCTGGTAACATGGCACCAGCACTTTGAAGGGACTGTTTAAACTTCTCATCATAAATTGATAAGCTATCAAACAAAGTGCTCCACCCAACAGAACGAAACACTTTGCCCTGAAGTAACTCAAAAACCTTTGCAGCACCTTCTTCACTAGAAGCCTGAAATGAGAGTGCAATCATGAACATCAAACTACTTTATGAGATAGCATGCTTAAAAGTATCAACCAGCTCAAACTTGTATACATACCAAGGTACTTAGCATATTCAAGAAAGCCACAAGGGTTTGAAAATTGGTATGGTCCTCTCCAGAAAAGTTCACAAATGTCCACAAGACATCATTGCCAGACAACAGCTCTGGTTCCTTCTGGAAATAATTATTTATAAAGATAGTAAATATGAGGTCCTACTAGTGAGCCAGAGACATGGACGATAAAAATATTTAACACGAGAACATGTACTTTTAACCTTGCTAAAAATTATACACGGCTAACAAGTTCCTCAGCCCTCAGTATTTAATTGTTGGTTCAAACTTACCTGATAAATTCCACTCACAAACTCTAACAGAGAGATGAATGGCAGAGGACCACTTTCAGAGTCTTGAGAAGTTTGGTTACTATCATGCGAAAAATCATGTGATCCAACCAGGCGGTATGGGCTAAGCAGGCTCATAGCCCTCTCCTTTGATTCTTTGACCTGTAAGGAGTTGAAAAACAGAAAACTGAATATTGGATCTGAAGGGGTAGAACAAAACAATATGAATACACAGGTAGAACAAATAAATACAGAGTAGATTGACAATACCGAATCTAACCTTGTCTCTCGCTAGTGGGTGAGATAAGAAGCAGGTGATCAACTTGTGCAGATAGGCATTATACATGTAGCTTATATCTTCATCATCATTCTGCACATGTTTAACAATCCTTACATGAATGCCAATGAAATGCAATGGGTTTTAAGGGAAACAATATAGGAAATTCAATATAGTCGATCAATCCCATTTGACACCATCCACTAGAAAAAGTAACAGTCTCCTTAAAGGGGTCAAACAGCCAATTAACCAAGCACAGAAAACCAACTTATTGAAGGGCACTAGACGTAAGGCCACTTGTGTAACATTATGACATTGCAACTGGAGCACCTATTAATCCAAATAAGTAAGCCAACATAATGCCTCTTCTTTACATAAGCTTTAAATAAACCCAAGCAGAGGAAAGCAACAACAACTTGAGAGCAACTATTGTGATTGTAAATCTTAAGTACCTATTGTGTGATCTTATCAACTCTTGTAATACGAATTCCAAATGCATGTACTTGGATATGCAATATATTAGAACAATTCAAATGTACCCTATTTTCCCAAATACCCAATTTGATTCATTGAAATTTACAAAACCGTCAACAATAAAGCTACAGAAAAACTGAAATATGTTGCCAACTCCATACAAAAGCAGTGAGGTACCCGACGTCAATTATTTGACAATTTTGTATTAGGATTTAAGAGACACAAAGAAAAAGCAACAAGTTAAGCCTTTGACACAACTAAAAAAAATACAGAGATTGAGCACATAAGAACCAACCTCATATGCTGCAGATTTAAGAACTTCATCTAACATAAACTGGAAAACGTTCTTTGAAAAAACTAATTCCAAGCACAACTGCAGATAACCCGAATCACTCGATGAAACACTTGAAATAGCATCCCTTCCTGTAAGAGCATCTTGTATTAACATCAAGTGTACAGCCCAAGCAAGCCTTATGGTACCCACAAAGCCCTCAACATTTGGATCATTTCCGGATGCCATTACCTGAAGCACAGATTATGAGGAGCAATTTACAGATACAGGTCAGAAAGTTCATAAACACTCAGAAGAAATTACCAAAAAACTATTTGTCTTACGATTTCATGAAAATCATGTCTGAAAGAGGCATCGCGAGACAGGATAGATGCTTTATCAGGTGCTGCACTCAGAGCGTCTGATACAAAAGCGATCACGAGAGAAAATAGAAGACTGAATGTAATCTGCAAAAACATGAAATTTATGAATAGCAAACACAAATTGACAAAAAGTTACTTCACCTAACAAATAGATGCACAAAAAAGACTCGTGACTGCAAGGAGACAAGTGTCCACAATTTTGAAAAGTCAATATCACAAATATACAATAAGCAAAAGTAAATCATTCAAAATAAAGGATGGAACATGCCTGGCGTTTTATGGTGTCATTACTGCCACTAAGTTCAGAAGCACTATCTTTATAAATGAGAAATATATCCTTTACATCCTTTGGACCTGCAAGTAAGATATAACAAAGGATATTAACATGAACTTCTTAACAAGAGACAGCATGTGAATGTCATTGCTTAGTACCAACAATATCCTTGGTTTTGTTCAAACAAACATATCATGCATATGATTGCATAAAGCTATATATAGCCAATACCATAGGTTTCTACTTTAACACAACAATAAAGATTTGATTCAAGCAAAATGCATCCACATTCTGTAGTCCGCTATGCAATATATAACCTCAAAAAGATCAAGCTCTATCAATATAGCCATCAATTAGGCTGCATTAAGAATTGAACATCCCACTTGAGGAGTCAACTCTTCCATAATTGTAAAAAAGCAATGCTATACTGTATTAACAAACATTTAAACATGTTGCTTACTTGTCCGCACAACCAGAATAGAAAGAACGAGGCAATGTCCAAGTATGAGCCTTTCCCGGGAAACCACAGCTTGTCGTACAACAGTAGCACCTCTAGAGTCGAGAATATAACGTTCAGAATGAGGCCCACCCAGGCCAGCTGGTTCCTCTCGATTAAGTTCCTACAACGAAACCCAATAAATATCCTTAAAGGTATATCAAACAATGGCAATAATTATGAAAATAATTTAAAGGAACAAATCATAGTGACATTTGAGACAATTTAGAGTTGTGTATCATTGATTAAAGATTTCTTTTCGAAAAATGGTAGATATTTTTCTGAAGTCTTGGAAGAAGATTGGCAGAGGAGTGACAATCAGTTGTCTATGATCTAAGCAATACATAAATGTGAGAAGCGATTGGTAGCATAATCATCTTCTCAGTTATCAATATTTTTCCTAAAATTGCTTTCAACTGTAGTAAAACTAGAGTAAAATATTTTAGGCCTTGGGCTAATTTCAATATTTTAACATTGCCAGTGCAAGACTAAATCCCAGACACAAGCCTTCCAAAGTAACAAATTCTCGACAGAAAATCCAAAACCCAAGACAAAGTTTAGAGGGAAAACCATTCCAAACCTTTATTAGAGTAATCAACCTCTGTCGAAGTCCATTCTTGATTAGATTTTCCAAATAAATTTGGATGTCAGATACAATGTCAGCTTCAAGTCCCTGATCGAGAACAACAGCCTGTGAAAGAAATAGTATGTTAGCAGGAAACTAAGGATCAAAGTAATAACTAAAAGCTTTAGAATGATAAGTAGGAACAGGAGGGAGATACCCTTAAAAGTGTATACAGAGCTGTTAATAGATCTCTTCTCTCAGTGTACCAGAGCCCAGTTGCAAGGCGCAAAATTTCTAGTGGCTCTCTTCCCATTAAGCCCCACTACGGAAAAAAAACAAAGAATGAATTTGGATGTTGAACATGTAAATTATAGCTTCAAGGTCAATTGAATATAATGAGAAAGAAAACAACAGAAAAAAGCTACCTCTTGATTTGCAGAGACGATCAAACGTACACAATCAATCTCATTGAGATGGAGGTCATCACTTAACTTCAAAGCCTACAACAGTTGGAATAATATTATCAAATATTTGTTTGGAAATGTCAATGATGAAGAAAATTTGCATTACCAATCTGATAAAAAGAAGCATATAAGACAAGGCTAGACTCTATGAGCCGAAATAATATCATCAATAATATTTTAAAATGTAAAGAAGTAGCAATTTGCAGTATCATGTGTGGAGAGTTACGATAAACAGAAGCCCAACCTTTGTTTCATAAAAAAGACATCCAAACAAAATGCAGTATTGCAATACCACATGTTTTTACTAGTCAAAATCTACGAAATTCAAATGTTGCCATCCTAAATAATTTACCCACATGAGCAGTAAAATTGGCATAAGAACCAGGTGTCGAACTGTAAGGCATATATAATGTCATTCCCTACCAGAAATCATACTGCGGTGCACTAAAATAGACACAAATGCTAAACACATTGTAGCTAATTTCATAATAGAACTACTTGCTATTACCTAGCGTGTTATAATTCGAATACACAAAGCTTGTTCTGTCCTAATTCTCATAAACCAAGCATACGAAACACAAGAGGGGTTAGGGTTACATACAATCTGCACGTCCTGGTCATCAAGCAAAATCGGAGGCCCATTCGGAAGCCTGACTTCTTTAGACTGAACCTGAGCTCGGTCCGACGGCTTCGGAGTCTACAACAGAAAAATCCAGCAGCAATTAGCAGCAAAAATCAACAATAAACACTACACAGAGCTCGGTAGGTACAAAATCTCAGGGATTCTTCTTCTACATTGTGAGAAATTAGCAAATAGAGGAGTACCAGATATGAGAGGAGCGACTGGAGCGACGGGAGAGAGGTACGGATAGCGTGCATGAGCTCCACTCTCTGCGATGGGGTCGGCGGCAGCGGGCCGAGTAGAGCCGATTCGATTACGGCGAGGAGCTGCTTCGGCGTCATGGCGGTGGATTCGAGTCACCGGCGCCGGTGGGGAGAGCTGGTGCGAAACCCTAGGAGAGAGAGTGTGTGGAAAAGGCGGGAAATGGGATTGGGAGGGTTTGCGATTTTGTCTGAAGAAGAAGAAGAAGAAGAGAGGTTTGGGGTCTGTGGGTAAAACCCTGTTAAGCCCTAGTAGTGTTTAAGGACCCGCTGCGAGTATTTGAATCTGTATAACCTTTTTACTTTTCCGAATTAAATGGGGTAAAGTAAAAAGGTAAAATGTTCTTAACTGTTGGACTTTGATTTTGTCACTATTCTATTGTTTAGTCCCAAGTGGCACCAAGTTAGGTATTAATTTGGAATAAGTCAGGTTAGTGATGCCAGCCTTACTTTAAAAATTAAGCTGGGGCATCACAATTCCATTACCAAACGACCCCATACAGCTCTACAAGGGTTCATAAGAGTCTTTCCCTTATCAAATTTTCTTCTGTTCCTGGGGAAGCTCTAGTAGTTGTAGGTAGCTGAAATGGAGGTAACCAACAGATACATCACAATAAAGACTCAGGTAGATGGAGATCCAAAAGAGTCGGATTTCGAGCTCAAAACCTCAAACTTTTTTCTGTCACTTCACCCTGGTTCCATTGACATCATTGTGAAAAATCTGTACGTTTCAATCGATCCGTATCAGATCAACCGAATGAAAACTCAGAGCTCCGCACAGAAAGTTGTACGTACTGCAGCTGCCATCACTCCCGGTGAAGTAAGCTAGCAAGCCATTATATAATGCATGTTTCAATGTAAGAAAATCTTCTGTTACAGATTAGTATTGTTTCTATGATCACAGGTTATTGTTGCTTATGGTGTCGCGAAAGTTGTCACTTCGGGGATCCCTGAGTTTGAGAAGGATGCCTTGGTTGTGGGCTTCATCACTTGGGGAGAGTATAGTTTGCTTAAAAGAGGAGAATGCACGTTGAGGAAATTTGATCCTATGGGATTCCCCTTGTCTTACCAAGTGGGAATTCTAGGTACAAATCACCACTTTGCTGCCAAAATATAACTATGGCAATGTAAAAGGAGTACTTGTTTTTTCACAGCACAGTGCTTTATTGAGCTTATTTGTTGTTACAGGTTTGAGTGGACTTACAGCATATGCTGGATTTTTTGAAGTTTGCAAACCTAAGAATGGGGAGAAAGTTTTAGTCTCTGCAGCTTCTGGATCAGTTGGGAATTTGGTCGGACAATATGCTAAGCTTTCCGGTTGCTATGTTGTTGGAAGCGCAGGAAGCAAAGAAAAGGTAACTTTACAAACGATTTCAGAATTAGTGTACACTCTAATATTGTAAGGTGAAGTACTAATTGAGCTCAAGTTAAACTGTTGTAGGTAGCATTGCTCAAGGAAAAGCTTGGATTTGATGATGCATTCAACTACAAGGAAGAGCCTGATTTAAAGTCAGCTCTCCAAAGGTAACTCGATCCTCATTTTCATACTCGTCAAGGGTAACAATTTTGAAGCAAACACACAACGAATCATATGTTGTTTATTATATGCAGGTACTTCCCTGATGGGATTGACGTCTACTTTGACAATGTGGGGGGTGAAATGCTAGAGGCTGCAGTTGTTAACATGAACGCCTTTGGTAGAGTTGCTGCCTGCGGCGTGGTCTCTGAGTACATTGATGCTACGAAGCGAGCTGCACCCAGTATGGTAGATGTTGTGTACAAGAGAATCAAAATCCAAGGGTTTTTGGCACCCGATCATAGGAATGTGTTTTCAGATTTCCTTTCCACCACAACTGATCTTCTTCGTGCAGGAAAATTGCATGCGCTTGAAGATATCTCGGAAGGTTTGGAGAGTATCCCATCGGCTTTCATTGGTCTTTTTCATGGTCACAACACCGGAAAGACAATGGTTAAAATTGCAGATGAATGAACAATATTTAACTCATGAGTCCCATTTCGCATGATCTATAGTTACATTGGAAGTGAGCATATTTCTTATATATCCTACTATTATTGTATCATTGCTTCAACTTGCCCCTTCTATAGTTTCAAAAGATTTAAATGACCAGTTAAACTCCTAAACCTATGTAGGGGTGCAGGGAAGGTCAACAAACTACAACTACAAAAGAGAGATTTTTCAATTAACCACCAAACCAGCAGAGCTCATATGCTTGAGCGCAACATCCAAATCCCTTCCTGCAGTGGTGTATTAAACCATGGACTAGTTCAGGTACCCTGAAGGTATGGAAGCAAGTGGAGTTACAAACCTTTTAACAACTTTTCTTATGTTATCAAACATCGGAATCGAAAGTTCTTGGGAAATTCCTCGATTGAACACCATATATACCAACAGAAGGCACCATGGTATAGTCCTTCCTGCACAGGTGTATTACACCATGGTGCTAGTGCAGGTTTATAAGTTTGGCCTCAGTAGGGGCAACTGGGATTGATCACCAGCCACTTATAAATGCAAGGTCCATGAAAAACATGCAAGCAAGGCAATCGAATACCAGCGTCGTGGCCAATCTCATAGTCATCAAAACAAATAGCACATTTCCCTTACGTTTCGTAGCTTCAAAATAACCCAATATAGACGCTCTAGTCGACGCTTCATCATTGACATGATGCATCATGTCAATTTTCTTACGTTGTTGCGCATGAATGTTGATCAGCTATTCAGCTATAGCTTCCAAAGTGGTATAATCTGTTTGAGAAAGGAGAGGAGAACAAAGAAGCAAAAACGATACGTTGCAATCATCGACCTCTATTAAAAGAATAGGTTTGGCTTGACGTTTTGGCATGGGAAACATGACCGAAAGCATCTTCATCTTTTTGTTTTTTGGTCAATGAAGCATGTTCATCTAGATTTTGAATCTCCAATGGATCGATTTATTCACTCTCCTTTCAATTTTCTCAACTTTTATATTGGTTTTGGCATATTCTCACAGGAATCCTGTATTTTTGTGGCTTCTAAAGATAATGCGCCATATTATAATCTCAAAACGGCAGATAGATATATAAATTACAGCATGAACAACAACTTGTCCGGCCGTCGTATTTTTCTTAGGAGCATAATGCTGACTTCTCCCAACAATGATACCTTATGTACACACAATGTGGCTATTTATATCTTATCCTTTTCCGGCTACTGTGTATTGAGCTTTCCTTGCACAAAGAGCTAGCCAGTGTAGCTGAAAATGGAGGTAACTAATAGATACATCACCATAAAGACTCCGGTAGACGGAGAGCCCAAAGAGTCCGATTTCGAGCTCAAAACCTCAGCCATTTCGCTCTCACTTGACCCCGGTTCAAATGACATCATTGTGAAGAATCTGTATGTGTCAATCGACCCTTACCAGCTAAACCGCATGAAGAGTCAGAGCTCCTCACAGAAAGCTATAGGTTTTGCAGCCGCCATCACTCCAGGCGAAGTAAGCTAGAAGCTACACGATG
This sequence comes from Potentilla sterilis, assembly GCA_963682095.1. Lineage (NCBI taxonomy): Eukaryota > Viridiplantae > Streptophyta > Magnoliopsida > Rosales > Rosaceae > Potentilla > Potentilla sterilis. Next base: position 2,061,338 of record OY821761.1, read on the forward strand.
CATACTTGAATGATAGATATTCTTCTGTTATAGATTGCTGTAATTGTTTTTGTGATCACAGGATATTGATGCTTATGGTGTTGGCAAAGTTGTGGCTTCTGGGAACCCTGAGTTTGAGAAGGATGACTTGGTTGTGGGGCTCATCACTTGGGGAGAGTATAGTTTGCTAAAAGGTGGAAAATACATGTTGAGGAAATTTGATCCTATGGGATTCCCACTGTCATACCAAGTTGGAATTCTAGGTATATATTTACCACTTTCAGTGCCACAATTACATGTGCTTGAGCACAAAGAAGTACTTGTTCTTCATAGAAGTTTATCATTGTGCTTATTTTGCTGTTGTAGGTTTCAGTGGACTTACAGCATATGGAGGGTTTTTTGAAATATGCAAACCCAAGAAGGGGGAGAAAGTTTTTGTCTCTGCAGCTTCTGGATCGGTTGGGAATTTGGTTGGACAGTATGCAAAGCTTTTCGGTTGCTACGTTGTGGGATGTGCAGGAAGCAAAGAAAAGGTAACACTACACAAGTTTTCAGGATGTACATTAGTGTAAGGTAAAGTACTAATTAAGCTTAACTTAACCTTGTTATAGGTAGCATTGCTTAAGGAAAAGCTTGGATTTGATGATGCATTCAACTACAAGGAAGAGCCTGATTTGAAGGCAGCTCTGGAAAGGTAAATCACTCATTTATGCACAAGGTCAAGGGTAGCAGTTTGAGGCAAACATATATACGGCGAATAGTAACTTGTATGTGTTTGATATACAGGTACTTCCCTGATGGCATTGACATCTACTTTGACAATGTGGGTGCTGAAATGCTAGAGGCTGCAGTTGTCAACATGAACACCTTTGGTAGAGTTGCTGTCTGCGGCGTGATCTCCGAGTACACTGATGCTACGAAGCGAGCTGCACCCAATATGCTAGATGTAGTGTACAAGAGAATCAAGATCCAAGGCTTTCTAGCAGCCGATCAAATGCATGTGTTTTCAGATTTCCTTTCCACCACAACTGATCATCTTCGTACTGGAAAATTGCACGCGCTTGAAGACATTTCAGATGGTGTGGAGAGTTTCCCATCGGCTTTCATTGGGCTTTTTTGTGGTCATAACACTGGAAAGAAAATGGTTAAAGTTACAGATGAATAAACTAGGGAGTCTCATATGCTTGATCTATAATTAAATAAGAAACGGGCAATTCTTATGTCTTCCAATTGTGTCATTAATGTTTCTATTAGCTAACCCCATTTCTATCTGCAATAGTTCAAAAAAGCAAAGTTATCAAATAGGAGTATGAGAAAGAAAACTTCCATTCATGGATTGCATTTGGCTTCATTAACTTAATGCAATAGACAAATGACTTCTTCTTTCTTTTCATGGAGAATAATCAGAACATGAACATGCCTTAGCTAGGACATTTCGAATAAATTAAAATCCGATCGCCTTATTTGTTTAGCACAAAAAAAAAAAATGAAACTCTATCATTAATTAAGCAGTCATGCTCACTACTTGATTTATTTGTGTGCAGCATTGTATCAAATAGTGAAGAATAGTAGTGAGAATATTAGGTACATATAACCCAATCAACGACGGGACACCTCTCACGACAGTTGATGGCGTGTGTGCCTTCCTTTGGGGCTCATGGTATTTGGGCCAGGGATCTCTTTTGGGCCTACTTTATTTATTTTTAATTTATTTTTAGACTACTTTCGGGCATAGGGTATTACTTTTAGCAGATCCTATCGAGAGCGGGGCTCCGCTCTGAAATTAAAAAACGGGGCTCTTTATTTGACCTATTTTCTGATCAAATTTCTAGATCTCCACCGTTCAGTATTCATGTATATGTGTGTAGATCATCTCTGCAAAATTTCATCAAATTTGATAATCATTTGAACATTCTCATTCGTAATTAACACAAGTGGTTCATACTGAACATATTCAGTATGTTCATTGTTTTTTTATCGTTTTGATACCTTAACGATCACCAAATTTGATGAAGTTTTGCAGAGATGATCTACACGCATATACCTAAATACCTAATTATAAAGCGGAAATTTGATCAGAAAGTTGGTCAAATAAGGAACCCCTCTCTTTAATTTCAAAGCGGAGCCCCGCTCTGGATAGGGACTGTTACTTTTAGTCCATATTTATGTTTTAAGTTATCTATTACTAATAATTCCTTCTATTATGAACCAACGCACTTTAAATGCTGTCATCGAGTGTAGTGTCTCGGCTTATCTACTATGTAGTAGTTAATAGTTTATGGGATCTCTGATGAGCTTGAGATCCTTCACATGATTGGACTTATTTTCTATGTATCGTTTGTGCTACTACCACAAACTCTTTATCCACCCCATGTCGGTAGAGGGATGATATATAATGGTCATTTCTGACTTTTGATATCAATATATTAGCTATATTTTTAAAAAAATAATAATAACTCAATCAAATTATTTCAGCATCTAATAAATACTTTGATTTCACAAAGTCAATAGATCAGACTGCTCCTACTCATTTTGATCAAGTAACACTTCCACCTATATCCTCAAAGTCCCAAAATAGATACCGCCACCATTAGAACCAACGATCTCATTCTCATGTGGTGATGTGGACGGCTATGATTGATGGGTATGAGAAAATTGGGGAAGTTGAGAATGCACCAAAGGTGTTCGATGAAATGTCAGAGAAAAATGCTGTGAGCGATTTTAGTACTCTCACTGCCGCTGCTCATTTGAGGCAAATCTATGGGTGAATTTGGTGCGGTTGAGTTTTTAAGTAAAAGCGGACTTATACTTATAAGTATAACATGGGTGGGAGCAACTTCTCTTTTTCTATTGAAAATGACCCCATACTTTTTCAAAAATCTACTGATATGTTGTTTTACCAAATATAAAACTGACTTATACTTATAAACATATGAATTTATAAACTCCTCCAAACGCACTCTATATGCTACTGAAATAAAAACCAAGATAGAGAGGACAAGTCTAAAGAGCAAAGTGGATGAAGAAGAAGATGAAAACTTGTCCGAGCTTATATGAAATCTAGAGCTGCCAGCTAGTGACTTGTACCATTAACGTATTGTGGATGATCAAACATTAACTTCAAATGAAAACTTGTCCCTTGTTTTCTCAATGGGGTAACTTTGAGAGTAAAAAAAACTATTGTAATAGTATGTTAATTTTACTTGGCGATGAAATCTAAAGAAACTTAATTTGCCAAAAGAAGAAAAAAGAAAAAAAGAACAACAAAACACACTAGTTTCTTTTGGCTTTTATAAGTTTTATTTGTCTTGAGAAAAGAAGAAGGATGATCCACACTGTAAACAAAATTACAAATTAAAGGAGTGTGGTAATAACCCGGGGCAGACTATATATAGTCCATTATATCAACAGCGCGTTCCCAAATGCATTTCTCACACCTCTAAACATTTCGCAGACAGCAAAACCCAATCATTTACATCGAAGTTTCTAGTGCTCTTGAAGATGTGGTACAATTTCAGAGGCGATATCTCTGCCCGTGGCTTTTTCGGAGTTGATGGTTGCCTTCGTCGAGTTGAATGCAGCAACCACAGATGCGATTCGAGGCATGACTACATGGCGCACTGAACTAGAGATCCGCGGCGCAAAGATACCACTCTTCACCGTTGAAGACGACGAAGGCGTGCAAACACTGCAGAGTCGCAAGTAAATTTCTCATATTTTTATTCGATTATGCCAAGAAAACTGCAGAGACTACTTTCTTTAACACTCATTTCCTTAATAGCTTGTTTTATGATTTGGATGTGTTTAATTTGGCGTTGTATTGCTTAATATGTTACAAATTAGGGGTCTTTGCTTCTATTGGGTTTTAGATTATGGGAAGATAGTTTGAAAGACCGTAACTTTAAACCCTTATTTGCCTTAATTGGATGTTGCCTTGATTTTCTGATTTGGGTTCCTTTGATTTTGTGTCATATTGCTTGATTTGTCAAATGGGTTATATAGTTTGGTAAGAAAGTTTGAAAGAATTGGATTGGTGTTTTGAAGATCTGATTTGGGTGCCTTTGATTGCTTAATTTGTCAAATGGGGTTTTAGATTATGGTAAGAAAGTTTGAAAACTGGAGCCTTTAGACCCTCATTTCCCTTGATCGGATTGATGCCTTGATTTTCTGATTTGGGTTCTTGATTCTGTGTAGTATGCTGTTAATTTCAGGGGTCTTTGCTTCAAATGTGTTTATGTTGCTTGATTAAGAATGACGAACAGTTTCACAGTAATTTTCCTTTTCTGACTTTTGGTGTCTGTTGTTACCAATTTTAGTTGCAATAGATATCTTAACACTAAGAGATAGACCCGTGCTTACTGCTTTAAATCCAATCACCTAATATGGTTGCTTATCTCTTTCTTTGATTTTGCAGACTGCGATACCACTCTTTTTCCAATAAAGCGTTTCCATATGATTATTCCAATTGAGGAACAGTGGAATCATCCCCTGAATGAGACTATTTTGGATCATCCTGAAGGCAATTCCTTGCTATATGCAGTGATACACTCCAATGCCTTTTCCCATGTCCTTTGGGTGCAGAGAAGTTCCACTGGTTTGATATCCGGAAGCGATTTTATGGACCTATGGGAGTGTATCGTCAAGTATCTAGAGATAAGGTAATTACCATTTATTAATGTGGTTTCATGATACTTTGTATTTGTCCTGCGCTTAATCTGTTTGTTTCATCATCTACAATGATGTCACTTTGGAAGATATTTCAAAAAAAGAAGGTGTTGATCTTTCCATACTCTACGGTTTGGCTCATGAAAGTTCCTGGTTTGCAAGATGGGGTTACCAGTTTTGGAAGGGCAGCTATGGAGCTAATCAACTTAAGTATCTAGCAGCCCTTGCTTATCTTCATAACCTGAACGTTAATCAAGCTGCTGGTTTGTTTCAAGAGGAAGACAAAACTGCTCTGAAAACAATTCATAGGCGATACCAGGGGCTCAGTCCGGGGCCAATCAGTAGTTTGGGTAAGATGCTTCAGTTCATTCTGACTTATCCTGCTAAACTAAAGCTGGTTAGCAAGTCTGTATTAATGACCAACATACCCCGGAAACGTTGGACAAGGAGTCAGGTAAATGCTGTGTTAACTGTACTGCTCAGAGTCTTGGTCAGCAGCAGTGGCCAGAATCGAATAAGAAAAGAGGATCTCGTGGATGAAGCTAGCTCCCAAAACTTGCCAAGAGAATTATCGGACATGTCATCTCGTCATTGAAGAACGTGAAGTATGGGGACAACAGAATCGTGGTTTGCAGGGAGGATAAGTATTCGAAGTTGGTGGAGTATTGGTTGGAGCAAATTCCTCTACCAACCACTGAGTCATTTAATGTTTACCAAGATGCAGTAATCCTGTATGATATAATCATGAGGAGGTACCCTGAAACTAGTAGTGACTATCCCATGATGATCTCGGCTACAAAGACTTTGGTCAACTACAAGTACTTGATCAAGGGAGCTGCACCACAATCTAGAGAAGACCAAGTGAAGATTGTAAAGTGTAAGTGTGGGGCAAGTGAGGATGATGGTGAGACATTTGCGCAGTGCAATTCAATTGCTCATACGAATTGCACTGCACAAATGTTTCACCGTCATCTTCACTTGTCCCACATTTGCAATTTACAATCTTCAGTGGGTATTCTCTAAATTGTGGCGCAGCTCCCTTAATTAAGTACTTGTAGTTTACCAAAGTCTTTGTAGACAATATCATCATGGAATAATCACTACTAGTTTCAGGGTACCTCCTGTAGATTATATCATACAAGATTACTGCATTTTGGTAAACATCAAATGACTCAGTGGTTGGTAGAGAAATTTGCTCCAACCAATACTCCACCAACTTCGAATACTTATCGTCCCTGCAATCCACGATTCTGTTGTCTCCATACTTCACATTCTTCAATGACGAGATGACATGGTCCGATAATTCTCTTGGCAAGTTTTGGGAGCTAGCTTCATCCACGAGATCCTCTTTTCTTAGTAAACATCAAGTTGCATCTTGGTAAACATCGAGTGGCTCAGTGGTTGGTTGAGGAATTTCCTCCAAGTCGCATCTCCCCATCTACAAAGGGCGCTGCGATTGTTCTGTTTCTAGGTGTTTAGATAAAAAAATCTCAAAGAAGTTATTGTTACCGAAAGTGCTTTGTTATATAGGAAAAGTAAACTCCTTTCAACTATTTATTTTGATTTGGTAAACCTAGTTCTACAGCTCCTTTCAACTATGTGTATTGATATGGTAAACCTACTTCTGCAGAGGCTGCAGAAGCTCAGGCCATTCTTCTTGGCATCCCATTGGCAAAATCTGATGTCTTTTCTCTTACTTCAGCTAAAAGGATTCAGAAGCCACCTCCAAGTCCCCAACTATTCTTCACATCTTTCAGTTCTCTTCTCATATATATTTTAGATCTCTTTTGTTTGTTTGTTAGTTTTTTTTTTTTTAAATAAAAAATAATCCCATTGTACTCTGATGAAGCTGTATTCAGACTTGGAAGAAATCCCATTGCCAACATGCTTGGAGGATATTGGACCCGGGCTTTTTGATCCATAGGCTCATGTTATTAGGTAATTGGTGTACAAAAATGAGCCTCATTTTTCTTACCTCAAGTAAGTGGGAGGTGAAAATCCTTTTCTTACCACATGTACTGTTATTTCATTTTGTTCCGTGACAATTTAAACATGACAAAATGGAATCTTCCTCAATTTCATCCCCACAAACTCATTCTATTCAGCGTCACTTGCCTCTCATATCCCCTCAAAAACACACAACCTCATTAAACAGTTCCCCTTCTCATCTCCAATGCTGTCGTTTGTAAGGAATTTCATGCTCTCGTAAAAGAGTTTGATCAGACAACCCGGCGTTCTCTTAAGGTGCTTCCCATGCTTATGATTCCTTCGGAGCGAAAGTTATACAGCATCAGTGAGCAAAAAGTCTACAACAATTTTATGTTACCAGAGCCTTGTGATAGCTCTAAGAGGTCTTGTGGCTCGAGTAATGCCCCTGGTTGGTTGGTCACAGTTGGTCTATTAGGTGAACATCACCTCAGTATAACTCTTGTGAACGTGTTCAACAGAGATGTGACTCCCCTCCGTCTCCCTCCATTGGTTTTCAATGCCGACTGGTCCAGGGTTTTCTTCCCGAAGTTTATCTTAACCGCTGATCCTATTGTGAATCCAGACAGTTATGTGGTTGTGGCAATTTATGATAGAACTCCAAGGCTCGCTTTCATAAAAGGAAGATATGCATTTTGGACTTACTTAGAGATCGAAGCATACTTTACTGATGCTATATTCTATAAAAGACAAGTCTATGCAGTCGGACAATGGGGATGGATTTCGTCATTCGATGTTGATAGCAAGCCATTAAAAGAAAATGTGCTTACACCTGTAGAACATCAGTTTCCATGTTATGCGCACAAGGGATATCTTGTGGAAACAACCAAAGGAGACTTGTTGCATGTTCGAAGATTTTTGAAACAAAAGAAGTATGTACATCCAGGTAACTATCATTATGAGGATAAGGAGTTCTGGACTGAGAGCTTCAAAGTATACAAGGTGGTGTTTGATGAGAGGGACGGATCCATCATGGGGCAAGTTGAGTTGAAGAGCATTGGAGATGAGGCTTTGTTTGTTGGTGACAATCATTCAATGTGTGTCTTGGCTTCAAACTTTTCTGGGTGCCAACCAAATTCCATATACTACACGGACGATCTGATAGAACTTGGAGCACGGCGGATAGTCGATGATGAAACCATCGCTAATGGACCAAGTGATATGGGCATCTTCAATCTAGAGGATGGAAGCTTTACACATCATTACTCTCTAAATCCATGGCACAAGAACATCCCACCTGCTATCTGGATCATGCCGTCGTTTAATGGGCTCATCTGATTTCGAGTTCATATCAGTCGATTGTGATATTGACCACTGCATTGTTTTATATGTACTCGAAATGTGGGGAGCATCACTAAGTGCTTGTAGAGTTCATGGAAGTGTTGAAGTTGGGGACAGATTTTGGAAAAAGCTCACTGAAATGGGAGTAGCAGATTGTGGTATTCATGTTCTTTCATATAATTTGTACAAGATAGCTGGCCTGGAATTGGAGGCAAAGAGAGTCCGAGATATGATCTCAGAAGCAGGAATGAAGAAGAAACCTGGTTCCACTGTCAGAGAGGTAAATGGAGTGGCTGAAGAGTTCATGTATGATGATCATTTTCCTCCACAAGCACAAGAAATGCTTGAGATGCTTGATTCTTTTTGTATAATGTTGAATTTGGAGGATGTATGATTCGGTGAATTCCTTCCTTGCATGTATTTATCCATATCATATATCACTTCATTCTTTTGCTTCAAAATACAGTGTGAATTGAATAATGCAGCAGAGAAATTTTTTTCCTTGAACTTTTGCAGGATGCATAGAACAAATTAATACACGATTATGCAATTATAAACATATGGTGCTGTGTTCCCTTTCTGTTCTGATCAAAGAACGATTTGGAAAAAAAAAAAATGGTGAATCTTTGCATCTAGTTGATCAAACACGCAAGCGTTTATAAATTCTTCTCATTATGTAAACTAAATGATACATTACAGTAAATATTGAACTAGAATAATATTGATGAGGTAATGAATATATTCTGGGAAGGTAATTATTCTCATTCCCACTAAGTTTCTATAGCCTGCTATCTGCCATTTCTACCATTATTGAGATCAATAGTCTGCTATAGCTGCCTACTAGGTATAGGACTAATATACTTGTTTATCTAGACTCTTCGGATGTCAGGCGCATTGTTTCGCATGAAAATCCTCTGCAGATAACAAACCGGTGATGAGACGTTTTAGTCTTTCAGCACCTGGACCTGGCCTAAGAGTGGTCACATTTTTTATTGTGTAATCTGGAACAGTAGCATTTGCATTTGCTCCAGTACCGAACCATCCTCCTGGTACATACCCATCAGCATTGCAGCCTAAAAGCTCAAAGTCAATCTTCCTTAGAACTGACTCATTCCTGCCAAATTTCCTGGCGAAGGGCGCATTGCTGTCTACCATGCGCTGGTAGTCATCAATGGTGAGGAAATGAGGATGCTGTTTTGGGGGGTTGTCCCATGATATGAAGTGGAGATCATGGCTCACAGTAGTGTTTCGAAACTCCTCAGCATTACATATGACCGTGTGGAAGTACCCTTCTGGTGAAGAAAGAAAGTTGGCATAATACATAAGAACTATCCTTGGGAGGTTGTCCCACCCCCATACCATGTATTCCACAAAAGGACGGGAGAGCATCATCCAAGCAGAACCTGAGGAATTATTGATAAAGAATATGGAATCAGGTATTAGGTAATATATGGAGGGCCATATCAATTTCTCAGTCAAATTCTTTTTATTAAGGAAAAATGACAAGAAAATAAGGTAGTGTGCAGATTCAGCATATAATCGTTCAAGTTCATGCAAGTGACAATAATTTTAATCCAGCCTCATATATTCCAAGAAGGCAATCAATAAATAAACAACACAAGACATAGAAATGGAAAGAAACACAATGACACACTTTTCCTGACTCATCTAGTCCTGCTGTAAAAGTTATGACATTATATGTTGTTGAACACCAGTAATCTTTTAGTAAGCAGATAGATCAAACAACAATGAAAAGCAACAGAAGCAGAGATTTCACCTGTAAACAGCTTATATGCACTGGGAACATTCCTCTTCTCTGTAACCCAGAATACATCCGACTTTTGTACACTATACAGCCCTGGGTCAATTATAACTGGTTTTGCTCTCTGATACCTGAGGAGTTAATGGAAACCCTTTAGGAGCCATATATAACTTTTCAAGGCTTCATCTTCTTACTTTTCGAAATTAAACAAATATAAGAATATTTCTAAACAAAGAGGCAGGATGAGCAACATACTCCTTCCACCCAATGTCACTGGTATGCTCTATAAAGTTGAGAGTTCTCGGAATGGATGACAAGACATGAAGCATATCTGTAGAGCAGAAAAACAAACACATGAACTTAGGCATTTGTATATCTGTATATGACCATGCAGCTTAATCACTTGATCACTATCTGTATTTCACCAAAATACAGTTATTAACAGATCTAGTGAAAAAGACAGGATCGATGATGAAATCAGCATAGTAAGTAACACTTTCATAACCGCCAGAATGTCAGTCGTCAGATGTCATAAATAAAGCTAGACCGACCAAACACCTCTTCCATCATCCACCCAGTAAAATGGTTAAAGGAAAATCCAGACACAAAGCAATATGTAAATGCTTTTGTAATTAGCAATGAGCAAAAGCAGTATTAATAGTTGAGTTATAAAATAGCTTTTGTAGTTACCAAAACAAGCTGTGAATGCAGAATGCACAAAACTAGATAGTAACAAGCATAATCAGTGACAACTTGTCCAAAAATAACAGCATATGCATTATGGCAATCTATAACAAGCAAAAACAAGTTCCCACTCCAATTAAAGAAATAGAGCCAACAACAATAACATCAATTCCCAAATTCTTAACTGATTTTACAACACTGAAACACCCAATGCTGGAAACAACTTGCACAAAACAATCCGAAAAGGCGAAAATGACACTTAGCTACATAAATCCCCAGGGACTTACCATCTTGAGTCACTAAAGGATAATCAGAAGCACTCAAATTGATGAACCAATCCCACTCTCCACCTTCCTTTAACAAAATCGCCGCGGCATGAAGCGTATTGCTCACCATTGTTGGCCCTCTATAAGTCACCAAATTAGCCCTCACCACAACTCTCACATTCCCCAACTTCTCAAACATGGGCTCACTCCTCACAAACCTCAGCAACTCCAACCTCTCCTCCGGCGAAGCCTCAAGGTCCAAGTGCACAGCATACTGGTTTCTCGGATGGTACAGAGCCTTGAGTGTCCTCTTCAAGCTCTCACCGTCCCCCATTGAGCCTGAGATCAAGTAAGCCAATCTGGGAACCGGGTCCTTGTTAGTGTCAGAAACCTTGAGCTCTGACTCCACAAAGTGTGGGACGTCATTTCTGACGTGGGTCTTGTACAGTCTTGAAGCAGACGAGGTTGAAGAAGTGGAAACAGTGATGAAGACGAGGAGAGTGGAGAGGAGCAGAGACAGCACTAGTGGCAAAAACCACTTCTTTTTCTTCTGGGTCTTGCTGGTTTCCATTGGAGCACAAAACCCAGAACCAGAATGAGCTCAACAACCCAGAAACAGAGTAAAGATTGAAGCTTTTGGAGTTCCAGGTTTCATTTCTTGACAAAGATAGTAACTTTCTTTTTGGGTTTTTGAGCAAAGCAGGGGATCTGTGATGAGCTGAGAGAGAAGATCAAAGGTGTTGGTTGTGCAACACAAAAATGGTTGGTGGGGTTCACAGAATGAATGAATGAAAGAATCAATTTGGGGGTGTATAATTGAAGTGTGACTTGGATCAGTGGGTGAGTAAAATAATTAGCTCAAATAAGCAATGAGATTTGGAGAAGAATGTGAGAGACTCTGAGACTGTGAGACTGAGCACTTTTGGGAGTGACTTCAAGTCTTTCAACTTTTGTGGTGACTCCATTAGTCCATTACTGCTCAACTGGAATCAAAATTTTCACCACGCGGTTGTGAATCTGTGACCATAGATTTAGAGAAAGCTGGACTGAGGTCACTGAGCTGAGAAAGAAGAAGGGGGAAATAAAGGGGAACTCTTTGGGGCATGACATGTAGAGAGATTAGACAGTGATTAGTTTAATTGAGGAGGAATCATAGAGATTAGAGACATACTACCAGTGCTTAGAATAGTAGTTTACTTGAACAGTCATATGCCCACTTTGTGCTAATCATGATTTGTGTATAGCTTTATTACAAAACTTTCCCCCTTCCTTTGTTTTTCTTTAAGAAATTTTAAAGTTAAATGTCTTGTGTAATCTTTCCACAAAGCCAGAGATACCTTATTCACTAATTGTTTATTTTGATGTGAAATGCAAAACCTTGTTGTTGGAAAGTGCTTTAGGAGAAAATCATTAGGTTGGTGAGGGTTTGATTTACATGCATTTACACCGGTTCTACATAGTTAAGAGTAAACTGATTTTAAATCAAATATATTCTTAAACTAGTTTATGACTCTCAAAAGTTAATATAGACAGTATACTGTCTATAACATATGTAGCTACCATCGATGTTACAAATTGTCGGTGTTATAATTTGTAACCCATTTTTGTACAGACTATATAATAGACTGTCTATAACATATTTTCATACCATAAATGTCACAATATGCCATGCGCCTTGAATCTTACAATACAACATTCATCATTATACGATTTGTATCACGTAGACTTTGAAATGGTAATTCAAAATTTGAAACCCATGTCGAGCAAAGTGGACAAATTAGGCTTATCTCTTGTCACTGTCCATCAAGCTGTGGATTTGGAATTATGGAAATTATTGGGCCACCCCTATAGATTAACACACAATTAGGCGATTAGCAACTTGAAAGCCCATAATGCACAAGCAAACAAAGACCCTAAACATTTGGCAATGTAGCACTTGTAAGTGTGATTCTAACAGATCGAGTCAAATCGTTCCAAGTCACACGAGGGAACTCCTTCAACATACGCAAGGGGCCTAATTGCTTAGACAAAGTCACATTCCTTCCTAGTCTTCGCCCTTAACTGCGATCTAATTCACTCGTTTTCTTTTTGTTAGATACCAGTCATACATCTTTGGTCATTTATACACTATTAATTCATAAGCAAGACTAATATGGCAATTCATTAATTTATTAGGCAACGCTATTAAGGATATTTAATTATCTAGTATTGCATCAATGCGTAATTTATAATTAGGTACGGAGTCTTAATCAATGGAAGTAAATCAAATAAATAAAGTATCAATTATTATCGTTAAATAAGAAAACCGTTTTGGTAGACACAAAAAGGATTGAATAAACTAATAGAAAATTACCAATAACTACATTATTGAGATCATAACATTTTTACAACCCGAAGTCGATAACGTAAAAACATCATGTTGATTCTCGTCGCGAAACCATGCGTTGTTACGACCCAAAAATGGGGTTTTTCCGACGCGTGAAAACGGGTAGGAACAATGCAAGAAACTCATGAGAAACCCCCCTCAAAACGTGGTGAACCCAAAATCTAGCCAACAAAACACAACACTCTCACCCTAAGTGACCTAAGTCTTCGTCTTCTTCACCTTAAGAAAGGGTCCAACCTAGTTAAAGCCCATTCATTACAAAGCCCCAATCTCACTCAAACTGCTCCCAGTCTCCACCTTCCTCTGTCTCTCGGGATTCGAACCCTTCGAAAGTCTCCTCCCATCTTATTTAACCCTCACCCCCATTTAGGGTTAGATCTCCAGATCCGATCACAACCCAAACCCAGAACATTTCCAATGGCGCTCTCCGACGGTGTAGTCAAGAAGGTCCTCATCTCCTACGCCTACGTGGCCATCTGGATCTTCCTGAGCTTCACCGTCATCGTCTACAACAAGTACATCCTCGACCGTAAGCTCTACAACTGGCCATTCCCAATCTCCCTAACCATGATCCACATGGCCTTCTGTTCCTCCCTCGCTTATCTCCTCGTCAAGGTCTTCAAGCTCGTCGAGCCTGTCTCCATGTCACGTGACCTCTATCTCAAGTCCGTCGTCCCCATCGGCGCACTCTACGCCCTCTCCCTCTGGTTCTCCAACTCCGCCTACATCTTCCTCTCCGTCTCCTTCATCCAGATGCTCAAGGCCCTCATGCCCGTGGCCGTCTACTCCATCGGAATCCTCATAAAAAAGGACCCATTCAAGTCCGACATAATGGTTAATATGCTCTCCATCTCCTTCGGCGTCGCTGTAGCTGCTTACGGAGAGGCGAAGTTCAACTCCTGGGGAGTAAGCCTCCAGCTGTTGGCTGTCGTTTTCGAGGCTACAAGGCTTGTTCTCATACAGATCTTGCTCAATGCTAAAGGAATCAGCCTGAACCCGATAACGTCGCTTTATTATGTTGCGCCGTGTTGCTTTGCATTCCTTTGCATCCCCTGGATTGTGGTGGAGTTCCCTGTTTTGAAGGAGACGTCGAGTTTCCACTTCGATTTTGTGATTTTCGGCACGAATTCGTTGTGTGCATTTGCGCTGAACTTGGCGGTGTTTCTGCTGGTGGGGAAGACGTCGGCGCTGACGATGAATGTGGCTGGGGTGGTGAAGGATTGGCTTTTGATTGCCTTTTCGTGGTCGGTGATTAAGGATACTGTGACGCCGATTAATCTGTTTGGGTATCTGATTGCGTTTTTCGGGGTGGCGTATTATAATCATGCCAAGTTGCAGGCGCTGAAGGCGGCCGAGGCGCAGAAGAAGGCGCAGCAGGACAATGTGGAGGCTGGGAAGCTGTTGGAGGAGAGAGACGAGGATGGGAAGAAGAACGAGACTCAGGATTGAGGTTTCGTGTTACTAATTTGGTAAGTGGTAGCTCCACCATTGTATTGTATTGCCGGAGAGAAGGAAATAGAGGAGATTTGAGCAATGGCAGAACAATGTACCAAGTGGGGTGGTGCTTATTTAGACTCACTTAGCAGCTTATTGTTTTTGGGTTTGTGGTGTTAGATGTTTATGTGTTACTTTTCATTTTCTGTCATTTCACTTTACAGTTGATAATTGTCGACTTAGCTGGTGTCTGATGTTGATCATGGTCGTGCCTTGTGGCAATTTATCATTGTGAGTAGGAGAGGTTATAAATGTTTTTGAGATTCTTAATGAATTCAGGTAGAGGACATGAACTTATTGTATCTTTGTATTTTCCATCAGAATTATATTCCCGGACTATTCTACTCATATACTGGCAATTGATTTGATTGTGGCTGGCTTTTGATGTTTATGTGTCATCTTCTTTACCTAATGTTGCCGGATGCTTTAAAGCATCTCCATCAAGGCAATATACAGGTCTGGCACTCTGGCTGGCCTACAGGAAACATAAATGAGAAGCTGATATAGTAATTGTGTGTGTTTTGGTAGCTTAAGTTTCACACAGAGGTCCAGCATTTCTTGTATTTCCTTGTTCTGTCTGATTTTTGACTCAAGAGTCGAAGGTGGTAAGTATTTTTTCCGACATTCTACGATACAGCTTCTATAATACTTGTCCTGAGCAATAGCAAAAAGGAGACTACTTTTTCTTTAGGCGAGACATCGGTGATTTGCCACAGTTTTCATGCATGGTAGATGGTAATAAGTGTAACTGATGGGTAGATGGTAAGTTTAACTGATGCATTAGTGGCAGTTGCCCCATATTTAGGACTACTCGTGTTCTTTGGATTCTAAGCTGTTACAGCAGTGTCGGTTATGTAGGGATGAGAAGTGAGAGAAGCATTCTGCTTTTTCTCCGTTACTGCTAGAGAGTATTGATAAAGTTTCTCCACTTTTGATGCCTGCATTTTGGGTCTTTGTATCAGTCTGAAATAGAGTTGAATGATGGAGTCTAGAGCGTTGAATGGTCATGCACTCATGATGAACTTGCTTCTCCTGAAATGCAAGCCACATTGTCATTTCTCTATATAGCCATCACAACTTGTATCAAGAAAGGGAAAACCAAAGAGGAACTACAAGAAAACTCTCAGTCACAGCACTACTAATTACAAAGCCTCTGACTAGCTATATGCTTAGTTAGCACTTATCATCATCATGGATTCCATTAAGACTGGCACGGTATTATTCAACTTCTATGCTTCTGTTCAAAGTGGAGAAAACATGGACCCTAAGCTTATTGCAAAAGCCAAGGAAAAGGTCTATGCATCCCCTTGGGAGCCAGTTGTGGAGTTGTGATCTTCAACTAAAGTAGGCAGGACTTGATCCAAGCATATAATAGATTCCTGTTGACTATGAGTAACATCACCAACTATTCAGACATGCATGCCATGAATCCTTTAATTTATACTAACCTATTTCTCTTTCAAGGGACCCAAATCTGAAATCACAATTTCATTAAGGTACTCGAGCACAATACAACAGATACCACACCAGATCATTTGTTTAGCTAGCACCTATCCTCAGCAGAGGACCCATTACATGGTTTGGTGGGTTTTCTTGGCTTGTACCACCTTGCACAAACAAGATATGCTACAAAATTTATGACACTCAAAATGCTCAAAAGTCCATAGAAACAGTCAAGCCTTCCATAGTTGAGATTGTCTGCAAGCCATCCTTGCCCATCTTTGCTTCCGGTGACGCTCCTCACGATCGAAACCAAGAAGCTACTGACGAAGAAGCCTAGTGCTAAAGTGCTCAGGAAGAGTCCCGTGCTCATAGTTTTCATTCCTTTTGGTGATTGAGTTATAAAGAAGTCGAGCTGGCCAGTGTACATGAAAGCTTCACCAGAACCCACCAAGAAAAATTGTGGGATTAACAAGTACACACTAATAGGCAGAGGGCCTGTACTTATGGTTCTCATTTCTTTAGCCACTGATAATCGCTTCCTCTCGGTCAGTGCTGCCGCTGCCATTCCAAGAGTCGATAGAACAAGGCCAATTGCAATTCTCTGTAGATTGGTGAAGCCTGTTGTAGAAAGAAAGAAACTGGATACATAAATAAATAGAAGAAGACCATAGGTACTGTAAGTTCAAAATTTTGATACTTCTGGTACTAGGCACTAATACTTGGGATTCTAAGGTTTGTCATTTTTAGTTCAAATTGGTGTTGTCTAACACTTATGCTGCTAGTGGATAGTAATACTATAATGCTTTTGGACAAATTGATCATCATCTCATCCAGTATGTATACCTGGTTGGCCTTTCAATTTCTTCCAAACAGGCATAATGAGACGGTCGTTAACAGCCAGTGTGATCAATATTGCTAACACAAAGAAGACTGTGAGCGAGCCAGCCGGGATTTGAAACTTTCCGACGGATCTGTCCATGGTGGATGCTTGTTCTACTGAGAAGGTGAGCATCTGTGCGTATGTTGTCCAAAACATGATGGTTGTGGCCCATATTGGAAGTAGTTTCACCATCATTTTTACCTCCTCCACTCTTGTAACTGAGCATAACTTCCATGGGTTCGGAAGAGAACCTGCAGATGCGTTTCTCTCAAAATCTTCTTCTGCCACAATAGCTGCCTTGTCCAAGAAACTAACCGAAAATTGAACCAGATAAGAATAAACACTATACAAATGAAAATATAGAAACTTAACATGTTGTCAATATGTTTAATATATGGTCCAAATTGACATTAAAACCACATATCATGCTTGATGTTTAGTAATCAAATCAAAACTTACCGTAACTGATCAGTGTGACCAATTCTTGAAGCCTCAGGATAATCCTCATACAGCAAGGCAACGTCAAATGGAAGTGTCATCTTTCTCTTCCTTGTAGAAGCCAAAATAACCTGAAAGATTTGAACTATGGGACTTCCCAAGCTTTTCTTGTATCTGTATCTTTTAGTCCCCGAAAAAAACACCGAAATGGATATGAACATTGAAATGGAACATATTCCATAGGCCAAGCTTCTGTCCACTTGGTCTTGTAGGTAGACAAGGACAGTGACTGCCATCAAGGTTCCAGTACTAATGAAGAAGAAAAATCTATTGAAGAAATAGGCCATCTGCGCTTTCTCCTTGTCATCTTTGTCATCAAATTGATCAGTTCCAAATCCTGAAACACTTGATTTCAACCCACCAATCCCTAATGCAATTATATATAAAGCCAAGTAAAGAAATCCCATTTGAAACTCATCGGCTTGTTTGCAGTTGTTGTTGGCAGCAGTTGTGTCACAATGAGGGGGGCGCAACTGCGGCAATTTCACTGATATTGCTAAAGCAACTATGCCCTGTACGTACAATAAGACTTTATTATATAAACATCATCAGTAATCTTTGAGAAATTGAGAGCTAAAAATTGGAAAAGTACTCACCAGTGTCTGTATTGAAGCAAAGATTGCAATGGTCTTGTATCTGCCAAGAAAGGAATCGGCGAAGAAGCCTCCCAGCAAACATAGGAGGAAGGAGGTGCCTACGAAGTCTGTGACAATATTTGCTGAAGTTGAGCTTGGCAGATGCATTGTCCCAACTAGGTATGTCACCAGGTTCACTGCTATTCCCATAGTTGATAGCCTTTCAGATATTTCAATTCCTATAACAAGTCATTTCAGTCAAGAAATTAATTAACACCTTTAGCTTGGTGAATTATGACATAAGAGAGTGTTTCATCAAAAGCTAAGATCAATATATGTTAAACTCTTGGGTTGACTACCATTTGAATGTGCTTCAGGAACAATATTAAACACAAATGCATGTATAATTCCCTCATTAGGTAATACAAGTCAGCTAAACCCCCATCACCTTTGCATGAACCACCTACTTATACTGATCAAATCTGATGATCAGATCAGTCCCTCAACTGTCATGAAGGATAAGAGAATAAGTATTTACAAACCTAGTATTAGCGCCGCGGCAACCCAACCACCAGTTCTGGACTTATCAGCAGGAAACCCTTTGTAGTCCAAAGCATCAGCCGCAGTCCAACTCATTTTCTCCTCCTGAAGATCAAAACAGACAGCAATGTGATTGTGTTTAGTTTCAGTATGGTTAAGATCGATCCCAATTAAGAAGAAATTCTATTGCACTATCAGTTAAGGGAAAGAGAGCTAGACTAGCAACCATGATTCAACTGGCTGGGAAATATGACAAGGAAGCAGTTGTAGGTTGCCGGTTTATGGAAGTAGAGAACTCACAACTTTCTTGGGTTTGGCAAGAGCTTTCCCCCCTTTTATAGGCAAGGAGTGTAATGCAAATACATGAAAAGTGACTCTCCACTACTAGCTTAAGTGAAGAAATTGATTGCTGGTTGCTATGATCTTAGAGATTATCCTTATCCCAAAACATTAGTGGAAGCAGGTTTCTTGACCGATTGAAATTGTGTTTTGATTCCAATAGTAGAAGGCTTAGTTTGGTTGTGAAGCTGGTTAATGTGATCCACAGAATTATACAGAAGAACCTAGCTTAGCTAGGTATATACATAAGCCTCTAAAACTGCTTTTTCTTTCCCACAATCTAACCAAGGATTATGCGCAATTCGTGTTAATTCATTTTGAATCGAAGCTTCCTTCTATCTTGAACTAGTCTTGAACCGGATCAACTGCAGAAATGAAAGCATTCTAGAATGGTCCTCATAAGGACTAAAGGTGATCACAATGGTCATTACTCCTTAAGCTGAAATTGGCACACTATCATTTCCATTTTTAGTGTCTCAGCACAGAATAAAAACGGTATCTGCATGTGGAACGTGAGATCTATGGTTTTCATTGTCATGGGTATTCCAGCTAGCTAGCTAATCTTCATCAGATATGCTTCATGATTCTCTTGAAAAGTTGATACCAACTCAAAAGTAGTCTGCATTTTAATCTATTTAGTTCACTAAAACCATATATCGTAGGGTCACACATCAGAGTTGACAAATTGATGGAGGAACGGTCCAGTGGAGAATTGTCCACTGTGGCTCCATGTGATCTCTACGTGCTTATTAGAACTAAGCATTATTATATACACTGCATCTAAGAACTACACTACTGCATTTGGGAAGTTTATGATAATATCAAATCCACCGGCCATTTTAAAAGTGGTGAACACAATAAGAATATGTAGGTCTGCAGAAAAGGAAAACAAAACCCATTATCAGACAAACCAGATGGGGATCTCAGGCCAGTCCCTACAGCCACACCTCTTCCCAGCCTAGCTAGTACCTTCTATTCCACTAAGTCACCAAAAAGTAGTATATGCCTTCCCTTGTTTTTCTCTAATACCATCATATGATGTATACGTTGCCAATTGTCTAAAAGGTAGAAGCTTCTGAATTTTTAATGTTATCAGTTCAAAGATATTATGCAATCTTGCCTGCAGATAACAGGTTTAGTTAGATGATTAAATGTTTGATGTTTATCGATCTCTATGATGACTCGTATGTTTTAATTACATTGATCTGGCATGCAAAACAAGCTATCGAGCTTAGCTAGTCAATGTTGATAGTTTTATCTATGCCATATTTGGATGAAGAGGTTCTATCCTGCAGTTTGTTTGCAGCAACTAATCAGAAATTGATTCATGCAGCATATAGAAAAAGAAAAAAGCAAGGCTAATAGTACAGTTTAGAGTTGATCCCATATATCATATTTGACGGTCTAGTTTATTTTCGCTCGTCCAATGTGTTCGTGTGTACATTCCTTATAAATGAAACTTGATTCTGGCCACCCTAAAACAACAGCTGCTACCTGATCAATGCTCAAACGAATGGTTGGAGTTAAGCCAATATTTATAGTTGATATCAGAATATGAGATCGAACCGAGAAAACCAGCAAATATATGCCGGTATAAGGCTCTCTACTAAAATGTTCATCCCTTAGGTTAGATGCATCTTGATTAACACATGGGTCATTTTCAGTAGTGCAGCTGCACACTGTAGACACTGGTAGTGATTTATCGTATTAATTAGGATGGTGATTAATTAAGGCTTTCCTGCTTCAACTAGGAAATTCAGTTTCAGCCACTTGCTGCTTGCTGCTACTTTTTTCTCCACTTAATAGCTAGATACTTTGTATCTGAAGTACTTTTAATTTGTAAACTAGTTAATTAAGCTTTCTTTCACGTAATGGTTAGGTAGCTAGGTTAACTTTTGCTTTACTATATAAGCTTATGTGTGTTCCATGTAATCTGAAGAATTGTAGGTCTGAGTTTCAAAGCACTCAAGTTTGCTGTAAACTCTGCTACTGTTGTTTTTGCCAATTGCTTCTGCAAATTCATCAATGTTGTGCCATTGATTGTGGTTTGTTAAAGTGGTGAGGAAGACATCTATGCTCATGGCTTTCATTCCTTTCGTTGATTGAGTTGCGAAGCATTCTCCTTTTTCTCTTTTACCGTCAAAGTATTGACAAGGGTCCTCCACTTTTGATGCTTGCATTTCGGGTCCTTATCAGTTCGAAACAGATTTGAATGATGAAGGGGGAGTCTAGAGCATTGAATTTTCATGACAGATCTGTTTGTCCTCCGCCATATCACGGCAAAAGTTAATTGTAATGATTTGAGGGCATTGGACTTCTCAAATTCAAGCTATTGCCATTTCTCTAGAGCCATTCAAATTTTTCTCAAGAAAGCAAAAAGGAACTACAAGAAATACCCATAGTCACATACACACTGTATTAATTACAAAGCCTCTGACCAGCTACATGATTAGCTAACACTTACAATCAGCATAGGACTATAGGAGCCATTATTCATCAACACTGGCACAGTATCTACAGCGCCTATCCCTTCTATTCAAAATGGGAATCAAGCAACTGTAGAGCGTTATTGACTCTAAGCTTATTCCAAAAGCCAAGGGAAAATGTCTCTGCATCTCCTTGGAGCTGGTTGTGGATTTGTGATCTTCAACTAGAGTAGGCAGGACTTATTCCAAGCACAACAGACTTCTGTAGGCTATGAGTAACATCACCAAGTTTTGATGCATGGATACCATTAATCCTATAACTTAACACTGATCCTCAGCAAAGGAACCATTAGATGGTTTGGTAAGATTTCTTGTGCTGTAGCACCTTGCACAAACAAGATACGCTAAAAAATTTACGACACACAAAACACTCACAAGTCCATAGAAATAGTCAAGCCTAGCTTCAACAGTTGATATTGTCTGCAAGCCGTAGAAATAGTCAAGCGATCCTTGCCCATCTTTTCTTCCGGTGACCCTCTTCAAAATTGAAACCAAGAAGCTACTGACAAAGAATCCTAGTGATAAAGTGCTCAGGAAGAGTCCTGTGCTCATGGTTTTCATTCCTTTTGGTGACTGAATTATAAAGAAAAAGCTGGCCAGTGTAGATGAAAGCTTCACCAGAACCCACCAGGAAGAATTGTGGGATCAACAAGAACACACTAATAGGCAGAGAACCTGTACTCATAGTTCTCATTCCTTTAGCCACTGATAATTGTTTCTTTTCGGTTAGTGCTGCCGATGCCATTCCGGGAATTGATAGAACAAGGCCAAATGTACTTCTTGGTTCCATGAAGTAATGAACTGTATCAATCGCAGATATGAACGCAATCTTGTCAGCAGGTTGTTTGTGATACGAGCAACCAAAAAATTGGATCTGCATGTGGAACTGAGATTGTTGGTTTCCATTGTCATGGGATTTCTAGCTAGCGAACCTTCATATATGTGCTGCAGAATTCTCTTAAAAAGTTGAATTTACAAGTCTGGATTTGAACTTACTGTGTTCACCAGAACCATGCATGTATACATCGTAGGGTCACACACCAGAGTTGACAAATTGATAAAGGAATTCTCCAGTGGGGGATTGTCCATGGCATCCCTTATCTGGATTGAAAACGTAGTAAACACAATAAGAGTCGAAGGATCGAGAAGAGGGAAGAGGGCGGCAAACGAAACCCCATGATTAACCAGACAAAACCTGTTGGGGATATAAGGCCAGTCCCTACAGCCACACGCCCACACCTCTCATCCCAGGCTAGCTGGTATATTTTTGCTCCACTAAGTCACGAAAAAGTAGTATATTCCTTCTTATCATTGTTTTCTTCAACAATACCATGATCTATCTATTCCACTGAATCAGTAAAAAGTAGTATATACCTTCTTTTGATATCATTTTTTTCCCTTTCGAATTCTATGGTTAGATGTAGAATATGTAAATTGTTCAAAAGGACGTAGAAAGCTTCTGAACTGTCTGAATATATTGTCCTCTTAATCCTCTAGCTATTCTGCAGTATCTTTGCAATACTCACAAGTTGATTCATACCACAAGAAGAAGAAAACAAACTAAAAAGAAAAATAGAGCAGCAAGCAGCAAGCTAGCTAATAGTACGTAAAAGTTGAGAGTAATCAGTATATCGCATGTGTCATATATGAGAGAACCTACTTTATTGATGTTCATCCATTACAATATATATCTTTTTCTAAATAGGGTTTAAGCTTGGCCCTTGAATATTCCAAGTGCCCCCTTGAAAACCTTCCGAACAAATTTGGACATCTTTACTACCAAACTAGTTCCAGCTGCTGCATCTTTCCCGTTACTTTCAATGCTGTGGAAATACTCATGCTGTTGATGGATGACAGTCTTATACAAAGATAGAATGGAATGGTTCTGTATATTTGATAATCGTCAACTGTACAGTAGGTGTTCATATATACATGAATCAGCTAATCCTATCTAGGTAAGCTGTAATTACAATCAATCAAGATCCAAGAATCACTCAAGGTCAGACTGAGGTGATTCTTGATCCACAATCATCTCCATCATACTTCCTAGTCATATGAATGCTGTCAATAGATTGATTCTTTCCTTTAACACTCCCCCTCAAGTTGGAGTGTGAATATCTATCACATTCAACTTGCTGAGGTGCATATGGAAAGCTGGTGCACGTAAGGGCTTCGTAAACATGTCTGCAATCTGATGTCCAGTTTGAACATATGAAGGCTTGACTTCGCCCCTTTCAATCCTTTCCCGAACCGTATGGCAGTCTAACTCAATGTGCTTTGTTCGCTCATGGTACACTGGGTTTGCTGCTATGTGTAATGCTGATTGGTTGTCGCAGAACAAACTTGCTGCCTCAGGATGATGCACGTGTAAGTCTCTCAACAAATATCTCAGCCAGCTGATCTCACAAGTAGTAGCAGCCATAGAACGGTATTCAGCTTCAGCTGAGGACCTTGAAACTGTAGCTTGCTTCTTGCTCTTCCATGACACAAGGGACTTACCAAGAAAGATGCAATACCCTGTCACTGATCTTCGAGTAATTGGACATCTTGCCCAATCAGCATCGCAATATGCGTCCAAATGTAGTGAACTGTCTACAGGAAACATTAACCCTTGTCCAGGGACTGCCTTAAGGTATTGTAGGAGTCGATGTGCTGTTTTAAGGTGATGTACCTTAGGCTCCTGCATGAATTGGCTAAGTGTGTTGACAGCATAAGTAATGTCCGGTCTGGTGATTGTAAGATAGATTAGCTTCCCAATCAGTCTCCGATATCGCGAGGGATCTTTGAGAGCATCACTACCTTTTTCTGTTAACACCAAATCGGGCTCCATTGGCACTTTTGTCGGTTTTACACCAAGCAACCCAGCCTCCTCCAATATGTCCAACGTATACTTACGTTGACAAACTGTAATTCCTGCCTTGGAACGTGCAACTTCTATGCCAAGGAAATATCTGAGTGGTCCAAGGTCTTTAATCT
This sequence comes from Potentilla sterilis, assembly GCA_963682095.1. Taxonomy (NCBI): domain Eukaryota; kingdom Viridiplantae; phylum Streptophyta; class Magnoliopsida; order Rosales; family Rosaceae; genus Potentilla; species Potentilla sterilis. The sequence continues at coordinate 2,085,578 of OY821761.1, forward strand.
TGAAGTAACTATTAAGGAACTTTTTGAGATCATCAATCGCCTTCGGATTGTTCCTTGTTATAACCATGTCATCAACATAAAGTAGAATCACAGTAATAGAGTTCCCAACAACCTGTGTAAACAAGGAATAATCAGCACGGGACTGTGTAAAACCAACTTCTTGGATTGCAGAATGGAAACGCCTGAACCAACTTCGAGATGCTTGCTTGAGTCCGTAAAGTGATTTGTTGAGTCGACAAACAACATTCTCCCCCTGTCGATGATAACCAGGAGGAGGAATCATGTATACTTCTTCAGTGAGATCACCATGTAAAAAAGCATTCTGGACGTCCATCTGGTGCAGAGGCCAATCCCGGACAGCAGCAATGGCAAGCAAGCAACGGACAGTGATCAATTTAGCAACAGGCGCGAATGTATCTTTGTAGTCTATGCCTTCACGTTGGGTGAATCCCTTGGCAACCAAGCGTGCTTTGTAACGCTCAATTGTGCCATCAGCATGGTACTTGATCTTAAAAACCCATTTGCAGCCAATGGGTCGCTGACCAACAGGTAAGGGAACCATGGACCAAGTTTGATTGTCCTCAAGTGCCTTGATTTCAGAGTCCATAGCAGCAATCCATTGAGGATCATGTTGAGCTTGAGCATAAGTCGCTGGTTCTACCAATCGAGATATATTAAACACAAATGAGCGATATTGATCAGATAACCCAGAGTAAGAAACATACCGTTGTAGAGGGTAGTGGGTGCCGGACACAGAGGAAGAGGAGGTGTCAGGGCCCAGGACAGCAGCATGGTAGGTCTTGAAATCGCGAAGGTGATGAGGAAGCTTGGAAGGGCGAGAAGAACGACGACCGGATTGGTAGGTGGTGGTGGAGGAGGGTGTGGTGGTGATTGTGGTAGTGATGGTGGTGTACCGTCGGTGGGATGGGGGGACAACAGATCGGGTTGCAGCGACGCCGAGCTTGGGGGAGGAGCCAACGTCAGGCTGGTTGGTGGCACTGATTCCAGTGCTGGTCGGGCCAGTGGTGCCGGGTTAGAAGGGGCGCGGGGAGGCGCCAGAGCGGGGGGGATGGCAAGCGCTAGATCTGGTGGTGCAGGTGTCGATGGGACTGGATTTGCATCTGGAAAGATGACCGACGACGGGGTTGGTGGTGTGGCCGACGCCGGGATGGATGGTGCGGCTGGGTCCGAATGTGCAGCTGGAGGAGGAACCGACGAGGCAGTATGGTCGGTGGTTTTACGTTGCCTGGTATAAAATTTCAGAGGTGGTTTATGTGTAGGAGCAGATGGGGAATGCTGCAAAGGGATGGATGGAGCAGAAGCATGGGATGTGGGAGTGGGCTCATCGGCTGGATTGGGCTTGGCAGCTGGAGTGGGCTCGGGTGGAAGAGCTGGGCCGGTAAAAGGGGCAGGTAAGACTGGATAGTCAGCTTGATCTTCTGGTGGGAGTGTAGTCAAAGGTAGGATATTTTCATGGAAAATAACGTCCCGAGAAGTAAAAAACTTATTTTCATCAAGATCATAAATTCTGTAACCCTTTTGGCCAAGAGGATAGCCAAGAAAAATACAACGACGTGCACGTTGATCAAATTTGTTGGTAGGGGTGAGATTAGTGGCATAGCAAAGACAACCGAAAACCCGAAGATCAGAATAGCTTGGTGGTTTGTTGTGTAAAAGTTCAAATGGAGATTTGTGGGAAAGAAGGGGTGTGGGTAGACGATTGATAAGGTAACATGCTGTTTGGACACTCTCCCCCCAAAAACGTAATGGGAGATTAGCTTGGAAGCGGAGGGCACGGGCAACATTAAGGAGATGGCGATGTTTACGCTCAACAACCCCATTTTGTTGTGGGGTGTAGGCGCATGTATGCTTAAAAATGGTGCCACGTTCGTCAAGGAATGAACGCATGGATTTAGATGTGAATTCCCCCCCATTATCAGCACGAAGTATTTTGATAGTGCGATGAAATTGAGTGTGGACCCAAGAAAAGAATGATTTCAATAATGTTTGAGTGGTGGATTTGAAATTCATTAGATGCACCCATGTGAAGCGAGTAAAATCATCGACAAGTGTTAAGAAATACCGAGCCCCAGAATGTGTAGTGGTTTTGTGTGGTCCCCAAACATCACAATGAATCAAATCAAATGGTGCAACTGAGGTTATGGAACTTGGAGTTAAAGATAACCGAGTTTGTTTGGCTAATGGACAAATCTCACAAACATGTTTATTAGAATTGAAAACAATATTTGGAAAAACTTGGAAAGATGTTGAAGGGGAGCAGATGATGGATGGCCAAGACGTTGATGCCAGAGGTTGGAGGTGTGAGTGATGTGGTTGACAAGGTGCGGATTTTGGGATGGTGAGAGGTAGTAGAGACCATTAACATGCTTGCCCAGGCCAATCGTCCTCCTCGTATCCGCGTCCTGCACAACACAAAAATCCGGGTAAAAGATCACAATACATCGCAAAGTCCTTGTCAATTGACTCACAGATAAAAGATTGACTCTAAATTTTGGCACATGTAAAACCCCATCAAGAGACAAATCTGGTGACAATCTTATAGACCCAACATTTTCTATATGAGCATGGTTTCCATTAGGCAATCCAACAAAAGTCTGATATGGCTTGGTTAAATTGTGAGTAGGGGTGAGATGCGACACGTGATCTGTGGCTCCACTATCCACAATCCAATATAGTGTGGAGTGTGCATCACTGTCTATTGTAGTAGAACTAGGAGTAAATATACCTGTCGCATTTGCAAAATGGTGATTGTTACCCTTTTTGTCTTGCAGCATGGCCAAGTATTCCTGATATTCCTTAGCTGTGAAGGTGTAACGCTCATCAGGAGATTCCTTGACCTCGATGTTGTGAGCTGCATGCTTCCCTGTTTTGGGCTTCACATTCTTCCCATGCCATTTGTGGCCCACTGGAAAGCCCTTCAGAAAATAACAAGTATCCACCAAATGAGTACCCCCCTCACAATAAGTACAGTGGAGTGGTTTGCGATAGGAGGACGAGAAAGAAGGCTTCGATGTCGCCTTCGGTGTGGGACGGGTGATTTGCATGGCATGGGAAATGGGAGGAGCTTCTCGCCGAGCCGCTGCCTCCATCTGCCTCTCATGTTGAATAATCAGGTCGTGTACTTTCCTTGTGTCGGGCAAGGGGCTCATCATCAGAATTGAGCCGCGAACAGTGGAGTAAGACTCATTGAGGCCCATCAAAAACTGCATAACCTTTTCTTTTTCTTCTCGAACGGACAGCTTTTTCAACATATCACAGGCACAATCAATGGGTTCCTGATAGGACGATAACTCATCCCAAAGAGCCTTCAGCTTGGTGTAGTAATCAGACACAGGTAGGGAGCCTTGTTGACATTCGGCGATTTCCTGCCGAATCTGATAGATCCTCGAGTCATCAGCTTGGGAGAACCGATCTTGGAGGTCAGTCCACACAACTGCTGCGGATTTGGAGAAGATGACACTCCGGGCGAGCTGAGGTTTGATGGATTGGATGATCCAGGTCAGCACCAAGTCATTGCAGCGCTGCCACATGGGAAATTTCGGATCAGTTGGTGGAGGTTGTTGCACGGTGCCGTCGACGATCCCAAGTTTGTTCTTAGCGTTGAGGCTAAGACGCATAGCACGGCTCCATTCGCCGTAGTTCTGCCCATCGAGAGGTGTACTGACCAGGGTGAGTCCTGGTGTGTCAGAATGGTGTAAAACCAGTGGATCAGGTAAGGTGTTATCATTCTCCTCCTTTGGGTTGGATGAAGAATTGGGTTTGGGAATTTTGGTATTTGTGTTGGTGTCGGTGGCTGTGGGTTCAAGGGTGTCAACCATGATGAATGCTGGTGGGGGAAGATGTATTGCGAAAGGTGGTGGTGGGTTGGGGCACCAGGTTTAGGCTGACACCATATACAAAGATAGAATGGAATGGTTCTGTATATTTGATAATCGTCAACTGTACAGTAGGTGTTCATTATACATGAATCAGCTAATCCTATCTAGGTAAGCTGTAATTACAATCAATCAAGATCCAAGAATCACTCAAGGTCAGACTGAGGTGATTCTTGATCCACAATCATCTCCATCATACTTCCTAGTCATATGAATGCTGTCAATAGATTGATTCTTTCCTTTAACAAGTCTCCATATCTTCTGCCATACTTCTAAGGAGTCTTTAACAGAGTCAGTTTGTGATATGAGCTAAAATGAAGAAAAAATGCAGAAATTATGAAGAGTTGATTCGGACCATGAGTCCTAATCAAGTCAGGAGTCTAAAAATATTAAGAGTTTGATTCAAAGTGGGACTCTTTGTAAAATTAAGAATCTTAGTCGAATAAAGAGTTTACAATGTCTCGACGTTTCTGAAAATGTCGAAAGTTCTAAGAGTTTCAGTTAAAGTAGAATTCCTTATTGGACTAGGAATCCTAGTGTGATCATGACTTGTTCATGTAATAACTCTGTTACATTTTATAAAAGAGGGAAGCAATTCCTCTTAAAGCCAAATTGAAGTAAAGTCAAAACCAAATCTGATTCTAATTCCGATTTCTTGTAAATCCTCCTCTATAAATAGAGCAAGGCTACCTCTAGAAAAGCATCACATCCCAGATTGACAACCCAGTTTGTGAAGTTTTGAGATAACGAGTGAGTTTGATCGGTTTTCGGGTTTATTAAAAGATGGCGGCATTGGCTGGAGAAGAACTGATGATGAGGCAGTCGAGTTTCCGGGAAATGTGGAACCAGCTGGACGTGTTCCAGAGGAGCGGGCGGCAGGAGACGCTAGATGAGGATCCGGAGGAGGAGCTCAAATGGGCCGCCATTGAGAGGTTGCCGACTTATGATCGTTTGAGGAAAGGCTTGTTAAGGACTGTTATTAGCCATGGAAGAGTTGTGGCTAAGGAAGTTGATGTTGCCAATCTTGGGGATCAAGATAAGAAGCAGTTGATGGAGAACATACTTAAGGTTATTGAGGAGGACAATGAGAAGTTCTTGAAGAAGCTCAGAGCCAGAATTGACAGGTTTATTTCTCTTCCTATAGTTCAAGTTCAGTTGATAAGAAGTTCTTGAAGTTGTGAACTATATGTTGGTTAAATTTGGTGTTTTGATTTGGGGAACAGGGTTGGAATCGATATTCCTAAAGTTGAGGTCAGGTTCCAGAATTTAGCAATTGAGGGAGATGCGTTTGTAGGCACCAGAGCACTTCCAACTCTTTGGAATTCCACCTTGAACGCAGTAGAGGTATTGCAAAGACATTTCCCATTACTAAAATTTACTTCTTTGTCTTGTGTCCCTATTGTGAGTCTATAGATTTCTAAATTACTGTTTATGTGCTTAGGGAATTCTGGGAGTTGTTGGACTTTCGCCATCCAAGAAAAAAATTGTTAAGATCCTACAAGATGTTAATGGTATTGTCAAACCAGCAAGGTATGCATACGAGTTTGGTATTTTTAAATAAGCTCTTGGCTGCAATTGTGCTGTTATATGAACAACTTACTCTACATATTAGTTCAGACGATGGATACAGATTGTGTAGCGCTAGTCGGTTTACATATCCTAGAAATTCTAGTTTGATGCAACATGGTTTAGTTTCTGTGCTCCATCCATGAGTTTCTTGTTTTGTTTGTTTCCAGGATGACGCTTCTTCTTGGACCTCCAGGATCAGGAAAAACAACATTGCTAAAAGCACTTTCTGGCAAACTAGATAGGGATCTTAGGGTAATTAACTGTTCTCTCTGTCTCAACTTTTATCATTATGTAAACTGCTGCTTGTTTAGCATTTGTATTAACAACTTGTGCTTCTAAACAGGTAAATGGGAAGGTGACTTACTGTGGCCATGAATTTAATGAATTTGTACCTCAGAGAACCTCTGCTTATATTAGCCAGCATGACCTTCATTATGGTGAGATGACAGTTCGTGAAACATTGGATTTCTCCGGACGTTGCCTTGGCGTTGGAACAAGGTATGATATGCTAGCAGAGTTGTCTAGACGGGAGAAAGATGCCGGTATTAAGCCGGATCCAGGGATTGATGCCTTCATGAAAGCCACTGCTGTGGCGGGCCTGGAAACAAGTTTGATCACAGATTATGTTCTCAAGGTTTGTTGATTCAATCCTAAACGGTATCAGTTATTGCTCTAGTGTACATTGAACAAGCTAGCCTGATTGTTTCTGAGTCTTTTAACAGATTCTTGGATTAGATATCTGTGCTGATATTACGGTGGGTGACGACATGAGAAGGGGAATATCTGGTGGACAGAAGAAGCGTGTCACTACTGGTATGTGACCATTGATCCATGATGATTATGCTTTCTTATCTTTCGCTGAATATGTGAACAAACGTATTCACAACTTTTTGATTGCTTGGAAGTTGTGGAATGATAACTTATGTGCAAAAGCATTTCCAATAATAACTTGAGTTGGTTTCACTGAGTGCAGGAGAAATGTTGGTAGGACCAGCAAAAGCATTTTTCATGGACAGTTCCACAACGTTTCAGTTTATCAAATACATGAGACAGATTGTTCACATTTTGGATGTGTCAATGGCCATCGCTCTTTTGCAGCCTGCACCTGAGACATACGATCTTTTTGATGATGTTATCCTTCTCTCGGAGGGTCGGATTGTTTATCAAGGCCCACGCGAGAATGTCCTCGAGTTCTTTGAATATATGGGATTCCAATGTCCTGACAGAAAAGGTGTTGCAGACTTCCTGCAAGAAGTGACCTCTAAGAAGGACCAAGAACAATACTGGTTTAAGAAGAACGAACCTTACAGATTAGTCACAGTAGATGATTTTGTTCGAGCGTTCAGCTCCTTCCATGTTGGCCAACGGCTTGGGGAAGAACTAAGAGTTCCTTATGATAAAAGACACGCCCATCCTGCTGCTTTGGTTACAGAAAAGTATGGAATATCCAATATGGAGCTCTTCAAGGGCTGCTTTGCGAGGGAATGGCTCCTAATGAAGCGGAACTCTTTTGTGTACATATTCAAAACTACACAGATTGCCATCATGGCTACAATTGCTTTTACTGTCTTCTTGAGAACTGAAATGAAATCTGGGACAGAAGCTGATTCAGCAAAGGAAAAATTTCACACACAGTACCTGAACTTAGGTGGTCAGGTCAGTTTGATACCTCAACTTTTTTTCGTACGATAAACATACTCCAACTTATTTATCCGTACCGAATGTGTACCCACGTCACTGTTTTGATGACGTGGCCTTAGGTGGTCAGGTCAGTTTGATACCTGAACTTAGGTGGTCAGGTCAGTTTGATACCTAAACTTAGGTGGTCAGGTCAGTTTGATACAAAAACAGAGGTGCCACGTCATCAAAACAGTGACGTGGGTACACATTTGGTACGGATAAATAAGTTGGAGTATGTTTATCGTACGAAAAAAAGTTGAGGTATCAAACTGACCTGACCACCTAAGTTCAGGTACTGTGTGTGAATTTTTTCCTTCAGCAAAATATTGGGGGGCACTGTTCTTCGGTCTCGTTAATGTCATGTTTAATGGAATGGCAGAGCTTACTATGACAGTTTTCCGGCTTCCTGTTTTCTTTAAACAGAGGGACACCTTGTTTTACCCTGCCTGGGCGTTTGCGTTGCCAATTTGGGTGAACAGAATTCCTGTTTCAGTGTTGGAATCTGCAATATGGATCATTTTCACCTATTACACCATAGGATTTGCACCTGATCCTAGTCGGTAAGTGTTACTATAATCATTTGCAGATATTAAATATATGGCTCAATGTGATGTTATGACTTCCCAGCTAGTGGTTATTTAGATTGGTCTGACCCATTTTCAATATATTCAGGTTCTTCAAGCAGTTATTGGCTTTCATTGGTATCAGTCAGATGGCACTCGCTCTCTTCCGTTTCCTTGCAGCTCTTGGAAGATCAGATGTGGTTGCTAAAACAATAGGTTCATTTACACTGCTATTGGTATTTGTCCTAGGAGGTTATGTTGTTTCTAAAGGTGAGCCTCCTTTTCTATGAAACGCTTATATCAATTAGACTGTTATAATTATCTAAAATGATTAAACTATTCTCATCTTGATGTGCAGATGACATTCAGTCGTGGATGATATGGGGCTACTATGTCTCACCTATGATGTATGGACAGAATGCAATTGCTATTAATGAATTTCTTGATAAAAGATGGGGCGGCGTAAGTCAATTTAAATTTCAGTTGATTTCCTCCCTCCTGTAGATCAATAATAGCAGTTTCAAATTTAATATTCTCCCCTGATCATCAGGCTCAACTTCTCTTGTTTAACAAAATGTATCTTTTTTTATCCTTTCAACAGCCACCAATCAATTCCACTCAGCCTACTGTTGGACAAGCCCTTCTCAGAGAGAGAGGCCTGTACACTACAGAATCTTGGTACTGGATCAGTGTTGGAGCGCTTTTCGGGTTTTCTCTTATCTTCAATCTGATGTTCATTGCAGCACTAACCTACTTAAACCGTGAGTAAAGTGACTTTCTTCATCTTTATCTATTGTTTTGATAATGAATTCAAGTGTTTGATAATGAATTCAAGTGTTGACTATTTGTTCTTGGCGACAACTAATTGTAGCTCTTGGCGACAACAAAACTTTAATTGGGGAGGATGACTCTGAAACCAGGAGGAGGCCACAATTGACAGAAGGTTGAAATACTATATTTCTTGTGTACAATTTAACTTGAATCCTTTTCCACAATGCATTATTTTTAAATTTATGAATTATGAATTACCTCAGGGTTATAACTTATAACAATGGCTACTTGCAAATTTCCTACAGGTATTGATATGCAAGTGAGAAATGCAGAAGGAAGTTCAAACGTACAAGCGAAGCGAGGAATGGTGTTGCCCTTCCAGCCCCTTTCACTCGCTTTCAGCCATGTAAACTACTATGTGGATATGCCTGCGGTAAGTCAGACCGTTTTTCAAATATCACCATATAGCTTTAAATTTTCGGAAACCATTGTGATAAATTGTATCGAAAGAGAAACAGATTAGAAAAAGTAGACTTCAAATTTGAGTTTAATATTTTAAAATTTCATCGTTCTTGTATCTATTAGTAGTAACAATTTTGCTGCATTATCAGGAGATGAAGACCCAAGGTATTGAAGAGGAGCGACTGCAACTACTAAGAGATGCTAATGGGGCATTCAGGCCAGGGGTTCTCACTGCATTAGTTGGTGTAAGTGGTGCTGGAAAAACTACTTTGATGGATGTCTTAGCTGGAAGAAAGACTGGTGGATATATAGAAGGAGATATTAGCATCTCAGGTTACCCAAAGAACCAAACCACATTTGCTCGGGTTAGCGGTTATTGTGAACAGAACGACATTCATTCACCATATGTTACTGTCTATGAATCTCTGCTATACTCTGCCTGGCTACGTTTGTCTAAGGATGTTGGCAAAAACAAACGAAAGGTGTGTGATTTCGTCAACCATAAATTTAAGCTATTGACTTGTTTGAGATTGCTACATAGTTTGACTCTGATTTTCTTGGCTATAGATGTTTGTTGATGACGTTATGGACTTGGTGGAGCTTCACCCCCTGAGGAATGCTTTAGTTGGACTTCCAGGAGTTGATGGACTTTCAACTGAACAAAGAAAGAGGCTGACCATTGCTGTAGAATTGGTTGCTAATCCTTCCATTATCTTTATGGATGAGCCTACATCAGGGCTTGATGCTAGAGCAGCTGCAATTGTTATGCGTACTGTGAGAAACACAGTCGATACTGGAAGAACCGTTGTCTGCACCATTCACCAACCTAGCATTGACATTTTCGAAGCTTTTGATGAGGTATTTAACTTTTCAAATTAAGATGTCGATCTCTAACACTGTTGACTATCTCCATGTTCCTTATTTCACCTTGATTTTATTTTCCCTTGTAGCTTTTCCTAATGAAAAGAGGAGGACAAGTGATTTATGCTGGACCTCTTGGTGACCGGTCTCACAAGCTTGTTGAATATTTTGAGGTAAATTTATACATGCTTTACCTAGTGTGTTCTGTACAATTCTAGGTCTTTGGAGTTGTATTGCTGCTGCATTATAATGATCGGATAGCTTTGATTGAAATTTCATGATGTGGATAAAAATATATATTTACTATTTTAAAATCCTGTTGCAGGCCATTCCAGGAGTTCCAAAGATTAAAGACGGCTACAACCCTGCTACATGGATGTTAGAGGTCAGCTCGGCTGCAGTTGAGGCTCAAAATAACATTGATTTTGCCGAAGTATATGCAAACTCGGAGCTGTATAGGTATGTAGTGTGTAATAGTATAATCCTTTTCATTTTTTATATGTCTGAATCTCATATAGTTCTTAATTTTGGTTCCTTTTTCAGGAGCGTTCAAGACCTTATTAAGGAGTTGAGCACACCCGTTCCAGGCTCTAAGGACCTTTACTTCCCCACCCAATTCTCGCAAAGCTTCGCAACTCAATGCAAGGCTTGCTTTTGGAAACAACATTGGTCATACTGGAGGAACTCACACTACAATGCCATCCGGTTCTTCACCACAATAGTCATCGGCACACTTTTTGGTGTCATCTTCTGGAACAAGGGAAACGTGTTGTAAGTTTAAGCACTATAACTTATTATAAGCTTCAATTGCCTTTTTTTTTTTTTTTGTTATAGCCACCCAGTTAGAGGAAAATGATTCCACTCCTTTTAATACAAATGTTCGATCTGTCATAGAGTTCTCACTTCTCACTTGTATGATTTTTCAACAGAGAGAAACAACAAGATATTATTAACCTATTGGGAGCAACCTATTCTGCTGTTCTTTTCCTTGGAGTGGGTAATGCTTCTGCTGTGCAATCTGTAGTTTCGATCGAGAGAACAGTCTTCTACCGAGAAAGAGCAGCAGGGATGTATTCAGAGTTGCCTTATGCATTTGCTCAGGTAAAAAATTCAAATTTGACTGTTGATATTCATTTTTATCTAACACGAAATTATATATCCTTTCCATCCAAAATTAAATTATAGATTCTTCTTTGTTAACTATTCATTAATCTTTTTGGAAATTTTTTTATGTAGGTGGCCATTGAGACGGTTTATGTTTTGATACAAACCTTTATATATTCCCTTCTTCTGTTTACTATGATCGGCTACGAATTCAAAATTGAGAAGTTCTTGTATTTCTACTACTTCATGTTCATGTGTTTTACATACTTCTCAATGTATGGAATGATGGTGGTTGCTCTAACTCCTGGCCATCAAATCGCGACAATTACCATGTCCTTCTTCATGACTTTCTGGAATTTGTTCTCTGGTTTCCTCATCCCTAGACCGGTATGTTAAATGTAGAATTTTTTTCATTGTCCAATGAAAGTAGTTACTATTTTCAGTGTCCTTATTCATACCTAGGAATGTAGTCTGACAATATTCATTCTCAAATTTGCAGCTTATCCCGATATGGTGGAGGTGGTACTACTGGGGTTCTCCGGTTGCATGGACAATCTACGGTGTCATTGCATCTCAATTTGGTGATCGGAGTGATAAGACTATCATGACTGCTGCAGGACCTGTAAAAGTAGATGAATTCCTCAAGGCGACTTGGGGTTATGACCACGACTTCCTCATACCAGTTGTTGTTGCTCATGTTGGTTGGGTCCTTCTCTTCTTCTTTGTCTTTGCTTATGGTATCAAGTACCTTAACTTCCAGAGGAGGTGATCCAGCAACCTCATTGTGCATCCAATCAACGTTTCAGGGATGTTTAGCAGCAAATCAGGGTGAAAAGAACTCTGACTTCTTTCCCAGTTAACTTTTGTTTTTATGGTCATATATATTCGTCAATATTCAATAAAAGAAGTCTTGGCAATGGCATTGTTCTTTTATCTTCTAAATAACCAACCACGATCAAAAGATCTCATCGTTCTGTGTAAATAATGGAAACTTTTTTTTTTTTAATCAGTAGTCAAAATATATTTATCAGCAAACAGTATAAGGAAAAAAAATCAATTTGGGGCGACAAAAAGAATTAATCACTATGACAATTAAGTACCTAGCTGCACATAAGAAGTCAACCATCAAAAGTACATTTACATTCAGAATATCGTTTATAACCTCTTTATTTTCACAGTCTTGACACACTTAGAAGTCAGAATAAAGGTAACATCCAAACAAATCAAGCCTAACTCTGATAAAAAAAAAGCTAGATCTTACATTGGGCCCTAAAGACCCAATCCATCCATACCCACACAATTGTGGTAATCCAAAACCAAGCACCTCCAACACCAAACAGCAAAAACCATGCCAAGAATTTTAAAATTAAAATTAAAAATTCAGTAAAATTAAATAGTTTAAAATCAGTAAAAAAAAATCAGTAATATCTATACTATTATTAAAGAAACAGGGTTTGTCAACCATAACTGATTTTTTTTATTTTTCTACCCTTGAAATATTAAAAAACATTCAGTAACTTTTTATGTCTCCAGACACAATCGTCAAATTACAAGAAGAAAAAGAATTAAAAAAAATAGAAAAAATAAAATTTCACTCTGCAACAACTTCCCGCAACAACTTCCTCTTTACAACTTTCTCTCCACTTTTTTCTCCTCCACATTCTACTTTTCTCACGTTCAATCTCACATTCAAATTTTTGATTTTTTTTTTAATAAAGATAATGTAGATATATATAATTGAGAAATCTACTTACATGACAGCACAAGATATTCTTAAGAAAATTAAAAATTTAATTAATAGATATATTTTTGTAAGAAACTGGTTCATCATATAAAAAAGGACCCACACACGTAAAGTGTGGGCATATGCTAATATTTTTTAAAACAAAACAAAACTATTAACCATGCCCTGATGTTTAATATAGAAACTTAAAATGTTGTCAATATAGAAACTTAACATGTTGTCAATATGTTTAATATATGGTCCAAATTGACACTAAACCCACGTATCATGCCTGATGTTTAGTACGTAATCAAATCAAAACTTACCGGAACTGATTAGTGCGACCAATTCTTGAAGCCTCAGGATAATCCTCATACAACAAGGCAACGTCAAATGGAAGTGTCATCTTTCTCTTCCTTGTAGAAGCCAAAATAACCTGAAAGATTTGAACTATGGGACTTCCCAAACTTTTTTTTTTATCTGTATCTTTTAGTCCCGGAAAAAAACCCCAAAATGGATATGAACATTGAAATGGAACATATTCCATAGGCCAAGCTTCTGTCCACTTGGTCTTGTAGGTAGGCAAGGTTCCAGTACTAAAGAAGAAGAAAAATATATTGAAGAAATAGGCCATCTGCGCTTTCTCTTTGTCATCTTTGTAATCAAATTGATCAGTTCCAAATCCTGAAACACTTGATTTCACCCCACCAATCCCTAACGCAATTATATATAAAGGCAAGTAAAGAAATCCCATTTGAAACTCATCGGCTTGTTTGCAGTTGTTGTTGGCTACAGTTATGTCACAATGAGGTGGGCGCAGCTGCGGCAATTTCACTGATATTGCTAATGCAACTATGCCCTGTACGTACAATAAGACTTTATTATTTAAATATCATCAGTAATGTTTGATAAATTGAGAGCTAAAAATTGGAAAAGTACTCACCAATGTCTGTATTGAAGCAAGGATTGCAATGGTCTTGTATCTGCCAAGAAAGGAATCGGCGAAGAAGCCTCCCAGCAAACATAGGAGGAAGGATGTGCCTGCGAAGTCTGTGACAATATTTGCTGAAGTTGAGCTTGGAAGATGAATTGTCCCAACTAGGTATGTCCCCAGGTTCACTGCTATTCCCATATATGGTTGATAGCCTTTCAGATATTTCAATTCCTATAACAAGTCATTTCAGTCAAGAAATTAATTAACACCTTTAGCTTGGTGAATGATGACATGTGAGAGTGTTTCATCAAAAGCTAAGATTAATATATGTAAAACTCTTGGGTTGACTACCATTTGAATATGCTTCAGGAACAATATTAAACAAAAATGCATGTATAATTCCCTCATTAGGTAATACAAGTCAGCTAAACCCCCATGACCTTTGCATGAACCACCTGCTTTTGGCTACTTATACTGATAAAATCTGATGATCGTGTCATGAAGAATAAGAGAATAAGTATTTACAAACCTAGTATTAGCCCCGCGGCAACCCAACCACCAGTTCTGGACTTATCAGCAGGAAACCCTTTGTAGTCCAAAGCATCAGCCGCAGTCCAACTCATTTTCTCCTCCTGAAGATCAAAACAGACAGCAATGTGATTGTGTTTAGTTTCAGTATGGTTAAGATCGATCCCAATTAAGAAGATATTCTATTGCACTATCAGTTAAGGGAAAGAGAGCTAGACTACCAACCATGATTCAACTGGCTGGGAAATATGACAAGGAAGCAGTTGTAGGTTGCCGGTAAATGGAACTAGAGAACTCACAACTTTCCTGGGTTTGGCAAGAGCTTTCCCCCCTTTTATAGGCAAGGAGTGTAATGCAAATACATGAAAAGTGACTCTCCACTACTAGCTTAACTGAAGAAATTGATTGCTGGTTGCTATGATCTTAGAGATTATCCTTATCCCAAAACATTAGTGGAAGCAGGTTTCTTGACTGATTGAAATTGTGTTTTGATTCCAATAGTTGAAGGTTTACTTTGGTTGTGAAGCTGGTTAATGTGATCCACAGAATTGTACAGAAGAACCTAGCTTAGCTAGATATATTATACATAAGCCACTTAAAGTGCTTTTTCTGTCCCACAATCTACCAAGGATTATGCGCAATTCGTGTTAATTCATTTTGAAAGCACTCTGTAATGGTCCTCATAAGGACTAAAGGTAATCACAATGGCCTTTACTCCTTAAGCTGAAATTGGCACAGAATAAAAACCGTATCTGCATGTGGAACGTGAGTTCTATGGTTTTCATTGTCAAGGGATTTCCAGCTAGCTAGCTAATCTTCATACAGATATGCTGCATAATTCTCGTGAAAAGTTGATACCAACTCAAAATTAAGTAGTCTGCATTTTAATCTATTTTGTTCACTAAAACCATATATCGTAGGGTCACACATCAGAGTTGACAAATTGATGGAGGAATGGTCCAATGGAGAATTGTCCACTGTGGCTCCATGTCATCTCTACGTGCTTATTAGAACTAAGCATTATTATATACACTGCATCTAAGAACTACACTACTGCATTTGGGAAGTTTATGATAATATCACCTCCAGCGGCCATTTTAAAAGTAGTGAACACAATAAGAATATGTAAGTAAGAAAAGGAAAACAAAACCCATTACCAGACAAACCAGACAGGGATCTCAGGGCAGTCCCCACAGCCACACCTCTCCCCAGCCTAACTAGTACCTTCTATTCCACTAAATCACCAAAAAGTAGTATATGCCTTCTTTCTTTTTCTCTAATACCATCATATGATGTATAAGTTGCCAATTGTCTAAAAGGTAGCTTCTCAAATTTTAATGTTATCAGTTCAAAGATATTATGCAATCTTGCCTGCAGATAACAGGTTTAGTTAGATGATTAAATGTTTGATGTTTATCGATCCCTATAATGACTCGTATGTTTTAATTACATCGATCTGGCATGCAAAACAAGCTGTTGAGCTTAGCTTGTCAATGTTGATAGTTTTATCTATGGCATATGTGGATGAAAAGGTTCTATCCTGCAGTTTGTTTGCAGCAACTAATCAGAATTTGATTCATGCAGCATATAGAAAAAGAAAAAAGCAAGGCTAATAGTACAGTTTAGAGTTGATCCCATATATCATATTTGATGGTCTAGTTTATTTTCGCGTGTCCAATGTGTTTGTGTGTACATTCCTTATAAATGAAACTTGATTCTGGCAACCCTATAGCAACAGCTACCTGATCAATGTGAAACGAATGCTTGAAATTAAGCCAATATTTATAGTGGATATCAGAATAGAGATCGAGCTGAGAAAACCGGCAAATATATGCCAGTATAAGGCTCTCTACTAAAATGGTCATCCCTATTGCTACTGCCCTTAAAGCCCTGCGAAGCAAAAAGGGTCTGAATCCGGTTTCCGAGCCGTCTGTTTCGGAGATCGAGGAAGAGACCACTGAAATCGCTGCCGCTTCCCGGGATGACGACCGCGCTATCGGTTTTGTTAACCGGGAAGCTACATCTGGTTTCTTGGAAACGGGGTCCGCGGATGAATCCGCTGATCCAAGTGCGTCACCTGTGGTACAATTTACTGGGGAGTCTGCAACTCCCACGGAGGTGACGGATACTTTGAAGATGTTGATCGAAAAGTCTTGTCACACGGACGAGGCATTGAAAAGAGCCAATGAGGTGGTCATTGATCTAAGTGAATCCGTCAGGCGTATGCAGACGGAGCAACGGGGGTTCACTGCCAATTTCAAGTACCTCGCCGAACAGCAGGATCGGCTGGGGAGCAGCTTGACCACCTATGCCAGGAACTCCGAGGGCAGCTGGCAACAGCAGCAGGAGCAGCTGGCGGAAACCAATACCGCGCTCGCCAACCTGAGTGCCTTGATGAATCAGTTGCTGGAACGGGGTGACCACCCCGAGGGGTCCGGCCGTACAGTTACGGATCCAGCTCAGCTGAAGGACCAGCGCAAGCGCGACGCCGGTCGTGGTACTATTGGCGGATCTAGCAACAGGCCCACTAATAGTCAAAGGGGAGGTCAGGTTCCTCCTATAGAGCCGGTTAACAACGATCAGTCGGTACCTCCAGCGAACGCCGTGGCTCAGATAACCCTGGAGGACATTGGCAGGATCTTCGCTGACAAGCTCAGGGAGCTGCAGGGGTTGCCCGACGTCGACAAGACGTACGAGAATCCGTTGACTCCCGAGATCAATGCGATGCCCTTCCCGGTCGGTTTCAAGCCAATCCGTTTTACGCCGTTTACTGGCCAGACATCCGAGGATGCTGAGACGCACATCATGCGTTTCACCAACGAATCAGGTCAATATGCTGAGAACCCGATCATGAAGTTGAAGCTCTTTCCTACATCCCTGGCAGGGGAAGCAGCTATCTGGTATAAGCGTTTAAGGCCTGGGTCAATTCCAGACTGGAAGACCATGGAGGTCATGTTCAGGACCATGTTTGGGGTCGTGGAAGCAAAAATCGGACTTAAGGACCTGGCAGAGACTGAACAGAGGCCTGACGAGTCCGCCACTGATTATCTGCGACGCTTCAAGCTGGAGCTAACTCGCTGTGAGATGGAAATCCCAGAGGAGCACGCCGTGCGGATGGCGATTGACGGCTTGATAGACGAGATCCGCCAGGGGTTCAGGCAGGTTCATGTGACCACGATGGCGGATCTGACTAATCGTCTGGGTCAGGAGCAGCACTATGTGGATCGGTCCAGGGAGAGGAACGAAAGAAGGAAGGGGATTCCGATGTCCTACTATCCGGGGACTCTGAAGCCCAAAACTCCAATTCCGACCGCGGCTCAGACCGTGGCAGCCGTTCAGGCGGATGTAATTCCTAGGCCAATCCTGACATGGGTTGATGAGGAGAAAGTAGGGGTCGAGGTCGCAGCCATCGAGAGGACTGATCAGAAGCCTTTGCAGTCCCAGGTAGCGAAGCCGGTCAGGGAACCTATTAAGCTAGTTACTCCTCTTCCAACCAAATCAGCCTTTGATGCATACACCTATAACGCCCATAGAGCTCACGAGATTTTGCAAGAGTTGTTCAACCAGGGGCGTCTGCATCATGACGGATTTACCCCCAAGCCTGATTATATGGCGGGGAAGACATACTGCAGCTATCACAATATGAACAATCACAATACTAAGGATTGTGTGAAGCTGAAGGACCAGTTGCAGATATGGATCAATGACAACGTCCTGCAATTGGAGAATCCTAAGGAGCCTCAGTGGACAAAGGCTAGGGGTGCACCGCAGGTGAATGCTATCGAGATCAGTGTTGGTCCGAGTCTGCCGCAGCAGTGTAGGAAGCGGGTTTCCAGGTTTCAGGAGTATACTTACGACGCAAACAAGGCGGAGGAAATCTGGGAAACCATGGTGTACCATAAGGCGCCAGAAATTCAGGAGTTTTACCAAGGCCATCCTATCAGTGGGAACGGCGGATTTACGTGTCTCTTCCATAGGTCCTTTGACCACTCTAGTTCTGAATGTGTAGGTCTGAAGGATCAGTTGCAGGAGTGGCTGAACGAGGGCAAGCTGGGGTTCGACGCCAGCGAACCTAGGCCCTGCCCAGAATTTTGGGTTGGGGCGATTGAAGAAGAGGACATGGTGATGGTCCCACGCTCCAAGCTCTGCCTCACGTGCAGACTAACGACAGGGCAGCCGATTACTTATGAGGAGTTTCAGGCAGCCTTGAGGGAAGCGGAGGAGAAGGCTGAAAGGAGAGCCCTCGAGAAGGCCAAGTTAGAGCGTCCGCCACCCGAGAAGTCAAGCAGGGAGAGTTACAAGCGGATGAAGTACCATCACGGGTCCGAGGACAGTTGCGCCAACAGGGCAAGGCCTAGGCAAGGTCCAGGACCGTCCGAAATCAAATCAGCCACGGCTGGGGGTTCGCAGAAGGCTGCGAATCCAGAGCCATCCGCGAGGGTCTATGTTCCGCCAGCATCTAGGAACGATCCGAGGGCGGACACATGGTATACCCAGCGGGCTGGCAAGGCTGTTGAGCTTGCAGCGGTGACTACCCGGAACGAGCGGAGACGCTTTGGCAAGGCAAAAAGAACCTTGGCGGATCTGGCATCGGGAAGGGTAACCGAGGAAGAGCTGTCAGTACCCGTGGAGCGGGTGGAGGAGATCCATAAGCGCTACAAGGTGAGAACCAAATCATACATGGACTCTAGGCGACAGCGAACCACGGACGTTCCACCGGCACCTCGAAAGAGTGTGCACGATAGGGTAGCTGATCTGCCGAGACTCACTGGGGCACCTCAGTCCAGACCAAGGAGAAAGTTGGGTTTCCCTCCTGAGCCTGCGAGGGCAGGGAAGTCTCCTCCAAAGAAGTCACAGCCGGAAGCTGCCGGGAAGCAGGGGGCTTTGGAGGCCCAGGAAGATGTGATGGTGATTGACACCAGCAAGGGTTCCACCGTTATGCGGTGGATACCAAAGGAAAACAGCGCGTCATTGGCGGCGAGCACGAGCAACGTGGGGGTTTCTGAGAGGGAGGTTGTTCCCAAGGAATCCAGATCAGTTCCGGTGGAAACGAGCGGGCCGTCCGCTACCACATCGCGGGCGAGGCCAAAAGGGCCTAAGGCGCCAACCAACTTCGTGGAGTACGCGGCTAAGAAGCTGCAGATGACGGTGCCAACTCGGACGTCCTCGGTCGCCCCCAGTATACGAGCTGACTCCGACTTAGGAGACCTAGCCCTGGATAAGGAAGAAGATGTGGTCGACTACGAAGATGAGCCTGAGGCGGTAGACGAGGGTGAGGTGCCAATGGACGAGGAGCAGACCGGGGATGAGGTCATGACGCATCATTGCAACATGGTCTTCATTCTGTCATCTGCTTATGCTCTGCCAGAGCCTTTGCCCACTGCTCACTTCATCACCGACGAAGAGGCTTCTCATCCTGTTTACTCAGTACAGGAGCCTGAAAAGGGGGCTCAAGCGGAAGCTGAGCCCGGGGTTTTTCGGTCCGGTCATCGGTATCCGGAGGGGGCCGGAGACCTTCTGAAACAATGCGTGATGTTTGCCAAGCCTACGTTTGACATGTCCCAGCATCTGAAGCCTCTATACGTGACAGCAGAGGTGCAGGGCATGAAGGTCCGCAAGATCTTGATAGATACAGGGGCTGCGGTAAACGTCGTCACCACTACTCTTGTGGAACAACTGAAGATCCCGAAGGACAAAGTCATCCAGACTGTCTCCAGGGTGAAGGGGTTTTCGGGGGAGGTAACTCCAACCGCTGGGGTGGCTGTGCTCCGAGTCAAGATAGGACCCTCTGATGCCCATCACGCATTTTACGTGGCCAACGCAAACGCTCCCTACCATATGATCCTAGGGAGGGATTGGATCCATAAAGCGCTGGCAGTGCCTTCATCTCTCCACCAAGAGATGATCATGTGGGATCCAGTCACAGAGTTGCCAGTGCTCATCAAGGCGGATGAGCGCCCGTATTCGATAGCGGCCATCCAGTTGGAAGCCAGCTATTACAACAGAGACATGAGACCCCTCCGGATTGGGGGAGTCGACCATAGGGGCCATCCACTCGGGGTGACCCAGAATGAGCTGTCTCAGTGGGGAATTGCCCAGGCTATGGCGGATTGTAGTCGGCCAATTTCCATTGAGCTCCGTCCCAATACTTCCAATGAGTGACGCCTTCTCGCAAGAGGAGTCGGAGGCCTTTGCTAGCTTTCTGCAGCGATTGGCGATTTATCGATTAGAGCGAATGGCTTGGGAGGAGGTGGCACTGGTGGAGTGTATTGAGGAAGAAGAGTTCGAAGTTTCAACAGGGGTGGAAGTAATTCAGCCTGCTCCAGCAGCGCTAGATGATACTCCGCCCAAGGTACGCGATCCTGTCGAAAAGATCAACCTGGGGACAGAAACGGAACCCATGGAAGTGGGGATCAGCCAGTACCTTAGACCAAAGTTGAGGCAGCAACTGATAGGGTTGCTGCATGATTATAAGGACTGCTTTGCCGAGAAGTATCAAGACATGCCGGGGTTATCAAGAGAGCTGGCTTGCCATCGCATCCCTATCAAGGAAGGGTGTAGGCCAGTTAAGCAAGAGCAGCGGCGGATGAACGCTGACACGGCAATGGCGGTCAAGAAAGAAGTTCAAAGCATGCTGGACGCTGGGACAATCAGACCAGCCCTTTATCCGGAATGGTTATCCAACGTCGTCCCTGTTCGGAAGAAGAATGGCAAAATCAGAATATGTGTGGACTACAGGGATTTAAACGCTGCATCTCCTAAGGATGTTTATCCTATGCCCATAGCGGATATGCTGGTGGATGCAGTAGCGGGGCACGAGTTGCTCTCATTTATGGATGGGACGGCAGGGTATCACCAGATTCCAATAGACGAGCCAGACATTCCTAAAACCGCCTTCCGCTGCCCAGGGTTCACAGGAGCGTTTGAGTATCTCAGTATGCCATTCGGTTTAACCAATGCAGGGGCTACATACCAGCGTGCAATGAACGTAATTTTCAGCAGAATATTGGGGGACATCCTTGAAGTCTACATTGATGATGTAGTAGTAAAGTCCAAAAAGAGGGAAGAACACATTGATCATCTCCGAAGGGTGTTCACAATCATGCGAAAGCATCAGCTTAAAATGAATCCGGCCAAGTGTGTCTTTGGGGTTTGTGCTGGTGACTTTCTAGGGTTTGTGGTACATGAGAGAGGCATCGAGGTGTCGGGCGACAAAGTGCAAGCTGTGTTGGACGTGCCAGCACCGAGAAACAAGAGGGAGCTGCAGAGCTTGCTTGGAAAAATCAACTTCCTCAGAAGGTTTATATCCAACTCAGCAGGCAAGGTAGCACCTTTCTCGTCTCTACTCAAGCTCAAACCAGGAGAAATCTTTGAGTGGGGTCCTGAGCACCAGGCTGCCTTTGACAGGATCAAGGAGTATTTGGCTAGTCCGCCGGTCCTTCGGCCGCCGACACCGGGTATCCCTCTCAAACTGTATATTTCTGCTTCTGATATCTCTGTCGCAGGGCTGCTAGCCCAGGATGAAACCCTGGCCGATGGAAAGAAAGTTGAATATGCAGTAGCCTACGTCAGCAGGACGTTGTTGGATGCAGAGACCAGATATTCGCCAGTCGAGAGGCTGTGTCTAGCCCTGTACTGCGCGGGCATTAAGCTCCGCCATTACATGCTTTCATTCACAACAATAGTGGTGGCACAGACTGATTTGGTGAAATATATGCTAACGAGACCTATCCTAAGGGGTAGGATTGGCAAGTGGGTCTTAGCCCTGTCAGAGTTTTCCCTACAATATGCGCCACTCAAGGCCATGACGGGTCAGGCCATCGCGGATTTCCTATTGCACCATCCTATTGAAGGGGAATTCGCAGAACCGCCAGAGTTCGTTAACGTGATCCGATACCAGCCTTGGGTCCTATACTTCGATGGTAGCAGTACCAGTAAGTTGGCGGGCGCAGGGGTTTGTATCCAGACTCCAGCAGGTGTCAAGTATTTGTACTCTTTTCAGCTGGAGTGGACATGCACCAACAACCAGGCAGAGTACGAGGCCCTACTCATTGGTTTGGAGCTGTTACTCGACCTGGGGGCACAAGAAATTGAGGTACTTGGAGATTCCATGTTAGTTATTAATCAACTGTTGGGGATCTACAAGTGCGTTTCCTTCCATTTAGTACACTACTACGAGCGGGCTATTGAGCTACTGGATCGATTTATTGATGTTTCCTTAGACTATGTTCCGAGGGAATTGAACTCAGCAGCCAACGAGCTGGCACAATTGGCCACTGGAATCAGCCTAGCCCAGGGAGTGAAGGAACGAATCCTTAGGGTGGAGCGCAGAACTCTACCATCCTTTGTTATCCGCCAGAGAGAGCGCGGAGGTTGGTCGGTCGCTACAGTTGAGCCTGTCGACACTGACTGGCGGATACCAATCATAGCGTATTTGCAGGACCCATCTGCACCATCCGAGAGGAGAACTCGGCATCTCGCAACAAGTTATCTTCTCAGGGGAGACGAACTCTTCCGTAGGGGGGAGGATGGAGTCCTATTGAGGTGTATCTTTGGCGTCGAAGCCAAGCGGATCATGAGAGAGGTACACCTAGGGGTCTGTGGTTCACATCAGTCCGGACCCAAAATGAGATGGCTGATTCGTAGATATGGATATCATTGGCCATCCATTTTGAAAGATTGTCATAGTTTCGCTCAGGGTTGTCAGGAATGCCAGCGACACGGGCCAGTGCAGCGGGTTCCTAACATTCCTTTGCAGCCCATCATCAAGCCTTGGCCTGCTAGGGGCTGGGCATTGGATTTCATAGGGGAGATCAATCCACACTCATCTGCGCAGCATAAGTTTCTTTTGCTGGGTACCGATTTCTTTACTAAGTGGGTTGAAGCTATACCAACCAGGAACTGCGATGCAGATACGGTCATCCGCTTTGTTTTCCAAAACATAATCTGCCGCTACGGCATTCCAGAGTGTATAGTAGCGGACAGGGGGGCAGCCTTCATGGCTGAGAAGACCCAAACTTGGTTAGCAGATTATGGTGTCCAGTTCCTCCATTCTTCTCCTTATTATGCTCAATCCAATGGCCAAGCGGAAGCTACTAACAAGGTGATCATATCCATTCTAAAGAAGATGCTAGTGGATAGCCCGAGATCATGGCACACTCAACTTGACAACACGCTTTGGGCCTATAGGACCTCTAAGCGGACGCCTACAGGTACTACCCCGTATTCGTTGATGTATGGCCATGAGGCTGTCCTGCCAATGGAGATCAATGTGGCTTCTTTACGGGTTCGCGAGCAACATCAACTCCTGGGCGAAGACTATGTCCAAGCCATGTTCCAGGAACATGAAGACCTCGACGAAAAACGACTTGAGGCCTTGGACACTATCATCCAGGAAAAGCAGCGGATCGCCAAGGCATATGACAAGCGGACCAAGGGTAAAACATATGGCGAGGGAGACTTGGTCTGGAAGGTAGCTCTGCCCCTAGACGAACCGGGTCGTGGTAAATGGAGTCCTCGCTGGGAGGGTCCATTTGTCATCGACCGAATCATGGGAAAGGGGGCATACCAGCTCCGAGACTTGGAAGGTGAAGTTCATAGAAATCCCATTAATGGGCGATATCTTAAGAAATACTTCCCAAGTGTTTGGGAGTTCGAGGTCCCTCCGGCAGACGACGGGGCTGGACAGAATTCTTAGCCCTCCGGCAGTGCGCTCAGACGGCAGTAAGTTAAGACGGTACATCCGCCTGGGGTGTTCCCGCCGTGTCCGAAGTGTTCGTCTTTTTCATTGCGAAACCGTGGGGGTTTTGTTCTTCTTTTACCTTGTCTTATTTCAACATCCGCCAGGGGTGTTGAGGTCCTTATACTTTTCATTAACAATCAAATTCATATCTTGGTAAGTGTTAAGTACGAAAATTGCAAATTGCTTTATTCTTACGCAGGCTTTGCGGCCAAGGGCATTACAAGGAAAAGAAAATACAGCGAGAGCTACTAGCTAGCTCTGATACCATCCTACGTCTCTCTTAGTCTTGGGGGACTGGCGGATTCCTCGTGCTGCTGCTTGATCTTCTTGCCCAAATCCTCTTCTTCTTCGGAGCTCTGCTAATTCCAGGAGGGGAAAAGGAGTTGGAAAAAAGGGAAAGATGAGGATGCAGTGGCGGTACTGGAGGAAAAACATACAGTTCCGCTGAGGGAACGTATGGATGGATTGCTCGGGATGAAGGTCATCGGCCGTGTTGATGACATTCATCCAAGCACCTAACCGGGTCACTAGCGTTAGACGGGCCGGGTGTTGTTTAAGCACCAGGAAGCACGGCTTCAGGCCGCCTAACGCTAGGTGACCGGGGTTAGGATTTACTTAACGCTGGGTGACCGAGGTTACTGGGGCATTTAACCAGGATTGCGGTTTCTCTGGTGGAAAGGCTTGTGGCAGCCAGAGGGCTACGCCAATCGCTAACCACTCTACGATTGCCATATTTGTTCTAAGCAGGGTGATCTGGTGAGGTTTTTGCTGCAACCAGGGGGTTCCTTTTATACTACATATGCGAGAGGATCCAACGGTTGGGGGTCACGCAAGCTTTAATGCTTCGATCTACCCATCTTTATGCATCTATCCGTTTTCGGCGCCTGCTCGCCTGGGAATCGATGCGTGATCAATAGGGTTTGACTGGCGCCTTCTCGGTTCTCCCCACCGTTTCGGTAACTGTCAAATCCTGCATTTATACCAGTTTGTGTTTCCCAAGCATCTGCTTAGGGCTACCTGGCGTGGGGGCTTCGTGGGCCGGACAGGGGTTCGACGACGAACGGGCTTTCACCTTTTCGTCGAACCTAGCCCATCATGGGGAAACCACTTGTGAATCCTATCTAGTTTACTCGGCTTGGTTCTGGCTTTGCCCATCCGCGCAGCCCAGCAAACTAAGGGGGCAACATAAGGGCAATATCCGACTTTTTGAAATTTTTGAACCTTCTTTAGGGCCAAGCCTGGTCGTCCTTTGAATAGGGGTTTTTAGGAACATCCGTGTTGGGGTGTGCCCTAAAACCTTTGCCGTTGGTAAGAATTGTGCGATGCAAGCCTTGATTCTAAAATTTTTTTTTTACAAAAGTAAAGGGGGCTTTGCGGCCAGGGCGATTACAAAGGCAAGAAACTAGTAATACATATCCGCCAACTAGCTCTGATACCATCTTGGTATATGGGGATCCTCGCCACCTCCTTCGATCCGAACGCGGGCCGAACAGGGGTTGTAGAGTAAGATCCTGAGAGATCAGCGGATGAAGCGTAGAGATAGGGGTGGCAGAGACTGTCTTGATGCCGAAGCAGAGTGGCATATAGACGTCCGCTACCCATAATCTCTCGATCATGCAATGAGTTCAATAGCCCAGCGTTGTCCACGGTTATCCAATACCCTTCATGTGGAGGTGGACAACTGGCCTATTGAAGCTCATTGCGCCTCTCTCCGGAGAGGAGGGTACCCCGAACCGCATCCATGCTGGACTTCCGGCCGATGCGCTAGAGGGGTGCCAAATCGACAGCTACCAATCTATAATCACATCCGCCCGGAACATAACATGGAGTGTTATGGTTCGAGATTTGTTTAACATGGGGTGTTATGATTTGGGGTGTTCAGCGGAACATCCGAACTAGATCGGGTGGCAAGGATCGAGGAGGCCATAACGGCTGGTAGCAGAACCTAAAGGAAGAAACGCTGAATAACATTCTAAGGCAGTTTTTTGGGGTTCTCGGGTCTAGCCAGGGGGTGTTGCTTTTATAGCCTTACTTAGAAGCAATCCAAGGGCTGAGATGAACTTGCGCAATTATGGGGCAGTTGGAGGTTGAAACAGTTTCCCGTTTTAAAATTCAAATGCAAATTCAGGGGAAAAAGTTCTGCAGTTTTCTGACTGCATGATAAGACTGATGCGCAGGGTTTGGTTTGCGAATCAAACTGAATAGGGCTTGGTAAATGGGCTCATATCATTAAACTTAGTAAATGAAGTACATCAAGCCAGTTTTTACGGGCTAAGGCCGAAACTCATATAGATGCAGGCCCAACCGTTTGATGGTGGCCTTGGTCTTGCCTACCCCACGATCAAACTCAGCTGTTTCCCTCTTTGCTCGCGTCCGCTCCTCTTGTAGCTTACTCCCCAGGGCTTTCTGTTGAGTTATTTCATTGGCGCGCTGGATTTGTTTCTGGCGGAGGAGAGAAATTTGCTCTTCAAGTCTAGCTATCTCAGCCGCTTCGGGGTTGCTAGTAGCCAGGGCAACCAAATCTTTGTAGGCACGAGCAGCATCCGCGAAAGCGGTCTCAGCTCCCTCAAGCTTAGCATGCTGAGTAGACCGGACAGGCAAACGCTCGTGCAAGCTCCTTAGCTCCGCGGGCAGCCGGAGGAGAGAAGCGTTAGCTTCAGCTTGGACCTCGGGAGGCAGTTGCTGGAAGTGGCCTTTGAGGATCTCAAGGGCAGAGGAGAGCTCCTCCGCCACTTGAACATCGGCAGGGTCCCTCTCTCCTAAGCGTTCCAAGAATCCCCACGCCTTCTGTACCTCTTCAGGTTCCTCTTCTGGGCTTCGAGGAGAAAGGAAAGGGTCTTCGGCCAAGAGGGAAGCAGAGTCAACTTGCTCCGGAACCGCTGAACCCGATCCGCCAGGGGTCGCGGATGGCTGATTCAATGGAGACGCCGCGACCAGACCTTCGGGGGTTGGGGCCTGCGGCAGGGAAACTTGTGCAGTTACAAGTCCCACAGGTTCCGCGGAACCAGAGTCCGTTGCCTGCGGGGCGGAACCGAGGGTCTCCACATCATCATCACTATCATCCACCTGTTTATAAAAAGGGGTTAGGAATGGTTCTAACTAAGAAAAATCGCTCTTCAAGTGGATTTTACACCACATACCTCAACAGCCGCTGAAAAGGGGATTTCCTCTGGCTGACTCAGAGGAGAGCCCTGCTGCCCTGCTTTTCCTTGCTGAGCTGTATCAACGGGAGCAGCGGCAGGGGTTGGAGTTGGTTCAACCTGGGGGGCAGCATCCACCACCAGCGGGGTGGCATTCTCGGTTGCCACTATCTCTTCTTCCACCTGCTCATAATCGAGGAGGATTGGAAGCAATTCAGACCAAGGGAGGTACCAATTTAGAGCATAAGGGATATATACCTCCGTCAACGGGGTCTCTTCGGGCAGAGGAGATCCGGGCCACCTTGCTGGTGATGGCCGATCGGCTTCAATACAAGAGTCAGCAGGGGTTGAATCTTGTTCAACCTGGGGGGCAGCACCGGCCAGAGACTCCGCACCGGCTAGAGCCTCTTCCTCTGCCGGAGATAGGTCATCTGCAGGGGAGGATGGCTCGTCAGCAGCTGGTTGGTCTGCGCCCCGAATCGGCTCCTCCTCTTCTTCTCCTTCTTCTACGTCCTCTTCGGCCCCGTGCTCTTCCTCCCGAGTCGAATCTGAGGTCAGCGGATGTGGAGTTGAAGAACTGCCAGGAGCGCCACATAGCATGAGCAGAGGCCTATCGGTTGGGGCCTCCGCCATGGTAGCATCTGGGTTTTCCTCCGCCTCTGGTCCAGCTTCTGCAGCAGCACGGAGAGTCAAGACGGGTTGGATAGAACTCTGATTAACTGCGAGGGCTAGGCTGGAGGAAGTACCTGCAGCAAGACAGCGCAGAGGAACAGGTTGAGGAAGACTATCGCCGCAAAGCTCACGAATACAGAAGTCCAGATAGTAATCGTCGGAACTAGAGGAACCTGGTTCTTCGGAAGGGTTAGAGGACTCACCAGAGGAGAGCTCTATTACCGCAGGAGCTCGGCTGGTGGCGGCGGCGGACGAGGAACGCTTCCTCTGAAGTATCTGCAGGGAGGGATAGAGATGGGATATCTACGTTATGTAGGTATCTGTTTGAGCTCATAGTTAGAGACGCAAGGGGAAAATGGAGCTTTAAAGAGTACTTACGGGTATGTCCTCCTCCTCATCTGATTCCTCATCCGCCTCAACAATAGTTTTGCTCTTCTTGGGGGGCGGAAGAGCTTTGCATTCGGCCTTCCGTTTTCCTTTGTCCATTGGGGTTTGCTCAATAGCCTAGTTTATTAAACAATCGAGATTACGCGAGAATCATGGGCAAACCGAAACAGTAGTTTCAAATGGGGGCATATTACCTTTCTTAGGGGCGGGTCAACGTATAGGGGACCGCCGTGTAGCACCTCTTGGTCAGCTGGGGTAAGTTGCCCACCCCGAAGGTGAAAGAATCTTCGGAAGTAGAAAGCGGGTGGTTGGCGGAAGAGCGGGCTTCGCATGCGCGACCACCAGACGCGATAGGGGCCAGTTGCGTCCGTGGAGGCCTGCAGGTTAGGGTAGCAATCTTCGTTATGTATGATGAGAGGCTGCAGGCGTGAATTGTCACTGGCACTTGAGGGTCTTTTGGACTTTCGGCTATTCCTCCACGCTGAGAAAAGATTCAGACTTCTCAGCGGCGGATAGGGCAAGGTTTGAATAAGACCAAACTGCCGTGCAAAGAAGTGAGGCGCGTAGAGCTCATGGCTCGGATAGCCTTTCTCACTACAGAGGAGTGGCAGGTCCGCCATGGAGACGCAATGGATGAAAATCCCTCGGCCTTTAGCTGCCTGAAGACTGTTAGGGAGAAAGCCTCGGGCTAGTCCGCGGGGATACTTCACGTGGATCAGCTGCTGTGCCTCTGTAAAAAATTCCTGAGCGGATGTGTTGAAAAAGATGTCGAGGCAGATGGCATAGCTGAGTTCGGGATCAGCGGCACAGCCGGCATACTCTTGCCCCACAACTTGGTCAGGCCTAGGAGCTCTCTTCGTGGCCGGAGAAAGTTGGGGAAAGTACATCTGGCACCAGATATCCAAGATCCAGAGCGGACCAGATTGTGCACAATTCATGGGCACGGCGGATATCTGGTGCAGACAGCGGTAGAGGTGTGCTAGAACGCATTGGGCAAGACCAATCTCTTGGCCGGAATAGATCACCTCAGCCATACGGTGGTAGTGCTTGGTCATTTTGTTGGTGGTGGAGCAGAACACGAATTTGTTAAGCCAAAAGGACAGAAAGGCTATCCCGCTGAGCCTGTCGTCACCCATCTGGGAGGTTTCCTTCCTCCACTTTTCAAACCCACTGGGCTCGAATCCCCAAACAAGGCTAGAGGGAGATGTCCTTTCGGGGTAGTAGCCCTCGTCGAAGGCTACAGAGCCGAGAGGGAACCCAAAGCCGGCGTAGAGGTCTAGCAGGGTCACGGAGGCGTGACCGAATTGGAACTCGAAGGCATTAACCGTGGGGTTCCAAAGGCTGATCAACGGAACTAGGGCGCACCTGTTGCCTCCTTTTGGGCTGAGGCTGAAGCAAAGCTGGATTGCATCAGCGACCCCGGCTTTCTTCCAAATTGCTCCGTCGAGAGGAAGCCGTTCTTCATACCAGGTGGTCATGTAGGGCCTAACCAGAGGCCAGGCGGAGTGGTTTACGGTGCATTGGTGAGCGTCTTTTTGAAAATTTGGGCACTCCGCCGGTTCTTCAGAGCGGAAGAGCGCCGGCAGCGGGCGCGCCGGGCTGTCGAGCATCTGATGGGCTCCGTTGTTATCATCAGGATGATAGGCCACCACAAAGGGACCTAAGGTGGCACATTCCTCATGGGGAAGACTAAGGTGGGTCCGGTTCTCCTCTACTTCAGAACATTTGAGGAGGGGGAGAAGTTGAGTCCGGGCTTGTTCCGCCAGGGGATAGCGAATATCAAAGTTCTTTTTGGGAGCCATCAGTCTCAGATCTGGGTTTCTTCTGATTTCGGGCTAGGAAGCAAGGTGGTACGAAGGAGAAACCGAGGGGTCTCTGTTGGAATTTATAGGAATCCGAAAGGGGTTCTTGTTTCGTGAGGCGCTGGGTTTCGCAGCAACCAAGGGTTTTAGGTGAACAGTGTTACCGTTTCGAATTGGGGAATCGTGATTGGCGAGGAAACCGCGCAACAGTCCAGTTATTTATTTAATGGCGATTGAGGTTCAGTCTCTCTTCTATCTCACTATACCTCAATATCGGAGACTGGGGGGCAATGTTTGGACCACAATTGAATTTATTTCAATTGGGCTTCCGCCCCAAGGCCCAGTAGGGGTTTTGATCAGATTCAAACCCTTGGAAATCGGGCTTTCCCGCTTCAACCAAAGAGGTTGAGTTCGAGGGAGAACGTGGTTGCTTCCTAATCCGATTGGGGTTGTTTCGTAACAATCCATCAGTGAAAATATTTGTTAAGATTGAGAAGCAATGTAGCAATGATTTCATTACCTACGCTGGGCTATCAATCACTAACAACTATAAGCCACGCTGCACCATGCTTTAGGGAGGTTGTTAGAGGAACCGGCCATACTGCGCAATGATGAGTGATGAACAGTAACAGCAGCATAACAAGCAAGGTCAAGACGTGTTGCTCCGATCTTCG
The DNA here is from genome assembly GCA_963682095.1 of Potentilla sterilis. NCBI lineage: Eukaryota > Viridiplantae > Streptophyta > Magnoliopsida > Rosales > Rosaceae > Potentilla > Potentilla sterilis. The sequence continues at coordinate 2,116,086 of OY821761.1, forward strand.
AAGCTTCAATACCAACTATACCTCTGATAATATCTTCGCTGATTTGATGGGAAGCAGGGTAGGGGAGGACATTCCTAATGAATCTCAAGGATCCGCCAGGCTGGAGTCGACAGCCCTAGGGGTCCTTGAGTCATATAAATATGAATCTGCCGGCATCTAGAAAGAGGTTCTCAACCAAAAACAAACAACCACAAGTTCTAGCGCAACGCTAACTTGCCAAAGCCTCTCCGGAGCAACTCACGCAACCCGCCTCCGCCCCACGATCGATCTAATCTCGTGCTGGTGCCGAGCGCTTTGCTGGGTCTACTCACGCAACTCGCCTCCGCCCTACGACGGATTCAACCTCGTACTTGCGCCGAGCATTTGCTGAGCCTCACGCAACCCTCCTCCGCCCTCTTACGATCGATCTAATCTCGTACTTGCGCCGAGCATTTGCTGAGCCTCACGCAACCCTCCTCCGCCCTCCTACGATTGATCCGCTCTCGTACTTGTGCCGAGCGTTTGCTGAGTCTATCGAGTCAGTCCGCCACCCCCGGTGGCAATCGAGTCTGTCAGTCCGCTACCCCTGGTGGCAATCGAGTCGTCACTCCGGTGACACACCCGTGGTCTTGGAACAGCTCTGCTTTGCTTCTCCGGATCAGAGTAAGATCCTCAATCCTCAAGGGGTTGGGAAGAAAATCCTGGTAGAGAGTTCTATTCAGGTCTTGTTCGAGCCCTGTACGCCGGCTTAGTCAGCGCCCGCGTAACAGTCGCTTGACCAGGAAGTCAGAGTCGAATTGGGAGCAGACGAAGCGACTCGCTCAGGGGGTCGCGCGCAATCGAGTGGCACCGCTCCAAGGGTGCTGGCACGCCTAAGCACAACACAGAGACACAGCAACCAACCACAAACCAACACCGTGCTGACTGTTCGCCGGGTGCTGAACCCGCCACGAACAGTTTGATGCATCTTGATCAACATATGGGTAATTTTCAGTAGTGCAGCTGTACACTGCAGAGTAGTGATTTATCGTATTAATTTGGATGGTGATTAATAAGTTAAGGCTTTCCTGCCTCAACTAGGAAATTCAATTTCAGCCACTTGCTGCTTGCTGCTACTTTTTTCTCCACTCAATAGCTAGATACTTTGTATCTAAAGTACTTTTAATTTGTAAACTAGTTAATTAAGCTTTCTTTCAGGTAGACCACAAGATGGTTAGGTAGGTTAACTTTTGCTTTACTATATAAGCTTATGTGTACTCCATGTAATCTGAAGAATTCTAGGTCTGAGTTTCAATGCACTCAAGTTTGCTATAAACTCTGCTACTGTTGTTTTTTCCAATTGCTACTGCAAATTTCAGTCAAACACCAATGTTGTGCCATTAATTTGTTAAACGGTGACAAACGTGGCCGTTGATCAATTGTACCGATACTGTCCCAACTTAACCACCTTTAAGGTGTTGGGTTTTAATCACAAAAGGCCCATGTGCGGTCCAAGGCCCTCTGCGGATACTTGGTATGAAACCAATCGGAATTTCTCCGATGGCAATTCGATGAACCCAAATTTGGGCCCATTATGCTTGGGGAAACCCCATAATACTGGGGAAGCAATTGGAGAGAGACCCGCTCTGATACCATGTTCAAACTTATATATATAGCAATTCCATATATATAGGTTTGAACATGTTGATGTTTTATTGCTATATATATATGACTGCTTCTAAATCTCAATTTTAAATCAATAATAATCAGTCAAAGGCTCAAAGCGTGGCTCCTTAGATTTGGCATAATTTCATTTAATTTCATCCATATTCTCTTGGTTTGATTAGGTATTTAGGTTAATGTAACATGAATAGGGTGGAGGAGAAGACTACTAAGACTCAAATTAAATTAATTGACCCCATTATCCTTTTCTTTTTCTTCAACCAAACTTTTCATGTGATCCAACGAGAAGGAGCTCTCAATTCAATAAATGAATACTAGTGCACCAGTAGTTTTTGAGACGAAACCACATGATTCAAAGTGATTTAAGTTGGAAATGGTATTAATATGTTTTACATCGTATCAGAATAAAGATTAAAGACGATAGATACTTTCAAATTATACAGCATGTTGTGGAAGCAAATCTAATGACAAATTAGGATTATATACATGTGGACATTAGAATTGTGCGGTTTTACGTCGTGTTAGAAGTGAGAGCCCTAATAGTGAAAAACCTACACCTAAAGAAACATGAGGCGTTTAAAATTATGGAAGTGGTCAGTGGATGCTTGTTATTTGTAGCTAACTGTTACCACAGTCCTCTCCAATATGACAATATGCTAAGACTGACTGACCTCTTCCATATACATAATACATCCCCTTCATTATTCAAGATCTTCGCAAATCGCAACAATATTCATTTTAGGCCAACTTGCCTTAATCCGAAGTCTCATCATTATCTCTCGCATCGTTGTACCTTTTGACGATGTGGTGTTAGCCTAGTGGTTGGGGCACCCACTATCTATGTTAGTGGCGGAACTATGAAGGGACGAGAGGGGGCTGTGGCCCCTCCATTAATCAAAATTTCTTTATAGTTATAGTGTAATTATGTGTGATTATGGTCAAATTGTTATAATTATGGTATAAAAGTTTCGCATAATTTTTTTTTTTGGCCCCCCTATTATGTTTATTCTGGTTCCGCCACTGATCTATGTACGAATTCATGGGTTCGAGTCACCTTGGAGTATGAGTGAAATTATTTGATCCTCTTTAAAAAAGGAGGAAAAAAAAATCTCACCTCCTCTTACAATCCAGATTCTGTTTCTGGGCATTATTGGATGATACTAATTCATGCAAAGAGTGCATACTCTTTCATGCAAAGAGTGTTACAACACACTTCCCAATTTCGCCGGTCAATTCTTGTAATAACTCAGGAATCCTAGCAAGGAAATTCGGAAAAGAAGAGAAGCAATTCCCCTTAACTCAGGAATCCTAGCAAGGAAATTCGGAAAAGAAGAGAAACAATTCCCCTTAAAGCCAAATTGAAGTAGGACTCTTGAAGTGTTTTATAAGAATTGACCGGCGAAATTGGGACGTGTGTTGTAACACTCTTTGCATGAAAGAGTATGCGCTCTTTGCATGAATTAATATCATCCAATAATGCCTAGAAACAGAATCTGGATTGTAGGAGGAGGTGAGATTTTTTTTCCCCCTTCTTCTTTTTTAAAGAGGATCAAATGATTTCACTCATACCCAGAGTGACTCGAACCCATGACTTCGTATATAGGTAGTGGGTGCCCCACCTCACTTCACGAGTCCTACTTCAATAGAGCAAGGCTGCCTCTAGAAAAGCATCACATCCCACATTGACAACCTAGTTTGTGAAGTTTTGAGATAACGAGTGAGTTTGATCGGTTTTCGGGTTTATTAAACGATGGCGGCATTAGCCGGAGAAGAACTGATGAGGCAGTCGAGTGTCCGGGAAATGTGGAACCAGCTGGACGTGTTCCATAGGAGCGGGCGGCAGGAACGCTAGATGAGGAGGAGGAGCTCAAATGGGCCGCCATTGAGAGGTTGCCGACTTATGATCGTTTGAGGAAAGGGTTGTTGAGCAATGTTATGAGCAATGGAAGAGTTATGGCTGAGGAAGTTGATGTATGAAGCCCAACTAACGAGACTGAAACTAACTTGTGGAAGAGTACGGGGGATATTCGTCTTAGGAAACAACTCAAAAGGAAAAATAGGGAAAGAAGAAGTAGGGTTGCTGGTTTAGTTAGCTAATGTGCATGTCTAACCAGAATTACATGCTTCTCACTCGGTGATGTATAACTATAAATAACTCAAAAGGGAGGATAGAGAAAGAAGAAGTAGGTTGCTGGTTTAGTTCAAACTCATCACTCCAATGCATTCATTTATATAATAACCAGCTGAGTGTTGTATAGTTCAGTTTCCAGAATCGCATGACCAACCTACTCTTCCCAGTTTAGTTCGCCTTTCCTTGGGTGTGGAGGCTTCAAACTCATCTAATCTGCCGTGTGCTAGCTGTAGTAGTGACATTCATGCGCGCTGCATTGGTTCACTGTTTGCGCCTTATCCTCTTTAATTTGTTAATAAGAATAAGTTGCGCTCATATGAAATTTCATGTTTTATGAAACAATTCCAGCATCACTGCGTCAACTTTAAAAATTCACCTAAAATGTAATTTCAAGTCAATTTGACATGATCATCATCATGGAAACAACCATTTGGAATGTCTAACTTAATTGATACATAAAAATCATAGTCGTCTCATTGATTAATTCTTACACTGGCTGTTCAAATCTCAACATAAAATTATCAGAGGATACGTTCATCATTCTTACACTTTCTCTTATATAGGAAAGTCACTGAGATCACTTGACCTCGGAATAAGGTGAATCTTTGTAGATCCTTTGTCAACAACTAGAAAGAAACACGCACGGCGAACTTTCAGATCATTTGAGTAATAGAATTTTTTTTAGAAACGCAATATTTTCTATTATAGTAGTACCAATGCAGCGCGCATGATAGTACCAATGCAGAGAGAATGAATGGCTTTTACTTTGAAGGAGAAGGCTTCAAACTCATTTGATGGATATAATAGTATTGTTCTATACTTTTACTTTGTTCTATTATAAAACTATAATATTGCTATACATAGTTTAGGCTTTCAATTATATGTAAACGTGTAAAAATGAATATGATAAATTAATTTACAATGTGGTAGATTTAGTTTAATTAAGTGTTGTCAATGTTGTAATTTTATTCAGTTAATTGTAAAATGATTGTATAGTATATGACTCCTAACGACTTGGGTATGGAGGCCGGATTGGAGGTATGCAAACACCTAGCTGGAAACCTAAGAAAATTCCCTAAGAAAATTCCCATGTACCAATGTTTACTATAGGAAGATAACAGAATGTAGGTGAATCTGTGAATATGAAGAAGACTCAGCAAGGTATCAGAATTTTTTGAAAATAAAGGAAAAGGGAATCATGTTCTCCTTATCGATTTGCAGAGAGCGAGAATATGAAAAATAACAAAAAAGGAATAAAGAACTTGCATGTTAACAGATAAAGACAGTACGTACGTGTGACGTCATGTTTTACATATATAGCTAGATTGTTTGATTGATTATCGAACTAGGGCGCGCAGTTTATAGATATATGGATAATAAACACAACAATAGAAAACATCAAATGCTATTAGCTATAGCTAGGGGCTGCACTGTTACGTACATGACTCAGCTACATGCAGATAACAAATTTATAAATTATAATATATACTTCTAAAGGCAACGGTTGCATTAAGGTTTTTTGATTTGCAAAATCATGCATATATAAATGAGGTCGATGAGGATTGCATGATGGAGTGACATTGATTCAAAATACACAATAATTAAGCTAGCCATCCCTAAACAATTTCTTCCCAACTGGGAAAACATATTAATTGGATATCAGGTCGCTATTATTATTAATGTTTAATTCCAGATATAGGATTCAACTCACCACTAAATCATACTTCTCAGTCCAAAACCAAGAACAATCCATAATTCCCCGCCGTCCGGGAGGAACAACAAGGTATTAAAGTCTTTATCAAAAGGGAATAAAGGTAATTAAATTAAGCAAGAGTGAACTCGTCCAGATTAATTACTATACAAGAAAAGTCCAATTACCAAAGAAAAAGAAAAGAAGAACGAAAACGAAGAAAAGAGAAGAAAAAAGAAAGAAGCTAACTAAAGCAAAATATTCCAGGCTCTGCCTATATTACGATATAAATATTTACATAATGCATGCTGTTGCTACGTATCTCTTGCATGCTCTCTCAAAGTCTCAGTAGCCTTTTCTCTCCATCTTTCCCTTAAGATATGAGGATATCGTAAGAAATTAATTACTATCCACTTTTCATAATAAACTAAATTTTATATGCCCGTCTTCCACAAGCTTGTGAGACCGGTGATCTTGTTGAATATTTTGAGGTAACTTTATACATGCTTTACCTATTGTGTTCTGTACAATTCTAGGTCTTTGGAGTTGTATTGCTGCTGCATTATAATGATTGGATAGCTCTGACTGAAATTTCATGATGTAGATAAAAATATATATTTACCATTTTAAAATCCTGTTGCAGGCCATTCCAGGAGTTCCAAAGATTAAAGACGGCTACAACCCTGCTACATGGATGTTAGAGGTCAGCTCGGCTGCAGTTGAGGCTCAAAATAACATTGATTTTGCCGTATATTGTCCATGCAACTGGAGAACCCCAGTAGTACCACCTCCACCATATCGGGATAAGCTGCAAATTTGAGAATGAATATTGTCAGAATCAATATCGTTCAAGGTGGAATTCCAAAGAGTTGGAAGTGCTCTGGTGCCTACACACGCATCTCCCTCAATTGCTAAATTCTGGAACCTGACCTCAACTTTAGGAATATCGATTCCAACCCTGTTCCCCAAATCAAAACACCAAATTTAACCAACATATAAACTTCAAGAACTTCTTATCAACTGAACTTGAACTATAGGAAGAGAAATAAACCTGTCATTTCTGGCTCTGAGCTTCTTCAAGAACTTCTCATTGTCCTCCTCAATAACCTTAAGTATGTTCTCCATCAACTGCTTCTTATCTTGATCCCCAACATTGGCAACATCAACTTCCTCAGCCACAACTCTTCCATTGCTCATAACATTCCTCAACATCCCTTTCCACAAACGATCATAAGTCGGCTACCTCTCAATGGCAGCCCATTTGAGCTCCTCCTCCTCATCTAGCGTCTCCTGCCGCCCGCTCCTCTGGAACACGTCCATCTGGTTCCACATTTCCCGGACACTCGACTGCCTCATCAGTTCTTCTCCAGCCAATGCCGCCATCTTTTAATAAACCCGAAAACCGATCAAACTCACTCGTTATCTCAAAACTTCACAAACTGAGTTGTCAATGTGGGATGTGATGCTTTTCTAGAGACAGCCTTGCTCTATTTATATAGGAAGATTTACAAGAAATCAGAATTAGAATCCGATTTGATTTTGACTTCAAGAGTCCTACTTCAATTTTGCTTTAAGAGGAATTGCTTCTCTTCTTTTCCGAATTTCTTTGTCTTTATTTTACTCAATTTGTGATTCATTATCTCCTCTTTAATTCGTGAAAATAAGAGAAAGAAATATATTAAAAAGACAAGATAAAATGTAACAAAGTTATTACATGAACAAGTCCTGATCACACTAGGATTCCTGGTCCAACAAGGAGTTCTACTTTGATTGAAACTCTTAAAACAAGGAGTCTACAATGTTATTTCAAGAACTACCTGAAGCACAACCGAAATCAAATGAGCATGAGATCTGGAGGTCAGGCTTCGCATAAAAGAAGACAACCGAGGATATGAGAAGAAGACATGGGGTAGTGGGTATTCTGCCAAGGCGAATGTCCTTGAATATGGCCAAAGTTCTAAGAACAATAAGTTTAAGAATCAACGGTTCAATCTGAGTTTGTTGCACTAGACAAATGTGGGGAGGAAGCCGAATGGCTACGCCAATTCATAGAGGATATTCCTAAATGGACAAGACATGTGCCTATAATTTGTATACATTGTGATAGTCAATCTGCAAGTGGCAGGGCACAGAGCAAGATGTACAATGGTAAGTCTAGACACATTCGTCGAAGACATAATATCATCAAACAACTACTCTCTACTGGAGTTATCTCTATATACTATGTGAGGTCTAAGGATAATATTGCGGATCCACTAACTAAAGTATTAAACAAAGAGTTGGTTGATAAATCATCGAGGGGAATGGGATTAAAGCCCATTGGAAAGTAAAATCTTTACAGTGGATACCCAATCTAGTAGACTGGAGATCCCAAGAGCTAGGTTCAAATGGGAAAACTAAATTGTGGGGATGAAATTGGATCACTGTGGGGATGAAATTGGATCACTGTGGGGAGTACCCAAATACATTCCTATGATAAAAAAAACAGTGATACCCGTAAGAGTTAGGTTAAGCCAAGCTTTTAATGACTCTTATGCGTCGGGAAAAACCGAGCGGAGTAATGCGGGTTACTCTTATATAAGAGATCACCTATGCAAGAGAGAAGTGGGGCCGCTTCTAGGAGAGTTATTTAGGGCATAACTCTTATCAAACTACTTGCAGAACCATGCGTGTGTCCAGAGCCAAAACGGGCACAATAGTGAGAACTAGAATGTACCAGGAAGACTCCTGTGTGAGGTATGCTATCAGTTACACAAAATAACGAATAGTTCAAGGACATCGCGTCTACTGTTTAGTTAGTAACGTAATCATACTTTCATAAGGGAAGGTTCAAAGGGTAAAACCTACCTATTCTATGCAGGTTTCGGCCATATAAATCTATCATCAATTATATCGAGTCTTTGGTGGCCAATTTTATTCATGTGGGGAATTGTTGGAAAAATGGGTTAAAAACCATTTATAAAACTAAATTTAAATAGATTAATTAAAGTGTGATGCACTTATAATTATTGGAAAATGAACTTGGATTTGTATTCTCCATAATGAGGACTACACGATTATGTGTTCATATGTCTAATTTGGTTTTGGGATGAATGAAAAATTATCATCCAAATTTGGCTATTTGAAATGAGAAAACAAAATTTGTCTCACATTGGAAAAAGGGAAATGGTAAGAGCCCAGGTGACTCTTCAGTTGCTACTGGAAAACCTTTTGATATTCCAGTAACATATGATGTAATGTGTATTATGAACATTCAATGAGATGTTCATGACCATTGAGTTCTCTATATTGATGATTGATTTTAATAACCTTGGTCATTCCTCACACTATAAAAAATGTCTCTTATTCCTTGATTTTATACACCAACAAAAAACATAAGCTCTTCTCCTCTCATATTCTCTCTTGTGCTCTTGTGTTCCTATTCCTATTTTGGTAATATAAAGAGGTACTTTCTCCAGTTCGCAGACTTTCTTGAAGCAGTGCAGCTCTAAGAATTTGTTAGTCACTGTATCCTGGGAAACGAGCGCCAACAGACCTTTTACACCCGTAAAGGGGGCGTAGTTGTCTTAAGGAGAGTGTGTGACACACACGACTTGACTTTTGCTAATGCATCTTGAAACTCATTCGGTATTAGTTGAATATTTCTTCATATCTTCTTATTTATTTCTGAAATTTTAATTTCTAAATTCAAGTTAATATTTGTCTCAATTTATATATGCAATATCATACCCTTATAATTTACAACCACTAGAATAAGGATTTCCTTAGTTCCATTTACAGAGTATCTCGCTCTCGTGATAGCAAATCAAGAAATAATCTAGCTCCCTATAATCTTCCATATTGATTTGCTAGCTATTGTGCATCGAGCTTGTGATTAGTATCTAGAATTAGATTAGATTTAAAGTCATGATGTACCTTGTATATATACTACTAACTTGTAAGTATGACTGAAAATCAATGAAACACAATTTCTACAAAGAGCAAATGTGATCACCAAACTAGTGCACACCATAAACCCTTCTGAATTTTCTGAGGCCATGCCTGTCTCTACCCTCTTGCATTCTGCAGTATGATCAGTTTTCTTTACAAAACTATAACAAAACTATTTCATAAGGGAAAAAAAAAACGTGGTCGGCAGGATTCGAACCTGCGCGGGCAAAGCCCACATGATTTCTAGTCATGCCCGATAACCACTCCGGCACGACCACAAGATGTTCATATGGGGCAGTATGCTATATAAATAGGTTTTATTTTTATTTTTATTTTGCAACCACTGTCTCATGTGAGCTTGTAAACAATATATAGAAACATATGCTATAAGAAAATATGAACCCATATAATGCTATAGCCGTACTAACTCATTATTACACTCAATAACAAAATCTTGTAAACAATATATAGAAACTAGAAACAAATCCAAACCTAAACTCAAATCCAAACAAAACTTAACAAATTTTTGTTAACATGTTGGGAGGTAATTCGGACACTGCTGCAAGTCTTGGCCATATTGTCCATTTTGGCGGCTTAGAATCAAACTCTTCCTACTTTTATAAAATTGTTTCAATCTTTTGATTTTTATCGTTTAAATTGTCCGAGGATTTCTCTTGTCTATAAATAAGAAAAGCAGCACAATATATATATATAGTTGGGAGAAGTTCCAAGCAGTGGCGGATCCAGAAACTTTTCCCAGCCAAGGCAATAAAACAATGTCACTTAAAAATAAAATCCATCTCAACTGAAAAATAAAAATAACATGAGATTACTTTCAAAATCCACAACTTGAGGTTATCCTATGATCAATACAATCCAATAACAATAAGTGTTTGAATGAATTAAAGCTTTCGGTTATTTCTCGTTCATTTCGGGGAGAACGGAATCCTAATTACTCATGCATCCCAGAGGTGTAATGTTGTTGTTTACTGACCCCCAGTAATGTTTTCTGGGGGTAGTAAACTGGCTTGCTTTGGTATGAATGTGAAAAATTGGTGTGTCTGATAGCAAGAACATGAGGCTTTCTTTCAAGCAGGTGTGCACATTAGATATGTGTATGATTGTATTTGACAAGTGATTGGATAATACTATGCACAACCATGCTGTTGAACTATTTTCTTTTCGTTTCAGGAGGACATGCTACTATGACAATAACAAAAGGCTACTATGACAAAAGGCTACTGTGACAATAACAAAAGGCTACTATGACTATGACAAAAGGCTACTATGACAAAAGGCTGTTTACCATTCTCTCCATAACTATAATCAACAATTGAATCAATTAAAAAGAATGCATATTCCCTAGTCTTAATCGCCACTTAATAATCTCATGAAATGATGATCATCTGATTTCCTAATTCCTAAATCACAATTCGAGTTCAACTGGGTTTCACAGCTTAGATAATCCATCAGATGACTACTAGACTACCAATGGAGAAAAAGAATAAGAAAGCAAAAAAATTGATAGATAGTAATCATAGTATGATAGGATTCAACAGAGATAATCAATAATGAATCAAACTAACATATGATTATAAGAATACTTACTTGGACAGTTGGACGAAAGATTGTTTCAATTATATGATTGTTTCAAGATGAGTGTTCTTCACTTCTCATCTGGGTTTGTGTCTGAAATCCCCAAAATCTCCAATTATGTTGAGTCTTCCTTCAGTCCTCTTCTATTTACGTCTTCTTCTTTTTTTTCTGCCCGTATGAAACGATGTCGTTTTATAGGATTGGGATATTAAGTGAACGACGTCGTTTTGAGGCAGCAACCCAGCAAAAAAAAAAAAAATTGCTGCAACTTCCAGTCGTCCAGACTCCAGAGCCCAAAGATTTTGCCGGAAATCTGCCATTTTTGCCAAACTTCAGTGCAGAAAACTCATATAACCAGTGCAATTGACAAAGTCCAGCCTAGGCAACTGCCTAGACTCGCCCATGAGTGAATCCGCCCCTGGTTCCAAGGCTCAGTCAAAGCAACAACCAAGCTAGCTCGATCAAATACCTGAACGATCGACCACTTTAGTCTCAACAGTACCTAGTTCTTGCAAACTTAATCAGGTCACAAGTTTTAAAACCATATATACATGCTGCAAATTCAATATAGAAGTATTTCAAACTATTGATACTGAACGTATCATTGTTTATGCGACTAAAATTAGTTTAATTATTTGGTCATGCATAAAAATACTTGTAGTTGCATGTGATCGATCTTGACCTCGTTGCCATTGTGATCAATCTTGATCCAAAGGCCAAGTCTTGCAACTTGCCAACTAAACTAAAATTGTTCATTTTCTTCAAATCTAGTAATTAAGTAGTCTTTTTATACTTGAGTGAAGAACACAACACGCGCCAAAATATTATTTGCAGCATGTTATGTTGATTAGATCAAAAGGAGATTAAAAAAAAAAAATCATAAGTCATAACATGCAATCAAACAATCTCATTCAACAAAAAAAAAAAATTGCGAAAACCAAAGAGGAAATCAAGAATTACATAATGAATATTGTTGTCGATACAAATCACCCTGCACAAAACCACTAGTTACTAGCTAGTCCCCATGAAAAACAAAGCCAGCCCTAGAGCCAATCCAACGAATCCCACACTCGTTTTGCTCGAACCACTAGTCCCATCCGTAGATGGCTCGGCCGCCGCTGTCCCTTTCGTGGTGTTGGTGCTTCCGGCAGGAGTTTTTGCCGGAACAGGAGCCGGTGATGCCTCACTGAACATGTCATTAGGCAACAACACCTTGTCAACTTGGTACATAGCCAACGGAAACTGCTGCCTCAATGCATTGTTGATCTGAGTAGTCACCGCCCCGCTCGACACGTTCACTTGGTTCCCACCGGATCCGGTAAAGTTGAGACCGTAAGATCCGCCACCGTTTTGGGACGATGACTGAGTCCTCACGGGGTTTGACACCGTTAGGAGGCTGGCGATAGTGTAGTATTTGGGGAGAACATGGTACAGAACAAGCTGTACTTGTTGTTGGGAGGAGAGGTCGTTTAAGAGACCAGCTTTGAGGTTAGTGAAGGCGTTGTCCGTGGGTGCAAGGACGGTTAGGCCCTCGGTAGTGGAGTTGAGCTGGCTCTGGATTTGGGTGGCCACTTGGGTTTGGGCGAGGAGGCGGAGGAAGGTGGTGTATTGGCCAGCTTTGTCTAGGATGCCGGTGAAGTTTAGTGGGCCGGACGGGGAGGGAGCCGGAGCGGTTTGAGCTTCCGCGTGGAGGACGAAGAGCGCGGCCACGACGGAGAGGAGGAGGAGAGAGAGGGAATGTGTGGAAGCTGCCATTGTGATGATGAAGATGAAGGTGGTGGTGGTAGTGGTGGAATGAGGTGTTGGGGAAATATATGGGATAAGGAAGTAAGGTATGGGGGGTTGAGGCTTGGGTGGAATGAGGTGGAGAACTCAACTATAGTGTAGACTATATTAATAATCTAAGACAAACAAAAAGAAATGATACTTGGGCACAAACGTGACAGCCTTGAAAAAGAATGTGATTGCAAAATTATACATGTACACTAACACTAGAATTGTCTAGCATATTAATTTGATCAAACATCTCAACTAACAGTTCTCTCAATCCCTGATTGTGGTGCCATCACTGACAATATATACTCATAAATATATCTAGTTGATGTTTAGTTTGATATTAATGGTTAATGTTGATATGTTTAATCGATGTTTAAAATGTTTACACGAAAAAAACTCTTAAAACCATTTTCAATATATATAACTTTACACATAAAATTGAGAACTCAGTAACGTTCATGCTATTACAAACCCCAACTGCACAGTTATGTAACCGATCGAGATCGATGCTTGAGTTGGAATGGATCAAAAGGGTTTGATTAACTTGACTTCTATAGTACGTGTTCTATATATGTATATTGCTTCTAAGCAGACCTTTCGTAATGCATGCATGAAAGGGTTTTAGCTTTGATTATATAATATTGGTGTCTGACTCTCACAGATTTGAAATTTGTTTTTCTTGACCAAATACCCAGATCTGAGATAGAGTTTACTAAATTTTTAATCTCTCTGGTGGAAACAGCTACTAGAGCAGGTTAGACTAAGACGAAATCAAACTTGCATATATTCAACCATCATTTCGATCTGACTTAGTTTATAAATGAATAGAAACCTGACTAGTTACAGAAGCTAGGCCATAATAATATAGGAACCCAAATAAGTTTGGCAGCCTGGAAAACATGCCATGTGAGATTCCCATTAACAACTATATGCGAATGGTCTCCACCATTTCAAATAATTATGTATACACAAGTACATATATGGTTGTAACTTTGTAGCTTTGTATACCAAACTCCTCTGCCTTGTGTTTCATGTCGTTATACAATAAGATATATATAGAGGAGGACCAATCACCTACCATATATATTAACGATCATATTGGTGCTCTTTCATATTCTGTACAGGTATATATTATGATTTACTTCTGAATTTTTTCGATCAATTAATACTAAACAACAATAAAAATCTAACTGCTATAGCTGTAAACAAGCTCAATGAAAATATACACCGACTTAGTAAGGCAATACGCAACTTCTTAAACTTGAGACCTGAAATTATTCGCGGAGAATAATATTCACCTTCCCAAATCCTATATAGACTATAGTACGTTATAGCCTAACATTCTTAAATCCTAAAACCTTAAAACCCTAAAGCATACACAATATATCCAGTCTAATCAGTCATATAGGATAAGAATGGGCTTTACGAACCATTCAAAGCCCATTTGATATCATTTAACCCTCCCGGTGGATCTTCATCGATAGATTTCGTGCTTTCAAATCATTTTTTGTTGCTTTCTTTGTGAATCTGGATTCCTTCGTCAGCGTCTTTATGTAATTTGTAGGTTTTTTTTGTTTTGTTTTTTTGTTTTTGTTTTTTGTTTTAAAGAATTTCTTATAGTTGTTATTTATAATCTTGCTCTCGATTAGCACTTTAGGGTTGAGGGTTAGAGGGCGGGATAGGGAAAGGGGGTTCTAGAGGTATTCATATATATGAAACTTGGCAAATGAATACCTTCTTACCAGAGATTGAGAATCTGTGTATAGTTTCTCAGCTTGGCTCCTATAATTAGCTTAGTACGTTGCAGCTTCTGTACGTTTGGGAATTTACCTCAAAACAACTCTCTTCGATCTATTTATTATATTTATTTTTTGGCCAGCAGGTTCATCTAAAGCAGCAGCTTATTAGCTTATCACTACGTCCCTGCCATTTACTACTTCACTCTCAAATTATGTCTCTACTCCCGACCCGGCACACCGTTTATTCTTTGGAGGATGCCACTGTACGCTGGACACTCTACAACTCTGCTGATGCTCCGCCAGAACTGAGGATTCCACTAAGTGATGAGGAGCCTGTGATCATATTTTCATTCTACTTGGAAACCATCCACATTTTTTCAACAGATATAGTTGCTCAAGAATATTGGATGATCCCCCATTGCCAATACGCTATTAGGGTCCTTCCTTCCGAGCTCCATAACCACGATGCTACCAGTATTATGCAATGTCCTTCAGGGCGTATGATGGCAAACAATACCAACACCCACGTTCCTCCACAAGACAAACTAATCCCTAGAGTTGTGCCAAAGATAATTGATCTTGTTCAAAATTCCGTTCCATCAGAAGCCAAGGGTTTTATTGATGTGCAACGACGTAACACAGTTGAATTTATGCATCATATTAATGATATAGCGACTAGATCAGATTTTTTGCAGGATTATTTTGGAGCTATGAAACGTGGGACGTGTGCTGTTTGTATCGATGACTATGATATTAAACTTGGTGCTGTTCGATTACCTTGCTTGCATGTTTTTCATGGACCTTGCATTTATAAATGGCTGGTGAAAAATCCGCGATGCCCCGTTTGCTGCTATACTTCTGAACTTGCTGAACTAGCACCATGGTTTAATACACATCTGCAGCTCTCGAAGGTGTCTGCTAACTGTTTATGTGATCCGTCCAAAAATTACCCAAGAACTTTCATTTCCTATATGTTTGGCAACATAATGGAAGTTATCCAGAAAGTTGTTAAGAGGTTTGCTGCCGTACTCTCAGAGTACCTGAAGTAGCACCATGGTTTAATACACCGCTGCAGGAAGGATTCAGATTTTGCATTCAAGCATTTGAGCTCATCTGCTGGCCGGTTTAATGCGAATGGAACCAACTGAATCATGTTCCTATATGCTGTTGTCCAACTTGTATGCAGATAAAAGGGACTGGGAAATGGTGGAAAAACAAATAAGGAAACAGATGACAGATAGGGGAGTTAGAAATAAGGGATTTATGTTTTAGTCTGTTGGCTTGAACATCAGAGCAAAGAATTCATGTTTTTCTAATCCAGAGCAAACAATTTTCAGATGGCCAGCTCAAGAATTATGGGACTGTTCTTTCCATCCAAGTTATGATAACCCACTAACATGGAATTAAATCAAACAAATCTGAAGGCAAATTCACATTATGCAAGTTGTTACATTATGGGACTGTCACATTACATGTGTTCTCAAATCCTTCATCATGATCTTCTTACTCTACACATATGGGTGTTCACTGCATAATGATCTGAAAAAGATGGTCTCAAAAGTGGGAAAACAAAAGAGAGAAGCAAAAAATAAAAACGTGGTCGGCAGGATTCGAACCTGCGCGGGCAAAGCCCACATGATTTCTAGTCATGCCCGATAACCACTCCGGCACGACCACGGTTTGTTCAATATAATGAACGTAAACATTTAACTATATGAATTTATTAGATTTTTATCTCATCCCTCCCCCTCATGGTCACAGGCTCACAGCATTACCGTTTAACTCTGAAATCATTGAGATATATATATATAATAAGATATTATTATCAACCTACTTAAAATCTCTATTTATACACTTGAAAATGTTTTATTCTTACAATGTGTGTAAATAACATAAAAAGTGTCATATCGGCTCGTGAATCTGGATTCTGGAGTGCAATTTGGTATTTTGGGCGGGGACTTAAAAGAGGTGGATAAGGTGGGCCTTCTGCACCATTCATTTGATATCATACGAAACAGCCACGTGTGGGAAGCGTGCCCCCGGTTACTGTGCAAACCTATCTTAACAGAACACTCCTGAAGATCCAACTTCAATGTACTTTTGGTCAAACCGTTCTAGAGTAGAAGTTTTCCTCACAGTTGCAACATGCACGCACGTGTAATCTTTTGTTTTTTGTTTTTTTTTTGTTTTTGAACAAGTTATCTTTTCGTGTATGTACTATTGTACTTGTACTTTTGGCCCGCCGTCAAACTTATATCGTCTCAAAGAAGAAAAAAAAGAAGGAAAAAACCCCTCATCAACCGCCTCGTCCATATCCCCAAATCTCAGCCAACCCTCTCGTTGCGGATCCTCAGAGATGTTTCCAAATCGTTCCTTGCTGCTTTCCGTGTGATTCTGGATTCCTCCGACACTTTCTAGCAACAGAAATTTGCAGGTTCTTTTTCTTTTTGAAAGGATTTCTGGTAGTTGTTATTTATAATCATGCTCTCAATATTAAATTCATTTGATGGATTGGTGTATAAAGAGAGCGGCAGAAAATTAGGGATGTGGCAGATGCAAAGGGTTGAGGGAGAGGATAGGGAAAGGGAAAAGAGGGTTCTAGAGGTATTCATCTGATTTATTAATCGATGAATTTGCTAAAAATTTCTACTGTACAATTGAAGAGCAGTACAGAATTCATATGAAACTCGGGAAATGATTACTGTCTTAGCAGATATTGAGAATCTGTGTAGTTTGTCAGCTTGGCTCGTATAATGAGCTTCGCTGTACGTTTGGGAATTTACCTCAGTACAACTCTTGTACTGATTTTTTTTTTTTTTGGCCTGCAGGTTCAACTAAAGAAGAAGAAGCAGCTAGCTTATTAGCTCACCACTACGTCCCTGCTGCCATTCACTACATCATTCTGAAATTATGTCTCTACTACCGACCCGGCACACCATCTACTCTTTGGAGGATGCCACTGTGAACTGGATACTCTACAACTCTACTGATGCTCCGCCAAATATGATGATTCCACTAAGAGATGATGAGCTTGTGATCATATTTTCATTCTACTTGGAAACCATCCACAGTTTTTCAACAGATATAGTTGCTCAAGAATATTGGATGATCCCCCATTTCCAATACACTATTACGGTCTGTCCTTCCGAGTTCCACAACCACGATGCTACTAGTATTATGCAATGTCCTTCAGGGCGTATGATGGTAGACGATATCAACACCCACTTTCCTCCACAAGACAAAGAACAACTAATCCCTAGAGTTGTGTCTGCAATAATTGATCTTGTTCAAAATTCCGTTCGATCAGAAGCCAAGGGTTTTATTGATGTGCAACAACGTAACATAGTTGAATTTATGCATCATATTAATGATATAGCGACTAGAGCGTCTTTGCAGGGTTATTTTGGAGATACGAAACGTGGGACGTGTGCTATTTGTATCGATGACTATGATATTAAACTTGGTGCTGTTCGATTACCTTGCTTGCATGTTTTTCATGGACCTTGCATTTATGAGTGGCTGATGCAAAAACCGCGGTGCCCCGTTTGCTGGTATACTTCTAACCTTGCTAAACTAGTTCCATGGTTTAATACACCTCTGCAGCTCACGAAGGTGTCTGCTAACTCTGTTCATGTGATCCGTCCAAAAATTACCCAAGAACTTTCGTCTCCTATGTTTGGCAACATAATGGAAGTTATCCATAAAGTTGTTAAAAGGTTTACTACCGTAGTCTCAGAGTACCTGAAGTAGCACCATGGTTTAATACACCACTGCAGGAATGATTTGGATTTTGCATTCAAGCATTTGAGATCTGCTGGTTTAGTTGTTAATAAAGAAATTTCTCATTTGTAGCTGCAGTTTGTTGGTCATGCCTAATTATTGTTTCTCTTTTCCTTCGTTTAATATGAGATCTAAACTGTGTTATCATGTGTTCAGTTTTGGACATTTGTTTTTTTATTACAAGGATTTCTTGTTTGATAGGAATAAACCCTAAGCTTTTGCCAAGCTTTCTCAAAATGCACTGGTCAAGCACAACAGTGCCTGTGAAAGCAATAGTATATTAGCGAATCCCTGGAAAGCAACATGGTACACAGGAGTCACTGTTCCACAACAAAGTTCGAATATGGATTTTGTGGTCACAACATTGTGTAACAAAGAACTGACCGGATTCTGTCATGGCATGGTACACAGGAGTCACTGTTCCACAACAAAGTTCGAATATGGATTTTGTGGTCACAACATTGTGTAACAAAGAACTGACCGGAGGCATAAAACTGATATACATCATAATTGAGAAACTTAGAAAACAGTTTTTTTACCAAGTTGTCACAAGGAAGAGGAATTTGCAGCTTTGAAAGATATGATCAACCATGAAAACTCCAGAGAAAAGAGTGTCAATAATGTCTGATTGCTCGATCGGATCCTCCGTGTGATCAAATGAGCGCCATCCCTTTTTAAGCCTCTGATATCCGGCTAGCTTACTCTATTGCCATGAAAACTTCATAATGTATGTCATCATAGCGTTCCCGATTCTAATGCAAATAAACATAGCCTTGAGTAAGAGTAAGAGCAAGTTGGAGGAGAAAAGAAGAATGTTCAACTGAGCGCTCCAGGTTCCAAGTCATTTCGAGCTAGGAAACAGAACATTCACCGAGTATATCACAGCCAACTCATATAATTTGCTTTGTGTTCATGATTGAATGTATGACGTACATGAATACAGTATCATCAATCACTTTATTTGCATAACAACCAATAAAGCGCATTACATACCAATTTCATTATGTTTGATCACAACTACATAGATCATGCAAATATTGAGAATTTGACATTGAGTCTTTTAAAATCTTGAAGAACAACAAAGAAAGCTAAACTATTCAATCTTCACATAAATGAGAAATAAGAAAAATAAAGAGTAATTACCTTATATAGATATGTGGTCGAATTGATTAGCAATTAATTGTAGAATAACATGAGCAATTGTATGTAGTAAAAGAATATGTGAAATAAAATTTATGATATGTAGTCCGATTTCATTTTTTTTTTTTTCAAGTTTTTTTTTTTTTTCCTGATGGTTTTTTTATTTAGTTATTTATTTGGGTACACGTGGAAGTTCAATAAAAAGAATTGACAAGAAGATACAAAAGGCTAGGTGTGCATTAAGTAGGAGAATACTTGGCAGAACACAATCCCCGGACCATGGCTAACGTGGCTTTCCCAAACGCCAACACGTATGCAATGGACTGCATTCCTTCACGTCCTCCAGCGGTTCAGCCTTCTTCTTTCTTCTCTTACTCGCTCTCGCTCTCTTCTTCCTTATCAAATGCCCAGGACAATTCCCAATTGCTCTCTGAACCAAACACTCTACTCCAAGATCAGTCATGAAATCCAAATTAACTAAAAATGAAGAAAGAATGCCAATATCTATCGACATTCTAGCTCTGGCGTGGTGCAGGCACCGACGATGAAGAAACTGTGCGCGGTGGCAGAGTCGAGGACCAGACGACTCAGTTGGCAAGTAGAATTGAGCTGTTGAAAAAGGCCTTGATTTTGACCCGACCGAAGTCAAAACCAATTATGCTTCTTATATATAGTTTAATCTCTTCTCCATTGTATTTTTCTTCCGCACCGACCCTAGTGATTACGATCGTCACCATGATTATGTTGAGCACTATTGATTTTAAACAGTAATGGGGACGAGGGATAGAAAGAATGGATTTGACTAGTTAGCAGGGCCGCGCTTTGCAGCGGCTCTTTGGAGAAGTTGGTCTGTATTGGACTAAGATAAATATAGCGAGAATGGAAGTGGTGAAAGTATTTATGATCAAATAAGTCATTCACACACCAAAACAAAAGCAGATAAAGGAACAAAGCACGTCTAGTGCAACTCAATAAACATATGAAATATAAATCTGAACATATAGGTTGTAGTTTTCTTCTGTATCAGGTACCTGGTCTATTATGATGTTGCTGCAAGTCAAAGCCTCCAGAACTTTTGTATGGGGCTACATAGTTATGTATCTAATTGCACCAGCAGAATCAAACACAACAGGACAATACAAAGAGACTGAAGTTTATATGTAAGATAGAGGGCCCTGCCGAATTAAAATTGTTGGTGAGATCGTAGCCTAGCAGATTTTACTAAAATGAAAATGTAAATATATCTGTCCACTCGAAACCAAAAAATAAAGGAAAATTCAAACAAAAGAAGGTAATTTGATACCGTCAATGCGTACGTTAGTCTATTGATCAATAATATGTGTAAGCTCGTGATATTGCTGCATCTTAATGGATGGGGGAAGAATCAGATATCAATATCGAAGTGATGGTGGAGAAGATCCTGATGTCAACAGGGGGAACAGTAAAACAGAATTAAGCATCTGTGCGTACCAAATTAAGAAAAACAGTGGATAAAAGTGGAAAGCTCAACGATGCATCTAAATATGTACTGAGCAATAGCGATCAGACATTCTTGAGACACAGATTGACAGTACACAATCAGTGTACTGAAATTCATCATCTCATTATGCCTAAATCAAAATGTAATGTTAACAACAAAAGTTTAAGAGAAGTTAAATCAGGTAAAGTGAAAGTAATTTCAGTTACCATGAAAACATCATATGCTGTTCAAATTTGAAAGTTTAAAGGTTACACAGCCAAATAAGAGATCATATGTTCCATTATTCAATACAGGGTGTCAATCACGTGATGTCAATGATAAAAGTTGATTTATGAACTATCAGAAGATTAAGACACTAACCCGTAATTCCATTGCTTCCAGCAAGAAGAAATTGATAAGTGAGCTCACTCAGCTGATGAGGATTCAACATTTAGAATATGAATGATTCAAACTGAGCTCCTGGCATGTCAATTAAGAAAAGAAAAGCAAAATCAGGTCAAACTAAGAAAAAGGGAGAAACCCAAATCAAGTCAGAGCAGACCCCTAACTTTGAAATTCATCAAACTATTTCCCACGATCAATAGTTTTCTTTGTCCACTAAATATACAAACATGTTTTCAAAGCTTCAAGGTTTGCAAAATATTATAACAATGATATTTAACCTAACATATTCTCAGTCAAAACTTTATCACATTACATTATCAATAGGCAACTATAAACATTAAAATTGGCTTGTGATAAATGAATAGTACAACACTTTGACACAATCACAATCCAACAGAACATAGGACAAAATTCTATAGTTTTTTTTTTTTTTTTTAATTTCTTCACAATTGGCTGATAGGAAAACCCTTGCGGAAACATCAGCAGAAAAATTACATTCAACTTAAGTTGAAGCATCTAACTAAATAGCCTAGTTCAAAGAGAAGTAACAAAAAGAAGAAGACTTTGAAATGCCTAATGACAACTTATGTTCAATAACAACCTCTAATCATCTATTTCATTCAAACCAGAAGATAAGAGAACAAAAGAAAAGAAGATCGGCGAACGCACACAACAAAAGCTAGAGCATGATTAGAAGAAATTCTTTCAAAACCCAGAAAATAAAGCCTGCACTGAAGGAAACTAGTGATAATAAGGACATAAAAACTCACCAAGCGGGTGTACTAATTCCCAGTAACACTGTTCCACAATTTGATCTGTTTGAGAGTCTCAAACAAATGAGTCCTTGAAGCCAATAAATCGTCTTCGTCCTTAAAAGAGAAAGAGAAAGAGAACAAATGATTAAAGAAGGTATTGTTATTTGTTAACAATCCAGTGGGTACTGAAACCGAACCCAGAACCAAAAACTCAGCTACCCAAAACCAAAGATTCAGCAGAAGCAAACATACCCGAAGATGGCAGACCAAATCTCAAACCTAGAATCACTTATTCTTTCGCCCCACAACCACAATCACAAACTCGATCTCTCTCCCAGAAGGAATTACAGTCTTTGTTCTCCCTGATGCGATGTAGGAAGCATATCTACTGATAGTGGGGAGGAGGGTGAGGGTGAGCTATGCTGAAAGATTATTACAAGGTGAGGATTTGAGAGAGAAAGAAAGAATACTGGAGTCACATAAACCCTTAAATGTTCATGATAAGCGTATTTGCATTTGAATTTTTTTTTTCTTATATGTTCTGATTATGAGTTGGTGTATAATCAAGAAGACATTACAAGGCCATTTAATTTTGATTCTTTATTTGTGTCCCATCCGTTTTCTGGAAAATATTGCTAGTTGGCCTGAGTAACCCTGAGTTATGAGTATTTTATAATTCTGATGATCTAGAATATAAAGTACAGATAAATGAAGTAGACAACATGTGTTTTTTGTTGGAAGTAAAATTTAATAGTCGGGAGGAGCTTCTTCCTGCTGTTCATAAAATTGCATTCATGAAAGGGTATGTAGCTGTTATAAGAAAATCAAAACATATTAAGTGTGTATATATCGGCTGTGATAGAGGTGGTGAATATCGAGACACTAGGATGGTTTCATTAGAGAGTAGAGAGAGGAAGACAGCATCTCGCCTGATCAACTGCCCTTATGAAATTATGGGGAGAAGAAAACCTGAAGGGTTTTGGATGCTGGATGTTTTACACATAACCATGAACCTTCAAGAGATATGTCTGGGCAACCGTATTGTCGTTAGTTTACAAAAGAGAAAATCATGAAGATTAAAGAGATGAGTAAAGCTGGAATATTACCGCGCCAAATAATGTCTTCACTCAGGTTGAGTAATCCGGATTTGCAAGCAATTTCCAAAAACATATACATTGAGAAGAACAGAATTATGAAGGGAAACTTAGCAGGCCGTGCAATTATTCAAGCTTTATTGGAAGAACTTGGTCAAGCTGGTTTTAGCTACAACATTGAGTATTGTTTCTGTCTGAATCCAGAGACTCTTAACAAAAGCACAATAAAGATAGAATACGAACACAAGGATATATAGTGGTTCGCCATGCGTACGGCGGGCATGACTACGTCCACTTAGGAATATACTATGATCGGCCAATAAGTCATCGGGGTAGTTACATGCCTGGAATAGCAAGTATCCAATTCAATCTAATATCTAAAGGGGGAGCCTTCTATTTATAAACAAGGAAGGCTCTCTCCTTTACAATGTTTCTAATGTGAGATGCAAACACACTTTTCCTACTCCCGAAGCCACTTGCGGAGCCCGGAGGCATGGCTTACGGATGCGGCACCGGTGATCTTTCACAATGGAAATGCATCCGAGATGCCGGTCTACCCGATGCATGCCGGAAGCAGGACCTATTGCGCCGGTTGTACGGTCTACGAGGTCGCCGAATATGCTTGGAGATGCACCATATATATCACCAACAAGTATGATCAAGATGGTCAGCTAACTCATTAGATGTTTGCTCATCCACTTTCAATTTCCCTGACTAAGAGCTATACAAATGTGTTTGCGATATATTGTACATACAAAACTAATAAATACAAGATGTCATTACTATACATTGTTAGAGTCACAAGTTTCAATACATCTTTCTATTCTTATTTTGTCTTCATGCAAAAGGAGGAAGAAGATGACTACATACGGGCGTTAACATTTTTTAGTAGAATATTGGGAGTTGATGTTCATCCTTTGGTAATCATATATGATAGAGAATTGGCATTGATGAATGCAATCAATATTGTGTTTCCAAGAATTGCCAACATTTTATGTGTGTGGCATATTGAGAAATGTACAGCCACAAACTGTAAGCATCATATTACATAAGAAGCTAGTTGAGTTGCTTTCATGTCGACGTGGACTACTTCGGTTAATTCTCATGATGAATCGACCGTTAATGAAGCGTGGAGTACATTTGAAGTTTAATACAAGCATAATGTAGCTATTCTTGATTATATCAAAGCTATTTGGTTTCCATTAAAAGAAAAGTTTGTGGTAGCATGGACAGGTAAGGTTGCACACTTTGGTAATCGTGCTACTTCAAGAGGTGAAGGTGCACATTCAATTCTAAAGAAATATTTTCAAATTTCATGTAGAGGTCTTGGTGAGGTAAAGGAAAAAAAATTGTCTCGCCATTGAAAATCAATTTGCTGAAATTAAAGCTCGACTCTCTAGTGAAAAGATTCACCATCCACATAAAGTTGCTATACCATTCTTCAAAGAACTCATTATCTCATATATCTGTATTTACATTGGATCAGCTACATAAATAGTATGAGTAAGCGAAGTCTAGCAATCTTTCATTTTAATGTAAAGGTCATTTTTTTTCTTTAGAACAGTGAGTGTTCCTTGTGCTCGTATGATTAGGGAGCAAAATTTTGAAGCACTGCAATTGAACAATATTCATGAACAATGGAGAATCGATACAATATCATTTGGTCAAGGTGCAAGCTTGGATGAAAGAGATGAGATAGATGTTCTATTATCCGAAGTCAAGAGAAAGTATGAAAGAATGCCTCTTATTGAGAAAGATAATACTAAAATAAAGCTAACTCAGTTTCTTGGTGCTTCTCTTTCATTGTTACTGGAGCCTAATGTTCAACCTCACAAAGGTCGTCCATTAGGATCCAAAAACAAAAAAGAATCTAGCTCTACAAAGCATGATCCTTCAGCTTTTGAGATAATGGAGAAAAAGTCTCGAAAATATAGTCATTGTCATAATGGTGGTCATGATATTCGAACTTGTCCACTTAAAGATAAAGCTATTGGGCCTTCATTTGCCTCTCCTAGTTAGTAATGTAAGTTTACCTATCTACTGAAACATTTTATAGTTAACTTTGATATCATAGTGTTTTTGTTGAATGTCTTAAAAATTGTTATGCTTTGTTGTTACTGAAAATGTTGTTATCATGGTTATAATTATGAGTTAATGTAGTTGGTACTACATTAATCATTTTTGGTCTTGCATTGTTTTTTGTTTATGGGAATACTACCCTACTCAGATTCATTGTTTTTTTTTTTTTTTTTTACTATTTGCTATGAGTATTAATCATTTTTATTTTTACAGATTCATTATATACAATATACTACTATGTGTTAATTTAACATTGTTATATTTGCTTGTAGATGACTTATTTAAGACCTGCTTATTACAAAAGGTTTAGATTGTCTAGAAATTAGAGGACTGTCAATCGTGCTTATGGAGGAATGGAGCAGTATTGTCTAGAGTTGCTATGAAGGATATGTTGATTACTTATATAATTATGTGCCCCAAGTGACTTGTATTTTGTTTAAGGCGTTTACAACATACTTCTATGGCAGTACAATTTAATTCCAAACTCTCTCTGTATCATATTGGTCATCATTTTAATCTTGCAATTGCACACTTTGTTTAACTAATTATTGATGTAGTGGAAATTTCAGGATTGTATGTACGTGGCTAGTTCTAAGTTCTAACTATATATTGGGTTGGAGTCTCAGGATGAATGGAGATGCACGTCTTTGTATTTAGTAGAGACTTTGATAGTTGATGATTCAGTTGGTATTGTTTTCGTCTGTGTGCTTGTTTGTGTATTGTTAGGAAAATTAAGAACCATAATGTGATTGAAGCTTGTTTTATGTTTTTGGTCTGATATGATTCAAGCTTGATGTTGCTCCTACAAGGAGCTGAAGACCACAAGACATTTAAGGAAGAAAAAGATATGTTTGATTGTCAAGAAAAAAGAAAAAAGAAAAAAGAAAAAAAAAAATTAAAGGAGGATAATTTGGGTAATAGAAAATATGGTATGAGTGTGTAAATAGTATTTTGGAGTGTGTTAATAGCAGAACCCTTTAAAATTGGTCCCCCTCTTTGCTTTGCTTGTCACCAAGCTATATTGTACTTATGATCGATTGAGCCTTCATCTATAAAGTTATTTCTCTTGATTCAAAAAATATACTCATTTTCATGCATACGTCTTCATTTTTGGAGCATCTCTCATTTGAGTGAGCGTGTGTGTTCATGTGGCTTAGAGACCTTAACGAAGGGGCAGGCATATATTCTAAGAATGACCAAACCGCAATTCCCCCTTACAGAGAAGAGTATAGAGTATAACCACTAGTGTGAACCATTAAACCACTTGTTAAGTTATGAAATGAGGTAAAGTTTTGGAAATTAGTTGGGTGCCGTGGTAAACTATTATCTCTAATACCGGATGCGACTTCGCCAAATTGGGACTCAAAGTCTCTAACCCTGCATTGATCTCTATAAATCCCATTATGTGGTTTGTAGAAATATTTAGATCACCATTTCCTCTTTTATATTGTTCCATACTCCAAGCAACATTCTTAACCATAAAAATCTCCTTAGTTTAGCACTCAAAATCTCCTTTCTTAAGCCCTGCAACTGGGATTTTGCCAAAACCAAACCAAGAGCCACCATGACCCACAAGTAGTCCACAAGCTCCCCTTCTAGGTAAAGGAGGCAAGATCCAACTACAGTGTCTTCAACCTCAGATCCTGACAGGGTTCAACACAACTATTATTGATCTAATTAGCAACCAGATTACTACTAGGAATCCAATAAGTACACAACAATGTTACCATTTCAACAGCAATTATGAAGGCTCATAAAAACATCCATAATAATAATGCGTTGTGATTTGTCTAAATCATTAAATTAATTTTGATTTTGGACAAAGATTTTAAACCTCACAAGAAATTGAGGCCGCAATCAATCATCTGTTGAAGTAACAATAAGTTTCCCCTTGTAAAAAGGATAATAAAAGTAATGTATCCTAGGAAATTAAAATGTTAAATTCCAGGAGCAATAAAAAGGTTCACATCCACAATCTGATGATGAGTAACAGCCACTTCAAGACCCTGCAACTTATGCCTCTCTTCAAAATCTATTGCTGCGTCGATATACGTCTAACCAGTTTTTGTTTTGTGGATCTCCTTCTTGGTGTCTTGACCCCTCTTAGTAATAGAGTTCTCCATCCCTACGAAGAAAAACAGTGCACCAACATGTGCCACTTGCTGCGAAAGAAAAGAAAAGAAAAAAGGCACAAAAACTAGGTTTCCAACTGAAAGAAACATAAGCTTATATTGGAAAGCACAACAAGAAATAGACATGTGTGTTACAAACCTGCAAGAAACCATTCAGCAGGACACCAAATTCGGGAGAGCCTGGCTTGAAGTTGTAGAAGTCAAAGATAAGGGGAGTGGTAAATGCCAGTTGAAGAATCTACAACCAGAACGAAAGACATCAGCTACTTTTAAAAATATACCATGACCAATAGCTTTGAAACAAGTGCATTCATAGGAAAGAGCTCCAAAATGAAGTAATTACTGACTAGGAGAAGAGCTCCAGTGTTGGAGTTGAGTACAAATATACAAACACATTAACCAATAACACTTGTATCTTACAACAGATTATTTTGTAACGGACGTCATGTAGGTGCTAAACTCTTTAAATTATATACAAAGCATCATCAGTGAAAACAAACTAAAGAGACAACATCGATCCAAAGCTTATACGTCTTTATTAACAATTCGACCTTATATAGCACTTGACGAAATTATTGTTTGTTACCAACATAACGAACCTCGAGAAAGATTGGTCGTATGACGTATCTTTGTAAAATAAAAAACCAGCAATTTAAAAAAAAAAAAAAAAAAATCACCCAATTAACTGGATCTCACGAACTACCAAATCCATTAGTAACCTTAAGCAACAACAACATCTGGAATATTGAAAAAAAAATATATCCTTTATTTTAGTAAAATCACCGAAGATATAACAGTCGTCGCAATCTCGTAATTCTGCATATCTATAAGACTGAGCATCAAATCAAAACAAAATCTGAAAAATCACAGCTGATACAAAGTAAACCGAAAAAGCTTCAGCCGACGAAATTTCAAAGATTCAAGACTACTCAATATAAGCCATAATAAATCCGGTTAGATCTGAGAGTAGACGAAGAGCTTACGTTTGCCAAGCGGAGAAGACAAAGAAAGCGGCGAAGAGGACGCGGCCGAAGAAAGAGAATAACTCCATTGAAGTTTTTTTTTTTTTTTTCTCTCTCTCACTCTCTCTTATCTATCGGTGAAATTTTTGGGACTCCACTCTCTATTCTCTACTCTCTAATCTCTAATCTCTAATTAAAAGCAATTCAAAGGGAGAAGGATTATTTTCTCAAGCAAAAAAAGAAAAGAAAAAGACGGGGCCACCACATCCTCGTCCAGATCAATCATTGATAGACCACATGATCTGCTTTTGTCACATTAAAATCAAGGAAATTTGAAAAAACCGTACATGAAAGAAGTTTAGGCCCAGTTTGGGATTGCTTCCCAAGCTGTTTTTGGGGTCAAAAGTGATTCTGGGTCTAATCTTAAGTGTTTGGTAACAACCCATAAAACTGATTTTAGAAGAATTGATTCTCTTAAAAGTAGATTTTGGAGAAGCAGGGTAAGAGATGCTTTTGCAGGAATCAGTTATATTTGTAACAAATGGTAATATTTATTTTTTCTTAGATTGTGATATACTAATCTAATTAAATCATAATCAATTATTTACTATGGTGTTAAAAAATCTTATGTAATATTGTGAATTAACTTTATAATTACATACAAAAGAAACAATTATTTATTTTAATATCAATTTATAACAATGTCTATTTTTGTCATTATACTCATCCAAAATAATTTTTACTTATAACTCACCAAACACACGAAATTGTTTTTTGGTTCTCACAGCACTTTTAAAAACAGTTTACCAAACACCTCAGCTGATTCTACTCACAGCAGATTCAAAAGCAATTCTGCTCACAGCAAATTCAAAATCAATTCTGCTCACAGCACAGCAATCCCAAACTGGGCCTTAGACCACTAATAGTTAATAACTAAAGTCTTTGAACTTAGTGAAATAATATAATGGTACATGAATTAAGAAATCTGGTGCCTTTTTAGTATTAATAACACAGTTAAAATATTATTATTATTAACTTTTATGAAGGGTAATTTGGTATTTTCATTGTTCTCTCTCCCGTGGAGCTCCGATTCCTTCACCTACTCTCTCTCTCTACGCGGCCTCCTCGGTTTCTTCCCTCACCGGCCGTCTTGGATTGCCTCGCCACTCCAGCCTTAAGGTCGCCGTCGGCAAGACTCATTGTAGACTTCAGTCAAGAATTTCATGCTCTTCTCCTTCTCAAGTGAGTGTGGAATAACCTCAATCTCCTTATTGTACCATATTTCAGATAAAGATGATGTTGAAGAAAGAAATGTTACCATAGATCGGGAAGCAACTGGGTTCTTGTTAAAAATGATGAATTACAGAAAAGTTGACTCAAAGACAGACAAACCAAGTTGTATGAAGCTCGTGAACGTAGAGCTGAGCACAAATGGTGATGACCAGAAATATTTTTTAACTTTTTCTTATTTAAAAAATGATTTCGCAACGGTCGATATCGCACCACCAATTTTCTTTTCTTTTTTGGTTTTGATCAAATATGTTTTCTCAAATCGAATAGTCAAGTGACAACTTTACCCTTAAAAATATACTAGATACCAACTAGGTGACTTGCCCAACTAACGGACTGGTTAACGACATGTACTAGAAACTAGAAAGGGTATCGGATTTCTTAGTTCACGTAACAATGTGTTATTTTATTAAATTTAAATACCTTAATAATCAGTGGCTTAACCTACTACTAAAATTTTCCCTAAAATCAAAGAAGATACATAGTAAATTATCTTTTTTTGTAGCCTCGGGTATTGCTGAAGAATTAATAAAATCAGTTATATGGTGAGCTTTAGATCAACTTCATTTTAAAGGTTGAAGGCACATATTATCCGTCTTTTCAATAAAAAATAAATAAAAAAAAAAAAAAACAAGAAGAAGCTAGAATAGATGTTACTAAGATGTGAAAGGAAAAAAGCATAACCTTGTTGATATAACAGCTAACTTTTAAAGGTTTTTTTATCAATAACAATTTTGTGTTATTATTTATCAATAGTAAAATTGTTTTTAAAAATTACTACAAGTAGGTTTTTATCTAAAACTAACAGAATTAGTTAACTCATAAATTACAAATTACCCAAAAAAATACTTCATTCAAAAATTTGTACATCTAATGCTACTGACCCTCAGAAAATCTACTTACGCCGTTCTCCGCCGCTATTCTAATGCTACTGACTCTTAGAAAATCCACCTTCGTCGTCTTTTGCCGCGATTTTAATACTACTGACCCTAAGAAAATTTACCTATACCGTCCTCCGCCGAAATTCTAATGCTACTGACCCTCATAAAATCCACTTCTACCGTCCTCCGCCACGATTTTAATACTAATGACCCTAAAAAAATCCACCTCCGCCGCGCTTCCAATACCACTGAGCCTGAGTAATCAAACTCCATATACTCCATCTGATTTTTGCCGGTCAGATATGATATTATCGAAATTTTACAAATACTAATCAATAATACTTCACATATAAACCTCAATTAACCAATACTTTAGGAGGAGAGGTCACCCTTGGGGAGAACGGCGTCGACAACATCGTCTTTGGAACCTGCAAATCAATCAATATTTGGATTTCAATTTAGATTCCAAGAACCTGCAAATCAATCAAACACCAAAAACCTACAAATCAAGCAGCCCTCTAAATCACCGTCGTTAGAGAAGTACACTTGGAGACCAGGATGTACTTATGCCGGTGAACTAGAATCTTGGAAATCGCCTAGTCTTCTTCTTCATCTTCGTCTTCGTCGCCGTCGGCAAACAAGGAGACCTGGTTGCCTCGCGTCTCTCGTCGCCGCGCCTCGAGACCTTGATCCACCGTCGCTCATCGCTAGAACCTCGATCTGCCGTCTCTCATCACTGGAACATCGATCCGCCATCGCTGCTCTACATCAGATTTAGGGTTTCGTGATGAACCTCAGGTTGAGAAAGGGAATATATAGGATGACATGAGTTGTAATTTATAGATTTTTAGGGTTAATTATTAAATAGTGGATGGGTTAACAGTCCATTACTGTTAATTCCCTGTTGATGGTATAAAAAAATTAAAATTTATTATTAGTAAATATTAACACAAAATTATAGTTACTGGTAATTTTGTATACTTTCAACCAAGAGACCGACTCTCATGTACAGTAAGTGGGACCTGCCAAAAAAAATTGAATCAAAATGGGCATAAACGTTATAAAGACAACAGAGGAATATACGTATATTGAGGCAGAAGAATCAGAGGAGGGATGGATTAAGCAAAAGTAAATGATACAGTTAATAGAAAGAAATAACAGCGACGGTATGTTTATAGTTCCATATTTCTGTTTTAATTTGTTCTATGTTTCCTTAGACATTTCGATCTCTGCTGCATTATTCAATTTACACTGTATATTGAGGCAGAAGAATGAAGTGATATATGATACGGATAAATACAACCTCCTAATTCTCCATTTTACAGAAAGAGTCGAGCAGCTGTGCAGACTGTGCAGACTGTGCTTGTGGAGGACAAAAATCACCAACAATGAAACTCTTCAGCCACTCCATTCACCTCTATAACAACAAGAACCAGGTTTCTTCTTCATTCCACCATCTGAGATCATATCGCGGACTCTCTTTGCCTCAATTCCAAGCCAGCTTCCCTGTACATTAGGAAAGAACATGACTGCAACAATTGTCAACTCTCATATCAGTGAGCCTTTTTTATCAAACAATTCAAGTCCGTTGCTACGATTTTCGCAATGCAGTGGCCAATATCACATTCTACTCAAGCCTGTGCACTTAGCATAGGAGTGCACCGACAACCCTTATGTCACCGCACCCAAATGAGCAGCGGCGTAGGAACACAAAACAAGAACAGACTCATTAGGCCTCGTCCCCACTTCTTGCATTCGCCTCACAAAGTAATTCACAGAACACGCAGCCATCATCGCACTCCACGACAAAGCATTTCTCAGGCATTTCATCGACCATAGCTGTCCACACCACCCCATCGTTGTCATTACTTTTACCAAACACCAATTGGGCAGAACCAATGTCAAGAATCATTGAGTAAAACTCAATTAGACCACTAGCAACAAAAGGCCGTAATTGCGGAAGTATAGCGAACATAACTGATTAAGTTCACTTAATAAATCTTTTATACTTGTTTTCTATTGAGAAAATTGATATACACCCAAATTGAAATATTCAAAGAGATTACTCAAATAAAAAAAACACACTATTGCCACGTCCAGTTTAACCATTAAAAATAAGTCCACAAAAACTTTACATAACTGAAAGGCTAACCATCTAAAGACCTAAGGACTAAACGCTTAGCTACTCTGACTATCCAACTAAACGAAGTCCTAAGAAAAAACCTAGAAAAACCACCAATCTCATCGCTGACCAGCGTAGCTAACATAATTATGTTAACTACAGGTGCAGCTAGTTCTGCAAGACCTGAGCGAGACAGACGTCTCCACTAACCAACTATGAAATTCACTACCACCATTAAAACAAACATTGAAACCCCGGCTGTGAATATCTGATGAACATTGTGAAAGGCTAACCATCTAAATACCTAAGGACTAAACGCTTAGCTACTCTGACTATCCAACTAAACGAAGTCCTAAGAAAAAACCTAGAAAAACCACCAATCTCATCGCTGACCAGCTTAGCTAACATAATCATGTTAACTACAGCTGCAGCTAGGTCTGCAAGACCTGAGCGAGACAGACGTCTCCACTTACCAACTATGAAATTCACTACCACCATTAAAACAAACATTGAAACCACGGCTGTAAAAAACTGATGAACATTCTGTCCCACATCTTGAGGAATGACGTCCCAGTAGAAGACACAGGTATCTGCTACAAGCTGCGCGAACGTGTCTGCAGATTTGATCTCTTCCATCAGAGTACTCAGGCCGAAAGGTGGAGCAGAAAGTGGAGCAGAAGGTTGAGAATGAGAATCTGGTTGAATACCACTCCCATTTCCAAGTCGGGGAAGAGATACAGACCAACTAGCCTAATAAAAAAAGTAATGCATAAGAATGAAAGTTCATGACCAAGAAAGATCACATTAATAAAAAAAAAATACCTTCGAAGATTGCCTCCCAATCATGAAAGACCATAAACTATCAAAGATGAGAGCTGGCTGCTGAGTTGAAACCAACTTGGGCTCAATCTGTTTTTACAAACAATACAAAATAGAATGATGGTTACAAAATAATACAAAACAGGTCAGTCTCTTTTGAGTAAAACCATGTAGCCATATAATAAAGACAATAAAACCAACTAGCCATATAATAAAGACAATAAAACCAACTAGCCATATAATAAAGACAATTCAGGTTTACTGTCAAAACTATTTTAGACTAGTTATAAAGGGAGGGAAGAGGTCATTTCAGCATCTCACATAAGAAATTTCAAAATCAAGGTATACTGGCCATTCCAATGTCATAAAACAGCAAAAGCTCCATAAATTTTTTGTTTCTTAGTTCTTTGAATTCGAGATCTTTATAGTGAAATTAGAGAAACCAAAATTACAAACAAGGTTCTGGTCACATGTTTACAAAGATAAAATATTTTTTTAAAGAAAAAATCTGTCTATAAACTATGAACATGATGAATCCACACATATATACCTGATATAAACATGTCAACATCTCAAGAATTGACACAAATGGCTGCAAACGAACATCCTTCGCTGCAGACCAACAAAGGCCTGTAGACATGGCGGTTTCTCTGCATTGCTTAACCTGTGACAAATTGAAACAAAAATCAGAATGTTACAAACATAATAGTAAGACTAGAAAATAATAAGACTAAACATTATAAAAATTACCTTCTCGATTGTCAACGGGTGTGAAAACAAAATTGTCAAAACCTTTTGAATATGTTCAACATATATGTCTCTTATTCTTTTCTCTTCTCTCTGCACGTTACTAGATTTATTAAATATAGTTGTAAAAGCTATTAAAAAACAGAGATTCATATGATAAGAACAACAGTCAACTCATCCAATGTTTCATTAAAGCACATTATAGGTGCTTACTCGTCGGCACAAGTAGTACTGATAGGAGAAGACAATGTGCTGCTTGAAGGCTTTCATCGGACAGCAAAATTCCAGGACCATGCCACTTTGCAGAAACTTGATTATGCTACAAATAAACCCAAGGTGGACTAGATTATAGAGTCTAATCAGATTGAACCATAATAAACTCGATAAAAGTTTAGAGAGAGAACAATGACCAACCTCAATACATCGGAGCAAACCCTGTCTAAGTCCAACAGCGACAAGACTCGCTATATGTTTACGAATCTTCTCATTAGTGACACCAGTGTCGAGCACAGCAGCCTGTAAAAGGAATGGAGAGTTTATGCAAGTGATAAGTATTAAAAGAATAACTGCAGATTTAGTATGATAAGTAGCAACAGTAGCATACCCAGAGAAGTTTATCTAGAGCCTTGAACAGATCTGCTCGCTCAGTAGAGAGAGACTACAGGAACAAAATTCAAACATCAATCCACACCTAAATCACTTAATCGAAAAGTATAAAACACTAGAATGAGCCAACGAAAAGTAGACTAACCGGATACGAGGCAAGGTGAAGGAACGGTGATTTAGACAACTCAAGAGCCACATCAAGCTCCTCTCTCGGCGATTCAGACCTTAGAGCCGAATCAATTTGCTTCGGATCTATGGCAGGAATCATGAGAGGGAGGGTTTTGCGTTCGAGAGAGAGGCGTTTAGGGTTTTTGCGAAATGAAAGGGGAAGGGTTTTTGGGAAATGAAAGCTAGTGGCATGTCTCTCTTCTGTTACCCTAGTTGTTTATTGGGCCTTCTGGGCTGGACATACATAAAAAACGCAAACAAAAGACACTTTGCTGTCAAGGCTTGCCATTAGTGGGGTCGACTTATTCTACCTCGTGGATAAAGTAAGGGTAAGACCTGACTCGATCACATTTCTTTCTCTACTAAGCGTATATAGAAGAAAGGGATCGGTTGAGATAGGCCATTTCTTTGAATAAATGGTCAAGGACCATCAGATTGATGAACCATCTTCGAAACATTATGCTCGTGAGGTAGACATGTTCGGACGAGCAGAGAAATTGACGAGTCAGATGTCAGGACACCCGAATTGCTTTGTTGCAAAACTTAAGGCTTGCATGATACATGGGTTTGTGGAAATGGCTGAGAGACCTGCAGATGCTTTAGTGCCAATGGAGCCAACTAAATCCTGTTCATATATGCTGTTGTCCAACTTGTATGCAGAGAAAGGGGACTGGGAAATGAGTTAGAAATAAGGGTTATAGTCTGTTGGCTTGAACATCAGAGCAAACAGTTCATGTTGTTCTAATCCAGAGCAAACAATTTCCAGATTGCCTTTAAAACAATAGCGGGACTGTTCTTCTCATCCAAATTATAATAACACAATAACATGGAAATAAACCTAATAATAGTTACCCGGCCACATAAATTCTCAAATCCCTCATGAAGGCTTGTATAAGAACTCGTAACACTAATTTGTAATTCACGATCTTTTGCTCTATACATATTTTCTGTGCCAGAATCTATTAGAAAAACGAAGGAAAGGATGCTGTATGAAAGAAAGAGAGAAGAAAAACAAATAAACCTGGTCGGCAGGAGTCAAACCTGCGTGGCCAAAGCCCACATGATTAATAGTCATGCCCGATAACCACTCCGGCACGACCACGGTTACTTGTTAATTTGTGATCATTGATATTTGTATTTAATAATCTCTCGAGAATTTATTGAGGCATATATACCTGAATGTCTGGCTAGTCACTTGTGTTTTGAGCTGCTGTCTCAAAACAACTGAACATTATTTGTCTGCGACCTCTACTGAAAAAATTGATCTAAATACATCTATCTTTTGATAAATGTAGCTAGGTGGCTCGGCTGAGTAGAAAACAGAGGTTGAAGGAGCGCACAAGAACCACGGCTCAGGCAAGCCATTTTTCTTTTCAAGTGCATTACTTCAGATGGCATAGAGAAGCAAAATGTATAAGAGGAGATATAATATAATCTCTTTTGAGTCTTTTCTGATGAGAGTCAAAGATCCGGTCATCTATTTAAATAAAACTGTCATCCTCTCCAAATTAAATGGCCAATTGCCATGGAATTAAAGTACACAAGATTAAAAGCAAATAACTCAATTCATAGTATGAAAGTTGTTACAATAGCTTATACTTGCAAATAGAGTTTAGAGTCAGCTGCTTAGCAGTTCATAGATATGAAAACTTTAGTACATGTCGACACTAAAAATGTTCCTAGTAGTACAACTCCATCAGTCCAAGCCTCTGAAGTAGCAACCACTATAGTCTGAGAGGCCCATCACACCGAATCACACCAAAACACATGCTCCACAATAGTTTAGATAAGGAGCTTTTCAATGGCATCCTGCAATTCACATATAATAAGAAACAGCACACAGCCCACAGGACCAAATTTCACAAAGAAAAATTATAACAAACTGTAGACTGAAACCAGTAAGAAGGGAATACCTTTAGCTGTTGAATTTGGACTTTCATTTGGCTTCCCTCATTTGTTGTCACAGAACAAGCAATGACAGGTCTTGAGACACCACATGCACGCCCAAGAGCTTGCTTTGATGGCACAAACACATAGGGCACATTCTGTGAATTCAAGTATAATGATTTCAATATTAATATATGACTCATGGCATGAAGGTTAAATCACAAGTACATATAGGCATGTCATTGAAAAATTGTCGGCCGCATGGTTTTGAGTTTTAACATCCACAACAAATAAGATAGAAGAACATAAAAAAGCTTGCATTTCTTTGAACCAACATCAAGACAACACACAAAGTAACTATAAAATGGATCTGGATATGCACACAAAACAAACCATAAAATTAGGACATCCATGATTGTCCATATACCAAAATCATTTTCAATAACCTAATGGAACTGTTTCGAGTTCAAATATAACAGAGCACATGTCCTAGTACAGCCATAAAGTCATAAAACACAACCAAGCACATATTTGCTAAAGACATAATCATAAACAACTCGTCATACATAAATGAACTATACATATACTATATAATACAAAACCCAAAATCTTATTCCAATATGTTCACAAATAGTAAGTCTTAGTGTACCACAAAGGATAAACATAACACATCAACCATTCAATAAGCAACACACTTATACTGCACATCAAATCACACAGCAATAGAAATCAATATCGAAACATCGAATCAAGATTACCTTATCTTCAGCCAAGAGGGGAAGATGCAGAAGGATCTCAAGCGGCTCAGTATCCGCAGCCATCACAATGAACTCAGCAATACCTCTGTTCAGGGTCTTAGTAGCTACAAAAACCCCAACAAAACAAAACCCTTAA
Organism: Potentilla sterilis; assembly: GCA_963682095.1. NCBI lineage: Eukaryota > Viridiplantae > Streptophyta > Magnoliopsida > Rosales > Rosaceae > Potentilla > Potentilla sterilis. Next base: position 2,153,809 of record OY821761.1, read on the forward strand.
ACCTTTATAAACCCATAATAAAAATGAAGTGCCCAGAATCAAAGACTCAAACTTTGCACAAGAATCTGGGTGGAACCTTCGTTGGCGCCCTTTTTGAGCTGCTTGAAGTTGAAGGCTTGCTGAACCAGGTCGAGAATGGTGATGGTGAGCTGTCCATCGGCCAATGGATAAGCTTTAGGGTTGACTGCTTCTCCGGTCTGCAATTGAAATCAAGCAAAAACAAAGAGACGAATCAGAAACCCAGAAAGTTAATTGCAATATTGGAGAGAAATAGAGAGAGAAAGAGAGCGGGATGGTACCATTGTGTTTTGGGGATTACTGTGGGAGGAGGAGGCTAGGGTTTTCAATGCGATTGAATTAGGGTTTAAGGAGAAGATTGAAGAAGTCGTTTGAGGGATATTTATAGACGAGTTTCATAGACCGACGTCTTTAAGGCCTGGCGGGTTGCCCCGGCCCAGAACATCAAAAGCTTGCTAGGCCTAGGTCTTTTGTTTCACTCTTTTTTAGGTCCATAAGTGCTAATTCATCGAATTGGATTGTGTAGTTCACTAGTTTGAATATTATTTTCTCTCATTTTCATTGTATCAATCGATAAATGTGAATGATGGAATTGAGTAGACTATACATTTTGTGTAAATAAATGTTGTTGATTCCATATTGTAAATGTACCAAAAAGATCATGTTGTTGATTTCATATTAATAAATGCGCCAAAAAGACAATCAATCTAATGTTTTCTCATTTAATCTAAACTCAACACGTAGAGTTTATTCTACTTCCTTCATGCTCAATTGTAGTCCGTTGACACTTTATGATAGGAAAATCGAAACATATAAGCCACATAATTAACTCTAACATGGTATAATTCAACAACATAATCACTTGCAACTTATTAGTGTATTATGAATGATGTAAAAGGCAAATGTACACAATGTTACAATACCATAAAGTACATAATGTTACACAATGTGAGAAACATGAAGTCCAAAGCGTTTTTGTGAAGTTGAGTACTGTCCATAACAAGATAAATAGCACAATGCTCCCACAATGTTTTTCTCATAAAATGGAGGATTTCAAACCCCATTGGTTTCCAATTGGTCAAAGCTACAGAAAAGTAAAACTACAGCGTTTAATATCTCCATTTTCTTCTTCATCTTGATCCCTAATTATCACCAACCCCAAATTCTTCAAACTCTGAAACCAGACAACTCTGCAGCTCTCAGTTTCTAACTTAAACAAATGGGTTGGTTCGGGGACACCGTGGACTCCATTAAGTCCATGCAGATCAGGCAAGCTCTCACCCAAGCCATCAGTCTCGGTCAGTACCAATATAAATCATTTCAAAGTCTTCAACTTTATTTTTTTCAGATTCAAAGATTGCAAATTTACCGATATTTCTATACGTTTCAGGGGTTTGATTGTTACTTCGGCGCTGATTATATGGAAAGGGATGATGCTGATGACTGGGAGTGAATCACCTGTGGTGGTTGTGCTCTCTGAAAGCATGGAACCTGGGTTTGCTAGGGTGAGTCTGTCAGTATCTTTGTGAAAAACCCCAGTTAATGTGTTTGAATAATTACTGTGTTTAGTAGCTGTGTGAGAATTGAATGGCTAAGATGTAGTAGATTGTGTGAAATGGTGTATAGAAAAGGAGCAAACTTGGTTAAGTATGTAGATATTGTAGTTGCAATGTGATTACTCTATTAGCCATGTTCAGCATTGTGTCTCTTTCTTTGGGCATGGGGTTTAACTTATAGAGGGAAAAAGGTTTCAAAAGGAAGAATACCACATAAGTTGATTGGTTCATTCCTTACTGTGATACTGAAGTGTTATGCAGTTATGCAGACTCATCTTTGCTTTTCATTTTGAGTTTTGGACCCGGCTATCTGTTATTTGACTGTTGAATGTGCAAAAACATATGTGGTTTCTTTTACTCCTATTCATTTGTTTGTTGACTTGAATGTCCAATCTATTCCAGGGTGACATTTTGTTCTTGCATATGAGCAAGGATCCTATTCGTGCAGGAGAAATTGTGGTGTTTAATGTGGATGTATGTTCCCTCTGATTTTACCTTCTCAATATATGCTAAGTTTTTGTTATTAGTTTAATCCATTTCTGGGAGAACCATTCACTGCTGGAGGTTATCTGTTAAGTCCTTTCTGCATTCTTCTACTGGCCTATGTATATTATTTTGTCTATGTACTGAGATATCTTCTACTTGTTCTTCAGGGACGTCCTATTCCAATTGTTCATCGAGTAATTAAGGTAAACTGATGGTTACCTTCTCCCTCCTTGCTTCCCTCTCTATTTGATAGCTCCACTCAACTTTTACAGATAAATAATGGCTCGACTACATTTTTAGAATCCAAAACCCTGTGACATCATACAGCTTTCTTATGATTATGTTTTGTGTTACTAATCCTTTCTGGTAGGTTCATGAGCGGAGAGACACCGGAGAAGATTATGTCCTCACAAAAGGTACTGCATTTTCATGTACACAGATGTATCAAATCATCTAGTGTTCCATCCGGTTGTTCCATACATTTTCAGAAATGTTGAAGTCATTACAATATGGCAGAGTAATACCTTAAGATGTTCAAAACTTTAGGTTTTTTTATTTTATTTTTTATTTTTATAATCATACATTGTATGGAAGTGACTGTGGTGTTGGTTTGCTTTTGTAGGAGACAATAACCCTGATGATGATAGAATTCTTTATGCTCCGGGCCAGCGTTGGTTGCAAAAACACCATATCATGGGGAGGGCTGCAGGGCATGTCTTTTATCTTGTTTTACTTTGTTCTGAGCTATTAGGTGAAGTTGTTCTGAGCTATTAGGTGAGGTTTTGATAAAAATTTGTGACATAGATTAACAACTGTGAGACGATAATATGTTAAATAGTCAGATAGCTCTAATCATCTGTGCTAGTCTAATTTTGGATGACTGACATATTTGATGAACCTGCCAACACAAACTAGTCATAACTATAGTTGGCAAGTTCATCAAATATGTCAGTCAAAGGCTGGTTTACCATAGTTGTTCGACATACATTTCAGCATGACGAAACTATCAATTCAGATGGTTCAGTGTATGTTAACAACTCATTGGCAAGTCATAACTAGTTAAGTTATAAAGCATTAGCTTTCTTATCTTTGAAAGCGGAGGTGTGAAATCAAGAAAAATCGTTCTACTTTCTATCATGGATCTACTACCCATATGTATATATGTATTTCATGAATACTGTGTATTCTGTACATACATGAACTCATGCTAAACAAATGAATTTTCATTGTCGAGATGTATTGTATTTATTTCTATTTCACTTTTCTGCAGGTTTCTGCCTTATGTTGGTTGGGTGACGATAATCATGACAGAAAAGCCTATAATCAAGGTATGCTTTTATTGGAATTTAGAATGTCTTCTCATGTGTATATCCTTAACTTGATAAAATTCTTCATAATTGCTCATTTGAATAAAATTTCAATACCCTCAATATATCTCAGGTGATACAGCCCAAAAGCTTTGGGTTTATTGAAATCAACATTGCTTCTTTGACAGATGCTGGCTAGTTTCATATTAACTTTTTGTTTTGGTTCTTGCAGTACATTATCATAGGAGCGCTGGGATTGCTGGTCATTACCTCGAAGGATTAGACATGCAACTTTTGAGGCATGGCAAGTTATAAACATCCTTTTCTTAAGCAGGGAGAGATAATCAAAGTGAAAGAGGATCAATAGGGTTCCAGCTGTACACCTGTTAAATGGTTTAAGAGATTAGAGATAGCATCGCCTCCCTGATTCTATTTCTGAGTTGTCGGTTGGCATATAGTCATATACACAAACTTGTATTTAAGATTACATGCAGTTCATATTAAACAAAGATAATGGCATTTGAATTACGACGAATTAAAGAACTAGCTTGGGTTTATGATTTTCAATATGTACTCTTTGTATTGTGGAGCGGCTCCAAAGTTTAAGCAGAAACATTGTCATTTAGTCTCCATAACTGTACATATGATAGCAGGAAATTGACTCCAATTCAGTTCATGAAACTTGACGAGGCCTAGGATAAACAAGCAAAAAGTACCTTGCTACAGCTTTTGGTCTTAATTTTGCTGGTCTGCTGCTTTGCATCGATCTTTTCGATCTTTCATGGAATGCTCGAGCTCAAATGATCTCCCTAGTGAATGTGCATGAAAAATTCATGTGCGCTAACCGAGAGGCGAATTTGAATTTATTCTTTCCCGGAATATTCAGAGTGAATCAAAAGCTGTTACCATGCACAACCCCGATATGCTAACGATGGAAACAAGAGAACAAGCCACAAACAAACTGCATCACCCCACCTCTGTGTCTTCCTCTCGCACCTTCCATCACCACCGGACTCTCCATCGGCTGCTGGTACAGCTGCCGGCACGAATTTCGGCGCGCAAGCCACGGCAGGACGCAATGGGAGTGATATATGTGCTTGCACGGCATCTCTAGAACTTCATTTCCCAATTCCAATGCTTCTAGGCACACGGCGCAGCACCTTTCGATTCTGTTTGAATCGTCACCAGTACCACCATCACCGTAGTTGTTTCTGCGAGGTTGTCTACGGCCGAACTCCACAAGAAAGCTACCGCCGCACTCCGTACACACCACCGGTGAGTCACCGCCATCAGTCAAAATCCTAACGTACCTGCTACATCTGTAGCACCAGTAACATGTCGTCGCTGCGGACATGGAACACAAATAACAACACCCTAGTAAACTAGCCTATTCTTGCTATGTAATTTGGTAGATAGTAATACGTTTTGATTTCCCAGAGAAGTTAGGTGCGGGGGAGACTCGTTATATAGAGCAATTTACTCCTACTATAAGTTGGTGAACTCTTTCCTAGAAAAATTAGGAAAATGTGTATACAGAAAAATATCTCTTTAGGAAAGTACGCCTATTTGCTTGCTTTTGTATGCTCTTTAAGTGTGGCATGCAGCAGGTTCTTTACATTTGGAGTCGAATCAATTTATAATATGTTATGAGTCTATCTGTTCTGTTTCCAGATCAATTTATTGCTTAGTCCTGATTCAATTCCTATCAGCAAAAGGTAATCTCTATCTCATACTAGATATTTACACAGGTCACACTGAAAACAAATAGTTTTGTTGTTTCCAAGTTCTTTTGTAAACCAACAGTGCTATCAAAATAGCTAACAAAAAGTTGTCATCAAGTGCAGCAGTACACTGTCAAGTGAGTCACTCTACAAACTGGCCAATCCGATGGTCTGCGCTACCTGACGGCCGGTAATCTTGATATGATGAACAAGTACTTGACACTAGACCTGGGGCCAATTACTCTTATTTGAGATGGTGAACATTTACGTCAAGTGGGTTATCAAAACTGCGTTGCATCTTAACCCCTCTTGAGCTGTTTTTACCAAGAGATTAGAGATTACATCGCCTCCCTGCTTGTAATTTTGAGTAGTCTGGTTGGCATACATATAGACATGCTTGTATATATTTCAGATTACACACACTTCATATTAACCAAGGTTAAAGTCATTTCAAATATGGAAGCATCGAAGAACTAGCTTGCGAAACATGATCATAACCTGGCCAGATTACCCTACTTCTCAACACAGCAAGGATTTGTGTTTATGATATTCAATTTAATCTTTGTATTTACATTTCTCGAGTTGAAAGTTCGACTTGTATACACATTTCTCGACTATTTATATGAACATATATGACAAATATCAGCAAATGTAACTCCGATTCGATTAGTTCATGAAACTTGACAAGCACCTGAGATAAACAAGCCTAAAGCTACCTTCCTGCAGCTGCTGCTTTGAAAAGTGTTTCAGTTGTAACAACAAACTAAGCCTCTAACATACCGCCTCAATCGACCTCTGCGTCTTCCTCTCCCGCCGCTGTAAACATGCAACCACACGCTCCCTAACGCCGGCAAACCTCCCTACGGCCAGAGACTCCGTGAGCAGCCAGCACCTGCAAGTCGGACATGAATTACGATGCGCAAGCCACTGGAGGATGCAATGGGAGTGGTATATGTGCTTGCAAGGCGTCTCTCCAACTTCATCTCCCAATTCAAACGCTTCTATGCACACCGCGCACTGCCAATCGTTGACCTCGATCCTCGGCAACGACTCCACGGCCGCCGCTCGCTGATGTTCAATTCCACCGTTTAAACTGATCTGCGGTCGGTCATTGTACTCAACTAGCGCCGAACACCACCGTTGTTGGCCGCAGTCCGGACACACAAGGGCTGAGTCGCCGCAGCTGGTCAAAACCGTAACGAAGCTGCTACATCTGTAGCACCAGTAACATAACGTCATCGCTGCGGACATGGAGAACCCAAACAACAACACGCGTAGTAATCTAGCTCCTGTCTTCTTCTTGCTGGTATCCTCCTACTGATTAAAAAGATTGTGAATTTTTGATTCGCTAGAGAAAACTGAAATATACTAGTATCCCAAAGGCATGATTGTCCATTTGGCCCAACATATAATAACTAAAGATTGCATTGTGACGGGAAGCAGGTTCGGTACATTTGGAGTTAAATGAACATCAACTGAGCTGTGCCGGCCCGAGATTTTTTCCGACGATCAACCTTTTACAAGTTGAACCAGAGAAGTAACAACTGCAGTGAACAACCGATATATAGAAAACAGAAATCAATAATAAACGATTGAAATATTGAATACAAAGCAGATTAAGCAGAGGCTTTTGTGAATCATGGACACCCAACAGCAAATGTGATGAGTTTTAACTGTTAATGAAATGGTAGAGCTTATGACAAGAAAACAGTACACCAAACCAACAATCAAGGTAAAACAACACAAAAATCAACAACAACATTGTTTTATACGACTATGATCATACGAGATAGAAATCCAGATCAATACTTCCAAGTTTCTTCAGTGAATGGAATAGAAGAATACGTTGCTGGTGTGTTTCTTCATAAAGTTTGAAGTTTCGGATCCAATCGCCTGTCGAACAAGTCCTATCCTCTCATCTATCCATAATGAGACCCTATGAAATTGATCAAGCAAAACTACCACATTTCAATACAATTTCCAAGACTTACTTTAAAAATCCGATAAAAACCACTAGTTGCATAAAGCTCGTATCGTTTAACCAAAATAAGGGTCGTAAAAACCAAGAGTCGTGCCATTCAGAGACGGATATGCCAAAGAATACCCTTCAGTCCTTCACCATTACTATGCTTCATTTGCCCGAATCCAGAAGTCAGTCTAACTTCTGAGGCCGATTTCTTTGTGCGTAGGCGAATTCTTCTTTTTATAGAATTGGAATAGATGCAGATTAATATTTCATGTAGTCATTCTAAAAAATGTAATTACACAAAATAATTGAATGCTACTGTTGGGACAGTGAGAAAAAATACCTAGATCCACATACATATATGACAAGAGTATGTATTGAACAAGATATATATATGCAACATTAACAACTGCAAAAGCTTTAATGCTAGCTGATCATAAGTTGAATCTCAGACAATTTTATGGTCATTGTGCTTATATCTGACTAAAGAATAGAAAACTTGTGGAGGCTACAGAGGCTGTCCAGATATACGAGGTAAAACACACACAAAATTTGCAGCTATTATCCTTCATCTCTTCTGCTTATGCATTATGCAACAAGAACAGACGGAGAGACTGGCACCCAATGAGCAATCTGCAAGAGACACCCAAATTCAGATGACGAAACAGTGAGACAGACTCAGATCCGCAACTGTGAAACTTCACAGAAATATGAGAGTTAGATAACAATGGACTGGAAACATACTCAAATGTTTTGGTGAAACATTATGCTCAAATTAAGGTTAATTGTGTGGACCACTTGGTAGATTTTAAATTAGCTATAACTATTATTAGTGTTTAGAATGTGTTAATGCGCAACTATTCTCTCTGTGGATCAATTTAACTTTACGAATTGAAATGGACTAGTCCTGACTCACTTCCGAACAGCAAAAGCAAATATGAATCTCATACTAAATTTTCACACAGGTCACACTGAAAACAAATAGTTTCGTTCTTTCCAAGTTCTTTAGTAAGCCAATAGAGCCATAAAAGTAGTAGACCGAAAGTTGTCAAATGGAGCAGTGGTACATTCCAACAACGAAAATGCAATGAGTCAAAATACTATACTTCACCAGAACTCCACCAAAGAATGGAAAATCAGCTGCTTCCCTTCAAATTTATAATACTATCTCTACAACTGAGGCTTTGAAATTTTCATATAAACCAAAAAACTATCAAGTTATATGCTTATTTACCAAATGGAGATCCTTAATATAATCCAACAAGAGCCATTTTATCAACATGTATGCATTGATAGTTTATCACATATTTAAAACACCAGTTTCTGCATATAACGATCAATAGTAGCATTCATAATATATAGAACACTGGGAGTTCAAGCTTATGGTCAGTGTCAAGAGTACTATAGCAGATCACTTATTGAACAATTCATCTGGACTAGTTAGAATACTGTATCATCTAAAGTAAAATATAGCAGGAGAAATTGGACCTTCAGTAGAAGAATTCAATATGCCGCCTCAAACTGCTTCAACATGTCACAATGTGGTGTTTCACGTACAAATCCCCACTGGCGACGCTGCAACTCTAGCCTACAATTCTGTGACAGCACACTGAAATAATCTCTCTCAACCTGCTGATCAAGCCTGGCACGGTCTAAGCTACCCGAAGGGTAATCTTGCTCAAACTTAGTTGACCTGACATAAAAGTTCACACCCTTTTCCGTGGTAAACCGGTACTCATAAGGATGACTCCTCGACAGCATGTAAACAGGCTCCGAAGACGGCATAAAGTTAAGCAGCAAAATAAGTAGCACAGGCAGCAACTGAATAAGAGTCCTCGCATTGAACCCACCAGAGCCATACTCAGCCGGCCTCGCTCCCCCCATTCCCTGCCCGAAACTAAAACCCCTAAACTGCGTAGTAGCCGGAGCCATTCCACCTCCGAAAAAGAAGTTCCTAAATATCTCATCAGCATCAACATCGCCACCCTCATAAAAGAACCCATTCCCTCCTGCATGCCTAGGAGCACGCCGCCTCTCGTAAACCGGCTCATCAGACCCCGAAACATCATACTTTTTCCTACTGTCTGCATTGCTCAAGCACTGAAACGCCTTCGACACCGATTTAAAGGCCTCCTCAGCTCCAGGGGCCTTGTTCTTATCAGGATGGACCTTCAAAGATAGTTTCCTATAAGCTTTTCGAACATCTTCAACACTACAGCTCCTCTCCACCCCCAATATCTCATAGTAATCTTTCTTCCTCTTCAACTCCCTCACAATTGTAACCTGCTCCTCCGTGTACCCACTCGCCGAACCCGACCCGGAACCCGACCCGGAACTGGAAGCTTTTCTTTGACGGAGCGGAGGCATGCCCAGACCCGACCCGGGGGGTCCGGCGGGCTTGGCGGCGTCGGAAGGCGGCGGAGGATCGGAGTCTTTTTCGACGGAGGATAAGAGATCGTCGATCGGTAAAGACGGATCGAGGCGGCGAGCTTTGGCTAAGAATTTCAGGGCGCGGGTGCGATCTCCGCCATCCAAAGCTTCCTTCCCGATTCTGAAGCATTTCAGAGCGTCGTCTTTGTTTCCGTCCATCTCAAAATTTCTGGAAATACAAAACCTAATCAAATCCCAAATCCACAGAAACTAGGGCACAATAAAAATCGAAACTTTGAGCTATAGAAACAAAGCTGAACTTACTGATGAGATGGATCTGAAGGAGAATCAATCTGGGTAGTGACTGGTTTGTAGAGATTGTGATGGAATCACTGTGATTTCATGAGGTCTAGGGATTTTGGTTCTGCCCCAAATTCCCAAATTGGTTTTCGTTGAAATGTAGACGTCGATTGTTAAACCAAAAACGTTGACGCGTATTGGGCTAGCGACAGTCCAGTGGGCTTTACGCAATTTTAAGCCCAATAAGACATAGGGCAACCAAACGGCGCCGTTTAGTTGAAGTTACATAAACCCTTGGAAAGCTTCGGTCTCGTTCTCTTCTTCTGCAGCTATCAAGTTTCTGAGCTGCTAAAACCAAAAACAGAGTTCGCAGCTATGGAGACTGATACGACGGCGTTTCAGATCGACCTGGGTAATCTCATGGCTGTTGACCTTCATCACCAATTTCCCTCCAACCCTTCTTCCAGGTTTGTAATTTTTTTTTTTTGGTATGGTTCTGTGTTTTGTGGGGTTTTTGTTCCCAGAAAGTTATATAAAAATGGCTATTGAACTCAAAGTTGATATCTTTCAAGCTTAATTGACAACTATGGAGATGGGTTTTTTCATTTTCCCCCGAGTTTGATTAAAGTTTGGATTTTTATCTGTATGGATTGTTTGAATTTCAGGGTATTGGTTTTGGGTAGGACATTGATATTTAAATTGATACAATGCTCATAGGCTAGCATGTAGGTTATGCAGGATTGATAATGTCTGATAGAGTTTGATTGTTCATTTTAGGGAGGAGTTAGTGAAGGAATATATTGCAAAAGGAACTGAGTTAGTTCAAGCTATTGCGAATAATCTGTTCAATTTGCCTTCGACTGAAGATATTGAGGGAACCCTTGTGAAGTTACCGGCTCCAACAACTAGACTTCCCCGAGAGAAGCATGTAAGTGATCGATTTGTTTGTAATGCTCCAACTCTTGTTTGTCTATATACAGTATGGATATTTGGAGTTGTAGCTGGTACCCTTTTTATTATACTTGGCATGAAAACAACTTGTTTGTTGTTACAAGAGGAGAAATTAATTGGCTCTTCTTTCTTGAACATTGGATGTTGCACAATGCTGCGTACTCTTTAACTAATGTTAGTTTCTGGTGAACAAAGGTTCATTATATGTTTAATGACAAATAACTCGGAGTCTAAGAGAATCCAATTACTTATTAATCCTCTGATGTGCTGCCGATATATGGTTCCCTGTCCACTTGGTTGAGTAGAGTGTTGTCCTGTGGAAAGGGATATTGGCTATGAGGATCCTAGAAAAGCATGCAGACTGAAATATGAAAAAAGTTGTGCCAGGCTGCTTTGAGTAACAATATTTGACTTGCTATTGTTTTATTTTGGCTTAAATTGGACTGACAATCACATTTTACTTTGTTGTCTACAGATTCCAAAGCCTAAACCTCCTACAAAATGGGAATTGTTTGCGCAGAAGAAAGGTCAGTCGTTGCAGTTTTAAGAAAGAAACAGTCTCTCTCTCTCTCTCTCTCTCTCTCTCTCTCTCTCTCTCTCTCTCTCTCTAGTTTACAACTATGAATTGAATTGTGATTTTGAGTTTTCTTGCAGGTATCAAGAACCGTAAGAAAGACAAGATTACATTTGATGAGTCCACTGAAACTTGGAAACGTCGCTATGGATATGATCGTGCAAATGATGAGGATAATGTACCTATAATTGAGGCAAAGATGACTGATGGTAATTACTTCAAATCTTGTTGCTATAAAATTAGTCATTACTGCTTATGTTTATTATGATACTGATGACTTAAAATTATATTTCACTGATTTTTTGGGTCGTGTAAATCTAAGTTTTGTTTATATGACCTCATATTGATCTTCTTTCTCATGGTTAGTACTTTGTCTTTGCAGTGCCAGGGGAGGATCCTTTTTCTAAAAGACGAGAAGATAAAAAGAAACGTGTTGAAAAGCAAGACAAAAATAGGTTGCAGAACTTGAAGCAAGCTGCAAAAGTTGGTGCTTTGCCAAGGTATTCCCCTATAACATCTCTATGGTGCTCAGACCATGGATAGTACCTAATAAGTCAACCTAGTAAGTAACTTAGCTATATGGACAGATACTTTGAGATTCAGTAACTACAACAAAAATTATTATATGAAGTCTAGGAACTCAATTAGCTAGCCTTATACTGGAACTTTACACATCAGCCATGTTTCTGTGATGTTAATATGTTCTCTTGCTTTGATTATCTGTAACTACAACAAAATTTTATATATGAAGTCTAAAATTTCGATGAACTAGCCTTAATACTGGAAGTTCACACATCAGCCACGTTCAGTGATGTAAATATGTTATCCTGCTTTGCATACTAAGAGCATAATCTTTCTGCAGTCATGTCCAACTAGCTGCAACAAGGTTGCCTATAACAGGAACCCAGGCTGCACCCCAAAAGGTTACTAAAGATGAACTTGGCAGTGTAGCTGGAATTGCAGCAACTGCAACTGCAAGTGGAGGAAAATTTGACAAGAAATTGCCAGGTGAAAGACCTGGTAAACATCAAGGAAAGTATCGTAAGGTATGCCTTTTGATCTCCTCCTAGTATTTACCACTTATCACAGCAAAATGACCAAGTGTTTAATCCTATTTTTGTGTGTGTTCACTTTCAGTTTTTACCAGTTATAGGAGGAAAAGGAATACACACGCAAGAGCAGGAGCAAACCGATAAAATTCTGAACAAGCTAATTTCAAAGAATTCCCATGAGATGCTCGATGTTAACAAGGTTCACTTCTGTTCTACTGGCAATGGTTCTTTCCAGAAAATTTAGTGAATTAAATTACATACTTATCAGTGCAAATCTACGTGACACAGGCTGTTAACATGTATAACGTGAAGAAAGACAAGAAGCGAAACAACAGACCGGATAAGTCTTCAGGAACCCCGGGCCAGTTGAAACCAAGGAAAAATCTTACTAAGAAGCCATTTAACAAGGGCTCTTCAAAGTCATTTGACAAGGGATCTAAAAAGCCATTTGACAAGGGATCTAAAAGGCCATTTAACAAGGGATCTTCGAACAAAGGCAGAAAATGAAACCCTTAGCCATGACAGTGATAATCTGTGGAAGTTTTGAAGGAGATTCGACTAGTTTAATTATTGTTGTGTATCAAAATTATTATGCAAGACTCTTGTTTTTCAGAAGAAAGCATTTATATTCTCTTGCTATCTTCTCAAGCAGCCAACTATACCGACGTGAATGATTTTTATGTATGTGGCTGGTTTACATATGTTTTCTGTGTTTGTATCCTAGAAATATGATTTTGCAGTCTATGTAACACATCCACCTGTAGTTTAATCTCCTTGGAGACTTCGAAGCAAACCGTTTATCCAACTCTTACTTAAACCGCAAAACAAATCTCCGCCACCAAAATCTCCTAAGCTTTGGCAACTAACTAATCAGTTTGATCTGAACCTCGTGGCTTTCAAAGTGCCAAGAAGCATTACCTCCATGTACCACAAATATCCAAAATAAACCCCATTTTCCAATTTATTCCAAATTTGGTTGAATAAAAAAATCAGATTATATTTGTAGTTCACACTTCACAGAGCTCTGCTCATAACCACAGACGACGCCTTTGTAGATACTTTCACCATGACCATGCAAAAATCTTTTTCAGATCACAATAGTAGTTGTACTCTCTTATTCCAGAAAAGATCAATCCTTTTGCCTATATTGCTTACCCTCTAAGCCAAGCAACTCTTCTATTGCTTGAAAATTTCATCTTGATAGTATCAAATAAACAAAGCTGGTTCTTGATGGGTAGAAGAAGATTGCAAGTGATTGAACATGCAAGTGAAGACTTTGTGTTGTTTTGTTCTGGGATCAAGATTCAATGGAGTCCTCTAGAGAACGCTTCTCGTGGCTTATTTGCAAGTATTGGTCAAGTGGCAATGGGAATGGGATTTGGTATTTCACCAAATCCACATAATCTTAGGATGGACAGCACCACAAAGCTACTGAGTTCCACGTACATGAGATATGTGCCTGTGCCAGATTTGGGTTTTCGGGTTGGTGGAGTTGAAGAGTTGGTGATGGAAGAAGTACTAGAGATTGAAGAAGAAGCAGAAGTCGTGACCATGAACAAGATGAAGAACAAAAATGGTTTTGGGATGAAAATCAAGATTGGTAATGCATCACTAAGAAGGTTGCTGAGTGGAGCAATAGCAGGTGTTGTGTCAAGGACAGCAGTTGCACCGTTGGAGACCATAAGGACCAACTTGATGGTGGGAAGCTGTGGCAACTCATCCAGTGCAGTATTTCAATCTATCATGGGAGCTGATGGATGGCAAGGCTTGTATAGAGGCAATTTGGTCAATGTCATTCGCGTCGCACCAAGCAAGGGTATTGAGGTAGGTTTAGCTAAATTCTTACCCACTAGAGCTACATGTCGCTTAATTCTAGTCCTTTATCATTGATTCCAAAAACTTAAGAGTAACCATGCTAATTTAAGTTTGCTGATGAAATTTAATTTGTGCAGTTATTTGTCTTTGATGTGGTGAACAAGTACTTGACTAGACCTGGGGAAGAGCTGAAAATCCCTATTCCTGCTTCATCAATCGCGGGTGCTCTTGCTGGAGTTAGCTCAACCTTGTGTACATACCCTCTTGAGCTGTTGAAAACACGATTCACCGTCCAGGTAAACTCAATAATATATAGCCTAAAATGAAGGACTAGTTTAATTCATTAGCTTGTTTTCTTCTTCGACTCGGTACATTACTGAAACGTTTTGTTTGATCTGATTTCAGAGAGGAGTGTACAAGAACTTTTTCGATGCATTTTCCAAGATTGTCAAAGAGGGAGGAGCTGGAGAGCTGTACAGAGGCCTCACACCAAGTCTAATAGGAGTAATCCCATATGCTGCCTCCAACTATTTCGCGTATGATACACTCTCAAAAGCTTACAAGAAGGCTTTCAAAAAGGAGGAAATCGGAAATGTAATGACTCTGTTGATTGGCTCAGCATCTGCTGCATTTTCAAGCACCGCAACTTTCCCACTTGAGGTGGCTCGGAAGCAAATGCAGGTCAATGGGAGACAATACAAGCACATATTTCATGCTCTTTGCAGCATTTTCGAAAGTGAAGGACTTGCTGGTTTGTACAGAGGGTTAGGACCAAGCTACATGAAACTGGTTCCAGCCGCTGGGATAACCTTCATGTGCTACGAAGCATGCAAGAGAATACTCACCGAGAATGAGAATCAGGAAGAAATCTAGTAGAGAAGACAGAAATTTGCAATTTTGAATGGCTTTTAGTTCATCAATATTGGCCCCCAAAAATGTATAGTAATAGTTTTGGTCAATTTATTATTATTGCATTTTTCAACTTGTCATCACAAACATGTAGATTCAAAGTATATATAAGGGATTCAAGCGAAACAAAGATATCAGAGAGGATAGTAGAAATCCTACAAAATTAACCTGATAACTTTTCATTGATATATTAAACTGAGGCTTTGGAGTCATAACAACAATAATGCAGAAGCATGCTGACAAAAGAGATTAGGTTCGTTACAAAAGGATCATATCTTAACACAAAAGAAACGAGCTTCTTGATACTATGGAGGTCAAGAGGCAAGTTAGCTCAGCAATGCTTTCAAGTACTTGTATTAGACGGCCATTTCCCAACAAACTAATTCTAGAGCCTCATTAATTCTTTTTTGCCTCATTTATACCAACCAGCAAGGAAGTATCTCAACAGAAAACAGAAGCAGCATGCTAGAACCTGTCGCATGTATATAAACATTCACCCAATAAGATAGTTAAACAAAAATATTCAAAAAAAAAAAAAAAGAGGCAGTATTCAAGCAGGACAGGTTGTTTACTGAGAGAAACCACGAAAGAGAAACACAATGATATGATTTCTTCTGAATATAAAGGATAAAAGGTCTGCATACCAAGACTCTTCACAACTTAGTTTAAATAAGAATTACAGCAACCTAAATCCAGGCCTAGAATCCTTCAAATCATAAAAAATCATGCATAGCCCTCCAAAAATAGTTAACTCACATGACTAGACTCATGACTTTTTTTGAAGACTAAGTGCATGACAAGCATTCTTAGGCAAAATACAGAGAGATCAAAACTAAAAATGTTGGTTTTAAGGCTCTATATACATTACATATTGTAGTTATTGACATCTGCCTATCTCAGGATAACATGCCTTGGAAAATAAGAAGCTAAAATAATTCACCTGGAAAATAAGAAGATAAACGCAAAGTTTCTTCTCCGTCATCCTGCCAAATTGTCTTAGGAACAAGTTCACAAGTGTCCCATCATATGTCCCAGTCAGCAGTCCAGTTTCAGGATTGAACCTGAAAAATAACAAATATGGAAAATATTTATGGAGATCGTTAACAGAAGATGGCTTCAGTAGTTCCAGCAGTTACAAGAAAATACCTTGGGAGACGATGCCGTCGACATGTAATGATCCCAATAAGCTGAAAAAGATAACGGCGCTTTACATGTCATGAACTGTGAGTAATCCTACCATATGTAATCGTTTTATGCAAAGAGGGGGAGAGCGAAGAGAGAACGAGATCAAACCTGGGGTAGCGACAAGATAAAGTTGGAGATTTGAGGGAGAAACAGAATCAGGAGTGTTTCACTGAACCCGAAATTCGAAAGGAGAAGAAACAAAGGTCAATAATCACCCAGATATATATTACTAAAGAAATAACCTAATTTACAAAGGTATTAATGTTATTATTTATGGGTCTATCTGAAAGAATTTTACTTCTGCACTCTTACATTTCGTATGTTTAACTAGAAATCATGATCACAACCAGATTCACATTTATCACAACAGTTGCAGATCAGTTTACAGCCTAAGGTTCATTTCTGTGTAGCCTCTCTAATGTAAGATCCTAAGGGCGCTTGAAGGACCAATTATATTTTACAAATACCAGGGACAACCAGCTTTTTAATATTAGACAATAAAAAGAACTAGTTTTGGGGAATCAATTCAAACAGATAGGTTCCAAATGTAGGACAATGAAAAACAAGAAAATTCCACCAAGATTCTACTACCTTTGCAAGATTGTAAGTTCCACATACACATAAAATTCACTGATTATAAAAATCTTATATAAGGGAAGCCATAACTAGAGATGCAAAATTGTGATCCCACATGTACGTGTTATCCATCTTACAGTGGAATTGAAAGATAAGAGGAATGCACCTAAAATGGCCAAGGATCCCGACCACAGCCATAGTCATCCCAGCGAAGTACGTGTAAGTATCTCCAACAAAAACTGAAGATGGATACCTAAATTAAGGTAGAAAGGAAAATGTTAAGGTTCATTACTTGCGCAAGACCAAAGCCATGAGTATAAGAAACTTGGTAACTAAATACAGGAAGAAGCATCACCAGTTGTAAGAGAACAATGCCAAGGAGGTCGCCAGTAAGGGTTGGGTAAGATAAATAGAGAATGCATGTGCCATCTTGTACTCAAAATCTGCAGATGCTCCAATTTGCATGACATTGTGTATTAAAATCTGCAGATCAGTAAGAGAGGAATGTTGAGGTATGTTATGTTTCTTGTGCCTTTCAATACAGATCTTTTCTTATCTAATACAAAAATTTGCAACTGTATAATAAATCCTTATACTTACAGCAGATGCAATTACAACTGTCTGCCCCACTTCAAGACCATTCAATCCGGCATGAATATTGATCGAGTTTGTACAGAAAACCGCCAAAAGTCCCATGTACAGTTTATAAATCCACCCTTCACATTAACAAAAAAGAAAGTAGAAGACCCATAAATTACGTGTTTGTATTCATTCGTTCTTGTTTAAATGCATCATTACTAAAAATTAACAATGTTATTGCATATAAGAATATAACCTAGCTAGTTATCTACCGACATCTTCAGTTTATTACTACTATTATGTGTAACAGATAGATGCAGAAGTTACATGTTTCCCAATTCAGATAGGGAGAGGGCAGATGGAGTATATTATTACAATAAATGAGATTCATTATTTACTAAATATTTATACCAACATGTTAGGATGAGCATACCTAGATCCCAGATCTCTAGCCCAACATATGGAACAAGAGGCTTCGGTATGATAATATTTGTATGTCCAGCATAAGCCATTAGCAAAGGTAAAGCTGCAATTGATGGCAGTATTAATTTCCTGCTCTTCACAAATACAAGAAAGCATTCAGGAACAAACATTATCTTGGAGAGCCATTTGAAATTTCATATGTAAAGCATAAAGGAAACCCAAATTGTATAATCTAGATAATGACCAGATACTCACACTCGCCAAGGTACATCAAGGACATCATCTACAAATCCCAGCAATACCATAAAGCCTATGGAGTTTAATGCTGCATTGTACTCAACAAGCCACTGCATGATTAAAATATATAACAGTGAGGTCTTCCAGGATTCAGAAAAATATCCACAACTTACTGACATGAGATTAGAAACAGTAAGCCATGATACGTGATGCAGAAGGAAATATAATCCATCTTAGTTCTCTCATTATAGTTCTAACTCTAAATTCAAGAATAAATGTACCCGAGTGTATACATTATTCACTTTATACTCCTCCATCTCAGCATTCTCATTCCAGTAATCCTCATTACATGGGCATCATCTATACCATTATTTGACAGTGTAACACAAAGCAAGGTTCATGTGGCTATCCTACATAATTCTAAATTAAAACTTCAAGCATTTAATGCCCAATGAAACATTTCCTTACAAACACCAGTTTTGCACGACCATAGCTTCTATATCAATCCAACACTATTACACAGACCGCATCATCATCAAACAGGGCCAGATCTTCCAAAGAGTATTGCCTAAATGACCAATGACTCCAGAAACATAAGACCCTTATCTACTTATTGATTACGAGAGCCTTCTTTTCCAATTTCCCTCATTTATCTTTTACATTCTGAACATCCTGCATGAATACTTGTATTTTAAGCTGTTTCATATACCTTGAAAGCTACATGCTTCATCTCTCTATTTCAGATGTCACAAATATCAAGGTGTAATCCATATTCCTGCATCAATATAAATGAAAGAGCATACTTACATTTGAATCTGGAGAGAAGTTGAAATACAGAAATAATATTGAAAACACCATGAAGACAATTCCAACAACAAGGCCCAATGACTCTGGCACTCTGACATTACTCTGAGGTGTACCCTGTTTGTTCAAATCGTAACCAAAAATATTCTTCCTGAGAAGGTATGGGACAGCCACCGGGATCATCTTAAAGGTGACGAAGAACGCAGCCAGGCTGAGGCCTGCGTTGATCAGAATCGATCTCCGGAGCTCAGGCTCGATATTGTATCGGAACAACACCAGGTAAAAGTATGGGATCGAGAACAAAAGGCTCAGCTTCAAGATTAGACTTGACTTGGGTGCTGACGTTGGGAATTCGGCTTCTTGGATTCTGGGTTGGAGCTCATTGCCGTCTGCCATGGCTGCCTCTCTCAACTCTGATATCAGTCTCTCTTTTTGCTTCAACTTCAAACTTGTGTTGTAAACGGGTTAAATTTTGTTCTCGCCACGTCGTCATGTTAACCAATCCCTTGATGCCAAATTGCCAACTCATCACGAATATTACTGGAATACACGCTGCCCTTTAACAGAAGGGCGGGCACAATAGGGTTGCAATACTATATGGATTTGTAGGATATGATCGAGTATTCTGGCATTCCTTTTTTGTGTATGATTGCAGCAGGCCAAATATATCTTTACTTTCAAAACTTACCCCCGAACCCACTCTCGCAATTCTAAGGCTATTGTTTGGTTATGACTCTTAATTTTTCTTATTAAACATGAATTAGAGGAACTTATGTGCATTATTTACTTATCCATATAACTGATTAGAAACAATAATAAACTTTGTATGAGCTCATGGAATATTTATTTGGGAAGTTACTGTACCATGATCAAATACTTAACTTTGAGCAGCCATATCTTCTTATTTAGACATCCATTTCGGAAAGTATTTGCTTGCAGTGAAGGTTTACACTTTAGACTTGATATTGAGTAGTTTCATGCAATTTTATTTAGATTTCCTTTGTCAAGTTTGAGGCTAAAACCAGAGGTTTGTAATCTGTAAATCAGTGTACGTGGTGACCTTGTCATCATCTCCGACCCCATTTTCTCAGAATCCAAAACCTGCAACCAACCCAGCCTCTTTTGCGATTCATATTAGGGTTTTGTTGTTCCAGATTTGATCCCAATATTAATTATGGTTTGATTGATTCGAAAAGGAGCGATCTTCGATTCGTTTGTGGTTTGATCATTCACGTTCTTGAAGGTTTAATCGGAAATGTGAGCGATTGAACGGTTTATCCACATTGATTTGCAGATTTTGATCATTGAGTTTGATAAAAATTGCAGAACTTTCTAGATTTCTGAATCTCATTTTGAACCATAGACTGTGGCAGTTGGGTGACGACGGTGACAAGGAGAAGGGAAAGATGACGTCTGGATTGGCAAATCCAGGGGTTTAAGAAATGTAAAGTAATTTTTCTCGTTTTTAAAACAAATAGAATTTTTTCAACCTTATTTTATTAGTGAGAATAAAAGTTTTAAAATATAGTCAAGTGGTCATTGAATCTTAAACAAGTACAAGATGATGTATTATACTTAAATTAGTCTCATTAATACACAACCCTCATATCAAAAATGCCTTGATCCAACGGGAGTTGTGCATGTGTTCAAATGTTCAATGGTCAGCTAATGACCAGGTTGGAACTGTCACTTTAAAATAATTTTCCTAGATTAAGTTATGATTTTTAAAAGTTAAAGATCTGCATTAGGAGGGTTTGCTCTTCAAGGTGCACCGTGTGGTCTGTAGGCCTGATGGTTATGGTAGAGTTTATTCTACCCTTGTATTTTTGTAGTTTGGTGTCCGTTTATTTTAGACGATTTCTATTTCTGGATTATGTTTTCGTTTATTTTGTTTTGTTCATTACATTTTGGTTTAGACCTTTTAATTTAAAGTGGAGCTTTGCTCCTACTTAGTCAGGCATAAGTTGGTCGTATGGTAATTGCCGTCGGAATATATCCATCATTCTCAAAAAAAAAAAAAAAAAAACAAACAAACAAAAATTTGCATTAGGAAATTCTGCAGATCAGTTATTTCTGAGTCACTTTTTTGTAAAGAACTGTGCTCGGATGAGTGTCCTCACAAACATTTCGTAGGCATCTTAAGAGTGCTTGGATGAAGGAAAGATCGAAGGTATTTAAAAGAAAATAAAGAAATTTAATAGACTCACTGAAAGACAGGAATTTGCAATTTTGTATGGCTTTTAGTTCAGCAAGGAAGGTATATACAGCTGCTGAGCTTAATACTGGGCCCCCAAAAAGTTATAGTAATTGCATTTTTCAACTTATCATCGCAAACAGGTAGATTCATAGTAAATAGAATGGAAACAACGGGACCAGAGAGGATAGTAGAAATCATACAAAAATTAACCTGATAACTTTTCATTGATATATTAAACTGAGGCTTTGGAGTTTGGATCATAACAACCATAATGCAGAAGCATGCTGACAAAAGAGATTAGGTTCGTTACAAAAGGATCATATCTTTACACAAAAGAAACGAGCTTCTTGATACTATGGAGGTCAAGAGGCAAGTTAGCTCAGCAATGCTTTCAAGTACTTGTATTAGTAGACCATTTCCCAAGAAACCAAGGGGATATTAGGCTGAAATCCTCCAACTTGTAGTCAGTCCTTACTCTTCAGAAACTAATTTTTTTCACCATCATCTATAGATATCACTCCTCATTTACTGTTAATATGACTACCCTGCAGATCTATTCCCACCCACCAGCAACTATATTATCATAATTTCCAAAGCTCGATGAACTAGCAGTACCAGTAGCATCAGTTTCACCCCCATTATAAGAAGCACCATTGTTTGAAGCAGCAGGCTCATCCACATAAGAGTTCCCATAATTTCCTCCACAGCCATAAGAACCAGCAGCATATGAATCCGAAACATCATGAGAAGTAGCAGCACCCACACCCACAGAAGAATGACCATAATCATAACTGCCCGAACCATAATGATTGTCACTCCTACGGAAGTCATATCCACCAAAGTTACTGCTTCCATACCTTTGGCTATGGTCTCCACCAAAGGGAGATGATTGTTCAGCATAATCATTAAGCCATTTAGGAACCTCCTGCTTTGATTCCTTCAATAGCTCCACTAGTGCCTTTGCATGTGGCTGATTCTTTTCACTGAAGAAAGCAGTTGCAAGACCAGATTTACCAGCACGTCCAGTACGACCAATCCTGTGAACATAATCATCTATGCTTTTTGGAAAGTCAAAATTGATGACATGGGCAACATGTGGGATATCTAAACCTCGTGAAGCAACATCTGTTGCCACCAGTATTGGAGTTGTGCCACACTTGAACAATCTCAAAGCTCGTTCCCTCTCCTACAGATTCGACAAGCAAAATATGATGGTACTAGAAAGGAATAATAGTTTCACAAACAGTCCCACAAAATGGTAGATGGAAATATATAGGTAAGAGAGTCTAACCACTTGCACTTTGTCACCATGTATTGCTGTTGCAGGGAATCCATTTCTGGACAAAAAGATTTCCAACTGATTTGCTCCTTTCTTGGTTTCAACAAACACCAAGGTTAAAGCAAGCTGAAACACAAATAAATATGTACCAATACTTCAGAAGGAAAAAAAAAAAAAAAAAAATTCTCAATCAATACAGAGCTGTCATTACCACATCAATACTAAGTTACTAACTATTAAAAACTTCAATGGCAAGCAATTAACAAGTTGATAACATACCTTTCCATGGGTTCCGTGGTCCCTCTGCTTCTTAAGCAGACCACATAGATGCTGTATTTTGTCCATATCCCGGACAAACTCGACCTTTTGTGATATAAGATCAGTGCTTGACCCAACTCTCCCCACAGTCAGAAATATGTAGTTCTTGAGGAAATCTGCAGCAAGCCTCTACAAGAAAAATAAATGATAAGGACATTAAATATGTGTAGCAATAACAAAAGAACAGGTGATTCATAGTTCTGCTTAGGCATATGCACCCTAAGCAAGGGGTTTGTTTCAACAAGCTACTGTGGATTTAAACATGTACCATCACAAACAAATGATGACATACTTTCAGCTTTCTGTTTCCTCAACTATAGGTAATACCTACTTCAGTTTAATATAATAACCCGTATAGAAACAAATTTTAGAGCATTAACAATTAATTGATCCACCTGTATTTCATGAGGGAATGTTGCACTGAAAAGCAATGTTTGCCTTGCACCAGGGGGAGGCATGTCCATTTGTTGAACAATTTTCCTTATTTGAGGTTCAAAACCCATGTCCAACATCCTATCAGCCTCATCTAGCGCCAAGTATTTGATCATCTTGAGGGAAACTCGTGACCTTTCAATCATGTCCACTAAGCGCCCTGGAGTGGCGACTAGAATGTCGACTCCTCTCTCCAGATCACGAAGCTACAGAGTCAATGAAGGCATCAGTACCAACAAACAAAAGTTCCATGTTTCTGAACCAGAAATTAGAGAATGGTGCAACATGAGTTCACAACTTTAGAAAATTAAAAGAATGTGATGCACAAGAGGACACAATACAGTTACTGCATCGACCTATCCGACTATCACACAAGATATCAACACAGCAGAAATCTGAATCCGAACAGCTATGATATACCAAAAGCAACCACACCTCAGGAGTAAATGTAAATGACAAGCACAGAGAAGTTAATCAAAATTAGAACCATCTAGTCTTGTTGACCTTATGGCGAGTAACATATAGTCTCAAAAATAACACCATGACTCAAAATATCACAAGTTTAACTCATTGGATTAGCATATAACAAGTTTCACAAACACACACAGCATAGTCTAGCGGTTCTACATTACCAAAAATATTCAGAAACAAGTGACAAAATGCATCATTTCAAACAACAGAATCACCAGAAAGGGAGACACAAACCTGCTGACCCATCGGCGCTCCACCATAAACAACAGCCACCTTTGCTCCACTCTGAAACGCAAACTTCTCAGCTTCCTCATATATCTGCCACACAAAAAAAACATTAAACCGCATAAAAAACCAGACCAAAACACCAACACCAAAACCACAATGTCCTGCTGGAACACAACACTCACCTGACTAGCCAACTCTCTGGTCGGAGACAAAATGAGAGCCACAGGAAACACAGTCCAGCCATCCCCACAAGTCCTCGGCCTTCCCAGACACTTGGTCAACACTCCACTGATAATCGGGAAGCAAAAAGCCGCCGTCTTACCGGACCCGGTCTGAGCACATGCCATGAGGTCCCTTCCGGCCATGGCTATCGGAATCGCGTGGCGCTGCACCGGCGTCGGCTTCACGTACCTACACCTCTTTATGTTGTTGTTCAAACACTCCCCCAAATCAATCTCCCCAAAACTCCCCGCCGCCGCCGGCACGTCCTCGCCGCTCGCCTCCACCGGAATATCCTCGTAAGCATCGAAATTGATACCCACATTGCTGACGTCATCGTCCCCGCTCACTCTCACCACCTCCTCGAATTTCTCGCGCACGTCATCAACCGGCCTCTGCGGCGGTGGCCACGAACCCCGACTCCGTCCACCGCCGAAAGCGCCGCGACCCGGACCGGGGGGGCGACCTCCTCCTCCTCCCCTGAAGCGCGGGGGCTGAGGAGAAGCGTACTGAGTGGACTCAGTAAACCCTCTTCCGTAAGAGGTGTAACCACCACCACCCCCGCGGCTGCGGGAGTAGCGGAGATGCGGAGGGACGTAGGAGGAGGAGGAGGTGAGTGGGGGGCGGGTCCCTTTCCGGGTCGACTCGGTGACGGCTTCGGCCCATGACATGGTACTCAGGCTCATGATCACCGTGTTCACACAGCACAGCACAAAACAACAACAACAACAACAAACAAAGCTCGCTCTAAAACTGAAAAAAGATGAGAGCTTTGTTGAATTTGGGCTGAACTGGGTTATATATATATATATAAATGTAAAATGTGGGCAGTGAGGAATTGAAAGGGTGGGTTTTAGGGGGGAGGTGTACGGACTGAGAGAGAGAGAGAGAGAGAGAGAGGTGGAAAGGTGGGTGTGGGTGTGGGTGTGGGTTTGGTTTAATGGTCTCGACGTATTTTGGTGAAAGTGACCACTGGAGAGAGAGAGAGAGAGAGGGAAAAAGTGGTATTATTTTTAAGTTGAATAGGAAAGGAAGAGTCTTTAATTTTTAATTTTAATTTTTTAATTCTTCTCCGCCATTAAAACAACTGCAAAACCCTAATTTAATTTTGGTTGTCGTGCGTGATTTTGAGTCGGGAAACGCCTGGGAAGGCTAGGCTGGGATATTGCTTTGGTGTTTCTGTTGTTGTTTGTGGGGAGATTTCAGTGGATGTGTTGTGGAGAGGATTATTGTTTTTTTTTTTTTTTTTTTTTTTGGGAAAATATCTGCGGCGTAATGAATGCGGGTGGAGTATCCGAAAATGTAAATGAAAATCCAATTGCGATTAGGAAATGAAAATCCAAGTGTTGTAATGTTTAGTTTATAAATACAAAAGCAAACAGGCCAGCTGAGCTCCTTGGTTTTCCTTGTAAACGTCCTTGGATCATACTGTACGTGGTGCTGCCCTGCCATTTAGCACTGATATGATTTGGAGTGCAACACTGAACATCTCCTATGTATATAGATTCTTAGTTCGCAATTTCATTGATTCATTAATTCAATCTGATGGATGCAAGGGTCAGCTGAAAGAGACAATGTTACCTATATAATATGTCACTGTCTTTACAATTCAACATCAAGCAAAAGTAGATACAATTTCACATTGCTGCCTAAAATAACTACTACTTGAGCTACCATTTGGCTATTCCAAAGCGTCAAAAAATGTAGGTGTATATACAAAATTCACCGTTACATTTTAAGTTATTCATCACAACAACTCTTGGGGACATTCAATCTTCATGCCCAGTAGAGCAGGACCATAATTCTATTTTTGGAATAACACACCTTTCCTCCTTACGCATTTTCTACCATTTCGTTTTCGGTCAATAGATGCTTCTCTTCCTCATCAAGTCTTTCCAACCATTTCAGTCCAAGATCACATCCTGCTTTTGCAGCAATCTGGAACCGCTCTCTTGCCATTCCTGCCTGGTCTCTTACAAGGCTTTGTGCATTTTTTCTCGACTTTCTGGCTAAAGACCCCCTTTTTGAAGTCAACTTTGTCACAGATTCTGGCACTTCAACACCTAAGATAGCAGATATGTTGGGGTACAAATTTCATGAAAACCTGGGCATGGAATTCAAGTTTTGGATGCAAGCAAGAACCATTATATGTATATAAAGAATCACCCTTCATAGAAATGAACCTATGACCAGTACTTAACCTATTGCAGTGAATTGTGAGAATCTTGATGACTATTCTGCAACAACATAAAAGAAGCATGGTAGGGAAGAACAGACCTTGAAGAAGAAGAGACCCATACGCTATAGCTGCACCAGCATGTCCCTGAAATTTATTAAAAGCAAGAACATTATTAAAGAGTGCTTTAATTGGAGAAACAATGATATTCTGAGTGACATCTAGGAGGATCAGATGTGATGAACAAACTAACAGAGATTTATTTTATGGATAATAACTATGTTGGACGAATTCAATGGTGTGCATATAGCTATCTCCCCCAATTTTTGTTTCTGTTTCCCATTTTGGGATAACTTCCATTTCTACATAAAGTTGGACCTCTGAGCATACCATATTGTATAAAAGATACAATGTCACTTTCCTTGATTAGAGGGAGTGAGAGACTCAGACTCTTAGATCATTTGTAAATAATACAAGATGGTGCTGCTCATGCCAAATATGTGAACTTTTTAAGTTACTGACATAGTCAGATGACGAAATAATATATCAATTAACCTATGCCCATTTAGATATCAGCAGTTTTGCCCAAAAAATACCTATACTGTACTACTAAACCAGATCAAATGTAACAAAAATCTACACGACAACAGTAAAATTGTAATCAATCTCAGTGACTATCAAGGGCAAAAACTGGGTGAGCAGTGACAGGAGCTTGATTACCTTATCTGATGCCCTATGAAAACACCACAAGGCGGAGGCAACGTCTTTCTTGACACAGTCTCCAGTCAGATACACAGCACCCAGAAGGTATAGAGCACCAGGATGCAACTAAAAAAATACCGAGCTCCAGTTAAACAATAGATTCTGGAAGCACTATTATTTGCAACAACATAGTGAAAACCTACCTGGTCAACTGCCTTCTCCAGATAATGGAAAGCTTGCTGATCTGATTGGACATACTCATTCTAAAAAAGCACCCAAGAAGGCAACCATCATAAAGTAATAATAGAACGATGAAGAATATCAGAGAAAAAGAAAATGCAACAAAACAATTGAAAAATCCCCATCCGGAAACAACAGAATATTGATCTAGTAGGGAAATTTAATCACATGAGTCAACAAACTTCACATATTGGGACCAAAACCCACTATAAAATTAATTAGTTCACATACAAATTGCTTGATAGCAGCAAAAGATACAATTCACTTGGAGCATACCTCAACCCTAAGACGACATGCGAGTTCATATTGTGCATCCGGATCACCCATATTTGCCGCTTCAACTAACAAAGCAGCTCCTCTGTTATGAAGTAAACAGAAAAATTATCAATCACATGACATTTTTCTTTAATTGTATGCCCCATGATGCATCACATGGTAGTAATGTTGGGAATGCAGACCACCATCAGTGAAGTGACACAAAATAACGAAGAAATGAGTCAACAAAATAACGAAGAAATGAGTCAATAAGACTTCTCAGAAAGTGCACTTACATAGCTTTGCACGCCCCTGGGACATGGTATTTCAAATGCAATCTGGACAGCCAATACCTGGCGTGGGTATTTGAGTTGTCAGTTTCTAGAGCCAACTCAAAGTTCTCCTTTGCTGCCTGATGTGATGAAAACGATTGTGTCAGAACATAACATTTTTCTTTCTATTATCCCAATTTCATTTTCTAATGAATGCTCCATCCTCTCCTATTTGCTTTGCATGATACTCTATATCTTGCCTATGATTTGGAAGCGTAAATCTTACCCACAAATCAACCAACAGCGAATTAACTATTGATGGCAATCGAAAACAAATCATGCATTTTATGCCAGTAGCCTTTTATTATAGACATTACTCCTTTCCTGTCTTCCCAAAACCAAAAAGCCAAAACCACTAAAAACCCAAATTTCAAATTGGTTCCTCTAAGTCACCCACATTTTCTCATAAACCAAAAGCATATAAAACACATAGGAACACATGGAAATTAAAACCAAAAAGAACATTTTCCTCTTTAATTCAATAACCCTTTTTTTTTTGTTCCTTTCATCTCAAACCTCATAAAACCTACACTATAATCTGGTCTAACTTGTGGTTCTGTTCACAATCTACATCTTCACATTACTAAATAAAGACACCAACTTTCTGGGTTCCCACTACTCTCCCAACTCTAACTTCACTACAAAATGTAATATGAACCCAAAAATGAAGCCTTTATTTGTTTGCAAATTAGAGACAGACCCTTAAAAGAGGAATGAGTCGTCGATCATTGAGCTCGCAATAGTCAATGACTCTATCAACTTCCTTCAAAGCGCTCCACCCTTTGGCTATCAACTCCATCGCCTTCTTGTTCCTATCATGCATCCCTCTCTGCAAAACCAATCAAACCCAGAACCCTTGACATAAATGCACACCAAGTTTCGGGTTATGTGATAACAATAAGTACTTAAAAGACTGACCCTTTGAGTGAACTGAGCAAACCCATTGATGGGTCTCCAGCTGAGCTTGTGTAAGAATTGACGCTGCATCGTCGTCGTGAGATTTGGGTCTCAACCCAGAGAGCTCTGCACTCAATAACTAAGCTTAGCGCAGAGATTGGACATTTTGCATAACTATTTTTGAAGATCTAAGACAGACCCAGATGAGACAAAGAGGTGAATCGAACTGGGTATACACGAATTCGAACAATTTGATTGAAAGCGGCGGAAGTGAGAGTAAAATCGTAGCTGTGCTTTTCCCAGAAAACAGAGCAATAGTTCGATCAGCTTGCTTCGGCTGCTATGGTTTCAATAAAGGTTTTAATCCACTTAGGCCCAATGCATGGCCCATCATTTTGGCCCAAGATGAGGGAAAATCAAAATGAATTTAATTGAAATTGAGAATTTTATAATTTTTAAAAGTCATCGTTTGATATTATTAAATATAAAAATTTAAAATTATGTAGAAAAAAAAAACGAAATAATTCATTGTTTTCCGAGAGGGATCTTGAGTGGATTTTTTGATTTGATTTGAGAGACCGAGAGGGAATGCCAAATCAATCTCTTTTCGTTTTCACCAAATAAATCTTTTGTTCAAGTCCTTTACCGTGAGTCAGTCATGAATGGGCCGCAAAGTTCAACAAACTGTATACTTGATGACACTTGGCCAAATTTCATAACCACCCTTGGACGTTGACAAAGCAAAAAGGGCACTTGTTGTAATCTTACATTTGCTTCATATAATATCAATTAAATAACACTTATTTTGTAACCTATTTAATGACTAAATTTCATAAAATTAAGATTAGATATGTAAAAAAATACGCGTTAAATAATTTTTCTTAATCATACATAGATAATGTTGAAAAAACAACAACTACAAACGAAATACGTTGACATTAGTTTCCTTCTAATACAAGCAAGAGTGTCCAATTCAGTCATTGACCACAACATAATCAATAAACCAAATGAATTAAATTGAGAAAAATGGGAAAAAGTAAAATAGAACAAAATTATTAGTAAATAACTCCATCTAGTAGTAGGGGGCATATCGGTCACTTTGCATCACCCGCCCAATCGGAATAGCCGGCGCTTATATATAGCCCCCAGATAAATTCGAGGTCGGGTGTTCGTGACAAAACGTTACGTTTGAAATATCAAGAAAAATATAAATATCTAAAACCAGAAGAAGAAGAAGAAAAATCGTTGAGGTGAAAATGGGAGCGGTGAAGAATATCTGGAACGCCAAAGAAGTAGCTGAAGCTCCAGATTGCTCTCACATCCAAATCCACTCTTCTTCTCAATCCGTCGACCCCTCCCTCCCTCTCCCCCAAATCACGCCGCTCGTAACGTCCGTCTCTCTCTCTCTCCCTCTCTACATTTTCCGGCGCTTTGTTTGTGTTTTTAGCTCGGTTTTTGTCACCGGAAAAAAAAAAATAGACGGCGTGATTCGGATTCGTTAGCTTTGTTTTTGTTTTGATTTGGTTGTGATTTGTTTGGATTTTCAGGAAGCTGTGTAAGGATCTGTTCAAGGAGTGGTCAGATTTGGACGATTCTCGGTTCTCCGTCGAGACGGTCTCCGGCGGCATTACGAATCTCTGTGAGTGTTTGTGTTGTGTGTTTGATGATTTGAATTGGTTTGTGTGAGCTAAGAGTAGTTTTGGATTTGAATTGAAAGGCTTGTTTATTGTGAAATTGCGATTCGATTCGGTTTTCGATGAGGTTTTGTTGATTGATACATGTAGTGTTGAAGGCTACTGTGAAGGAGGAGGATGGAAATGAGGTTTCTGTGACTGTAAGGTTGTATGGACCTAATACTGATTATGTCATCAATCGCGAGCGCGAATTGCAGGTAATTTTTGTGAGCTTTTATAGCTGTAGGTGTGGAATTTGGTTTCAATAATGTTGTTGAAATTAGCATTTATATTGTGGATGGTGTTTAATGTGTATGCTTCACTTTGTAATTTCCGGCTGTGTATTGGTTCAGGCGATTAAGTACCTCTCGGCTGCGGGGTTTGGTGCAAGTTTGCTTGCTGTTTTTGGAAATGGAATGGTGCAGTCGTTTATAAATGCACGTACACTTGTCCCATTAGGTAGGTGATATGTACTTTTTTGATAAGTGACATCCATTTAATGAAAGATATTCCAATGGGAAGCAAACTTGTAAAAAGTCTTGTACAACATAAATCATAAGATCTACTTTTCAAAAGCTCTTCTTCTCGGATTGTTTTTTTTTTTAGTTTAATTTCTTGATATTAACTAGACATTTTAAGAGCTTCATTTCATAAAAGTTTTTGGAGGCATGTGCTTCAATACAAACTGGTGTAGAGAATTGAAGACAGGCGATCATTTTCATTGAAATAAATCATATGCATTTTCAGGGTTCTTGGTGAACTGAAACAGTCTATTGACATGATCTTAAATTCTTCCCATCTCGGCAGACATGAGAATTCCTAAGCTGGCAGCCGATATTGCCAGGGAACTACGCCGATTCCATCAGGTGGAAATTCCAGGTTCTAAGGAACCTCAGCTGTGGAGTGACATTTTCAAGTTCTACGACAAAGGTATCTTTTATTTGATGATCAGTTACCATACTTTGTTTTCTCCCCTATAAGTGGCCTGTTTTGTTGGCAAGTTGACTTTTTTACCTTTAAATGCAGTTCATATGTGCAATTTTCTCATTGTTGAGTTGCCTGCTTGTTGCAGCCTCTGCTCTTGAATTTGATGACAGCGAGAAGCAGAAGATCTACAGAACTATTTCATTTAGTGAAGTTCACAATGAACTCGTTGAGCTCAAGGTATCTTTCACTATTATTGTTACTTGTTTGTTCTTACTGCTGATTTTATTATGATATTGTGCACTAGTGGTATTTAATCCAAGATCCTCCGCTGATAATGTGACAGGACTTGACTAGCCGTTTTAATGCTCCCGTGGTTTTTTCTCACAATGACTTGCTTTCTGGAAATATAATGGTTAATGACGAAGAAGGTATCGTACTATGTGCTCTTCTTTTTAGCCTTGTTTATTGCTTGCATTACCTTCTATTGTTTGTAAGAGTTATGTCTGGTCTTGTTGCTTTATTATGAGCATATGCATTTCGAATGAACAAACGTAGAATAGGTGCCAAATTGATTCCATATTTTTTTGGTAGCTTATTTGGCTCAAGAACAATATTATTAACATGTAAAATGAACTAGTATCTGTTGTTTTCTGCGTTTTAGTTTACTTACAGTTCTTGTCTGATGAACATCCAGAGAAACTCTACTTCATTGATTTTGAGTACGGATCATACAACTACAGAGGCTATGACATTGGTAATCACTTCAATGAATATGCAGGCTATGAATGTGACTTCAGCTTGTATGCCTCTTTCTTTCTCTTTCTCCCACATTTATATATACTAGTTTGTTAGTCACATAAGATTACCTTTGAACATGGTTCAATTGTAGATACCCAACCAAGGAAGAACAATACCATTTCTTCAGGCATTATTTAGGACCTGACAAACCACAGGAGGTACATCACATAGAGACATTGAACCTTTTTATTTGTGAAAACAAACAAATGGCTGGTTTAACCCACTTGCCATTAGTTATGGAAACTTCAGCATGTTCAAGTTTTGTAAAACTCTGTTGTTTCCATTGTTTTAACATCAACAGGTATCAGACAAAGATCTTGATGCTCTCTATGTTGAGGCAAATACATATATGCTAGCTTCACACTTGTACTGGGCTTTATGGGGATTAATCCAGGTAACATCCCTGTTTCTCAAGTTATGCTCCTCCACAGCTTTTATCAATCTTATTTATATTCCGGTCAATAATTTGCAGGCAAAGTTTTCCCCAATCAAGTTCGATTATCTCAATTATTTCTTCCTGCGATACAACGAATACAAAAAGCAGAAGGAAAAGTGCTTATTGTTGGCAAGATCATTCCTCTCACAATCTCATGCAGGGTAACGAGTAACGGCATAAGCACCTGCATGTATGTTATGAATCTGTAGGAAGTGCTATTGTTTTTACCGGTTGTTACGATTAGGTGATGTTGTAGTATATTCTTTTGTAGCGATGGAAATTAGAAGAGACATGAGCAAAAATAACTTGCATTAGGGGCTGTTCAAGCACTGTAATGCAAAAAGACTTGTATTTGATCTATGCATATTTTTTGTGGTCTCATTCATGTACAACAGTTTTGAGAACGTTCTTGATTGATTTTGTCGAATACATAGCAATCCGATCACTGTCATAATAACTTGCGGCAATACAACAAAAAGGATGGAATCTTAGTAATATGTGTTTCATTTAGATGTTTGTAACAAAAGAAGTCCACAAAAAACAAACATCCTTGATCACCTGGCAAAGGATCGCCATGTTATATAGGTATACCATATAATATGGCGATCCTTCGGCTTTTTCAGTTTTCTACATATAACATGTATGGTCCATTAATCCAGAATCTTGTAAATCAAAGAAAGCATCTCTGATTGTTGATACAATATACACTAAGCTTGAAGAACCTGGCAGTGAACTATGTGACTTCTCAGGCGGTTTCTGCCAGCAAGGCTTGACCACAGATTTGTGACCATAGTCCTGAACTGCCCTTTGCCTGCTAGAGTTTCCCATAGATGTTCAGTACTTGCTCCACCAGCATCATCTGATTTTGAAACATCAACCAGAGAGATGCTCATATTATTTCTGATGATGCATAGTTTACCATTAAGGGGAACCAGGGAAGCTGCCTCCAAGGCTCTAGAGTTACCCAAATGTATCTTACTGTCGATATGCTTGTTCCAAGAATCAGTTGATTCGTCGTATACTCTGAGCTTGCAGCCATCCTTGCACTCCAATGCATAGAGATGCCCATTTAAAGAAGCACTTGGGTTTCTCCAGCCTGCAACCATTCCGTCATACACAGAGTACCAACTGTCATTTTCCGGTTGATAGACCTCACTCAGGACTTGTCGATGAGAACCTAGCCCCTTCAAGAACCATTTGCCTTCATAAACAACGCCGATGAAAGGCACCATTGCAGTGCTCATATCTGAAACGAAGGACCATCTATTCTTGTTGGGATCATAGACTTCTGCTGATCTCAAAGACCTATGCACCCCCTCATTCTCTCCACCAGCAACATAAAGGCAGTTATTTATAACGCACGAGCCAAAAAAATGTCGTCTGCGAAGCATATCTGGTGCACGATGCCATTTATTGGTCCTGGCACTGTAAAAAATTACTCGTCTCATTGAACCCTTTAGAGGGTCCTTTCCTCCAAACAGATACAGGTGACAGCCACTGAGTACAGCACAACCAAATCCAAGGGCTTCAGAATACTCCTTAGGGACAGGAGGAAGAGACTGCCATAGCTGGTATACAGGGTCAAAGGCATGCCAAGATATTTTTCCATCTCGATCTCTTTTAATCAAGTAAATCCATTCTTCAGCAATGCCAATGCTCTTACGGAGAGAGTAAAAGAAGTTTCCTGCCAAAAGACGGTACCATCTTTTGCAAACTAGGCGGAGCTTGCGATGCTCCACTCTTGGGACCCGAATTAGGCAAGCTATAGCAAGATCATCAGGGAGTCCAGGAAGAAGAGGGGATTGGTTGCGGCTACTCTCACCACGTCCAGGCTTACTCCTAGTTGGATGAATGGATGCTTTAATGTCTGGTTGAAGACAAAGCTTTGCCCCAGGGACATATTTCTTTGCTCCAGCAACAGTTTTAAGACCAGCATCAACTCTGCATAAACATGCTGTGCTATCCACCTGCTAAGGAACATGTGTACTAGTTAATTACTTGTGACTAATCTCCATCATTCTTTCTAATTTAGAAAACAATGTTGTGGAGAATAACACTTTAGCTTGTTATTATACCATGACTGAAACAGAACTAGAGCTCCTTTCAAATACTCGTGCAAATGTTACTCTAGTATTATGAATGACAGCAGCCAATTTCCAAGACATATGAAACTTAAGCCATAGCAGTTACCACATAGAAAGCCGTGACAGTTCAGAAAAGGATATCCTGAAGCTACAGTTGATATGATAAATTTTACATCTTTCAACTAAAAGTAAAGTAGTAAACTATGGAGGGCGCTAGAGTAGCTCTCATTAGTCTTTTCTCCTCCAGACAAAATTAGTAGAAATGAGTCAAATGCCTTGAAACAATTATACCATACACTCATTAGACATGAAAATCAACAAATTTGAAAACTTAGCATGAAAATAAAATCAAAGCCAGTGATGTATTCATACTTCAATTGCATAATACAGATTTCAAATGATTCCAGGAAGCAAAGCATCACAACAACAGAAAAAATTGAGAAAGAAGTTTACCAATGGAGGCTGTATCATTCTTCTTCTGTCCATCCTTTCTTCCTCTTAACATCCGCAAGACCCGATTTACCACAAACACTCCACCTCAAGAATCTAATACCTATCTCTTTCAATCATAATGACCTACTGCTTTGTTCATCATAAGCCAACAATTGTCATCAGTACCACCAAATTTCAACTTCAAACATGACCCCAAATCTCAAAAATCTCTACAAGATACACAGAATTATTGATTGATCCGCCAAGTAAGTAACCTAAAGCTGTCCCAAATTCACCTCCAGTAGTCAAAAAGCCCTCTGAAAATAGCTCACAGTTGACCTAACAACAGCTTCAGAATCAAAAGCTAAAACCAATAGAAATACAGAACTACTGAACCAGTCAACCCCCAGTCAGAAACAAGAGAAACCCAACATTGATCAATTCATTAACTCAAGAACCCACATTGAAAATACTCAAGGCATCCAAAGAGAATAATCAGAAACCCAAAGATCTTATCTTTACAGTAAAAAGAAGAAAAGAAAGAAAACCCAAAAGGCCAAAACCATGAAATGCTAGACAGCACAAAATTAGGGGGCAAAGAGAGCACTCAAGCAAGAGATGGAGATCCCTATCACCATTAAATCTTCAGTGGAGTTTAGGGCCCCATTTTTCTCACCTCAAGGGCACAACCCACCAAGCACAAGAGTGTGTTCAAGAAACAAGAAAAGCAAAGCAAAACCTAAACCATTAAAGGATCAAATAAACAGTGAGGCTTTGAATGAATTACTTGGTTTCTTGAAAGAAATTGAACAAAACAGTTCACAACCAAAGAGTTGGAAGATAGCTGTTGTTGGAGTCTGAAGAGAGAGAGAGGGTTGAAAGCTCAAGTTGAAGGTTTCACTCTTTTATATATATATTTGATTGCACTAATATGGACAAATATTCAAAAAATAAAATAAAATGGTAAAGTACAAATAAATACCCGAAGTTTGAAGCTTATTTCAATTAAATACCTCATTTATAAATTATTTCAAATAAATACCTGAATTTTGAAGTTCATTTCAACTAAATACTTCATCTATAAATTATTTCAAATAAATACCTGAGTTATACAAAATCCTACAAAAGTTTCAACTCCGTTAGACATCTTGTTAAAACAACCGTTAACTTGTCTATAAAGGGTGTTTGACTTTTTGACTGAACCCGTCATCGAGGGTATTTTAGGCAATACAAACTTATTCCCGCTCAGTGTCTCCTATAACCCTAAACTTTCAACTCTTTCCCTCAACATTTAAGCTTAAAAGAAAGTGCTACACTGCAAACTGTAAAATTGAAATCAACTTAATTATATGTAAATAAATTTTTGTACAAAAATTTCAGTTATTATGTTTCAGTTATTATGTTTACATACAATTAAGTTGATTTCCATTTTGTATTTTGCAATGTAGCACTTTTGTTTAAGTTTAAATGTTGAGGAAAATAGCTGAAAGTTTAGGGTTATAGGAGACACTGAGCCGGAATAAGTTTGTGTTACCTAAAATACCCTCGATAGCGAGTCCAGTCAATAAGTCAAACATCTTTCATAGACAAGTTAACGGTTGTTTTAACGGGATATCTAATAGAGTTGAAAATTTTGTAGAATTTTATATAATTCTGGTATTTATTTGAAATAATTTATAGATAAAGTATTTAATTGAAATGAGTTTCAAAATTCAGGTATTTATTTAAAATAATTTATAAAAAAAATATTTAATTAAAATGAATTTTAAACTTCGAGTATTTATTTATATTTTAGCCAAAATAAAAATAGGAGGTGTCCCTTTTGGTCCCACAGCTTCACAAATCACAACACAAACCCCATAAAGTGCCAAATGCATTAATATTCAAGATTTCCCAGTATTGGTGTTGTGTTTGACCCACTGCACATCATATTATCATCTGCCTCCTACTCCACAAAGGGTAACTTGGTCTCCCTTAAATCCATGACACATTTAGTCGTCGAGTTCTTGATGAGTGATCATCACGGCCATGGATACGGTATATCTTCTTCCTGTGATTACATTATAATCACCGGTGTATTAAAATCCTCTTATCTCTATTACTTAAGTTAATTTAGTTTATAGAACTGTCAAATACATTATTCATTTTCTTCCCATTCCTATTAATAATTAATTAAAACAGTATTAAATAATAAAAAGTTAAAATAATAATAAAATAGAAAAAACAATATTAGAATTGACATTTTTAAACCACCCACGTATATTTCTCTCCCTCTTCTTTACGTCTCTCAAAATTCATGTTCAGTTGAGACTCTATCTTCGCATCAAATAGAAACTCTTGGTTTTTCTTAGGCATCTCAGAATCACTTTCTGTCATTGTACAATTGTAATCAATGACTGAATAACCGTACGCGCCAGCGCAGCCATTTCGCACGCGTATCGCGCGTACATGAAGACTAGTATCAATAAACTAAATAGTTATAAAGTCGTACCAATTTATTAATAAACAAAATAAGTAATGTGTTACTTAAAGGCAAATAGTCGTTCAAATTTCGAATTCACACTCTTTCAACCAATTCTAGAAAGATGATGTGCACCCAAGTCATATCTGAAGCTCCTAACCATTTGTCCAACCTTTTTGGCTAGTTGCTTTAACTTGTTATTATACTAACAAAACTAGACCATTAGCTCATACATCTTTATCGTTTTGCTCTTTTTATAATCTCATGATTGGGATTACTCCTAATCCCCGAAGCAAGAGGATTACTTTTTTTTATTATAAAAAAAAGTTCCACTAACCAATCTTTGAAGACGTATTAGGGAGATAGCTACGTATATGATTGAATTAACTAATCCTCTTCTATTGTTAATCCGTAGCTCACAATCCTGCGATGGGGAATATTTAGACTTTCCAACCAGTTTTCGTGCGTAAAAGTCTTGCCTGTGAATTGATAGATGTATGGCATTGTGATCAAATTTTCTTCCTTTTCATGTTTAACTTATTCTTGGACTTAAAATCAAACAAAATCTGCTTATGTAAGACTCCTGCGTGTTACTGAAAGCATGCAAGCATGATGAGCTGCCTAAAATTCAACCTTATCGTTCTCAGAAAAGTCATCCATCTTTTGCTCTCATTCAGTCTCCATCATAGAGAAAAATTAAGTTCATGATAAACAAGTCCATTCATATAAGAAACTTCATTATTTTCCACACTAGCGTTTTCATTATTCTTGGGAGTATTACTGTTGCAGAGAATGAGCTCTGGTTTGGAATTTTTCAATGTGGTATATATGTGATGCAGAAACTGAAACCAATTATTCTGAGCACTAAGTTGAGAATGATGAGACTACTTTTCCTTTTTGAGGAGGAATGAATGGGATGTTGAAAGAAGTCTTTCCTAACTAGGGAGACAAGGCATGGTTGAGTTCTTTTGTAGGTTTTTAAAAGCAAGTCACGGCTGTGGCCTTCACATGATTTATTTTTCATTCCATTGGTATTTTCCACACAAGAAACTAAAGCTCTAAATCATATTAGTTATTCGCTTTCCCTGGGGAAAAATTAGGTACCACATCAGTATCTGAAAGAAGACCAATTTAGAATCATCCACACCTGAATTGTCTATCCCTTTACATTGCATTTTCATAGTTCTGATCATTCCAACTTTCATGAGTTCTATCTTCAAATCAATACTAATTAAAAGGACCGTACAGAAGATGCTGATGAGCATACAAATGTATTAACACAGTCAAATGTGTAAACGTAAACTAATAATATACCACATCATTACAACACAGAAGTTATAATCTACCAGACTCCAACTCCTCAAAGGTAATGCTCGGATATGCGCCGGAAACGTGGGACTTCCTGTGTTCGTCTTTTGAGCTGGAGCAGGGTGAAAACGCTGAGCTTGGTGGCACATTTGGTTCAGAAGATTTTGAAGGATGCATCTCTCGTTATGGAAGATGGTTTTGTAGAAGAACAAAAACTCGGACTTCTGATGGTGCATCCGAGTCCAGGAAGTTTTTGGGCCATCTTGCAGGGCAAGTGCTATCAATGATGGACTTGGTCGGCTTGGGCAATGGGTTTTTCTTCGTACCAATTGTAATTGATTTTTCCCATTATTCTATCTACCAATTGTGGCATTATGCTAAAAAGAAATGAAATCTATAGCATTGACCCCAAGGGAGGAGTGGGAGAGCAATAACCCTAACATCCCAGGTTGGCAGAATGGCAGGGTCCAGATGAGCATGAGCACCCCAACCCAATTACCAGAATATATTACATAGTGTTGCCAATATGCCCTTTTAGTGGCGTCAAAGGTAATGCTCATAGCCTCCCTTTCTTTCTCTTTGTTGCCGTAAATTGTAGGGTAAGCGCAGAAAAAGGGCTTTGCTTTCCAAGCAGGCAAAGCAGCTACGACATAGAATCCAAGTCAATTAGACCAAAAACCTTAGACTTCACTACAAACCATTATTCTCACATCGCCGCCTAAGTTCATAAGTTTCGGTCATGTCACGTAACACGAACACGTATCGTATCATACATCACAAGAATGGTTAGTCGGACAAATTTAGTGGTCCGGTCGTCTGATTCCGACGTCGAGAGTTTGGCCATCATATGATGGCATCTCTTTCATCCCCCCACCTTCATAAACAATGTGAATAAAAAGAGAAAAGAAGCCAAATATGGAAGGACACCTCACACTCACCAGTCGCCATTTCAAAAATTCAAGATTTTATTAAACACGTTACTCAAAAGAAATTAAATTCCCAAAGAAGAAGAAGAAGAAGCAAAACTCACAAAGCCACAAAGAAGAGACGAATCCAAAAAATCAAAATGGCAGAATTGGAAGCTTCCTTCTTCCATTGACACTCTCTTCCCTCTACGTGCCCGAAACGCATCACTTCTTCTTCTTCTTCTTCTTCTTCTTCTTCTTCTTCCTCTGCTCTGCCCTGCTCTGTTTTAAATCCCAAGCCCATTTTTCCTATAAAGACTAAACTACCCTTGCTCTGCTTCACCGCTTCTTGGGGATTGGATGGATGAAATTGGGTTCTGGGTTTCGGAGAGGGGCTGAATTCCGAAACTGGGTCTGAAGAATTCCGGGCATTCGTTCTCGGGTGGCAGAGGATTTTCGATTTTGAACCTGGGTTTGTTCTGAGATTCTTGCTTGGTTCCTTTGAGTCTTGTTTATGTGCTTAAAATTGGAGATGGTTTTGCGGGAAATTGAGCTTCTGATTCATTATTGGTTGTTTGAGATTGTTTGCTTTGATGAGCATTCCGAGTTCTTTTATTTAAGATGATCGAAAAACTTGTAGTGTTTTGCATTTGATTTGAGATCGTGGTTGAAGATATTGGAACACATTGTGGGTTAGGATTGATACTAGAGGTTTAGAAGGATCAATAGAACAGGACAGGAGTGTTAGTAGAGTTTTTGGTTTTGGTAGAATTGTGGAGTTTTCAAGTTGGGTTTAGCAATTGGAGTTGGTACTGTGGTGTTTAGTGTTGATCGTATTGTGTGTCACTATGTCGGGTGGCACACCAACTGGTGGATATATGAGGCAGAGGCATAGCCAGGGCTATGCGTCGAGCGGAGATGATCTTGAGGATGATGCATGCTCAGTGATGCATAGCTCGTCAGGTTCGAGTCCCAGAGTTTGGTCTAAGAGGGAGATTGCGGAGAATGTGATGTGGCTTGTCTCGGCAGCAGGCATTGTGTACTTGGGTGATTCCAAGTCCAACTTGATATTTCTCTTGTGGCATGATGACCGAATAAGAAGGTATACGATTTTATGTTATGTCTGGTCTGCTCATAAATAATCTGTTCCACTTGTTATTGTTTCGTGAGTAAGTTTAGTGGTTTTATGTTATACTAAAGAAGAGTGATGGTAGCGTAAGATGGTTGGTGGTACATAATTCTACTGAATTACCTGATTTCTCATAAATGCTTTTGACAGAGCTTAAAACTCTCTTTGGTTTGTTGTTCTTGGATATCAATTAGCAGATTTGATTAGGAATATTTGAACAGTGTACTCTATTCTTTGCAAATTGGTTGCTTTAGAGTTCTAGGCTTCTTCATTTTTGTTCATAGAATACAGCTGAATTGTAGCACAGCCTAATTCTTCATTGTGTGGTAATTTTTTGTTGAGTAAGGTAAAACTTTGACTGATTACAAGGCTAATAAGTATAGTAAGTTCAGGCAAGGTACTCATTGCATTCGCAATTCTAGCAAGTATGGTAAGTTTATGCTCAAGACTTACATGCATGGGTTTGCTTAAGATTTGGATTATGTCTTTCATGATTTTGCCGCATTTGGAGTGCTGTATGGTTTAAACTTTGCTTGCATCAAAGGAGCATTTTGTTTGTTAATTGCTGAGATTCAATGACCTGTGAGTTGGCTGAAACAAATCATTTAAAG
This sequence comes from Potentilla sterilis, assembly GCA_963682095.1. NCBI lineage: Eukaryota > Viridiplantae > Streptophyta > Magnoliopsida > Rosales > Rosaceae > Potentilla > Potentilla sterilis. The sequence goes on from OY821761.1 coordinate 2,195,148, forward strand.
TAGCATTTTGTCTTATCTCTTCCATGTATCTTGTAGATTGCCCTTGTACATTGGGATGGTCGGCGTGGTTTTGAATATTATCATATTCTGTTACACAAGTATGTCAGCATGGAGTGTCGGGCGATTTGATGAAAAATGGGAATTAGCAAGTATATCTGCTCTGCCATTTGTGACACTACTTGGTGCCATTTCATTCTGCCTGTAAGAGAAACTGTAATTCAGCGACCTTCTACATTCACCATATCTTATGTTTACGTCCTCTGACTTGTTGATCATTCATTGGCAGGTTCTGCTGTGCTCTGTGGCCGATATGGGGGTTCTTGACCCTTCCTCTTCTGGTACATCCCAAAACTCACTTTCTTTTTGTTCATGTAGGTGAACAGTTTAGTACTTGTGGCAACTGTCTGATTACTCTATTCACGTTGTTGCAGTTCACGCTCTTTATGGCAGGCATGGTTATATTTCCATACATTATAATTGGGACATTTAGGAAACAACATGATGCGCTGCGTACAGAAAATGCCTCCTCAGATTTTAGTGATAAACTATACTGACCTAGATCAAGAGCTGCTAACTCAACCAAGGACAGACTGCCACATCAGTAGTGGAGCAATTATTGTCTTCCAATCAGTCAGGTTTCGATTTTATATACACATTCTTTTGATGATACACTTGATAGTACCACAGAGTTCTTTACAAACCTGGAGCGGACTGGTTGGGATGTAGTTTTGGAAGTTGATGCCAGTGAGCATCATCAGTTGTGTAAAAATGTTTGGATTTTATGGATAGAAATGATGCCTTTTGTTTCTGGTATGAGTCCATCTTTCACTAGGGTGGAGATTCTGGCATTGATTTGGCATTATAAAGTTCAGTTTTGTTTACATTTCTCTTCCAGATTTCCTTTCTCCTACATTTTCTGTTGTTGTAAATGCGCTATAGTTGCACCACGTTTGCACACGTCGTTCTTTCTTGGTTTGTAAACATTTGGGACGCTGGTGAGTTTGACAGTTGAAAATTCATCAGACGGTGCCGTGCATCTGCAATAGTCTTCTAATTCCTTCATGGCAATCTTTCAAGAACATTTCCGTTTAGGAAACGTACGCTGCAGGGAAATGAAGGTTGGAAGCTTCCAGAGTTGAAAATGTTGCCTGAATTTGTTCAATGGTGTCCTTAGTTCTGAATTATTTTCGATTTGATGTTTGCTTCTTCTTCTCTACTGATTTTCAAGTACAGTATCTAGCTTATTCTGTTGCAGTTTTTAAGTCAGTTTCACTACTTTACCGCTTTGCCATATAGCAAAGGAACACCAGAATTTCGGTCTGCCTTATTTTCTATCAGTTTATGAGCCTGATCTGATGAACAATACATAATCCAATTTACGTTTTTTCCAGCTTCAATTTTCATTACCAACCCAAATGAAAGTAAGACCAATAATGATCGAAAAAAAACTAAACAATAAAACTGAGAGTGGAATACGTATCATCGAATTTTCTCTGAAATTTAGGTAAGTAAATCCAATAAGCCAAAAATAAAAAATAGGCCAGAGTTTGTTGCAGCGCAACTTTACGTGTCGAGAAAAGAAGGAAACAATGCCAATCTGTGGAATGAGTCATCAACGTGTAACCTACGTGTAAATGTGTAATCGATATCATTATCTAAAATTATAACATTCAAGCTCCGAGTTCTTTCTCTATATAAACAGACCCTGATTTGTAGCATTCTTCTATCTTATCCATTTGCTTATTATACGATCTTCTATTTCTGCTATCGAATCGGTTGTTGTGTTGAAGATTGGCAATATAACTAGATTTTCCAAGTTCCAGCCTCTGTAGAATTGTGGCTAAGCTAGAGATCAAGGAAAAACAAAGTATGAAAGAAAGAATGGGAAATCCTCTGCAATTGAAGTCCTTGAATCACATCTCACTGGTTTGCAGGTCGCTCGAGAAATCCCTCGATTTCTACCAGAATGTTCTTGGCTTCTCTCCCATTAGGAGGCCTGGCTCCCTAGACTTCAATGGTGCATGGTATGGTAGCTTGCATTCCCAATTTTAAAAGCTATTAGGTTATTACTGTGTTCTCTTTCATGTTCCTAAATTCTTGGTTTCCTTAATCGTATCTATATAGGTTATTCAACTATGGGATTGGCATTCATCTTCTTCAAGCTGATGACCCTGAGAAGCTGCCCAAGATCAGCCACATTAACCCCAAAGATAACCACATTTCTTTCCAGGTACTCTTTCTTTCTCTTTCAAATCACTTTGTATATATCATGGAAGAAAATGGTCATTCTCAATACGGTAATGCATTGTACATAACTTATATTTATCATAGTATATAAATTTCATGCAGTTATACACCTTATGTATCGAATAGACAAGTCTATGGCTGCATGCATCTACTCTTCGTTTATGGATCGATGAGTTACTGGAATTAGTTTAATGTAATAACCCCTCCTGTGTAACTTGCAGTGTGAGAGCATGATCAAAGTGGAGAACAAACTGAAGGAGATGGAGATCGAATATGTGACAAGCAGCGTAGAGGAAGGAGGAATCAACGTTGATCAGCTATTCTTCCACGACCCAGATGGCACCATGATCGAGATCTGCAACTGTGACAACCTCCCTGTGATACCCCTTGTTGGAGATCAACCTCGGAGATCTAGCACGCGTGTGAAATGCAATGTGCAGCAGCAACAGCAAGAAGTAATAGCCCAGATGAAACCCCAACAGCAAACCATGACCTGCATGCGTTCTAATTCTATACACATGAACGAAGACTATCTTCCTTGTGCTTGATTTACGTGAGAAATAAGTTGATGTGATCCATATATGTACGCACTAACGCTTAGATAGAGGTAGTTGGAAAATTGCTACTTCTTGCCCTGTAAATATGGAAACTCCCTGGTGTTTTTGAAGTGAATAATAGTAACCATTTGCATATATGGAAGTCACAAAACAAGCTTTAAGAAAAAATCAAATGCATGTTATACTCGTAAAGTTGGTTCATGACCAAATGTATAGGCTTCTTGTTCTTGAACTTGCTCCATCGGTGCTAAAGAAGTGTTGTTGGGGTCTTCTCAAACTTTTGCAGGTTGACAAGAGCTCTACAAACGTCGATTTGAAGCATGATGTAGTAAGCACAGAAGGAAATTATGTTTTGATGTAAGCTAAAGTAAGAGCAACGAAAATAAAACATTGATAAACCAGTGACACCACATGATCACTATTCATTGGCAAAACCACTGTTGCTGATGAACATCATGAAGAAGGATTTCTAATAGATAAGGCGTCATGTTCATGATCCGATAAGCCTTATAGCAACCATTTGGCCTCTAAAGCTGAGAGAATGAAGGATGATTGAGGAATAAATATATATGAAAAGAGAAGAATTGGGAGCTCCCTTCAGTCCAAAACAAAAAGCAGTTCGTATATCTTAGCACTTATATATAACCACCGTTTTGGGCTGAAAGGAACTCCCATTTCTGCAATTTTCGCATGAAGTAACTCGAAAACAAATCAGAGATCAAGGGAGTAGGAGGAGAATTGAAACTAAGAGGTATGACGCACTGCGCATTTGGTCTTATATATAATGCCGAAGAGTTTAAGTTAAGGTGATCTCTACTCTCTACTTCTCTCCTCCCCCTCGTATATTCTTTGTTGACTATAGTTAAAGAAGAGCAAGCTTCAGCTACATAATTTACTAATTAAGAGGCAGATGGCTGCAATTAAGCTCACCATGACTCGGTTCAATTAAGCTCTTCAACCACCATTTCTAAAACAGTAAACCTCCATGTAAGCTACGCAGCTTATGAAGATATAACATAGGAGCTCGAAGAGGAGAGAATATTTAATGTAGCAAGGACTCGAAGATGAATGCCATGATGACTTGACGAGTGACATCTAACAATACCAGTCGATAGATATCAAGGCGGATCGATATGATTGTTTCCCAAAAACATTATCTAATACTTGTTTTTGTTCTTCCTCCAATTTCTACTCCAGGAAAGGGTGATTAGACTCTTTTCCATTCTATAATTCCTCGTATTAGTTACAGGATAGCGAACTTTGCTTCTAATATTATTCCTTTTAGTTAATTTAAGCTATAATGCTGTATGCAGCATCTCATCTACCTCCCTAACTATAGCTTTAGGCTTGATGATTTATTTGCCCCATCTCTGATCCTAGGTCACTCATGATGCCTATAGTGTATTTCTAGTGTTGAAATAATTAACATCTTAATTTCTTGTAATATGAGAATGGTTTGGTGCATATACGGCTAATCGGCCATTTTCTGTGGATTTTAATCACCTGTTACAAACCTCAGATATTTGGTGAGTTTCTTTGAGTGGTTGTGGATTACATAAGAAAAACCCAGATTATGAATTAGCTCACATCACAGGTCCTCGGGACCTCATACTCTCATTGTCATAGAAGTATGAGAATGAGAGAGCCAGAGGGATATATATAATTTGCTTGCTTTTAATATCAAAAACGACCCTGCTAGCTATAATTTGCCTCTCCCCAACTCAATGAAAGGTCTGGTGCTGATGTTTTAGCCCACAGAAGTTGCCATTTGGAAATTGGAAACTGGGGGTCACCCTAGAGCTTGTAACTTCAAACCCTACATGGAGAATGGAGAGTGCATTATTATGAAGATAAGCAACTAAAAGAAAGACTCATCCATCATCCCCCCATCAATGTCTACTATAACAAACATGCTGCTGCACACCCCACAAATTTTATGTGACAATTAATCTGGAAAGAGATTTGGGTATGCCAAGCGCTTATTAATTTCAGTATTTTCTTAGGTAGGTTTTTGGGTATATGAAGGGTTCTGTGGCTCAGAGCTGGCCTAAATTTTGAGTCGACACGCACCATTGGTCATATCTATGTTATGAATTTTAACAGCAAAATCACATAATAAGATTTTTCATAATTTTTTTATAAAAGGATTGAAACTATGCTTGGCCAAACCATTAAAAGGAAACCATGCAAATATAGAATAGAGAGAAATTTGATGGAGCACATGTTAGGTCATGTAGATGCTTAGCAAAGTTGTATTGACTGAATTTAAACCAAGAATTTCAGCCTCCTAATCTTCAGAATAATTAAAACTCAATCAAAAAGATTCTTTGAATTGTTTCAACTCTTATCTTCTTTCATGGTTTATTGAGGATTCTAATTTGAGGAAAAGAATGAACTCTGAACGAAAAAAACAATGGTGGTTACAGAAGATTGTCAAATTGCATATGATCAGTAGGAGCTACAATTGTAAACAAACTTGTGCTGTCCTACTCCTATATAATGTATAATAGATCAATCCTATATAGGTGGATACTCTTAAATTATAAATAAGAGAAGCAAATCAAAGACAGCAACACCTTTTGTTGGGATTTGGCTTACCCCAACAAAATAAGAGGTGGAAGGTAGGGAGGGTCTGGGGGTCCTCTCCTATTCTGTCTGAAAAACCAAAAAACAGTGCAGACAAATATTGCCCCCAGCAGTAATTACCAGCCTCCACCATCATCATATGTAGTCTCATCGACATTATTGATCTTAGGCAACAGCAACAAAATATATGTATCTATCTAGCTTGGATCTATGTTAATCTTTAAGATCACCACACAATGAATCAAGCACAAAATATTAGTTGACATTGATTTTACAGCTCATCTAGTAATCTGTAGTAGTCTGTAATGAAAAGAAAGAACTGGTTCACAAACAATATAATGAGTGAATAATGCATCGGCATGATAGGAAAGCTAGCAACATTCTCTTTAACGAAGTTCGTGTATTAGATAAATCGTTGATAACATTTCTCGAAGGTAATATATATGCAGTCAATTTGAGAGCACATGCATCAACACCATTATCGAGCATAAGGTAGTGAATAAGAATTTGACTCTATTTATCATCATGGATTGAAAATGGCACAACTCAAAAACGACACACGAGTCGATTTTCTTATCACTCTTATTCAAAGAAATTACCAAACTAATCGATCATGGAAGATATAAATATCCATGATTACAGGCAAGCACACATGGTTTGCTTTTATAAACTATGTTACTGTCAACCATTAATCTATCAGTTTATACCTCTTTCCTTTGTGGCCATGATTCCACAGTCCCATTTCCTCATTATATAGTTTTGTATATACCACCAACAAACAAACCAACTAAAGAAAGAAAGAGAGCCAGAGAGTCCGACGAGTCTGAGAAATGAACACCCCCTTTCATGACCATGAGAAGAAGCAGAAGAAGGGTTTCATGTCCTCGTATAAACCGAGCCCCGGAAGTCATCTAAAGCCGGAATCGAAGCCTGACATGGTAGATAAGTACCCGGTTTTACGTAGCTGGTTCAGTTTATCCAGGAAGTCGAAAACACGTCAACAAGTTCTAGATCAGTTCGAGCATGCTGATCAGACTCAAAGAGAAGAAGACGAACCAGATAAGAAAGTTGTAGTGGTGGTGGAGGTTTCAAGAAAGTCGGTGTCTCATGTCGAAAGCAACCTGGCATCAGTGACTTCGTTTCTTCAAGTGAAGGTCTTGGTTTCAGACATGCCTGGCTTCATGCAAGTCCATGCCTTCCGCAGCGCCAGAAGAACCTACGACAGTTTAGAGAAGTTTAGCCCCAAACACATGGCTTACAACCTCAAAAAGGTACAGCAATCTTGTTAGCTAGCTCTTCGTTTTCTTATTCAAACGTCTAAATTATAATCTTTTATGATTGATTTGATAGTATAATTGTTGATAGATGAGACCTTGAGAGGCAAAGACAAATGTGTTTGGATAGACATATATACACGATAGCTTATTCTCGTTCTTGGAGTTTCTGTTCGTTTTTGGTTATTGATGATTGAAGATGTAGGATGGATCGTATAGAAAAACCCCACATGGGAACAATATTGAATCATTTGAATGTGTGAGGAAGACAATACACTGAGCCAGATCTTATTCTTGGTGTTAAATTCTGAAAACACAGCACGATGTCTCTCTTTCTCTTTGTCCATCATTAATGGGTCCATTGTCTTCTGACCCCCTTCATAACAGAAATTCTGGATCTTGGATCTGAAACACTCAAATAAATAAATTATTCGAAATATATAGGAGATAACTTATTCAAAACAATTCATCGAACATTTTTGTGCTCGGTTTTAATACATAGACTAAATTGGCGTTACATGTGCAGGAGTTTGATAAAACGTACGGACCGGCATGGCATTGCATCGTTGGGTCAGGTTTTGGGTCGTTCGTGACACATTCGACAGGTTGCTTCCTGTATTTCTCAATGGAGAAGCTATGCATTTTGTTGTTCAGAACTAAAATCCAGAAGGCTGCTGTTTGAGTCTTGTGTGTAAAGCTCTCTTGGTGGATTAAGGTAGCCACTATATATTGTGTATTTTGAGTGTGCATAATATCACATTACATTATGAAACATATATAAGTTTGGACTTAACTAACTAATTGGTTACTGAACTTTGAGCCTTCTCTTCAGTGGGCCTTTTGGGTTTAACAGCCAAATTGGAATGTTTCCGGTAATCGGATCATTGGAAGCTCAGGCATCACTCTTATTGATTAACCCATACACAGTGAAATCGGATCATCCTGCGTTTTCAACTTTGTAAACAATTTAAGGAAAAGTGAAAACATGTTTAGGATGTGTATTTGATAATTAGTTGATATACCCACAAGGTCCAGCTCAGTTGCTAAGTAGACTGAGTTACTTAAGCAAGATCGAGAGTTTGAACCTTGTGAATATAAAAAGTTTTGCGGGGAGCCCAAACTCTATGTGGAGTACTCCAAGGGAACTGCGTCTCAGGCGCGGCAATGGTGGAACTTCGGCGTAAAAAGGCTCCGGCCTGATTGTGGTTCCTCCCCAGTACCCTCTTTTTTTAAGAAGATAATTAGTTTATATGTTTATCACTACAATCTACAAATCATTATACCTATGAAATTTGTTTCTTAGTTGAGTTATTTCTCAACGTTGTCTTTCAAATCGTTGTAAGAGTTATGTAGGCACTTCCACCCGGTAGCATTGTTACGTTATGTTGCTTCGGAACAGTAAACAGAAACGAAGAAAGAATTAAGATGTAAAGTGATTACTGATTAATCAGGTTCATCAGAATCTGAGAAAAGCAGAACAAGTCGCGTGTTTGGAAAGAAACAGAAAGGTAGGACTTGCGAGTCAAGAATGGTTTGCCAGTTTGGCCTCTGGGTCCTAATTTCCTCCTATCTTGGATTGTTGGCTTTCTTGAATCTGTCTAAACAAGGAAGGATGGGGTTCTGTTGCGGCTGCTGATTGCCAATTGGCTAAGTTAAGATGGCTTCTGGCATTTGTCCAAAGCATAACAGGGTGCTCGGGTTTAGTTTTGTTTTCATTATCCTAAATATCCATCATTAACAATGAAAATGACTATTGTTTCCTTCTTCAAACTAAGCAATGAAGATTGGTCATCTGAAGAAGAAGTCATCGTATTTGAGCCTATAGATCATCATATCTCAACATGTCGACTATTCTTTCATGTTTTAAGTTCGAACAATCCCATCAATTTACCATACTTTTACGAAATGTTTTGTACCATTTCATCCTATACGGTCTCGATCTATTAAGTAAATTACTCATAATCATGATAAAAAAAAAAAGCTAAGTCTCCCGTTAATTAGTCATACATGGTTGTTAACGAAGCATGAAGTCATGAAAGATCTTGGTCATTAGTGATGAAGAAAAAGAGGAAAGGAAAGGTAGGGTAAGTAGGACTTAGAAGGCAGGGTTGCCGGTTTGGTCTTGACCTTTTCCGATCATGTATCATGGTGGCCGGATTAGCTTGATAAACTTGGTGGTGATCGATCGGACGCAGATTTGATCCATTGTCACTCTACCATTCATGTTCTTCAAACAAATTGATACAAGAAGGAAGAAGCTAACAAAACTAAAATAATAATTTTATTTTTAACAACGAAGAAAAGAAAGAAAATCAATAATTTGATTGGATGCCACCTTATCCTATCCTTACGTGTCCACTAGAGAAGAATCCAAAAATCCTCACTGGCTCAAGGTTCACTTTGATGTTGAAATGAAAACCCAGAATTTTGGATTAGAGGACGAATTAGCTAATAGCTTTATTAGCTGTCTCCTTTTCCCATCCCAATCCTTTAATAATTATGCCCGGGACCAAATTAATAATTCTGAATTTATCAAAGAACAAATATTTATCGAAATTTATAGCGTGTTTCGTACTGTTTCACAAAACCGAACACATCAGGATATCCTAATCATATGTGTTAGAATTAATTTGTATACAAGAATCTGCTTGTTTTTGGGTCTTCATTGTCTTGAAGGGACTGTATTGATGATGACTTAAATCTAAACTAAAGCATAAAACTTTGATTTCTATGTTGTTAATCCTATCAAAATTAGCTCTAAAATAAACCCCCCACCTCAGGCAACCAACTATTAGAATATAACGGGCCGGCAAAGATGTAAGAAGAAAATATTCCACATGAAAACAAAGTAGGTACTGACCAAAATACCAACTAAATAAACCAACCAGCACACTCCAGGTTTCTGACATTATTGTCTAAATAATACCATGGTCTTGTTTCGAAGAAAGAAATGGGAGCTAGCTAGATGCTAAACGCGTAATGGTATGCGCTGTCGTAAACCTAAAGGGCCACAGTGTTGGTGTTATGTAATTGGAAACTTTCAAACAAAACCCACATTGGAAACAAGTCAATAATGGTTTTGGTTTTTCAGAAAAATATAAAACCCAGCACAACTTTGTTGAATAGATCAGCAGTTTAACAGTTCCCACTTCAAAGTCATGGCAATGAAAAGGTTGAACACAAATGATTGAAGAAGAACCTAATTAAGAACTACGTCACTTGCGAAATTAGCAACATAAACCCTAATTTACGCAAATTATCCGAAATTGGTTATGTAAAAAATTCAGTTATGATCGATGAATTATAGCAAACATGTTTTGTAGCTAAAAGGGTAGACAATGCCTAAGAAATGAAGAAAGAAACCCACTAATCCAACCAAAGTGGAGTAGATATTGAGCTATCATGAAAATTTGATCCTAGTGGTGTATGTAGCTGATCAAACCCTAAATCCATCTAAAGTTTCCGAGAATTCGAAAACCCAAACCAAGCAAGAAAGAAAATCAATGTAAATTGATACACTATCATAATAGCTCACCCAGAAGTATTTAATTATACATTTTTACCATTAACATTAACATTACAATCACTCACAAAGAAAAAAAGAAATATCGAAAATTCAAAACATGCAGTGTTTAATTTAATTTAATTTTTTTTTTTGTTTAAACTAATTTAAAATGGAGCAAAAACACCCACACCTACTTAGACCTCCGCTTGTTCGATCTGGGCCGCTTCGACGCCGCCGGCTTCCCAAACACGCCGCAACACCCTGACACCTTCGGCGACGGCGGGTCCATCATCGGCGGCGCAACCTTCACCGTCTTATACCCCCTCCCTCCTCCTCCTCCTCCTCCGTCATTAGCAGAAGCTCCAGGGCCGTCTGAGGCGGTCTGGCCCTGGGCGGCGGCGGCGGCTTCGGCTTGCTTCTCAGCCTCGACTTGATTCAAAGCTCGCTGTAGAAACTTGTCGTCCCAAATCAAACCGGAGGATCCTTGCCTCCTGAAGGTGCTCTCCGACCTCTGCAATTCCGCCATCAGCGATTTTGATTTCGATCCGCTCTGGTCAGATCCCTAGATTCTTGAGATCGGTGAAGATGATGATGAAGGTGGTCTGAGAAGTCTAGAGGATTCTATGATGGATTTTGACAAGGTTTTCAAGTGGTTAATGGTGAGCTCTCTACTCTATAATAATAAGAGAAGAGGGAGGAGGGGTCGTTGGACTTTTCTTTTCTGGAGGCTTTATTTATTAGGACGAGAAATGGAAAGTCTGGTGTCGTTTTTGTACGTTTTGTGTCGTTTCTTTGGTGTAAGGACTGATAAGGATTAAGGAGTGGCGATTACCATGGAGGTTGGGGTTCGATTATTCTTCCTTCCTTGTGTGCATGTTGACTTTGATTCTTAAACAGTTCCACTCCCATGGTGGTATTTGGGGTTGGATCAAGTAATGTAAAGAAAGAGTGTACAAAATTTGGATGAGGAATTAGTCGTAGTTAGATTTCGAGTTTATGAGAATTTCGAATTTAATTCTCTAATTTTTTTTAATGAAAATTTAATTTATTGAAGCATTTTGATTTTTGAAAGCAATAGTTGTCATGTGTGTGTCATAGTATGAGCACTAAAGACTTCTATAACTAGGTGGACCTTGTTACCATTTGTGGTCGACATCTCTATTTTATTTTTAATTAAATAAAATTTTAATAAATCAGAAGAATCGCTACACAAAATTAACAATACAATCCTATTACAAATGGAACTATAAAATCTTCATTATCACTAAAAGGTCAAGTCACTAGCTACATTAGATCGTCGGAGACATATACCTTTTGTAAATTAGGGCATCAATGGAGGCTAAACTAATTGGTAAATTTCTCTTAACAGTATAAAAATTCAGTGATATCAGCGGTTGGTCATTACTTTGTAGAGGCCGCGTGGACCATTAGGCGGGCTTGCTTACTTTAATTCTCTTCCCTTCTCGAGCCTTCTTGGTCAATCTTCATGTCCTAAACCTTCTGGGTTTGACTTGGTCAAAAGAGAGGGAATGTGTTAGGACTGTTTCCCCTGTCAATTAGCTGTGGTGGTATGTGATTAAAAAACACTAACTTGAAGACATTATCAATGTTTGATTCTTCCTAATGTTCTCATTTGGCTAACCATATTATAGTACAAGACTAGATCGAAGGAGAACAAAACACACAAGTTAAACGAGGACATCATGCATCACAACTAGTCAATGTTACTCCCAGATATAGGCGAAAAAAGAAAACCAAAAATGAGCAGAAACGATACCAGTGAAAGGTGCTCTCCCTGTACAAGAATCACAATGAGCTTCTTTGCAACGGCTTCATCTCTCTGTAGGGGGCCGGAGTCTATCATGGACTAGAGCCGTTGATGTTTGGGGGCCAAAGTAGCCAGCTGATGAAAAACTAAACAAGTTTCTTGAACCCTGGAATGTTGTAGTGTGCAATTCTTCTCCTTGAAGAAAAAGGTATCCGAAAAATGCAGGTAAGCTTCTGCCAAGAGCCACACACCACACGCGCACAATCTTTATCTAGCAAGTATTTCTTCATCTAGAACGTATTTCTGTAACTAATTCTACCTAGTAACGTATTTCTTCATCTAGCAAGTATTTCCAGCACTGTTAAACACTTCATTCTCCTTGTGTGTGTCATAAGTTCTGTTTACCACGGATACATTTTATGAGTTAATACTGTTCCTCTCTCTCTATGAGTCTCTCTCGACTCCTCTTAAACCCTAGCGTCTATGACAGAAATTTCCTTAACCTTAATCTCCGTAGTAGGGATCTCTATCAGCGGCAATCGACGTCGATACCAAGAAAATCTTCCTTCTCTGCATCCAAATTTCTTCTAGCAACAATCCATTGTCAATTCTATTTGGCAAATTCATTGTTGGTTTTCAACCGTGGTAAACTCCCTATGAATAGAAAAATCATGGGAGGAACTTCTCTTCATGGTCAGCGAAGAGAAATTCATCAAGTCATATCTCTTCAAGAGTGTGTTTGGGTTGATGGTTATGCAGTGGTCCTTCTAAGATGGTTTAGTGTCAAGCTACATCCATGACAGCCACGGATCTGCTGTAGATCTGCGTTAAAGAATCTGAATGGAAATCTCACCCATCTTCCTGAATACAGAGATCTTGCAAGCGATTGGCTTTGTTTAGATTTCGATGAACTTAACAAGAGTAGGGGAGACGCTGCCCTCAATTTGTTTTAGGTGAAGATTTACCGATCGGCGTCAACATTTTTGACAGCGGCGAAAACAAGTTGCTGCTGGGTAGGGCAACATTTTCTTTTTGGGCCATTTGGGTTGCTAATTGGGTATAGGGTTTTATGTTTAATTTTTTTACCTAACTTTCATGGGTTCAAAATATTTAACTAGTTTTATTTAAATTAGCCTATTACAATGTTTGTCATACATTGGTAGTAGACTAACTTCAATAAGTGAGCATGTGTACAGTTAAATGATTAGGTCTAATCTATGTATCGCTATGACTTGTCCACAAATTTTTTATCTACCCTAAGTCGGTAGAAGGAAGATATATAATGTTTACCACTCAAACTTTTTTCTAACATGTGAATTAATACAATCAACTTGATTTTCTAAAAAAAATAAATTTGGGGCCATTCTCGGCTTCTACCAGTTAAAGGAAGTGATTCATGCATTCTTGATAGTCCAGAAACTGAACAATCATCAATCACTCTCCGTCTTCTCAGGTGGTTTCGAAGATCCAAACAAATGAACAATCCTGGTCATCTTCCATTGGCATAAGCTTCCTCTTGTGGGACAATATGGAATCCAACATTCTATCCTCTGCATAGCCATGAATACTTCTCTCATTACCAAAAGGGTACCTGGTACCTAGACAATCATAGGAGTCATAAATTTGATTTTCATACAGAAGTTCAGCACCAGGACGCAGGGGATCATACTCATCTGGACTGTCGTAATCATGCCACTGCTTATTTAGTTCCCAGTGCTCTCCTTCAAGTGTGGGAAGATACTCAGGGCTATCCTCGCCACCTTCATTCTCTGATTTACCATCAACAAGAACATCAAACCCCGGAGATGATTCCCACCACTCCTCTTGCACAACAACGTCCTCTGCTCCCTCCTCTGAACTCTGATCAGTACATAATAGCTAGAGATTTGCTGTGACTAGAGCCTTCAGCTTTATGAAGCAATGAGTTTGATCTAATTTCATCAGCCTCTTCATCCCCATATTCAGAAACATGAGGAGAAGCACTTATCTGTGGTTATTCCCGATAAGCAAGATCCTGCTTAGGCTGGAATCTCGTATCAACCTCTGTCTTTGCCACAGTGAAGCTGATATTGTTTCATTTAATACGGATGCCTTGTTTACTAACGAAAGTGCTTCAGTACATGAAGAGTCTGTATTTGAGCATTTTCCAGTCGATGCACTACCATCAATGTCATGCAAGAACGAGCATCTATCACCTTTGTTGCACATTCCATTCAAGTAAAAGTAACAAGGAATGTTGCTCTTGCTTGCAGATATGGATGATGGGGCTGACTCTGATGGCGCTACTTCATGCCCCGGCCCTCGTTCATCGGCCTCATAACACAAAAGCATATATTCAATAAGTAACCAAATGACCGAGCGATTACAAACAGCCACTGAAGGTCTACAGCCACCATGAATTGATAAATTTAGAAAAATATGGATGTAATGAACTAATTGAAGGCGGAAAAACTCAATGCCATGAAATAATACACACCAAATGTCGATACTGTTGCTAGAAACAATATGCTACAAGGAATTTCAGCACTTCAGCATATCATTACACAATCTGGTGTTTCGCTTCAGCAATTCTTGATCCTCCATTGGCTAATCAGAATTGGTAATGGCCATGATCGGAACACAGAGAGAGAGAGAGAGAGAGAGAGAGAGAGAGAGAGGGTTAGTGATTAAGAATTTAAGAGACCTGTTCGGGTCATATCTCGTTCTGGGTTGACACCCAAGACAAACCAATCCCAACTTGTAGTATTATATTATTATTCTTCAAATATTAGGTACTTTTCATCAAAACACATTTAATCGCTGTTCAATTTCTATGTTGGTAAAACCACGAAGGTTAGTACAGTTTGATAGTAGTCAAGGTGCCTTCCTCTTACTTATGTTGAATCGGGTAGAACAATTACTATTAAAAAATAATTCAGCTGCCAAAGTATCAATATTTCTCTTTTATAAAATCAAGATATTCATCTCATCATGCATAAGTAGTTAATTCCTATGCGCACTAGGATTCCATTTAAGTTCGTATAAAACTGCTTCAGAGAGAAGTCGTGTATGCTTTCTACAAAAACATCTTATTGCAGCAAACTGTTTCTAGTAATTGCTTCAAAACCTAAATGGCCTCTTCTAATCAAAATTTGTAAACCATTTCTTCTGTGTAACCAAGTTCTTTTAGTATGCCAGAGAGCTGCAACAAAGCAAAGAGAGAAGTTACGAGACGGCAAAGCAGGAATAAGAGACAAAATGGTAATAACCCACTAGCCATTAAAACAACACGATATGCCTTTTTTACCTCTCCTTGTGTCCAGTCTTTAGCCTTGCCACCAGATATGTGTTCCATCATCCCAGGAGGACCGCATACCTGCACAAGTGGAGAAACGAGTTTAAGCAAATACTGAACTAGAAAGTAATTTTTCTTTTCATAATAGTTATACTATAATACCATATGTAACGAGTACACGAGAAACTCTCCGCAACAATACTTACAAGGATGAGAGTATCTTCAGCGGGAGCAGGTAAGCCCTTAACTGCCATGTCCTTTGATATGAAGCCTTTCCCTCCTTTCCAACTCTGAGTAGGATTATCAACTGTGTAATAGACCTGATTTTTCATCCAAAGAAGATAGTCATATTCTGTGAGATAAGTATCAAATTTGGAATGGCAATAGTAATTTTACAATGAGGAAAATAGTACCTTCAAATTAGGGTGGCCAGCTGCAAGTAGGTCAAGTTTCTGTTTAAGCAGTATGTCATCTGGAGACACATTAGCATAAAGCAGTGACACCTATGTCATCATCGAAGGTTAATATTCTCAATTAGACTATATGTACAGGATGGTAAAGTGAATAGTTCTACTGGTTTGAGCATAAAAATTAGTAGTCACACGTGAGTCAAATGTAAACTGTGAAGAAAATTGTTGTTAGACTCACCTTAGTTGTATCATCAGGATTTTTAAGTATAGCCTCAATGACCTGAAGCATTGGAGTAATTCCAGAACCACCAGCAATCTGGATAAAAGAAATTACATGTGAGACAGGTGACCATACAGGTTTTTTTTATAAGTAGTCATGAGAAAGATATACTTTTGGTCAGGAAAAAGGAAATGATGATTGGTCAACAGCAATTAAATAGCAAAATATGCCCCTGGCTAATAATCTGGTTCAAAACCAAATTGTTCACAAGTAGTACTAACTAATAACAAGCAACAAATAACTTGCCTCTGGCTATTAATGTCAAACTGTTTCTAAGTAACTTGGGTCTTACCATGCCAATATGTTTCTTCATGTTGGGAATATATCTTAGCTTTTCAATGGGCCTGAAAGAAACAGATACGCCTGATTATAAGACAACTTAAGAGTGTATCCTCTACTAACCATAGCTACTGGCAAAAATAGATTACCCCTTCACTTCAAGTACATCGCCTGGTTTCAAGCTTGCAAAATGCTGACTCATTTTCCCTTCTGGATACACCTACATACATTTCAGAAACTCGAAATTACATCCACTAATCAATAGATCCTTGAAATGCAAAGCAAGCAGTGGAATACATGACTCCATAGACACCATACCTTAATCAATAAGTCAAAGTATCCCTTGGAATCTGGATCTGATATAGGAGTATACCTGGATATATAGGCATGCTAAATGAATATTTGAAGTTATAGAAAGTAAAACCAGAACTCATATAAAGGGATTCAAGTAAAAGGACATAGTTAAAGGACTTCAAATGGTACATACTAAAGTTCCAAAAACAGTGACATTTGGAAAGAAAGACTTACGGGCGTGTGACAAATTTTGGTTTCCCTTCAGCATCTTGTCCAATTGGAGCCCTAGTAATGAGGCATGAAGCCACATGCAAACCTAACGTGGCGGTTGGGTCAAATGTAAATCTGCAAATTTCGGGGGGAAAAAAGGATAATTAGTATAACATTTATATGGGACATGCTCACTCTTTTGCAGATCTAAGAGAAAGTTAAACACATTGTGCTTCACAGTGAACCGTCGTATAATTAGATTAAGAATATGACAAATTGACACAATCTAATCATGTTAGCATGTATGATGCCCATTATCATATTCATCACCCACTTGTGGTTTGGATGCTATGTATGTGGGTAACACATATTCTTTTTGACTTCACAGAGAGAACATAACAGAGAAACTAGGAAGAAATATTAAAATCAAACAATGTGGATAATAAAGTGATTGACGATTGAGAGAGACTAGAAGGTTATACCTGAACAATTGAGTATTGTGGCTAACTCTTGCTGTGTCTTGCAGCTTAAATTCAGTCCATTTATCTGGATTAAGTGCTGAAAAGAACACATTGAAAGCAATTATCTAGTATGATTTAGAAGTGATAAAACTGGACATATAGCATGTCCAAGATCCTTAGATACTCTTAACGCTAATACTTCAAGCTAAATATACTCTTAAAAAGTTCAACCAATTTTCTTCCTATCGTGTGTGAGAAAAGAGAGACTTACCAACTTTTGGACCAGTCTGCTCTTTGATTTCATCTAGATAAACCTGCAAAAGAAATAAGAGTTCAATTATCAATAGCCAAGAACATGATTTTCTCACAAATAACTTGCTACTGCGGCTGGTCAAATGAGTAACATTTTCGCTGAAATGTAGCATGTCAATGTATCACACGCAGGTTTTACAAAAAATGCAATGCACATAATTGTCAAGCGCAGTCGATTAAATTTAATTGACAATCAATAATCGATGAAGGAGAGACCTAATTGTCCAATGCAAGTGCGCAACTTTACAGTTGTAAACCTAAAGGACACATCCCTACCAAGTGCTAACCCATACTTAACCTCCTGTATTTCTTTGTCACATTTCACTCTTTCAACAGCGGAGCTATATTGATTATCTTATTAAACACACTACTTCTCTTATCGAAAACAAAAACCAAATGCATCAACCAATCACTACAAACTCCATAGAATCTGAATGCAGATTCCTCACAAATCAAATACACTACTATCCTAATGATTTCAGTTAGCTCAACTCTACATTCCAGAATCAACCAGATTAGCATCCAACACTGAAAATATTCAAATTGAAAATCAAACAAATATTAATAAGATCATCACCAAAACCTAATCCACTGAGCAACATTACATTGTGATAAACAGGATTAAAACCTCGACAAAATCGGAGACAGAATCTTACCGTATCGGCGGATGAGTGGAAGTAGATGTACGAGATTCCGCCGGAGACAGCCGCGAGTGCTCCGATAGGAAATCGGAAGCCGGACCTGGAATTGCCGGCGCCGGAGCCGAGTGCGGCCGTGGTGGCGGTTGAGGTGGCCTTGGCCAGTCTCTGGAAGAAGGCAGCCATTTCGAGAATACCAAAACCCTCTCTCTCTCTCTCTCTCTCTCTCTCGGAGCAAATGAAGAAGACGACTACAGGGTTTTACTATTTACTTTACTTTCCCTTTCAGTGGGAAATGAAAATGATCCGGTAGGTCTGCGGCAGTGGTTTAATTTCTATGCCGCTTCCGTGGAGGTTAGTGATTGGCTGAAGGTGGGAAGTGTAGTAGTCAACGGGTGCGACTGCGTTGTACCCAAGCAAAGGATATTTTTGGATCGGGGCGGGCAGTGAGTTGAGCATGGGCCGGGCTTTTTAATGGGTTTTAGGTATGGCCCGACATTACTCCCCAAACCCAAACACTTGGAATTGGATGATGAACATTTGTTCAAAAAAAAAAAAAAAACATTTCATCGGCATATAGTCGCATAGCTCCTACTATATAGTTACACTTTCTTCCCATTTCGGTGTCTCCAACATTACATTTGGATCAAAGGGTTAAGGAATAGATAAGAGTTTTATGTTTTTGACTCTTGTTTAGTATTATGAGAGCTTTTGATGACAAAACAATCAGTCGATTCTAGTGTATTTGTAACACCCTCATTCATCCATCGGTTAAGTGTCTTAGGTGAGTTAGTTCGCATGAATAGCCAAGTAAAAGTGATACTCTTGTTCTTTCTAAAAAAAAAAAAATTAAAGAAGATATTGTGAGTTTTATGAATTTTGTTAAAGACAATTGAAATTGTGATCTATTTAGTTATGAACGTTGTAAACTAAACAAAATTTGTGAACTAACATGTTCAACTCACCAATGTGAATATACTAGGCATTCTTTTTTTATTGCCCTGAGGGAGTGTTTTGATTTCTTTTGTTCCATGTGAAAGAATTTCAAGAGTGCATGATATGTTTTAGGTGCTTCGTCTCTCATCTTTGCGTCCTAAAACTCTGAAATTCACTCATGTCCGATGGGATCCTCCTCCCGATAATTAGGTAAAAGTCAATACTGATTGTTCTTTTCGTGACTCTGTTACCGCTGGTTTTGGTAATATCTATAGAAATCGTGAGGGTTGTTCATGGGGGCATTTGCAAGAAAGGTGGATGTTCAAAGTGTCATTGATGTAGAGGTTTTGGCAGTGATTGAAGCTTTTCGGATTGCATGAGTAAAGGGATGGACCCGTCTCTGGCTGAAAACTGATTCTTCCTTAGTAGTTCATTATTTCAGGAATCTTAAGCTTGTTTCATGGCGATTGAGAGTTGCTTGGATTAACTGCATCTATACTACTCGTCAGATGCATTGTAGAGTTTCTTATAATTATAGGGAAATAAATGTGGTGGCTGGTGCGTTGGCTAACTTTAGTGCCCGTAATATTGGGTATAAATGTGGGATGGTCTTCCTGTAATGAAGGGAGTTTCTCATATTTTTTATCAGCAATAGTTTACAGATTTCATTAGTTAGCTTATTATTTATGTGAAAATTGTTTAGTATCACTTTTGTATTATATTATTTTAATTTTTCAATAAATTTCTGACTAAAACCGATGAATTAATTAAAAAAAAAAAAAACTACTTTACCAGACGACCGAAACAAACTAACACACATGCTTCGTGATTTTGACATACAATATCGCACATCCGTCTCACTCTTCTTAGTCGACCAAAGTGTTCTTGCCACATAGCCAAATATGCAAAATAAGCCATGTCTGCTTCACATGGGTTGGAACCCCACTCCATATCACAAGATTGGAGTCATTAGGTTTTGTTCATGCCGACAGATTCCACTGTCAGTGACAAAAACGCACGTAAAAGCTTCAATTTGATTACTGAAAAATACATTCTTCACCAAGTAACTGGGGATAGTAAAACTGCAGAAACGAAGAAATCTATCAAGGGGGATTAAACAATGACCATATGATTCACCTATTCACTATTGTACAATGATAATGATGATGATGATGTTGATCGTTTCCAGTTTGTATATATTGGTCACTTTCTCATCGATTTATAGCAGGATCGAAACAATGTTGATATTGGTTCATACTGATCCTCTCTCACCTTCATCTTCAACTTTAGCCACAGAATGAATGACACACTAGCAAAGGCGTAGGTCCCTTCATAAAGCAAGTTAAAATGGCAAATGCAATCTTCAACTGGACAACCAGCAAGATGTTTTGGCTGGTGTTCAATACTACGACTGCTACAACTTGTGATATTTTCGATTTCTTATAATTACTATAAATTGTGCAATTTTCCAGAGGGGTGAAGTTTTGTTATTCGGGCACTGTAGGTTTCCTATAAGTGCAGAAAATACAATCAACACATTAAATTGTTTTTCATTTCGGTGTGATGGTGAGGTGGCTCTGTATGTTTTGGCAATAAACTCCGGCAAATCAAAATCTAACAGCCAAAACATTCATGCTCAACATTTTGGACCCGCTGAGTATTTGATAAGATAATAAAAGTAACATGAACCTGACTCGATTGGTTGTTTTTCTAACATGAACATGAAAATGATACTAATAAGTTAAAATGTCATCTCAACCAGTGGAATACAGATGCAAGTGTCACTGATTGGTGATGAGGAATCCTTCAACAGTCATTGAGTTAGAGTAGGGAAAAACTTAACTCACTGAAGGGTCAATTCTAACAAACACAAACCAATTAAAATTTAACAAGTGGTATTTTAAAGACATAAAAGACATTTCCAAAATACCCACTCGGTCTCTGTAAATATCTTTTATACCCCTACAAATGTCTTTTATTCCTTTTTAATTGCCACGTGTCAATCTCTAATTGGTTTGTGTCTGTTAGAACTGACCCACATGCGTCGATCTAAGTTTTTTTCCTTAGAGTAATCACTATATTATGATGATACCTATAATAAGAGCAAGAATTGATATATATATATATATATATATATATATATATATAAAAGCTAGGTCCAGGTGAATGGACTTGGAAGACACATCTACTTGTCTATATGTGTTTTACTGAGTTCCAATCCAAGTTCGAATAATTGCAGTGCGACCATTGGTATATGTCATGTGTGATGAGTATATATAGTACTCACTGGTTGATATATTGATACTGATTGAAGAAGACTTTTTGTTGTTCCTTGATAAGCAACCTTGTACCAACAACACTTGTGAATCTTATGGCCTACGGAGATTGGAGATTGGAGATTAAAGGATGCAATGGTGGATCCAATCCAGGGCTGCAGGCAGTGAACACATTCATGTGTTCAACCGGTTCATATTTTGTTCGACTAATTGCATCAAACAAACAAAAAATTTTGCAGCCTAAAATAATCTCAATGTGATATGTGATATAAGAGCGAGGGAGTCAGTGTGTTTTACTTGTTGGTAGAAAAGTATATCATCTAGAAACTCAATGAAAACGAGTGGTAATTATGAAATTTAGTGTAATTACGTAAATAGTTAAATGATCGAGTGTTGAGGTTTAAAGTAAACAAGCAAGATGTTCGATAAATGGCTTCAAAACATCTAGAGAAACAAATGATCACGACGTTTACACTACCTAACAAGAATGAAAACGAGATGTGTCATACTCTACTTCTGGGTTCGTTCACGACTACCAAAGTTTGCTGCTGCAGAGTGCAGACAATTAGTTGAGCACTCACCATCCTGGTAGTAAACCACAGTTAATTAAGTATAGGGTATACTGCAATCCTGATCAGAATACAAGGCAGGCCAACGTGGTGAGTGGTAATTACAAGTCTTCACTCTTCACTACGTTGATATTTTGGTATTCAATTTTCTTCAGTTGCATTATATTATAACTTAGTCTCTTCAACGGCTGAGAATGAAACCATATTGGGAGAACCTGACAAAAAAATTGTGCGGAAGATTCTTTGTAACTTTTCATGATTGGACCTTCACTCTGATTACTTCCATATATAAAAATTTGTCTGGAAATACCTCACTACATGTCTCACTTCTAAAAATGAATTCTTCTCAAGGGTTTTAGTATTTAGCCTGTAAACCTGTAACTGCTGCACTAGTCTAGCTAGTGTAGCTTCTGGTTTTAGGATCTGGGGTCTGAAAATCTTCCATAGATTCTTTAGATCCTTGTGCTCTAGCTTGGGTTTCTTTTTCTCCATGTAGAAATAGAAATATGCTTATGGGGACTTGATTGGTGCAGGGGCTAGCTTGACAATGTCCCTCCACACCCAAAATCGTCCATCTCTTCTTCTCGGTGTTCTAAGCGAAAACCGAACCCGAAAAAGAACCAAATCAGGCTCATCTGTAGCTGTACAAGTATCCTCAGTTCTACAAACTAATGGAAAAGGTGGAAATGGAAATCTGTCTGATCAATCCAAGAATGGCATGGCTCTGAAAAAGCGACAAGTCCCCAAGTTTGTGCTAAGCCAACCAAACACAGTGGGGATCATTGGAGGAGTGTGTGTATATTCTAGCCTACTTTTCTTGGAGAAGCTTGTTTGGTGGAGTATGAAAGATGGAGGTGACTGCCCACCTTTTGTTGTGTGCAGTGATACAACACAATATAAGGAGCTTCCGATTCGCAGTTTGTTTCAATCACTCAAGAGAAAAACTACTGAGATCAAATACTCAAGCAACAGTTGGGCCATCATTGACAGTTTGTGCCAAAAAAGAGCATTTCTTGAGAACTCTGGAGCTCAATGCATAGTCATGCCATGCCATTTGTCTCATGCTTGGCATGAACAGATTTCTCAGGATTGTTCTTTGAGTTTCCTTCATGTTGGTGAGTGTGTTGCTAGAGAGCTCAGAGAAGCGAAGATGAAGCCACTCGACGCTGGGAGTAATGTGAGGATTGGGGTGCTTGCTGCGGATGCAACTTTAACAGCTGGTTTTTACCAACAGAAGCTAAGAAATCAGGTATACAATTTGAAGCCATTCATATGAATCAAGCTATCCTAGCTTGCTTTACACTGTACACTAATTCTAACACCATTCGGGTCTAGTGGTTTTCTAATATGATGTTCATGTTGTTAAAGTACTTGGCTACTGGAGCAGGATGAGGCATGGCCTATATGCTTCTCAGCTCCTGCATTTCTACAGCTTGAGTTTTCGAGTCTAGTGGTTCTGTAATTCTATTAACTTCTAAGCTTATTCATTCATCAATCGTGTAGAAGCGATGAGCATGGAACATTATGTGACACTAACTAGCACATAGATACTTGTGTTTAAAATGGGCGTCATTGTAACCGTTTTATTTGTTTGTTTTGAAATTTGAATGGCAAATGCACAGGGCTTTGAGGTGGTTGTACCAGACAAAGCAACCATGGAACATGTTGTGATTCCTGCGATTGAGGCATTGAAGAGAAGGGACATGGAAGGGGCACGAAATCTGTTACGAATTGCAGTGCAGGTTCTGCTGGTGAAGGGAGTGAACATTGTCATCATCGCTTCTGATGATTTGCAGGGTGTTCTGCCTCATGATGATCCTCTTCTTAAAAAATGCATTGATCCCATGGATGCTTTGGCCAGATCAACCATAAAATGGGCAAAGGCCACAGCAAATGGTGGACAAAGAGCTCAGTGACCCTGCAGACCAAATAAGATGTACAAAATGTTGGCTGGTGAGGGCTCTGGGTCTATAAGCCAAGCTGTGTTTCTCCCTCTTTCCCACGAACAGAAGCATTTTGATCTTGAAACTCGACTAGAATTGTATATAGAAGGTTAGAAGGAAGGCCTTGAAAACAACACGCCCGAGGTTGATCAAGATTCAATTACCAGGAGTCGGGTTATTCTGTGTTTTTCCTCTATGTTATGCTCTGTAGCTTCCCCGCTCATACAATGAATTTTTCAGTAATAAATCAATTTGAACCCAAAAGAGAAGAAGATTTGTATAGTAAGTAAATTATCATCGAATTTATAAGATTCAAAACATATATACAGACATTACATATGGACGAGCAATGTGATCAATCAAAAATTAAACAGTAAACTGTTGCAGGGATGGAATGGTAGCAATATTCTCAAAAAGTAAAAGCAAAGATCAGACATTGAATATCCTAAATGTAACCTGAAGCTTAGTTCACAATCAAAAGAGAATTAATCCAGTAATTTGGAATATGGATGAATTGAATCACAACTACAAATTTGAAGAAGAACCACAATGTTGTTTTGGATGTGCTTCGACACTGTTTGGTGCATCCTGATGAACCCAAGCAGAGATGAGGTGATGAGCAATTGCAAATGGTCCCGGTATAAACATGGGAGCAAGTTCGCCACTTTCCACATTGAAGTCGGCAGACAAGTTCTGCCCTTTCTCAACACCCCTGCACATCTGCTCAACTTTCGCTACCGCTGTTTTCTGTGCCTTCTCGTATTCAGCACATGTCAAAGCTTTTTTTACATCTTCTCTACTGTGCCACTGGGCATCTAGTCAAACATCAGTTAAAAGAAGTGAATCAGAACTCCATCTGATCCAATACGAGTACATTGCAGCATTTGTTATAAAAAACTGCATAAATATATATTCTTGAAGATGTTCGTACTTCTACCACTAAGATCACATTGTTTTTATGCCAGAATAAAAGGACTAAAAAGTTCATAAGTTGGCCACTGGGTTGTTTCTCAAGGAAAAAAATAGGAATCACAATTTTTTTTTCTTTCTCAGGGGGATAGGTTGACTATAAAGCGAGGGCTTACATTACAGTATAATAGGGTTTTATTATAAATGCGACAGGATACTATATCCTACGTACCTTCCAACTCTTCCTTGTCGACATTTATCTCAAGTGATTTGGCATATGCAAAGAAACCAACCATCAACTGGCATGGCATGCTACTTGGTCCAACTGGAAACAAGCCAAATTGAGAACTCAATTAATCAATACAGAGCTAAAGAAGATAATATGTATGATACTGAAACAAAGTTTGCAATGTTCCCACCTGGCCATGGTTGAGAGCTATGATAGACAACTTCCCCTACTTCAATACCGGTCTCCTCCCATGTTTCTCTCTTCACCGCTTCTTCTAAGCTTTCTCCTGGCTAAGGACAACAAAAAGATCCAAGCTAATGAAACTGCTTTTTAACCCCAAATGGTCCTCAAGTTGGCCAAGGCACTAACCTCTATAAAACCCGCCAAGCAACTCCACATTCTAGGTACAAACCGAGATTGTCTACTTAACAGAGCACGGTCATTCTCTTTATCAATCACTAACATTATAACAACCTGTTAAAATGACATGTATAAGACAACAATACAAGGAATTAAAGCAATTACTACTTCAAATCAAAATCGATAAAGGCATATTCACACCGGATCAACCCGAGGGTAGACTCGCTTTCTGCACAGCTCACTAGAACACTGCTTGCGTCTCCCAGCTTCTTTGTAGACCGTCTTTTCTCCACAATGTCCACAAAACAATGATGTACTGTGCCATTCAAGCAACGCCCTGGCCTGATCACACACACCAAAAAAACCATATTCGAAAACAATCAAACCAAGATCAATCTTCAATTGAATATGTATATTCTATAATGTCAAAAGACTCAAAAAACAACATTTTCATCAAAAATCAAACTTGAATGCATTAAACACAAGCACTTACATGGCCAGCAACAGCCAACTCTGCCATAGCTCTTTCATCAGCCCAATCAGTAGCCACCATAAGCGTTCTGAGCTCAACAAAACACAACTGCTTCCCATCCAATTCAGGAACCACACCATCCTCCTTAGACACATCAATTGCCCAATAAACCACATCCTCCTCAGGCCTCGAACCCAGATACACCAGTGAGTCACCACTCATCTCAACCCCACAATTACCCAACAAGCCTCTACAATCAGCCAAACTGATCCAACCCAGATACCAATTTGGCTTCACATCACTGATCCCACCACTGGTTGAGGCCAAAGGCCTGCCCTTCCTGAAAGGCAGGACCTTGAAGCTTGGAGAACAAGAGGGCAGGTGGGTATTGTCCAAAAGTTGAGTCTTGAGAGTCTCAAGGGCTTGGGTTGGTGAGAAAGGGTCACTGGATTTTGGGGTCTTGGATCTCAGAGGATTGCCAGCAAAGGCATGGGACTGGAGGTTTATGGACATAGTGGTGGGAACTGAGCAAACAGTTCTTGTGAGATTGGGGAGAAGAAGATGTTTGGATAAAGCTAGGAGATGAAGTGAAGAAGAAGAAGAGAACATAGAGAGCTTGAGCATGTTTCCATTGGCTGATTGCCGTGACTAATTGCTTTGGGAGAAAGCCAACACAGGTCGGTGGTGACTAAGAGCTCTGGTGTATCGACAACTGTCCTGATTGAGACCCCATGGCTGCTTGCAAAACTTGCAGCCACAAGATCAAAATTTACCTTACTCGGATTAAACATTGTCCCAAGTTTAAAGTGGTTAAATGGACTCGATTAGAGTATCTTACATCAAAATATAGTCCTTATACAGCACAAAAGAATGCAGCATCCAAGAGTTTGAAGTACAAAACATACCACATTGCACCCATCCTGCCACATGGTATGGGAATCACATGAGAAAATGTATGTAAAAGTATAGGTATTTTATTTCTGAACTGGCAAAGTACAATCACATTTACCATAATCAAGAGACTCTCTTATTTGATGTTGTAAACAATGGCTAATTTTGCAACAAAACTATGACACAATTGGGAACCAGAATAAGAATAAGAAACATAAACCCTATTGATCTCATCCACAACCAACAAGGAGCAAATACTGAAAATAAATCTTCCTGGACAACTATTAGATATTTCAAAACTTGGCTGCAACCCTCAGAAATCAGCTGAAATTGGCTTCGGCATAAGAGCTGAACTTGAACTCAGCTTTCCACCAGTGGGACATCATCAAGCCAGTCACCATATATGCGATTGATTTGATTGATCTTCATGGATCCTCTCCATTTAAATCCGCACTTCTTACCCTGCACTTCTTCGTTTACAGCAGCAGGCATTGCTGCTATTGGAATTGTAGATGAGTCATTGACAGGAACAGCTTGTGGTTTTGTTGGAATGGGAGCACTTGTCATCACTTCTGCTTCAACCCGCATACCAGGCACTTGCAACTCTGAGACCAAAAGTCAATTTTACATAATTAGTATTACGCCAAACAAAGTATAAGTGCATACCTTAAAGCCAAATTCAAAATCATCTCGTGACCGCGGAAAGACGTGAAAACACTCATGTATTCCATGAGCATGGTAATATATGCACCCAGTGAAGGTTTAACTTTAAAATGCAACACAAAAAAGAATCAGAATCCATTTGTGGAGAGATCGAAGTACAAGCAGATTCAGGTATAGATTAGTGGGATCCACTCAGTCCAACAGTTCTCCAGTTATATTCCAGGAAAGATTGCCAATCTCTAGAGGCCAGAGCCAATATGGTTCGGGGACCAAATTCAGAGTCATATTGGTTTGATATGGATATGATATTATGATTATAAACTAAGAAACCCTGAACAGGGTTAGAGGAGTTAATCATATTAAGCAGACGAGCAATAAGCAGATAGTGACAATGCTAAATTGAAGATACAAGAGACTAGCAAATACCTGCTTGCCCATGAGCAAAGTGACATTTCTCGCCAAACGGACAGTTTTCTGTTTGCTCCCACTTTTTACAAATCTTAGTCTTCCAATACGGTGGCTTCTGAAAGACCATACCAGTGTTCGGCCTATTATCCTCCAAACTAGTGCTACTCACATGTGCCATCAGTGCTCCTGTCGTCCCAATGCTGATTGCTGTGTTCTCCCTATACCTACCCGAATCCTCCCTGAACTTTGCCGGTTCTTCATGAAGAAAGTTACACCTATCTCCATAAGGACACTCCTCCCCATTATTAAACTTCTTGCAGAGCTTCATCCTATGAATTATCTTCTGATCATCCTCCCAATTGCCAGTTAATGGTCTATCCTCGTCGCGCACAGTGACAAGCTCTTGCCAATTGGGAGGCGGCTGACGAATGTCGTCAATGCCATGAGCATAGTTGCAATTCTCCCCATTCCTACACGAACCATTCTTAAAATTTGCACACAAACGAGTCTTGTAAAAAATGTTGTTCACTCCTCTATTAACCGGAGCATTCGGTGGTGGGTGCATTCTAGAGTTGTTCATGGGGGGGTATGGCATTGGATTCGAATTCGATTGGGGTTCTTCGGAATTTCTAGGTCTCTTAAAGGGTGGAGCTTGCTGCTCAAACTGAGAATGTTGATCTTCATTGTTCATAGGAAAAGGAGGCCAGCAATTAACAGCATCACTGCCTCCAAC
This sequence comes from Potentilla sterilis, assembly GCA_963682095.1. NCBI lineage: Eukaryota > Viridiplantae > Streptophyta > Magnoliopsida > Rosales > Rosaceae > Potentilla > Potentilla sterilis. The sequence continues at coordinate 2,223,632 of OY821761.1, forward strand.
ATATTGGACCGGCATAAACGATGTTTGATCAGAATAATTCATATCACAAAATACTCTAGACCTTGCCTCTGTATTCAATCAAATAAGGACAAAAGACTTAGGCTTCTAAACCACCTAGAATCAATGATGTAGATCAAATTAACAATCTTTACAATGCTTAAAAGCCTCAAAATCCTATACAAACATCAAAGTACAATTAGCAGTGAAGAATCAAAAGAACTGACCAGATGAGGATCACAACAACAAGCAGGGTCTAATCAACAACACCCAATTCTGCAAAAGTCGCAAAGAATCAATCTTTAACCAAAAAACTTCAAACCAAGATTGAAGATTGTCGGCAAAAAGCAAGACCCAAATTAGAATTTGAGTTGGGGATGATCACATACAGTTCTTAAAACCCTTTATATATATATGAAAGAATAAAGAAGCAAACTTTATGAAAAAACCCTAGCCGCCAAGGAGCTAAAACCCTAGTGTGTTTTGGTTAAGATGAGAATGAGAAATCGGTGACTCTCGAGTCGTACCCACTACCACTAAGAAAGAAGCTGCGCCCTTAAACCCTGACGCGTCCCAAAACCCTGAGATATCGGGGTTAAAAACACTGATGGCGATTTTGACTTTTGACTGAGATTACGGCCTCGGTAATTTGTTTTTGATAGTTTAACTGCTTTTATAGCCTCTGTCACGGAAGCAGTTACGAACTGGAACTGTGGGCCATGCTGGTACTGCTTTGCACGTTGTGTCTTCCTAGGTTTCTTTTTGTCTTCCAAGTTTGGGATTTCCGTTTTGGATTAGGATAGATAATAAACTCTCGAAATATTCGAGACCTGTGAGTTGAACATGATCAAGACGCTTCTGATCAAACTTAAGTTCAATTCTTTTGTTTGACTTGATCGAGTTAGAACTTGGAACACGCCTTCATCGAGTTCATCTCATGAAAATAATTCGAGACTCTTTTTGCTTAGTATAAATTTGATTATTTTGAAGATAAAAAAAAATATTGATAGGTATTACTTAAAAGTTTATAGTCAAAAAGTAAAACTACTTGAACTTGATGCAGTGAAAGTTTCTTGAACTTTTTGTTCCTTCTCAAATTATTTTATATTGAAATCAGGTCACATACGAGCGTGTAGTTTTGTACTCGTATCAAACCAATTTTCTTTTATAAATTTATGACAACGTGCATTTCTGTCTATCCTAATTTATATACGTAAAATACAATGTTATTACTTCAACAAAAACAAAATACTTCAAACACACAAGCAACTGAAGTAAGTTATGAACTTGAAATCAAGTCTAGGTTTGTTTACAACTTTTACAAACTATATGTGTGAGTTTCAGCTTATGTTTCTACTGTTGAGTTAAGGTTTAGCTTGGGTTTACAAACAAAATTCAGGTTAAACTTAAATTTTCTACTTCGCTTTTTAACCCTTCTTTCCCCCGCTGTGTTTGACGTTTACTCTTATTAAGTTGTACACAAAACAAACGAACAAAAAAACCAATGTTATTGCAGATGAAAACTCTCTCCGATCACCTGTACTCCCTCCACCACCGTCTCCGCGCCTCTTCTTCATCGGTCTCCAATCGCGGCGCCGGTTTTCTCCTCCTCCATGGCGCCACATAGCAGGTTTCTTTACCACTTCTTGTCTTCTTACATAATCATGTAATGCGATATTCCGATTAATCCCAGAAAATTTTGATTTGAATCCATTGGCATCCAATCTGTTCATTTGATCACTTCTAAAGTCTACTTATTTAAGCGTGCTGTGTTCGATTTCCATTTTGCATGTACTCTCTAGGCTCTGCAGAACACTCGAGTTGACATTTTTGGTCAGTTTTCAAAGTGATTACCTTGATCACAAGCTCTTCTCAATGTTAAATGTTTACTTTAATGAGTTGTACTTGTTGAACCCAGAATCTTACAAAAGCTAAGTAGTGGAGTGTAGAGAAAACAAACCATAATATGTTGATAAGCCCATTTTGACAATGATATACAGCTCTGTTGATTTTGAGGTCAATTAAGGGAACCTGTAAATTAATATGGTCATGAAGTTTTTGGCCCTGTTGGAAGTTGAAACTTTTATCCAAATTTAGAAAGGGCATTATGAAGTTGGAATCCAGTGACTAGTCTCTTTTGTAGCTATTGCGCATGATGTTCAGTTTAGGGTAAGTTTTGTGTGCTTTGTTTGCCATCAACTGAAATGCAAGAGGTATGGAGGGAAAAGTTGAATTTGACTTGCTTTGAACTTCTGATATATGCATCTATGCTTTAGCGAAGCGCAGCATCTGGTTCTTATCTGCATAATTATTGGTTGCTTGGATATTTGATGCTTAAAGGGATTGTAAATTATTGCAGTGAGTGAAGGCCCTGTCATATAAAGTGAACAACTCAGAGATTCCTTGAATCCAATATCTGTTTTCCTTTTCTGGGCAATTTTCTTGTTGGTTTGAATCTAAAGCTCTAGTTAACGGTCCAACTTCAATTTTTTCTGTTGATCCATGTAACCCCTATGTGGGAAGGACCATGTCGTAAAGTAGTGTTGAATTATCAATTCTGTATGTTCCCCACCCACACACACAAACCCTGAGTGAGAGTTGATAGAGGTTGCAAAAAACTAAGTAACTCCATTAATATAAAACTACAGAGAGTGGAAGAGATTGCCTAGTTCACTCCATTAATTAGAACCCCTCCCTAATACAGGTTGTATGATTGATTAGCTGTACTTGAGAAAATGTGCCTTCAACCATGATCAACCTAAGCTTATTAATCTCTTGAAGGAAGTGGGATGAAAATTAATAGACAGATATTGAGAATGGTTCGAGGTGTAGGAGTCTTCTGCACCTCATTTCCTTAAACATCAGCATCTGAATTATGTATTACAGACCTGCAACCAAGCAATATTTACAATCATGTTCTGAGCCACATAGTTGTGTTGAGAAACCAATGAATTTGGAAGACTAGTACATACCATAGTCCTTTGGAGTTTTGCATTTAAAGCATTCCTGCCGGTTAGCATAATTGTGCACTCCACATCCAACTCTGTTTCCAATCAAAATGCCATAACAGTTAGGAAACTGAAGAGAAACGATAGTTTTATCTAGCACCAGAAGTACACATCCTTGAGTGAAATGTAAAATTTGAGTTTTAAGAAGAATAGTGCTATAGTTGTAGCAAAATATATGGTGAAACAATGGAGGCTAGTTTTTTGTCAACTGCTAACTTCTAGTCTAGCATTAGGTTCTATATTATCTAGAGACTATCTGACTGTGCATGCAAAATAGACATATTATCTATTTCTAGATGTGAAGTTACCTAGTGCAAAACCAGTCACCAGCTTTCCATCCTGGTGGGGCACTGCCATCAGATCCATAGCCTCCAGAAGCCATCATATTGTACCCACCACAGTAGTCATTTCTCAATGCAGCACACTTAAAGCAATTTGGTCTCTGTGCATAATTGTGAGCTCCACAGTTGCAAAACCAGTCCCCTGCCAATACTTCTGTTCTGTTGCACCCATATGTCGAGGGATCAGGGCCACCATACTTGGGGTAACCACATCGTTGGCAGGCTTCCCGCTTTTTAAAATTCAAGTGCTGGCATGCACCACACATCCAGTCTCCTCCTGCCCAGCTCATTCTTTCTGTGTATGCAGTCAACATTTGTGTTAGCATATGATAAGCCAACATTTATATATTTCCATAGTTTGTGATTATCAATCTATTGAGAGGTTCGTCAGATCATCAAGATGACAGTTTAACAAGAGAAGATGAATTCTTTCTAGCTGAGGTAGCCACGAAATCGTAAAAACAGTAGTTAATATATGGTAGGGATGCTAATTCTATTAACTCATCAGTACTAGGGAAGAAAGATATTCTGCATAGCCCTGGCCTTAAGTTGTTTTTTTTTTTTTTTTTTAATATATCAATAACATCTTTAGAAGTTTCAAACAGAGAGATTATCTTAATTCCAGAACACAAAGTAGAAGGAAAGAGCTAGAGCTCACCTGAGGATTGTAAGGACTTGGAATACAAAAGAATTGGGACTGTAATAGCTCTGCTTGAACTGTGCCTGTTGTAGAAGAATACTACTTTGTCGATGAGTTGGTGTTCTTGTTGTTTGGGTTGGGAGGTTTATATAGTACTTGTTCATCCTGGATGTGTGGGGGCCATGGATGTTCCGGTTTTATTCTCTGGCTTTCTGCAGATAGGTTTTCCATAATATGCATAGAGGATTCCTTAAGATTGTTTCTTCATGTATATTTTAGGATTCTTCACTCAGCCAGTTACCTCGGTTTCTTTTAGTACTGTTGGGGGTTAGAAGAGCTGGGTGGCAAGTGGGTTTCTAAAGGTGGTGGGCAAAACTAGCCAGTTGAGTTCATGCATACGCACAATTTTCCCAATAAATTCTCCATGTGACCCCTGCCCCTGCCCCATCTTTACATTATTCGTCATGCATTATTGCCAAAAATACACTTGAAACTATTATTCTTCTTCTTGTTCTCAGTATATCCACAATATTTATGTATGAAGGTGTTATGAGGGGAAGCTGCTACTTGAAAGTTGAAAGAGGCCCAGAGAATATATCTTCTGTGTTTTATGTCAAAGGGACTACAATTTGATTGTGTAAGTCATCTTGTAAAGCTTAACATGCACTTATTACATCATTTATTATATGATCATATGTTTACTTAATATCACTGCACAGCGCAATTCAACACTAATGTGATAGGAAGGTATGATGTGGTTTATCTGATCACCATTTAACTACAGGAAATATGTACTCGTTACATCAATTATTATGATGAATCGAATAAACCCGTCATGTATTGTGATCGAAAGATATGGTCCTGCAGGGTTATAGTCTTTTTTCCTTTCACATCTCTAGTCCACATTTTTTTTCACGTGGGGAGCTGATATTATTGTTTACATGCACACACACATCACACACCAAGAGTGCTTCTCATCCAGTTTCTGCATACACCTTCCCTGAGTAGTTCATGCAGATGTGGGTCATGTTAAAAAGGGCCACAGACTGGAGGTAGAGAGGAACTTTTCTACTACTAGCTAGTTTTTTTTTTCACTGAGAATCAATTCCTCCAAATGCACATCCATTAGCAAATTCTTCTAACCTTGTCTAGGTTGCTTTTTGCCTTTTAGCAATAATTGAAATACCATTCGAAGATTCATATCATATTGCTTGGTTACCTTTAACCATTTATGTACATATAAACTGTTGCTCATCATGCATCCAATTCTGCATTTCATATGGATTCAGAACTTTCCATCATATATTGTAAGACTCAAGTGATCAAAACTCATTTCATACAAGATAGAGACGAAAGAACTTGAAAGGTAGTAAGAAGACTAATATTTCCTTTATGTACACGCAAATATTCCACAAGTGTAAACTGTTAATGTATTGTTTAGTGTCCTAAGAATGTATAAACTCAAATGTGATTTGTGAGGTGACTAACTGGGTCCTCTACCAGGTGGTGCTGGCCCACGTGTTTGGAGCAGTTCCACCCTCTTTAAGGAAAAAGAAAATGCTGTCAGGCTTTCAGTAAGTTCAATTGGAATAAGAATCGCGGCGTACCGACGATGGTTATGCAGAATGAGCTGGGGAACCTGGTATATCACAAAAGTCCCACATAGGAAGTAAGACCTGGCCGCCTAGATTTTTTCGTTGAGTAACTGCAGCATGCAACTTTAATCTAGGCTGTGCCTTTTACTTTGCCTGTGTATAGCTCTTACTTTATACCGCCCATGTTTAATCTACAGGTCATGTTTGATTGCCGGAATTAGCTTTTGGCAAAAGGAATGCAATCCCTTGGCTGAAGGGATTTGTTTTCGCTCTATGTGGGCACTAATTCCTCTTGCAGGGATCATTAGGAAGCCTCCCAAAGAGAACCTCAACTCATTCGGCACCGGATTTCCAACAGAAGAAGACTGTTGAGTGAAGCATATATCTTTTTAATGTCAACTGGGGTCAGCGACCAATATCTACCTCCCATGTGGATGCAGAATGAAAAAAGGAAGAAGAAGAAGAAGCATATTTGAACTTGCAAACTCATCAACAAGCTTCTTCATCAAGAACCAGAATATAGTGCTCCTACAGCAGATTCACTCATGCATGCGTACGCCCTCTGCCCTAGTGACCCTGGCAATAGCTAAGGGTGTACACATTTGCTGACATGTCAATGACACACAGAGTCCATACAAGCTGAGGTGGCATGAAGATGCTTGCGTGTTGACCTGGGATTCGATAAGAGAGAATCCTAATCGCCACATTTTCACCAGACATGGTGAATATTCCACCATGATATAAATAAAACCCTAGACAGTGCCCCTTCAATCTTTATTCTCCATACATGACTGATGACTATTCTTAAAAGTAAGAGGGGATGATGCCATTTCCCTTCAATTATATACACTTTTCGTTTTGGAGAATCCTCCACAGACTCCACATCCCAATTCCCAAACCGGCAGACAGCCATAGCCAACAGAAAATAGTTCCGATATTTGAATATCCTTCACTCTTATTATTGTGATGAATAACATTATCATATATATGTGGATGGATGTGTATTTCTTTCTCTATCTTTTTCCAGATAGATGGCACTAGCTGGAAACCTTAATCATCCAACATCTGAGTTTCTTTCAATGTCTTAATTTGATTGAAAATGCTGTTTGAACGAGCACGACTATATATTAACAATGACAAGTTGACACATCACCATTACTTCCTATCAGTTCTCAAAAGTTTTTGTTATCCCTATCTTTAATACAGAATTTTGAAACCATGGAAATGAAATTGCTCGTGAATGCTATATTTTTCCTGGGTCAATTCTGGAATCAAACTTTGAATACTTGATCGAACGTGTATTAAAATGACTGAATTGATGTGGCTTTATAATCACTAGGGACTAATCAACCACCATACACTAGGGATTGCTTGTATTATAAGTAACCGATCGAAACCCAGGAATCCAGGATCATCTTTATATTTTTAGTATGGTTAATGATGTTGAACTCATGAGCTATCATCATGAATCACTCGATACTCTCTTTTGACCCGATCGATCGTAAAACGTTTCCCAAATAATTTGCGATATGTTTACATTGATCTAGGTTTTACATATGCTCCTATAATAACCGTTGAAGGTGAGGACGAATAAGTATTACATCTGCTTCCATGACTGTTGAAGCTGAAGACGAATAGGATTGAAATCCATTGCTAGCTTAATTTCTTTTCGTGTAGAAAGATCCATGCATGTACGAGTGATGTTTCTGTTAAAGAACTTGATGCCATAATCCATTAGTCTATCGATTTCTGGATTGTTGTAACAGACTAAGAAAGAACACAAATTTACGTGGTTCACTAACGATGTGTTAGCTACGTCCACGGGTAGAGGAGAACAGTTTTATTATCTTGAGGAAAACCGGAATACAGAATACAATTAGGTTTAGGACGTTTATATACTAAGCCCAACAGGAAACCCTAGCCCAGCGTAACAGACAACGTGGGCCACCAGCGAGATCCTTGACTCTGTCAGCGCCACCAGACGACTAGTTCAAAGCATATACTAACAAATCTCCACCTTGACTTGAATCCTCTCACAAAAACAGATATACCAGATGCATCATAATAATGCCAGATGTACAAATAACTCCTCTGCCTCAGATGTTGCCCCCAGAGGACAACTAACAGCTTGTAACATTTAGCAAGTCCAAGCAATGTTGAAACTTGCTGTGCGGAACCGACTTGGTGAACATATCAGCGGGATTATCAGCAGTACCCACTTTCTTCACCTTAATTCTGCTCTCACTTCTCAGAAAATGATACCTGACATCAATGTGCTTAGTCCTCTCATGATGGACCTGATCTTTTGCTAAACATATTACACTCAGATTATCACAATATACTATAGCCTGATCATGATGTAAGCCAAGACTACTGACCAGTCCCTTCAACCATATTCCTTCCTTTACAGCTGCTGTCAAAGCCATGTACTCTGCCTCAGTAGTAGACAAAGTCACTATAGGCTGCAGAGTAGCTTTCCAACTAACAACAGAACCACCAAGGGTGAAGACATAACCAGTCATAGATCTCCTAGTGTCAACATCTCTAGCATAATCGCTATCTGAATAACCTGTTACTAAACACTCTGTATCACCTCCATAAATGAGACCAACATCAGACGTACCTTTGAGATACCGGAAAATTCTCTTCACAGCTTGCCAATGCTCCTTTCCAGGTTCACCCATAAACCTGCTGACAACACTAACAACATGTGCGAGATCTGGCCTAGTGCACACCATAACATACATCAAACTTCCTACTGCACTATCATAGGGAACTCGAGACATGTACTCCTTCTCCTCAGTAGATTTAGGTGCAAATGCAGTAGACAAATGAATATTTACAGCACTTGGAGTATCTATAGATCTTGAAGTAGACATACCAAACCTGGACAATATCTTCTGGATGTAACCTTTCTGTGATAAGAAAAGCTTCTTCTGACTTCTATCTCTGTAAATCTCCATTTCCAGAATTTTTCTGGCTGCTCCTAAATCCTTCATCTCAAACTCTGCACTGAGAAGACCCTTTAACTTCTGAATATCAGACTTGTTATCTGCAGCTATCAACATATCATCTACATACAGGACTAGATAAATGAGAGAACCATTTGTTACCTTGTTGTAGTAGACACAACAATCATACGGACTCCTGATGTAGCCTATCTCTATCATATAGCTATCAAACCTCTTGTACCACTGTCTAGGAGACTGCTTTAGTCCATACAAGGACTTCTTCAACTTGCAAACATAGTCTTCTTTACCAGGAACTTGGAAACCATCTGGCTGAGTCATGTATATCTCATCTTCCAACTCTCTATGTAGAAAAGCTGTCTTCACATCTAGTTTTTCAAGCTTCAGATTCTGATGTGCAACTATAGCTAGTAACACTCTGATAGAGGTATGTCTGACCACATGCGAGAAAATCTCATTGTAGTCTACTCCCTCTTTCTGATGGAACCCTTTTGCAACTACCCGAGCTTTATACTTAATGCTCTTAGCAGGTGACAACCCTTCTTTCTTCTTGAAAACTCATTTACAAGTAATGATCTTTCTCCCTTGAGGTCGTTTGCACAATTCCTAAGTCTGATTCTTCTAAAGTGACTCCATCTCATCTCTCATTGCAGCAAACCATTGGTTAGACTCTGTACATGTAACTGCTTCCTTGTAGGTGGATGGCTCATAAGGATCCACCTCTTCAGCAACCTGTAGTGCATAAGCCACTATGTCCTCAAACCCATATCTAGTAGGAGCCTTCTCAAAGTTTGCTCTCCTAGGTCGCTCGTGAGCCAAACTATGCTGATTAACTGCCATTGATTCTGGTTCTGAATGTAAGTGTTGACCTTCTTGCTGTGATTCACTCTCATCTTGAGTGACTTGTTGCTCCACCTGTCTCTCAACACTATACTTTTCTGATACAACAGTAGACTTCACAGTAGGATTAAACATAGAATTTTCATCAAATACTACGTTTCTACTAAGTATAACCCTCTTTTCGGATGAAGACCAGATTCTAAAACCTTTAACCCCATCCCCATAACCTACAAACACTCCCTTTTTAGCTCTTGGTTCTAACTTACCCTCACTTACATGATAATAAGCAGTACACCCAAAAACCCTCAGATTGGAGTAATCCGCAGACTTACCAGACCACATCTCATAAGGTGTTTTAAGATGTATACATGTGTGAGGTCCACGATTTATCAGATAACATGCAGTACTCACCGCTTTTGCCCAGAACCTTCTTTCTAATCCAGCATTAGAGAGCATGCACCTAGCTCTCTCCAGAAGTGTCTGATTCATGCGTTCTGCTACACCATTTTGCTGTGGTGTATTACAGGCTGTATGATGCCTCGCAATACCTTCAGACTTACAGAACTCATTAAATTCAGCAGAACAGAATTCCAGACCATTATCAGTTCGTAGTCTCTTGATCTTCTTCCCTGTTTGATTTTCCACTAATGCCTTCCACTGCTTGAAGTTCTTGAAAGCGTCACTTTTATGCTTCATTACGAATACCCAAGTCATTCTTGAGTAGTCATCAATCATAGACAGAAAATATTTGTGACCTCCCAAAGAATCAACACGAGAAGGACCCCAACAATCAGAATGGATATAATCAAGCGTGCCATTAGTTCTATGAATTGCTTTAGGAAACTTGCTGCGATGTAGCTTCCCGAAAATACAGTGTTCACAGAAACCAGGATCCTTTACCTTGTGGCCACTAAGAAGATCTTGCTTTGACAGTGTTTGCATCCCTCTTTCACTCATATGACCGAGCCTCATGTGTCATAGCTTGGTCATATCATCCTTGTGAACGTCTGATGATGCAACAACAGCAGAACCTGACAGTGTAGAACCTTGCAAGATATACAGAGTACCCCGCTGGAAACCTTTTAGAACCATATTAGAACCTTTGTAGATTTTCAGAACTCCACCTTCACCATTGTACCTGAACCCTTTACTGTCTAGTAGACCCAAAGAGATCAGATTCTTCGTCATGTGTGGAGCATGTCTAACATCATTCAATGTACAGAATTTACCGTCGTGTGTTCTTATTTTGATTGAGCCTATTCCAGCCACCTAGCGTGGAGAACTGTTAGCCATAGAGATATTGCCTCCATCTATCGTCTCATAGGTTGAAAACCACTCCCTGCGTGGACATATATGATGAGACGCTCCAGTATGTAAAATCCATACATCCCTGTGATATGTGTCTGCATCTACAGCTAGAGCATATCCCTCTTCAGAATTGGTGTCATCATCTGCTACAGCAGCTGACAGGACCCGAACCAGATTTCACCCTGAAATCCGGATAAGGTTATGCGGGGACCACCTTAAGAGAGATTTTACCAAAAATTCGGCATGACCTCTCTTAAAATGGACAACCCAAACCTGCTAAACAAAACAAAAACACTTCAACAATACCCATCCTGACTCTCGGAGCCACCTGCTCCCCCAAAAACTAACTAACTTCCACAAATAAGCACAAACAAAAACTCACACAAAGTTCACAGGTAATCAGAGCAATCTAAAACATGAAACTGAAATTAAAAGGAATAAGGAAATAAGGGACCAACAAATCCCACCTAGCGGAAGCAATAACAGTGATGACTATGCCTCGACTCCGAGTACTCTTGACCTCAAAAAACTAGTCTGCACACTGGGCAGTTTAAACTGAAGGGCCCAGGGAAAGTAAATTAAAACGAAACGTTAGAGTGAGTGGATGTAAACAAATTTTATATAATACTTTAAGTAAATAAATAAAAGAATTGTATTACTTTCCCAACATTTTCATACATAAAATCCACGATGCATGCACGTTATTAAAACGTCCCATGTTTAAGAAAAATCATATTTAAAAATCAGCCTTGCTGATATATTCAAATAAACAAAAATTTTATTTTGTTTAAATATATTCAAAACAATATACTTTTGACATCAGTTCATAATTTTTCTCGACCAATCCCATTGGTCATATAAAACCCCAGCCCTGCTGGTTCGGGAATTTATCAAAATCAGAAAGTCTCATAGAGAAAATATTCCCGAAAACCATATAATATGAAAATCATGACCAATCCCATTGGTCATATAATAAAAAAATGTTGTTACCACCATTTAACAGTAGCCTCCAAGGTTAAGGGTCGAGCCTCCAAGACTCTATATAGCGTCCCACGCTATGCCCGTACACGTCGACCACCGAGCGTGAATCTGACCTATATGGTCAAGTCGTCACCTCGCGTGGGATCAGGCGACCAAGCTAGCTAGCATCAATACATATATGGACCCTGATATGGTGAAAATCCGAAAACAAAAACGAAAGTACGTTTTCCCCATATACATAAATCCGTACGGTCCCCGATCGTACATCTGAGGCTTATGTATATAATCAAATAAAATAATAGCCTCGAAGGAATATATATATATATATATATATATATATATATATATATATGTGTCCCACATTGCTCAATATCATATAAAAATATCGAAAGGAATATGTAACTTCGACATGACTCACATGTCGGAAAAATCACAAATACCGAAAGCATAAAACCTCCGGAAATCTCATTTCCGATCATTTCATTTAAATACATAATAAACTTATTCTGAAAGATCAAATATGAATGATTAAAACATACCATTTCCAGAAACCTCGTTTCCGGATAAAATCATGTACTACTAAAATAGTAGTAAAGACATAACCCCAAAACCATATTTCTTTAAATATCAATATCATTTTAATTATATAAATTCTCATACTTTGGAAATCATTTATCTAAAATAAACTGCATTTAATTAAATATTTATGCATGCATTTATGTTAAAATAAAATCCACTCATTATAACCGGCTACGTCTGACGCCTCTTGGAAGTCTATTCGATACGAGCGTCCTCACGTCTTGTAAGATTATTCAATTAATTCCCCATTTCTCAAATGTAAGAAAATTCAAAATATTAAGATATTTAAACCATCCTAACGCGTTCCCAAGCCTTGCCCCTCAACCTTGCTACTCTTTTCTTTTTCCTAAAATCAGTCCTTAAATATTAAATTCTCAATCAACCTCCTCAAACTTCAAGAACAACACCATTTATTCTAAATTCAGTCTTTAAGCCTTTAATCCACCACAAAACCATTTATTTTAGATTTAACCAATTAGCTTACCCCTTGTTAAACACCTCTAAAAATTCCAAAACATATACCAAAATAATCCATTCCTCATAACTATCCGAAATTCAGCCACAGAAACTACCTACTGTAGCTGCACCGCCACCGGCAGCGGCGGTCAACAGAGGTCAACGGCCCCAAAAATCACCAAAATTTAACAGAAGCTTCATATCTCCATTTCTAACAACTATCACTTCTACAACAATCCCTAATTTCAAGTCTAAAAGGGTCAATTTATAAAAACCCCCAATTCGGTACTATTCACCAAGAACCCTAGAAATTAAATTCTTTGATTTCTCCTTACCTACTGCAAATTGAGCCGAACCCTTTTGAGGGGTTGTTCACGACAGCATAAGCCTCAATTTAATACCAAGAACTCGATCAATAACGGCCTGAGAAAAGAGAATCGACGAAAAGAATGAATGAATAGTAATCAGTCTAATTCGATTGATTGCTCTCAATCGACGACGAGAGGGGATGAGATACCTACCTAGAATTGTAGAGAAGGAAAGTAGCTTTGTTTGGATACCAATAACACCACCAGAGGTGGTCGGAATCGCCGCCGGTGAGTCTGAGAAGTGGGGTGGCCGATCTGCCCCCATTCTGCCCGAATTGGAAAGTTTCCATTTCTGGAACTTTTCCGAAATGGCAAGTGCCATTTATAGTAATTTTTTTTTGGTTAACTTGGAAAAATCAACCTCTTCGACTATCTCGAATAAGATTCTCCAAATTAAACGTGCCACATGTCCATGAACTCGTTTCGACGTCTTCAATCTCATCGAGAAATAAAATCCTTTATCGGGTCAACTTAATTAAAAGTCAACATTCGAAACTTTTAAATCGTAACAACAATTTCTCAGAACGTAAAAATGAAAGATAAAACGGTCAAAAAGTGATCCAAGATTCGGGTCGTATCAGCAGCAGTACCAGAAGCTTTTTCATGCTGCTTCTTCTTCTTTGGACATTCGTTTTTCCAATGTCCCTTCTTTTTACAATAGTTACAAACGTCATTAGATTTAGAACCCTTTGAAACTGGTTTCTTGAATTTCTTCTTCTTCCCCGATTTTCCCTGTCCCATACTTCCACTGGCTACCAAACCAACAACCTGACTATCTGAACTTGTACCGGTCGCCTTATGACGCATCTCTCTAGTATGAAGATATGATCTAACCTCCTCCAGAGTCACAGTATCTCTCCCACCAATAAAAGAATCCACAAAATTCTCATACGACAAAGGTAGAGATACCAACAGAATTAGGGCAGCATCCTCATCATCAAGTTTAACATCAATATTACGTAACTCTAATAAAATTGTGTTTAACTGATCTAAGTGATCTCTTAGAGTTGTACCTTCTTCCATTCGCAGACTGAACAGACGTCGCTTTAGAAGCAACTTGTTGGTTAAAGACTTCGTCATGTATAGACTCTCAAGCTTCAACCACATACCAGCCGCAGTTTCCTCCTCTGTGACCTCGTTGATTATATCATCTGCAAGACACAACATGATTGTCGAGTGTGCCTTCTCCTCCAGACTGGCCATCTCAGCGTTTTCTAGATCCGCCGACTTCTTCACAAGCGGCGCCCACATCCCTTGTTGTTTTAACAAGGCTCGCATCTTGATCTGCCATAAACTGTAACTGTTTCTCTCCGTGAATTTATCGATCTTCACGTTTAAACCAGACATCTTCCTTACCAGAATTCAAGCCCCTCCTGGGCTCTGATACCAATTTGTTGTAACGGACTAAGAAAGAACACAGATTTACGTGATTCACTAACGATGTGTTAGCTACGTCCACAAACTCCCAAAACCAGGGCGCTTTACCCCTGGACCCCGACTCGCTGACCGGGCAGCGAGATCCTCGACTCTGTCAGCGCCACCAGACGACTAGTTCAAGACATATACTAACATGGATGAAGGTTTAGTTTCCAATTTATACGTACTTTTAAAGTTGATAGACGAGACAAGACTGTGTTAGGCGGAGCGCCGCCGCAATCCGCCGGAGAGAGATGAAAGACGAGACAAGATGAGAGAGATGGCGCCGGGAGTACTGTGTGTTAAAAAAATGAAGAAAAAACAAATAGAAAAAGAAAATTAAGCGAACTGGGCTTGAGTGGGCTAGTCGAAATGGGCCTTAGCGGGTCCAGATTTGGCGGGTAACCTAACTAGCAACTGTATTTCAAACCGTCAGGAGTCCCTCTAGCTTATCCTCCGAAACTAAGCTCTCTGCAGTCTGCACCACAAGGCTGAGCTATGACATTTTCAATTTCAGCTTCGTTTTCGTCACTGACCACTCGACACTCCAATCTCCACATTCTCCCAAACTCCGATCCTCCCTACAGCCTCCTCCAACCCCACCCATCTCTCACTCTCCTCTCCAAATCCAAATCCATCCAAACCCTCAAACAAGTCCACACCCACTTAATCAAAACCGGCCTCCACAACACCCACTTCGGTCTCAGCAAGCTCGTCGAGTTCTGCGCTTTGTCGCAGCACGGTGACCTCTCGTACGCCCTCTCAGTCTTCGAGTCTATTCCGAATCCAAACCCCATAATATGGAACACAATGATCCGGGGATATTTATTGTCCTCCAAGCCATTAAAGGCCATGCAGTTTTATCGAAAGATGATTCTTTCGGGCACAGAGCCCAATTCTTATACGTTCCCTTTTGTTTTGAAGGCTTGCGCCAAAATTGGGGCGGCGGGGAAGCAGGTCCATGGGCAGTTATTGAAGCTTGGACTTGGTTGTGACGCTTTTGTGCACACTTCGATGATCAATATGTACGCGAAAAGCGGCGAGTTGGAGAATGCAAGGTTGGTGTTTGATAAGAGTGACATGAGAGATGCGGTTTCGTTTACTGCTTTGATTACCGGGTATGTTTGGAGGGGCTGTATGGACGATGCGCGTGACTTGTTTAATGAAATGGTTGGAAGAGATGCTGTTTCTTGGAATGCTATGATTTCGGGGTATGCACAGAGCGGAAGGTTTGAGGAGGCGTTGGGTTTGTTTGAGGAGATGAGAAGAGCCAATGTGGTGCCTAATGAGAGTACTATGGTTAGTGTGCTCTCTGCTTGTGCTCGGTCGGGGTCGATAGAATTGGGGAAATGGGTTGCGGTTTGGATTGAGGACAAGGGACTTGGGTTGAATGTTAGGCTTGTTAGTGCGCTTATTGATATGTACTCCAAGTGTGGTGCTTTGGATAGAGCTAGAAGTTTATTTGATGGTTTGCAGCAGAGGGATGTGATATCACGGAATGTTATGATTGGTGGTTATACGCATGAGGGTTTATACAAGGAAGCATTCGAACTCTTTAGGTTGATGCTGCGTTCAAATGTAGAGCCTAATGATGTCACGTTCTTGGGGATTCTTCCGGCTTGTGCTCATTTGGGAGCTCTTGACCTTGGCAAATGGATTCATGTTTATATAGATAAGAAGTTGCAGAGTTTGAGTAATGCATCTCTTCAGACTAGTCTCATAGACATGTATGCAAAATGCGGAAACATTGAGGCAGCAAAACAAGTCTTTGATGGTATGGAAACCAAAAGCTTGGCCTCTTGGAATGCCATGATAACTGGCTTAGCAATGCATGGTGAAGCAAATGCAGCACTTGAGCTTTTCTCGAAAATGGCTGATGAAGGATTCAAGCCAGATGATATCACATTTGTGGGAGTTCTATCAGCCTGTAATCATGGCGGTCTTGTGGACCTTGGATGACAATATTTTAGTTCCATGAACAAAGAGTACCATATCTCACCGCAACTACAGCACTACGGATGTATGATATATCTTCTAGGCCGAGCTGGGCTACTAGATGAAGCAGAGGCCCTGATGAAGACCATGGAGATGAAACCAGATGGTGCTGTGTGGGGTCTTCTTGGGGCTTGTAGAACTCATAAGCGTGTAGAAATGGGTGAATATGTAGCCAAACATGTGTTTGAATTGGAGCCTGAAAATGCTGGAGCTCATGTGCTGCTATCAAATATCTATGCAGGAGCTGATAGGTGGGATGATGTAGCGAGAATAAGAACCACGCTGAACGATATGGGAATCAAGAAAGTTCCTGGCAGTACCTCTATTGAGGTGGATAGTATTGTTCATGAGTTCCTTGTTGGTGACAAAGTGCATCCTTTAAGCGAAGAAATCTATGAGATGTTGAAAGAAATGGATAGGCTTTTGGATATGGCTGGCTTTGTGCCTGATACATCTGAAGTACTCTATGATATGGATGAGGAATGGAAGGAAGGGGTTTTGAGTCATCATAGTGAGAAGCTGGCCATTGCTTTTGGTTTGATCAGCACAAAGCCAGGCACAACTATTCGAATTGTAAAGAATCTTCGAGTATGTGGTAACTGTCATTCAGCTACAAAACTGATATCCAAGATCTTCAATAGGGAAATCATTGCAAGAGATAGGAATCGCTTCCACCATTTCAGAGATGGTTCTTGTTCATGTAATGACAATTGGTGAAGATGCCTTGAAGGGTAATATATATATAAATGCAGGTGTTTTCTCTCTCTGTCCGCCTTAATTGAAATGCCATTTCTGATACTTACACAGATAAGTGTGTCGATTATCAAACTTGGATAGAAATCGAACCAGTTGAGATGGAAGAAAAGTGCATTATATTAATGGTTGATAAATGAGTTCATAGATCTTCTAGTGCTAACACAATGAAACTCCATCTCTGTTAATTATAATCAAGATGATGGATTCATATGAGAACGTACTATACCAACAACAGCAGTAATTTAAACTCCAATTAGTAGTTGGAATTCACGCTTCATAGTTAGAGCCTTGGTGGAAGGAGTTCTTCCTTGCGGTTGCCAAAATAGTCTTGTCAGCCACTATGAAATATGCCATTCCAGCAGCTGCCATAATAATCAACAAAAAACTCATTCAACATATAGATACTACACATAATGATACATGACGAAAGAATCATTATATCAGAATGTTGATAGAAAGCAAGGATTGGAAACCTGTGGAGATTATGAGAGCCTGAGCAGTGGGATTCAGATTAGCTCTTGCCCAAGGCAGCATCCTCACACTAGCAAACTGCATTTAAAAGCATAATCTTAATTTGGGTGTCATAGCTTCCCCCTTTCATACACAGAGATTTGCATATATACTTGTATGTGTAAAGTACATTGAGCCAAAGAAAACTTACAGTTGGAATTGCAGTGGCAATGGTAGCAACAACAGCTGCCTTAACTCCAGCTTTTACACCTTCTGATCCACCAAAAAAAAAATATTAAAGATTAAACTTCGAAACAAAATTATTAAGCTAGTCACCTAGTGTTCTTCTCCCAAGTAGTTTTCTTTCTTCAGAAAATTAAGAAAAGAAATAAAATTGTTGGTATACAAAAACAATGAGTATATATCAGTAAGGGGTATAAGCAAGGGTCCCCAACTTGAAAGGGTGGTCATATATATAGTTTATCCACTTGATCAAGAACAAGCCCTTTATGTTCTCTTTGGCAAAAAGGGAACCATGATCAAATACAAAATCTTAATCTCATAATAAGCATATTTGATATCAGTCTGTAATTAACTTTTTACAAGCTCAAGGCAAGAGATATATAGAACCTCATAGAAGTCCCAGTTCCCATGATGCTTAACATCATGATTTACCACATGCCTCTCAAACTTTCATACTGGTATGAATTATAACCATGCATACATGTATATATATGAATCAAGTTGGCCAAAAAGGTGAGGTAGGAAAACATGAACATACCCTGAGAACAGCGCTTAGCCAACTGCTGGTCAAATGAAGTCAGGCTGTGCTTCTCCATGGGAAACTGAGCCACATTCTTTGCCATTGTAAGAGTATTAGTAATAGTAGTAGATGAATAAATGGAATGACAGAAGTTAAAAGAGCTGGGGATATGAAGTTTGAGAGGCTAGCTAGGTTTTCTGAAAGCTTTGGATGAATGGTAAAGCTATGCATGTGAATATTTATAAGGGAGCTGGGTGTGTGTAGCTGGTTGAGACTGAGAGAGAGGTCCAGGTGTTGCGAGAGAGTAGATGGTTTTGAATGAATTCTGGTACCTGGTCACTTGTTTTACAATGAAGTGTCGGTTTGTTCTGTTGCTTTGCATTCCCCAAATGCCCATAGTTTTGTCAGGGAAAGCTTGGGTGTGGAGGTCACACAAGTAAATATGCTCACCGATCAGGGGAAGAGCATAGAGATGAGAGATTCTGCTCTTATTATCCATTGGGGTTTCAGGAACTGACAGGAGATTCTTATATATACAAGTATAATATGACTCATCACAATAGTTTTTTATTAGGTAGAACTCCATCTTTTGTGCAAGTCGGTTTCGGTTTTGGGTTTCTCTCTTGAGAAAAACTGCAACTGGTTTAATTAGGACAAATTCAGCTGCTCCAAAACCATGGGTTGCCCTTTAAGTAAGCTCTGGTTTCATGGAACTGCTCCTGTGTTTGTAGCGCGTGAGGTGGTTCCTGAGATTATAACACGTTTCAAAGATCGATCTGCATCTGTTGCAGCTGATCCACAGTGGTCAGTGGCACTCAACTCGATAGGGAAAAAGACCATTTGAACAAAATGGGTTTAAAAATTACTCATTCCAATGTTTATATCCCACTCCAATGAATCTATTAAAAATACCTAAATACCCTATACTAAACCCTAATATCTTCTTTCTCCTTTTCCTCTCTCTCTCTTTCTCTCTCTCTAGCCGACGATCTCTCTCTCTCTCCCTCTCTCTCTCTGACGATCTCCAGAACATACGCTTCACCTCCACAACCACAACCGCGGCCACCGAATCCAAACGCAGGGTGGTGCCATTCCATATGGGAGTCCAGCATCATTGCCGCAGGGTGGTGCTTATGAAACATCTTCTATGGTTAGAATGGTTCAGAAATCAAAGGATCTTAGCGGTACTAGTTATATACTACATGAAGCTTGATCTTGCTTTGTGTGCATGCAGCGTTGTGAAGTTGAATAATACATGAACATGTTCCCTTCTCATATCCTGTAATGATAATGTAATGATCTTATTTCTGATTCTATGTATATCATCTTTTGTATCCATCTGTGTTTGATGTAATTCACCGCTTGATGCTGCAGCTTCAATTGGCTTGTCTGAATTTTCTCCATATGCATCAGTTTTGTCAATTTATGTCGATCGTTTTCTCTGTTGAAGGACTAAGAAATCGATTACTGGGGGTCAGTAATACTATTGACGGCGGGTCCTCCTCCTCCTCCAACATTAGGGTTTTGATCGAATTGGGAATACTATTACTGGGGGTTAGTAATCGATTACTGGGGGTCAGTAATTGATTACTGGGGGTCAGTAATACTATTGACGGCGGGTCCTCCTCCTCCTCCAACATTAGGGTTTTGATCGAATTGGGAATATTATTACTGGGGGTCAGTAATCGATTACTGGGGGTCAGTAATCGATTACTGGGGGTCAATAATCGATTATTGGGGGTCAGTAACATGATTACTGGAAAATATGAAATCTGTAACCTGATTACTGGGGGTCAGTAATCGATTACTGGGGGTCAGTAATCGATTACTGGGGGTAAGTAACTTGATTACTATGGATCAGTAACTCCAGTAACCTGATTACTGGGGGTCAATAATCGATCATTGGGGGTCAGTAACATGATTACTGGAAAATATGAAATCTGTATCCTGATTACTGGGGGTCAGTAATCGATTACTGGAAATGTGTAATCTGTAAATTATTTACTGAGGGTCAGTAACCATCGTCCAATAACCTGATTATAAAAAAAAAATCAGGCGAAAAAAAAAAATTCCGCGCGAAAAAAAATTTTGGTGACCGGAATCCAGCGACTCCGGCGACCGGCCATGGGAGGCCGGAGGGAGTTGAGTGATATTTCGGCAAAGTTCGTTTTTTTATCTTCCACTTTCTCAGCAAATTATAATTCAAAAATATGTTAGATAAGACAAAAAGACAAAAAAGGAAGAAAAAAAATTAAATTTGTACTAGAATTGAAAAAGATTTGTTCAAATGGGCAATAGAGTTGTTACCTTATGTTGAATAAGGGAGAAAAATAAGATGGTCATTGAAATGGGTAATGAGGGGGGCTTTTTTATACGAAATGGGCATTTTCCCTATATGATATGATGGGTTTGTTTTCGCATCAATACATAAATATAAATTAGGCCATATATGGTGATGGATTAGAAATGTTATATTACAGAACATTACATAATAGTGATGATAAAATTCATTTATATTAATGTAATATTGATGCACCATGTACATACAAAATATATATTTCTTGAATGACATTTTTTATTTATCAGAATTCATGAAAGTGAATCGAAAAATTATTTTATTGAGAAAGACACGACAACATAATGAAAAACTTAAGTGTCCATTTTAATCTCATATAAAACTCACCTAGTACTTTCTAATGTTTGTCTAGATTCCGCCTACCCTGCCTAGTGCATTAGGTAATATGTGAGTTTAACTCCAGGTTATTAACTTGCACTGTTGACATGATTTTAACACTTTATTACATTGTCTCAAGCCACACAAATTATATATGTTTCTTGAACGGTACTTTGAAGTTCATGGTTTTGTCTTGAGTAGTTGGCCAGTACGTGGCTATTGTTTACGGGGTAGTGGTTTCATTGTTGTGCATTGTCGATCTGTGCAAATTAACAGCGGTTGTAGCCATTGTTGGGTAGCAGTTTTGTGTAGCTTTCTTTTTGGTGGAGAATATCTTACCTCGTTGAAATATAACAGAGGCAGTAATCTTATTCTACCAACTCCCTTTTTTTCTTTGTCAACTTATTGAATTAACTCAGCCAATAACAGTCTAAGAACTTTGCTCAATTCCGTACGTTAATCCCTGCAATAGCCATTCTGCCATTGGTGATCGATAGACTGATAGTTAATTACACGTTTGAGTTTAGCTGTGACTTTTTAATCATAAACATATCAATTGGTTTATTCAAGCTTTTCTCTTATTCCTCAAAAAAGTTGCCTCTGAACTTCAAAATCGGGAAAGAAATAGCTACTTATTCTTCTCTCTGAGCTAAATTGAGATCATATCAGGATGTTAGCTAGTTTTCTAAGCTTAATGCACATGCCAAAATGTAGTATGCTCATCATTCTCTGGGTTGGTTGGTTCCCTTTGATCAATAATCTAGTGTGGTAGACACTAGAGAACCCAACTAGTATGCACCCAAAAACAAATCCACTGTTTTCAAAATCTGCTAAGCTAGGTTCTAAAACTATAAGGAACGTGTAACTAATTAGTGTCAATTGGAATGTGGAGTATTATGTATTAAAATCTATACCAAATTAGTATTAGTTAGGATCCTCAGTTCATCTATATGCTTTTTAACACACTTGAGAGGACATCTGATCTGATCTGATATGATCTGATGATGCTCTATATATATCCGAACTAACAAAACAGACATTAATTATAATTGTTAATAGTTTAAATCATAATTGCCTAAAATGAATGATTCGATAACATTACGTGGTTGGTTGATAATAGTTATTATTTTTGCCCCACACTAATTCTTCATTGCAGTCTCACAATCGAAGGTAAAACGATCGGACTAATCATGTGTACTGGCTAGGATTGCTGAACTAATGTAACAAAAAGATCAAGAAACAAAGCCTGCTACATCATTTTTGTTCATATATATCATCGGAAAGCTAATATGAAAACTGAAAAGCAACAATATATATGTTTATAGAATTGTTAAATGATTTCAGAATTATATGATTCTTTGGAGGTGGGAAAGCCATGAGAAAGGGCAGCTTGTCTAGTCAAAGTAATCATGTATTGGCTGAAGATCGAGAAGTGGTGATCAGTAGTACGTATAATACAAAACAACAAAACAACAAATTAGTATGATAAGTTGTATAATACCAATCATGTTCTTTAATCAATTAGCCTGCAACTATACAATTAATTAGTAGCCTTTAATGGCTTAATCCCATCGATCGTTATATAGTTTTGTAAACAACATCCATTTAATTACGTTAATTGGCTTGAAACTTGACCAATTAAACAGCCTGCAGCTAGATATCAGAGAAATCCCAAAGCAAATTGCAGAAAAGAAGTTTTGGTTTCTGATGCATGCCCATGATCGATATAATGATAGTAGCTAGCTAGTACTTCCCAATATCTGACACACGTACGTATTAGATCAACATATACGTACGTACGTACGTATATATACTCTGTAACTATATATCTCTCTCGTACGTGATGAAGAAGAAGCCTCACGCGTGCTTCTGAAGGAACTGAATCGATCAGTTGGAGTTTCCCTCAATGGTATTAGACAATGGGGAAGCTCTTGAAAGCTCTGTTGACCTTTCATGCAAATATATCGTTGACTTCCCCCAGTAGATCGAGGTAGCCCTAGTTATCAAAAGCCATAAGTATACATACTGACATCTTACTGTAATTGTAGACATGTATAAATTATATATATATAAGAAGGCTGTGCAACCCGACGTTGCAGATTATGAATAAACTGATACACAAACCCGTAATGATCAGATGCCATGGTTTCTACTACGCATGCTCGAGTTGGGTCAGTGACGACGACTCAGTGCCTCAGTGCCTGAAAATATATATATAAATAATACCACACCATCATGGAAAGCTTGATTCTTATGCATATAGCTAGGGCTTGATATTATAGTGAAGGATCTTTTGGATCTCACTACAAAACAAAAGGATCATTTGAATCCGATGGAGCCCTAGTTGGAAAATAATTGAAAATATTGCTACTCGATCTTGGAATCTCTCGACTATGAATAAAGGTCGAAAGGAGAAAAGGACTATTTTTTCATGAATGAACAAAAACATTAGAAGAACAAAAAGAAGCAAATGAAGCATGATGGTTTCTTTACTTCTTTTCTTGGCGAAGAAAGGGCATGTGAATGTGAGGAGTGCCCATCAAAGTTGCCCATATGCATAAAGATGATTTCAATTTCTTTTTATTATAATTTTATCCATCATGACAATAGTAATTATTGTACTCACATGACCTTCATGGAGTTCTTATGAAAAAATTGAAAATCACATTGGAACAATTATGGGTATCATCCATCTACTTTTACACCTATACATAAATATTACCATTCAATATGATACACTACAATGATACATAGACAAAGAATCTAACACTTGGTCAAGAAAAAAAATAAAAATAAAGCCATTCTCATTAATATATAATTAGCGGGAAAACAGATGAAATAAGTTCTTAGTTCTATGGTGTCAAGCATGATGACAAGTAATTTTCATACTTTCTGTTTTACCTAGCTAGGTATTTACATTCATAATACATAAATATCTAAGCAACTAGAAATAGTCAATATGATGTTGAGGGATCTGATATGGTTCATCCCTCTCTTTCTTGCTCAACTTGGGTAAATAATTACCTCTACTATTACTACTAGTCTTAATCTTGTGCAAATGATCATGGCTAGCAGGAACTTGTGGAGGCCTAACTGACCTAATCAAAGCCCAATTCACCCCCTTAAAGAACTCATGCCTTTTGATCTCAACTGAACCCTTCAAGCTTCCGATTCTCTTCTTGGGATTCTTCACCAAAAGCTTGCTTATAAGGTCTTGCACTTTGGCCATTTCTGCATCAAACTCTTTGCTGCTGCTGCTGTTAGTGACCCTATTATCATTAAGCACTAGCTTTGGAAAGCTCAGTGGCTGCTTAAGAATGTTGATGAGGGTTTTCTCATTGTTTTCTCCTTTGAAAGGTGTCCTCCCATATAACATTTCATACAAGAATACCCCAAATGTCCACCAATCCACTGCACTCCCATGGCCTTGTCCTGAGATCACCTCCGGTGCTAAGTACTCGTGTGTCCCAACAAACGACTTGGACCGGGCATGGATAGGCTCTGCTACCAATTCCGGGTCAAGTACTAGTTGATTAACACCTTGATCATCATCATGATTATCACTATCACCAACATGTTCTGTTATTGTTGTGACTGTGGCTCTCTTCTTCTTGGTGGAGGCTGAGAAAATGCAAGAGAGAACAGGCTGCATGGGAGCTGCACAAGATGGCATAGATGAGCTTTTTACAATCTTTTCAGTGTTGGATTCCAAGTCCAGTTTACGCCTCAGCAACTTTGGAACGACGTCACATTTAAGAGACAGATCAAAATCCGAAAGCATTATGTGACCGTCTTCTCTAACCAGCACATTTTCAGGCTTCAAATCTCTGTAAACAATACCCATCATATGTAGATACTCGAGAGCTAGCAGTGTCTCTGCAGCATAAAACCTGTTTTTTCAACATGAGCACACTAGCTATTAGCAATTGGAACAAGTTAATGCGTCTTTAAAACGTTAAGACTAATTAGTAATGCACGTCAATGTATTTCAACTAAATGAAAGCTTAAAATAATATAGTTTGAAGCTACAGATTGAAAGTTTAAAACGACGTAGTTTTAAACATAGCGACATAAAAAAGAGCCGAGATTATTTACCTAGCAGATGAAAGGCTGAAGCGCTTTCCGGGAAGGCGTTGACGGGCAGCATACAAGTCACCGCCGGGACAAAACTCCATGACCAAGCAAGAGTAGTGAGAAGCATCAAAGTCTGCATAGAGAGTTGGCAAAAATGGGTGGTCAAGCATGTCCAGAATCTCCTTCTCCATTTCAGCTCTATGCAATTTGTTCCTTATGGCAAGCGCTTCTCTGTCCACCACTTTCATGGCGTAGAAGCACTGCGGCTGCTTAGGCATCCCCGCCACAGCTGCGGTGGGGTTCCTTATCTGGCAAAGGTACACATTGCCTATGTCACCGCTGCCGAGGCGGCGTAGGAGCCGGAAATGGTCGAGTCCCACTCGGCCTTTGGAGCTTCGGAGTCGCCTCATGGCTTCCCATGCAGCTTGGTTTGCCTTGTGGGGCTTGTGAGTTGAGCTGAGTTGGGAGGCCTCGGAAGTGGCGGAGGAACAGACGGAGACGGAGCTCCGGCGGCGGCTGCTGAAGCTGAGGTTGCTCATCCAGCTACGGCTAGAGTCGGGCATGGTTATGGAGGAAGAGCTACTGTCATAGTCGGATGATTCATTGCTTGTTATGGCTGCCATTGTAGAAGTGTTTTGGATAACTGCGGAGGAGAAAGCATGTATGTGTTTTGTGAAGTTCTGTTGCTTTGCTTTATGACGGGGTTTTTATAAGAGAGCCTCTGGGCATTAGCACCCTAGCTACTTTGTTTGGTCACAGAAAGTTACAGTCTTACCTTTTCTAATGGAGATAGTAAAAATTATAACACATGCATGCAGAACATATTACAGCAACTAACAGAGGTAAAATATTCAAGAGGAAAATTTGCTCTTATATATTACTATGCCTCATACAGTCATACAACCACAAACTTCTACAGCGATGCCATCGTTTTAACTCCATGGATGAATCATGTGAGGCTCTTCCAAAAGAAGTAGAAAGGATTCAGAGGATTTGCTATTTTGGTCCTGGAAATAATTTAATCTGCACACAGAAATGAAACTTTTAGGTGTACAGTAAGTGGTGCAGTCCATACGTACTGGGATTTTTGTTCGGGTATAATCGTATATAAGATTACTACAGCTGAACTCAACCAAGCAAAAGACTGCAACAAAATAAAGAGCTTTTAGGTTCGATGGATATTCTAGGCATGCTCATCTCAGCTGACACAGCCACTATGCTTTGTTTTGCAAAAGTGGCTTCTGAAATAAAAATGGTGACGCATCTTCATCATAAAAGATCCAAAACTAGGCCTTGTAACTTGTAACTCAGTTTTCTATCTTATCTTGCCCAGATTTTTGATTTTCATGGTGTAGTTTAGCACCTTGTCAACTTCTTCTGTAAAAGTCTTCCATGGAAGAATGTATATCATATTTCCGTCTTAGAATCGCACTAGTACTTGTACATGAATCGTGCAGATGTACACTTACCTCTGCTTCTAGCAGAGAAATTGGTTTAGTGCCTGGTGCATGGAGTTGTGTATTAGTTTTTTACTAAATATGAAAAATGGTATCGACATATATAAATTTCGTTTAAAAATAATTATGAATCGGCTAATATGATGTACATGATATATTGATTTTAAGACATATTCAAGTATCGATTGAGCTGGTTAATGATCGCATTAGTCTAGTGAATACATATGAATTTCTACAACACGCAGTCAAAAAGGGTAGGTTTTTTCATGTTAAAAAGCTCCCTACTACGTACGTTTCTCAAGAAACCACCGTCGTAAAAAGTGCTAAAGATCCAAACCCACGCTTAGCTTAAACGACATGTCGTGCCAACCGGTCAACCTCTTTTCCTTTTCACCTCGGTCTCAGTTCATCGGCCAGTCAAAAATGCCACCGTAAAGAACGAACGGTGGTTACTTTACAAAGTGAGGGCGCTTTTGGTAAATTCAGGAGACAAAACGTGGCCCACATGAATCTGAAGAAAGGCAAAGCTCAAAGGCCTGGTGGGCCGGGAGGTGGGTGGGTGGGTGCACCGAAATCCCGTGCCCCAAATTCATATCCACCTCACTATTTGGTGCTCCCTTTACTTCTTCTTCTTCTTCTTCTTCTTTGATGATATTCTCGGCAAGCATGTGAACCCTTGTATTGTAGAGTTTGTAGGGGACCTGTATTGGGGTCCAAAGCATTGCAATTTAAATTATTAATTACCCTATTTTTTAGGATAATTTTTCCTTCTACAATCTACAAAATTGTCGTGTGATTAGTATCGCAAGTAATATATCGTCGTAGTAAATTGTTATCAGTTTAATAAATTATGAGTTCATGCATTTTAAGAAAGAGGGATATTCCTTACTCATTACCGGACAATGACTTGTTATACAAACCATTTCCGTTCTCGTGAATTTCACTACGTTTAGTCCTATGCCTCTCGAGGGGCCGAATACTACTACATAACAAGACAATTCCACTAAAGACGTTAGATATAGTTTGCTATTCGAAATTGATTTGTCAAGAGGATTCTAGAAATGATTGATGAAAGAAGTATTAACTTTTGTATTTATTTCAAATCCCAATTAATTATGCACAATCTTGGATTTATATGAATCCCCCCACCATATAAAGGCATCAGATCCCCACTTTTCAGCTTTAGATCAGACAACAAAGATCACCCAATCACTGTGGTTCTGGACTTGTTGTTGCTCACTACCCCATTCCATAGACCATGGTGCTGATCTTGTGGGACCTTAATGAGCACAGATCATTTCATATTATTAATCACCAAAACTTCTATCAAGTAAATGAGAGAAAAGCAATATGGGTCTGATTGATCAAGTAAAATGTTGGATGACACCAAATCTTGTCATTCCTGCCTATTTGATTCGACTTGGGACTTTTCAGAAACACATTGAATTTCTCCCTCTGCACATTGCATATCCTAAAACCAATTGTCATCCCTTTCTATAACTCTATCTTTCAATTCTGCACTTTTCTCAGCAGGATCTTATCTCTTTCAGTTTTTGGTTTCAGTTTCAGGCAACAGACTTGGCAAGAATTGCAGGGTTGCAGAATGGCATATGTATAGGAGGACTCAAACCTCCATCACTAGCCCCATACATTCTTCCCCCCTCAGAATCAAACATATTCAACAACTTTGGTTTTGTTTCTTTATTTCAATTTCTCTGACTGAACCAAAAATCCCTTAGGAAACAGGTTGGTAGAATTTGATTTTGTGTTTACTGGTTGGTTATGTTCTGTATTGCATGAAAGTTGGATTTGAATTATATGATCTCAAATGGGACCAAAATATCAGTCATCATTGCAATTTTGCAAATGATCATATTGAAAGAGAACAAGAGAAATTTCATTCATTTCTTTAATCATGTATCCGGCAAAGGCCATGTAAGAAAATAATCAAATATCAAAACATCGTTGCGATCCAAATTACTTGAACATAAACTTGAGAATTAGACATAACATTTGATCATTGAAGAAAAATGAACAAAATGAGGAGATGGAAACCAGCAGTATCAAATATCACTTTCTAAACAGAACTTCCACTCCTCCAATAATGTAACAGATCATAACCCTGAGCAAAACATGGCCAATCTGACAACCCCACATCACAACGTATATATACACTATTATGATTTGTAAATCTAGAATATTTATGAACCCAGTAGTTTCTTGACATTGTCCAAAAAAAAAAAGTAGTTTCTTGACAGAAGTTTTATATAGTTGTTGATATGCATCAGTTTCAGTGCAAGTGAATAGATTTTTCAGGAAGAGTATGGATACAGTATATGCTCTGAAGAACTGCATGCATTTGATCTTTTTATGTCTTGGATATAGTTATTGTGTGAGACATATCAGAATGGGTAGCTCCTAGTCATGGGGTGCAAGCTAACATATACATTTTGTCTTCATGCTGTGTGTTGGTTTATATGCCTTTAGGCTTAAATTAGCTTACTCTTTGACCCTAGTTAACCTTGCACATTATCATATGTAACCAGAAAAAAGGTGAGACAGTTGCTAAAAATAAATGGGATGGCTGCATCTTAGTTTCTGAGATGATATCTATGGAGGCACATACTGAGTATCTCATATGACTTTTGAATCGATTAAGAGACAGGCACATAGAACTTTGGTTCAGAAACAGTGACTTACTTATTGGACGCTATCATGCTTTTACTGATGGAAATGTTGAAGAATGAATTCCATTCTCAATGGTATGTAAACTTCTGTCATTAAGGTTGAATACACATACAGGTATATAACTTGCCCCTTCATTGCTCAACTTTGAAAGAACTCCAGACTTGGTTGACCTATATATCTTCTGCAACTCATAATCTTTTTTCTCGTTGTGTTTTGTAACATTTGAACTGCTAGATAACGTTACAATCAGAACCCAACTGTGACAGAAATAACTTCATGTTGTCTGTCTTGCCAATATGGATTCCGAATTCCTGCAGGTACTTGTAATAGGCATAGCATACAATATTACCAAAAGATTTTTATTCCTAATTGAAGTAAGAAACACCACACATTGCAGTAACCGTAGTAAGAGCTTATTATGAATTATCTGATATTTTGATGCTTTCCCATCTTACTTAAGTCGTCTATACAAATAGTTTAGCTGCTATCTTGCTACTACTGATGAATATGTCAAGAGGTTCTCCGAAGGGACTCCACTTCTTAATGCTTTATCTACCTCTGACATTAAGTTAGAATACATAGGCTGCTTTGGCATAGGTAAACTAGCTCCTTCACTGCTCAACATTGAAACAACTTCGGACATGGTTGGTCTATCTTCTGCACAATCTTGAACGCATAATAGACCTACCTGAATGCAAAGTATATGACCATCCCTTGAGCTTGTATCGTCTACTGTTGGATCTAATATCTCCTTGCATTTTCCTGATATCCACAAATTCCAGGCCTACAAACAAGTTTCACCTTTGTAACTTAAGAATATAATAGGGAAAAGGATCAAGGATAAGAGCCAGATAGACATTGTTACTTACATGTCCTAGCAAGTTCAAAGAATAATCTGACTCGTAGAAGGTTGCATTCTTCATGCCACTCATAATCTCCAACACAATGACTCCAAAGCTGAATACGTCTGATTTTGTAGACAAAAGGCCTTGCAATACATACTCGGGAGACATATAACCACTGCTTCGTTCCAATAAAAAATTAAACAGATCATTCTCAATTCATCAAACAAGTTCATGTCAGCATTAGTTTACTCATCATATCTTGTTAATTTAGTTTTAGGATATAAAGTAACTTACAATGTTCCAACAATCCGCTTTGTTTCAGCTCCACATTCATTTCCCGATAAGATTCTAGCCAAACCAAAGTCTGATATCTTAGGGTTCATATAAGTATCCAATAAGATGTTGCTAGTTTTGAGGTCTCGATGAATAATTCTTAGTCAAGAGTACTTGTGAAGATAAAGAAGCCCTTGAGCAATCCCTTCAATTATGTGTATGCGCTGTCTCCAATTCAGTTGTCTTCGCTTAACTGGATCTGCATCAGCAGCAATGTCACAAAAATGAGAAAAGTACTGATAAATAAATATAAAAAAGGGGAATGAGCACAGTAGTATTACAAACCAAAAATGAAGGAATCCAAACTTCTGTTGGACATATACTCGTATATCAATATTTTTTCTTCTCGTTGAGTGCAACAGCCCAAAATCTTAACAAGATTTCTGTGCTGGAGCTGAGAAATTAACTGCACCTCATTCTTGAACTCCACTACTCCTTGTCCAGATCCTTTGGAAAGCCTTTTCACAGCAATATCATGTTGCAGTATGCTACCCTGGAACAAAAAGAAGATACAGTCACTTCACTGAAACGTTAGATTAAATCTAAGTTGCCAACATGATACATATGTGAGACGATATATGTAAATAGTTAATCCAAGCAGAAAAAAAAAAAAAAAAAACCTTGATATGAATATGGCTTAATAACTCAAGAGTACAAAGTAAGAAACACCTTATAAACAGGTCCATATCCTCCTTCTCCAAGCTTGTTAGCAGCTGAGAAATTATTAGTGGATGCCACTACGCAGGAAAAGCTAACCAAGGGCAAAGCATGATCCTTCGTCTTTCCAAGTTCTACAACAGGCGAACTGCTACCACTATCATCCGAACTCAATTGTGACAACAATAGCTTCATACTGTCTGTCCTGCCAATATAGAATCTGGAAATTCCTGTTGTTTATTGCAGACTAGTCAGTCCAGTAGTACACACAGAGTTATATTTTAGCAATGCTTATATCAGCTCAATACTTCAATACAGTTTAGTTTACATACCTAAACTGTTGCGCTTTCTCCATAAATAATACAGGAACAAGATCAAGATCAGAGAGAAGAAAGTCAAGGGAGCCACAACTTTGACAGCCAGCAACAGCTTCCTATCTCTTGATGACAACAACCAGCAGGAACCACATACCGAATGACTCACAACCGAAATCTTCTGTCCTACCATCATGAACTCCTGGATCTTACCATCCGAAGCCAATGCAAACCATGAGTATACATTACTTTTTTTGTTGTTGAAAGTAAGATAACGCTCTTTGTTGTTCAATACAAAGCTGACATTGTAATTATCTAATGTGGTTTTGAAAACAAATTTGAACTCATGGCCATCCCAGTAACCAATTGATTTCTCTCTACCATTTGCTCGCCAGACACTGACTTGAGTTGTGCTGTTATCCAAGCTTACACCAAGATAACCAGTAGTAGGGTCATGTGGGCTTCTCCATGATACAAAAAACATATACTTCAACTGGGCATTGGTTATGTTAACCACCCCCACTTTCATTCCAGGAAGAAATGTATCTACCAGGTTGTCAAAGCTTTGCCACACAATCTTTCCTCCATCCATCAGGATTAAATTTCCCGAGTCAAGAATCCTTGCGCTTGTTCTATTAGTCGTTGGAGTTGCTCCATAAGCGAAAACATACGGTGAATTTCTACTGTCACTTATCACCATTCCATTAGGATTGAAGTAGAGAGCTGCATAAGAATCCATAAGATTGTCATCTCTGTTTGCCACCCAAACTGGCCTTTTCTTTTTGTCATTCTTCAACCAGATCCCCAAGTATCCTTTAGAAACCGAGGGGTAGAAAAAGCCTAGCTCAAACACTCCACCATCAGAAACCAAGGTTTCAGATATCCTCAAATACTGACCAGGCCTAAGGGTATCTGTTGCATGAGATGAGAAAACAAAGAAGCATAAGAATACACAAAGGAAAACAGAAGCATTTCTCAATATTTTCATGCTAAACAAATTATAGAGCATGAGGTGGAGTCTAAGTTTTGAATTTTGATGGGGCATATTATAGTAACGAAAACATGAAGTTCCAATTGGCAAGCTACCACGATCAATGAGCAATTCCTTGGAGTACGGCTCTTCTGGAGTGAAATTTACTATATAACATTCGGCCTAGGGATTGGTACTGTTCCTAAGAACAGTCCCGTTATTGCCCCAGTTTGTGAGATGATTTACGAGGATGCCACTGGTGAGACACATCATCATCATCATTACCCCGTTTCTGGCCATGGTTCAGTTGTTGGAACGCCACCGCCTCATAAAAATCAAATCTCTATCTCTCATCTCCTTCCTCCCCGGCTCCGCCACTCCGTCTCTTATCTCCGGCGCCGCAGTAGCAGGTCCCAAATCTCTCTCTCATCTCATTGTTGACATCCCAGTCTCTCATCTCACTGTTCGCATCCCTCTCTATCATCTTTTTATTCACATCATCGCATCAGGGAGAACAAATTCAGTATTAATTTCGATTCTACAGTTAACTATTTCAGTATTAATTTCGATTCGGTAATTATGCTTCTCTTCTCGGATATCTTTTAATTATAGCACAACAAGTTTAGACATGTTTGATTTGGATTTTCAGAGCGCAGAACAATTTGGTTACTATTCAAAAATAACCAATTGTTTATTTGGTTAAATTACTCACTTCTAAAACATTAGATGGTCGCTATGCAGGTATATAAACTGCAACATTAACTTTGCAGGTGGGTAATCAACTGAACTGCAGGTTAGTTTTCCAGTTCACAAGTAATCG
This sequence comes from Potentilla sterilis, assembly GCA_963682095.1. Taxonomy (NCBI): domain Eukaryota; kingdom Viridiplantae; phylum Streptophyta; class Magnoliopsida; order Rosales; family Rosaceae; genus Potentilla; species Potentilla sterilis. The sequence goes on from OY821761.1 coordinate 2,256,926, forward strand.
AATGTTTCATCTGGAATTTTCATCTTTAACTTATTTTGAAGTTGACCCCCTACCTCTGAGTGTTTGTGTATCTGTCTTTGTGCTTAGTGAGTTTCATAGTAACTTTTTATGAACCTGAGTTTCTGCTTTGTCAGAATACAACTTTTTATGAACCTGAGTTTCTGCTTTGTCAGAATACAATGCTATCATGAATAAGTTACTGCTTCTTAAGTAGCATAGTGGAAAAGATACATGATGTGCTTTTGAATGATTATATATGCTTTGATCTATCATGTTAGAATTAATATTAATTCATTATAGTGCTAATTGTTCAGGGCATGAGAAAGCATTCAATTTTCAGGCTTTTGTTCCTCATTAGGGTTTGGTTTGTTTGATTGGTGTTATTTGTGGGATTCAATTTTAGTTTGGATTAGAACATGAATAAAGCAAGAAGAAGACAATGGTTTGAATAAGTTGGTATGTGTTAAAACTTTTATTGTATGATCTGTAGAGGTTAGAAGTTGAGTATTTTGTTGTTTTGACATTTTAATGATGCATGGCGGCCATTCTTGAACTTAAAACGTAGCTTTCGCAGCACACAAATAGCTGCAGAAAGGTTAAAGAGTGACTGAAAGATTCAAAGTCCCCCACTCCTCACTCCATTATATTAGAATTTAGAACTAAGGTTGGTGAGAACCATAGACAGAATCCTATTTGTCACGTTTTGTATGATATATGGTTTCAGCTTTGATCATGAGGGTTAAGATTAGAGGGTAAATACTATGAAGTTTAACAGTGTTTCATTGTCAACTGCTATAAATCACTTCATTCTTGGGTGGAAACATGCTTCATTAGATCTTATTAGGTGAAAAATCCATATATTTTTTTTTTGACACAAGTATGCCTCTTTGATCAAAGTGCTGTAATCTATATTATGTCAGCCATTTACCAATGTTAAACTGAGCTCTACAAATTGATACGTCGGTCGAAAAACTGTGTTGAAGTCTGTCCTACCTCCAGAAATTAGAGTAGAATGTGAAAATAATTTACTACAGTAAGCGTGCATATGTAAATGTATAGATTCCAAAATCCAAATGATTGCAACAAGGCATTGATAATAAGAAACATAACGCATAAGTACAAATAAACCAATATCTGAGGCATCTATCTAGGAAAACCCATGCACAAGGAGCACAAACATGCACAAGGGTCTCTAGGTTGTTGAAGAAGGGATTTGTCATTCTTCTCAAGAAGATATGTGTTGTGTGTTATTTAGTTTAAGATTTCTATATGGTTATACATTCTAAGTTTTTATATTGTCAGTCCTAATCTAATATGTGGTTGTTTTATAGTAGGATAGTTTGAGATTAGGTCTGGTAATCCATGAGAATAATCTGTTTTCCTTTTTCTGTTTGATTCATTCCAGAATGATTTTGGGTTTTAATTTTATAATTTTTTTGCAGGATTGGGGGGTGTTTAGAATTGTTTTTAATTTGTTTCTTATTCGTTTTTCTCCGAATTTCGTAGCGATAAAAAGGTGGGAAAGGGTTTCTAGCTACTTGATTAATTCATGATGCTTTAGGGTTTAGCTACTCACGACACCCAGGCAAAAAAGGAATGACAAAAAAACCAACCCGGCCCATAACCGTTGATGGTGTTTTGCTAGAGTAATATAGTTTTAAGACATGCACAATGCAGTTTTAATCCCTTGATCTCATACAATACAATAGTTCATGCCTAAAGCTTGCTTCAGTTTCTTTAATATTATTCACACTGTTATACAAAAGATTGAACAACATCCATTTTGTTGTACTACCAAACACAAGTGAAAAACATTTCCATTTTTTCTGCTTTAGTTGATCTCAAATTTATCTCTTCATAAGCCCTTCATTCACAAAGCCGCAGCAAAGCGCGGCCCTACAATCTAGTGCATTAACAATCAACCACAGTCCAAATGAATGGAAACAGATTAAGAATCTAAAATCCAAGAAAGTATTCCCTGGTGTTTAGCCAAGGTTATGTGCCTGGATCTTTGCTCTCTAGCATTGTTACTATCAAGTTTTATTTTCTTACAACTGTAATGGTCAACCCCCTTTTGAATTAAAATATTAAGGTCATAGCCTCCCACATTGAAGTGTAAGGTTTCTCAAGCAATTTGACTACAGTCTGTAACATAGAATCTTATGTTGTTCATAATCCTTCCGGACAAAATTAAACATCAATCACCCTGCAACATACAAAAGTCCTGATAGTATTTCACAGCAGTCATAACCTGAGGGAACATGCCGTTAAACTAAACATGTATTTTTGTACACAAAAATGTCATCTAAAGACTCAACGTTAGAGGTTGAATACTCGAGGAGTCTACTTGTGCCGGATCGGGTTATATGTAATGAACTGGGCCAATTTATCATCGTAAAGCTAACCAAACAGCCCTCACTCTTTTGCTTCAGCTACTTGTTAAAGTCCTCAGAGCAGTTCCACCTTAGCTTCACGAAGACAGAAACCTCCACCAACCAAAACTCGAATGATTCCGAAGCCACTACAGACGGTGGGAAAAGCCGCCGCCGTAATGTTTGCCGGACTTCTGACTCTCAATCTCGCTTCCACCGCCACTATTGGAGCCATACGGGTCGTCGTCGAATCCAGAAGGGTAAGAAAACCAGAACCCGAACTCTCTAATCTTCAAAGTTTCATCCTTTACTCTCCTTTTGATAATTGCTTTCTGAAATTTGATTGGAAATGTTTGTTTTGTGTGGTGGGCAGAAAAAGAGTGCTTTGCCTTGTGGGGTTTGTAAAGGGAAAGGGTTTTACATATGCAAGTTATGCAATGGCAACGCCACCATTCAGTGGTCGCCTCTGTATGACCCAGTAGCTATAAACCCTTGTCTTTGCCCAACCTGTGATGGAAATAGGTTAGTTACTTCTTCCCTATTAGCTTCTGTGTCAAATTTGGTTACACTTCAACATGTATCTTTGCTTATTATTAATAGTTCAATTGGCCAATAAAGATTGGCATTTTACTAAAGAAGCAAACTTTAATGCTTTTTCAATGGGTTGCAGGGTACAACGCTGCCTTAACTGTTTAGGGAAGGGATACAATTGAGTTGGGGAAGATATAGAATTGAGTTGTGAGAGACGTAATTAGTCCTTCAGCTTGTATGTAATGAATCACAATCATTTTCATGTATAACTCTCCTTCTACCATCTATGAACTCCTCCACCTCTTGTTTTGTTTTGTTTTTTTTAACCTTATCGATCTTGTCTTCTGAGAATGGCGAAGATCTTTACTTTTGCAATCCACCGAGTGGATTTTCTAGTCAGTCATGGAAATGGATAGTAGGATCACAAATGGAAGTAGCGCGTTAAAAGTCTATTGTGTTAAAAGTCTATTTGTGATGTTTTTGGATTAAAACCAAGAATGCATTGTCCACTGGATGGATAGTAGGATCACAAATGGAAGTAGCGCGCACACAAAATAGTACAGAAGATGAGCATAACACATTCAATTAAGTTAAAGTCATAAAGCAACCGAGTGTCTGAGGCTCTTCTATACAGAATGGTATTTGACAATGCGAGGAGGCTGGAATTGGACAGTGAAACAATTCTTCTTGTCCGTGTCCACCTACGAGATATCGAGTTCATATAGAAATGGCACGGCAGCACCACGTACGGTATAAGGGTGCGTTTGGTGCAGCTGGGCTTATAAGTAAAAGCTGACTTATACTTATTTCTGAGAATAAGTTACTGATAAGCAAAGTAGCTGAGTGTTTGGTAAACTGACTTTTTAAAAGTGCTGTCAGTGGAAAAAGTTGTGTTATGGTGTTTGATAAACCAAAAACTGACTTGTGCTTATATTTGTAAAATGACCAATTTAGACATGAAAATATTAACTTCTTATACTATAATTTATTATTTTATTTTTCTATGATTTGTTTAATTTTTCATTATATGTCCATTTAAAATTGACATTATTACAAAATATTTATATAACCTAAGAATTGACATCAAGTAGCAACAAAACATAGTTTAACACATAAAACCATTCTCGATACTAGCATCAATAACAAAAACCACATCTTAATTAGCATGAAGTAACAATTAAAAAATTGTCTAATATACCATTCCATGTAGCAACATCAATAACAAAAAAACATTTTTCATTTGGATCAATTACACACAAAAAATATCTCGAGACATTTAAAAATCCTTTGTACCACGCGCATTCATCAAACTTTGAGTAATTTCTCTTCTTATAGCTTCCATTTCTTGTGTCCTAGGACCATAATGTTCTTTTTACGCATTGCCGGCGTTCGGAGATCAGAGTTTGTTTAAGCCAAGAACCCGGATTTTTATCTGAGATTATCAACTGCATTCTAGTAACCAAGGACAAGTTCCCCTACCCTTGGGTGTCGTAAATGCTCTCTGGTTTGAACTTTAGGGAAACGTTCTCTACTAATTTGGCTACTGCCCTAGTGCCATCCACAAACAAGTTCACAAACCAACCCACACAGGCACAATTGCACCAAACTCTGGAGTTTCAGTTTTAGGGGTAGAAACACACTTCTGTTGCAAAAATTCCATGAATTGGTGAATAGTCTTTGTTCTGGACTATACGCCTCCAATCTAGAGACCTGATCCTTCTGGAGGATTGGCCACGGCTCGAACTAGTGTCCGGCCACAGCATAGAATTCCCGTATACAGCACAAATACCACCGTAGACGGCACAAATATGTAAAGATAGTGCCTCTCCAAAATTACAGCATGAGGCAATAACAATTATTTATCAACTAGCAAAGCAGATATGGATAATTTTCAAGTCCATTGGCATTCAAATATGCGATTACAATAGGAAAAAAGATCAAATATCCGCATATATAATGGGGGAAACAACGGTAAAAAAAAATTAGAGAAGCCTCTCCATCATTACAGTTCTCCCTACCTTAACAATGGCATTATTTCAAAACTTCAGCCTAATGCCCTGTTATGGTCGAGTCCAGTCAAGCAAGAGATGTTTTTCTCAGGAATTGATGGTGCAAATTCCTTCAAGATCAAAGCGTTGGTGTTTGCAGGATTAGCAACAACCAAAACCTGCAAAAGAAAGGAAACAAGATGGCAATTTGTAAGTATAACAATTTCAACTTCAATTTATCAACTAAAATAATGCTCTTCATGTTATACAAGAAACCGATTATTATGGCAATATTATGGCAGTTTGTAAATATACATATTAAGCATTCATTAGAACCAACCAAAGGAAATAAAAAAATAAAAGGACAAATATGTTGTACAGTATAGGTAAATAACAACCCAACAAATCTACTTGTTCTGCAGAAGAGTTAACTCAAAACCCTTCACAGAGGACACATGTTATATGGCAACCTAAACACTCTTACGCCATTGATTAGACCAACACCTAAGGACCATTTTGTTTGCATAGGCAAACAACACCACAACCGATCTATTTTGTTCTGCAGAGGAGTGGTCAATTACACCCTACAGCAGATCAGGCCACACTCACAATGATGCATCATCAGGCATCTAAAGAATTGCATATGCTATGTGGTGTGAGCATTAAATTCTAAAGGATTTCACTGAAAACAGATAAGATGCATATCATGGTACCAACAATTAGCTTTCAATCATAATCCGGGAATCAGTTACAATTCGAACGACCATGGAGCTGCCATTTTAAATGACACACAAATTCATAATCCATAACAATATACCTAAACAACTACAGCACACTCAATAACACATCTCAAAATTAATCTCGTTGCAGAGAAAGACAATTACCTTGCAGTTAGCAGCTGCATACTTCTCGAGTGCAGAAGCTTGGGACTTGTAGATAGAAACATTCTTCGACATGACATCCTTCCTCTCCGTGCCCTCTTTCCTTGGGAAGCCACCAACCATGACAGCAATGTTCACTCCGGTGCATGCCTCCACAACATCAGTTGTAGCAATAACACCTGCAACAATCCAAGTATCAAATCAGTCTACAATCCCACTATCTACATACTATACAAAAATGATGTTGCCCTGCAAACATACTCGAATTAAAACCACCTGTATCCATAATGTATATTCACAAAAATGATTAACAAAAACAGAACAGTTTGACTTGCTGAGTTAATATTCCATAATGTATATTCACCTCACTGGCAGAAGCAGTATAACCCCATTTCCCTCGATCGCAAGTCTAACCAAACTAAGTCGAACCGAAATCCGCTATGAAATCATGGCAAAGTAACATCATGGCATGGGGTGCGATTATAGTGCGAGAGGTCTGAGTTTGAGAAAGGGAGAGAATGAGTGCGCCGCGCCTTTGAGGTCCGAGTTTGAGGTCCGAGTTTGAGAAAGGGAGAAAAAATTGCAGGCACATAAAAGGGAACGACGAGAAAGAAGAAGAAAGAAGAGACACGAGAAGAAAATGTAGAACCCCAGACTCAGCAACCCAACATCCACAAACCATGAACCCAAAAATTAAAGGGAAATAGAGCAGAAGAAAACCCACGAAAAAATATGGAGAAATTAATTCATTCTAACCCAGATGAACAAGAGGGAGAAATTAGTTGTTTACCTGTGAGCCTAGTGTGTCAGAAGAGCAGCTGCAGAACGAGAGGGATTCCAGAGGAGGCGCACGCAGCTGCAGAACGGAGGGAGTCCAGAGGAGGCGCAGGGTTACGATAGAGGGTATATATTTTGGTAATATTGTAATTAGTGAACATTGCCAAGGATACCCATTGTCATTTATAAAAATTCATTAATTCGCGAAAATGGAAAACAGGTGACTTATAAGCATAAGTTAGGTTGGAGTAGCTTCTCATTTTTTATTGAAAATGACCCATACTTTTTAAAAAAGTTACTTATATGTTGTGTTACCAAACACCAAATCATTCACTGCTTATAAGCAGTAGAGCTTATAAGCTCCCCCAAACGCCCCCTAAATCCCATGCTTAGTTGCTCTCTCTCTCTCTCTCTCTCTCTCTCTCTCTCTCTCTCTCTCTCTCTCTCTCTCTCTCTCTCTGGCACGGGTGGCAACAAGCAAGGCAAGGTTTCCACCTAGATGGAAGAAATGACAGTCATCTGGTTCAAGGTTTCAACCTAGACGGAGCTCAGCCGGTAGATTCATCTCCAATATTTCAGTGATATGTTCATGGTTTTCGTCCAAGGACATAAGATGAACTACTAGACTAGTCCGGAAGTAGCCATGTTTAGTGGAAAAGAGTAACTTTTTGTTACTGAGTTCCAGCTGCGGCATGCCCACCACTACAACTTGGCCTCTAAATGAAAAAGGTCGCCTTGGCACATGCTGGGGAGTTAGGACACTCATCCATTCTGAGTCTTGTGCCGTATGGTCAAAGCATCAAATTGAGGGTTTCTCTATTTGCGAAGACGTGAACAATTTGGTGCCGGCAATTGCATAAGATTCGGTCCTGCCAAGATTAGGAAATCTGGGGAGAAGTGACCAGGTACCCTTTTCGGGGCAAGCACCTCAAATGAAACAAAATTGTCAACCATGCATCCACGACTTACAGGACAGTGCATAGAGTTTGCCGGCAAACTCAAACATCAACGATTGTCCTTCCCTCCGATTAAAGCCTCGGCCACCTAAACTATGCCTTGTTGGGGATCATGGATGTCAAATGCCTTGTTCCGACAACGACGATGATGTCAGCAGATTGCGGAGATTGATCGCGCGAACAGCATAAGAAGTTTCCCAAGTTTCATTGTCGCTTTCTGGGTTTAATGTGTTTAGGGTCATTGTGTTTGCTCTTCTTAAGTTTCTGGCGTTGTATCTATAAAGATGTTCTTCCTAGTCGCAGTTGGATTTTACATCCTAATTGGAGTGGGAGCAAGCCTTCAACACGTGCGCTCCCTTATGCTGGGTTGCTTGAATGCTTTCGAGAGTGAACCCGATCGAAATTTGGGTTCAAGTAATTGGGTTAAGTACAAATAGAGTAGTTGGTAATGATGAATATCTTGTAACATGAAATGTTGAATCTAACTAAGTAGTTGGTAATAATTCGTACCACATTCTTAAATCAAATTGTTGACCATAGAATAAGTTATTACTCTGGCATTACTACTAAAAAAGAAGGTAACGCCTCATTGGTATTTGTCACCGACTCACCGTCATAGAATTGAAGAAGGTCGGTGAGTTTGAGAGCCCAACTGGACAAGCCCAAATTTTAAAATTGGAATCAAACGGCATGGTCAGAACCTTTATATCCCCAAAGTCAAAATCCCTAGAATCCTCTTCTCCATTATTCACTCGCCAATAATCCCGCTCTCCCAAAAATCACTTCTTTTCCCAAATCCAAGAAACCCAAATCGCGCTATTTCATTCCCCCATTTCTCAAATCCCACAACCCCAAATCTACAAACCCTAATTTTGCTTCAGCCTTGATTCCATGGCGAGAAGGAAAAGATCTGAATCCCAATCCCAGATCGCGAAACGGAGGAGGACGAGATACGAAGACGAACCCTTCCCCGATAGGTATGTGCCGGAACCCACACCCGAACCCGAGCTCCCAACTGAGGGTTCGCTGCAGCAACTGGTTTCGGCTCTCGCCGATCGCAATAGGCTATGGGAGTTTTCAACCTTCATTTTCAATCTCGACGGAACCCCACTGGAGCTTTCCTCAGTCTCTCTTAACCCTGATGTCTGCCGTTGGATACGGTACTCTTTTCTTGTCTTTTCGATTTTTGAGTAGGATTAGGTTATATTGTTATTGGGTTATTGAAAATTTGATATGGGTGTTGATTTAAAGTATCAAGATTCGTTTTTTGAGGGGATTAGGTTATATTGTCACTGGTTTATTTTGAAAATTGATATGGGTGTTGATTTAAAGTATCAAGATTTGATTTTTGAGTAGGATTGGTTACATTGTCACTGGATTTTTGAAAACCAATGTTTGTGATTGTATTGATATGGGTGTTTTGTTATTTCAAAGTGTTGATTTAAAGTATCAAGATTTGATTTTTGAGTAGGATTGGGTACATTGTCACTAGATTTTTGAAAATCTATGTTTGTGATTGTATTGATATGGGTGTTCTGTTATTTCTAAGTATCAAAATGGTTTTGGGTGGGATTAGGTTATATTGTCACTGGATTAGCATCTTATTGATATCCACCTTTGTGCAGTGCTGTTTTTCAACAAGTCTGCCACAGAGTGCATAGAGGGGTGCAAATCTCTGCACTGATATTAGCCGATCTGAAGATTGAAGATGGATGTGTGAGGCTTACTCCTGTCTAGCAGACTGATTGGGTGAATGAAAGTCCTGTGCATTTATTGACTTCATTCTGCAGGGAAGTGTTTAATGTAAATGGTGAGGTTTATTTTAATGAGAAAAATGATTTTTTTGTATGCCTTAAATATCTGCTTCTTCCTCGGAATCGTACTATTACATTTGGTTTCCATTGCTTTGTACTTTGCCTTCTCATTTTTTGTTGCAGCCCAGTACTTGGAAACTTATCTTCATGAAGTATGTTGTGCGCTTTCTAAAGCACAACAACGATGCAGTGAATATAAATCTGGGCAGAATATGGCAGGTGGTGTATAATAAAGAACACAGCAGTGGGAAGGTATATGACATTTCTTCATCCATTAATGGGAATCCAATTGTTGTGTTAGTTTACAAATTTGGTGCTTCAGAACAATCAGATTTAGATAATGTAGGGGAGTAGCTTGCTCCGCGGTATCGGGACAACGGAGGAGGCGCTCATATTTATTGAAAATGTTATTTTTCATGCTAATGATCATAGAATTAGGTTAAACCTTCCCACATGGACCGATGCAGAGCTTGAGGCTCTCATCGAGCATGATTTTCCCGGAGAAATGCTCCATGCATTTTCATTCTTTTGGTTAACAGGCTTACCTATCGATTTTGGTAAGGCTCTGCATATTCCAGATCTTCCAAACAAGTGGTAGTTCTTTTCCCTTCTCTCTGTTGCGTTTTATTCTACTCTCTCTCTCTCTCTCTTAGGTTATGGACCTCAAAACAACGACCCAACTGCTGACAGTGCTTTTGCATCAGTCATGTCATCATGTAAAGTAAATTTTGTCACTTATAAACAGAGAGAGTAGAATATAAGACCCACACCTCACATTAGTATGCTTATGCCAGTCAACAGGTTCATGTGAGAAAGTTTAACCTAATCTTATGATCATTAGCATGAAAAATAACATTTCCAATAAATATAAGGGCGCCTACTCCGTTGTTCCGATACCGTGGAGCAAGTTGCTCCCATACATTATCTAAATCTGATTGTAATAGCAGCACCAAATTTGTAAACTAACACAAAAATTGGATTCCCATTAATGGATGAAGAAATGTCATATACCTTCCCACTGCTGTGTTCTTTATTATACACCACCTGCCATATTCTGCCCAGATCTATATTCACTGCATCGCTGTTGTGCTTTAGAAAGCGCACAGCATACTTCATGAAGATAAGTTTCCAAGTACTGGGCTGCAACAAAAAATGAGAAGGCAAAGTAAAAAGCAATGGAAACCAAATGTAATACTACGATTCCGAGGAAGAAGCAGATATTTAAGGCATACAAAAAAATCATTTTTCTCATTAAAATAAACCTCACCATTTACATTAAACACTTCCCTGTAGAATGAAGTCAATAAACGCACAGGACTTTCATTCACCCCATCAATCTGCTGGACAGGAGGAAGCCTCACACAGCCATCTTCAGATCGGCTAATATCAGTGCAGAGATTTGCACCCCGCTCTGCACTCTGTGGCAGACCAGTCAACAAGCATACTAATGTGAGGTGTGGGTCTTATATTGGATTCGGATCTTTGATATGTCAATTGGGTCAGGGATCAGATGAGCAAATTGGCAGGAGTATAATGTGGATTAATGGTGTAATGTGGTCAATAAATGGGATTGCTGTGGATTAATGGTGTAATGTGGTCAGTAAATGGGATTGCTGTGCTGGTTTTGTGTAGGTGAGAGGATTCATTTGGGTCAAGGATCGCTGTTCGAGGTGCTAGGCCATAATCAAGGAGGAGAGTCATATGCTTTTGTTTAGTTCTTCTACTGTAGTTGATTGTTTGGTTTCAAGATATGGGGTGTTGCCCCGCCCCCCCCCCCCCCCCCCCCCCTCCCTTTCTGCTTTTGTAAATGGCATTATAGGAGCGGGTATAGTCCTCCCTCCTTTGTAGCTTTTCTTTCAATCAATAAAACTTCGGCTGAGGGCGAAGATATAGCCCTTAGCCGCTTCCCTAAAAAAACAGAGTTGCCAGGATTGTCCAGTGGACCTCATATTTGAGGCTCAGATGCGTAAGAATTTTTTTTTGGTTTGAACTTTAGTTACTTAGAACTTGTCAGATATGATTCTTTAATTAGGATTGTCATGGGCAGGGTCTCTCTGCTAGACTAAGGCCCAGTTTGGGATTGATTCTCAAGCTGCTTTTGGGGTCAAAAGTGATTCTGGGCCTAATTTTAAGTGTTTGGTAACAACCCATAAAACTGATTTTAGAAGAATTGATTCTCTTAAAAGTGGATTTTGGAGAAGCAGGGTAAGAGATGTTTTTGCAGAAATCAGTTATATTTGTAACAAATTGTAATATTTATTTTTTCTTAGATTGTGATATATTAATCTAATTAAATAATAATCAATCATTTACTATGGTGTTAAGAAATCTTATGTAATATTGTGGATTAACTTTATAATTATATACAAAAGAAACAATTATTTATTTTAATATCAATTTATAACTATGCCTATTTTTGTCATTATACCATCCAAAACAATTTTTACTTATAACTCACCAAACACATGAAATTGTTTTTTGGTTCTCACAGCACTTTTAAAAACAGTTTACCAAACACCTCAGCTGATTCTACTCACAGCAGATTCAAAAGCAATTCTGCTCACAGCAAATTCAAAAGCAATTCTGCTCACAGCACAGCAATCCCAAACTGGGCCTAAGACAAGCTACATGTATAGCAGTTCATCTTGGATCATTCAGGTGAGTGTTTTGCAGCATTCTGTATTTGAGTTTTATTGCATCCTGCTACATTATATTAGATTCTTTTAATGAGGTTGCTCCTGTTGAATCGGTGGTTTCAAGGTTCAAAATTATTTTCATCAGTTTTGTTTTGCTTTTCTGTACATCAATGGCTGCAAGATTTAACTTCGTGGCAGTTGATCTTATGATATTTCAGGTTGAAGGAAGAAGTTCCTTCTACGAATGATTGAGAGGTAACATCAGATATTCAAAAGCCCTCCTATTGGTCTGATCGGTTCCCATTTGGTGAGTGTGGGATATCTGCAACTTCTACAAGTTTATTGAACTTCGTAATGTCAATTTTGCTGTCTATGTTCGACTGTTACAGATTTAATAATACTCTTGAACGAGAAGTATTTTATCTGTCATAGAGTTCTTTCTAACTGATTTTTGCTTCTGTAGACGTGAACATGCTACGAGCTAGGATTTTATGTAATAAATATTTTTTGCAGACTTTGAATAATGGGGATGTATGGGCATCAACAATTGAAATTTCTATAGGAAGGTTGCTCAATACTTTCATTGTAACAAATCATGAAGACTCAACTTCTCAGAACATGTGCATGGAAAGCCAACTACAGTCACCTTATCACATATGACTTTTCAATACCAAGGTAGATAGAGATTGAAGTCTGTCTCATTCACTGCATGTTGATTGTTTCTATGATTATGATTCCCTCTTACTTTCTGGTGTAGGTTGAATATCCACCTCACATGCTTCCACAAACAAGGGATCCAACTACTCTTTCCCTTCGCCACTCTGAAAATCATACGTGGTACTCTCACTGTTATCTGTGCTCATTTACAAGTTTTATTCTATATAATGTTGATCTTTGCTCAACTTTGTTAAAAGTTATGAGGAGGGAATGGAAGTTGCTTTTGACCAGAGGATCCCCAATCTGAAGGAGGTTTACACTTTAGATTCCCCTTAAGTTTAAACTGTAAGCGGTAGATGCTTATCCTGTTTGTTTATGGATTCAATTTCCAGATTTACAACTGGCTGAGGAACTCTTTTTTAGCTTTTAATTGTCATAACGTGCACACCACAGTTTCTTACCTTCTGGTCTAATTTTCTAAGGGTTATGATCTGACACATGTACTTTCTTTGTTTGCATTGAGTACATTCAATTTTAGTAGGCATATAAATTTCACCTTTGCCATGCTGCTTGAGTTTTTGACTTTCTGTCTCTGCACATTGACTATTTGCTTCTGCATTTTTGCTTACATTACAAGGCACTTATTTGCAAGTTAATATACTTAAATGCTGATTTTATTGATATTTCTTTTTTGGTGAATGCTTAAGCCATGTCCCAGTATTATTGTGAATCTGGCATATTTGTATATGAAAGATTCGAGTATCAACTAGTTGCTCAAGTGATATACTGTCTAACACTACAGGAAAACTGTAGAAAGGCTTCAATCCTTTGTCCTGAAAGTGAAATTATAGCTTTGGGTGATTGGGATGGTAGCACTCCAGAAACTTCAGCGAGTGAGATATTATGTGTTGACCCTTGTTATTGTTAATTAGGCTGAATCAGAAATTTCAGCGAGTGAGATTTTATTTGTTGAGCCTTGTTATTGTTACTTGTTACTGCATTTGTTGGAAATAACCAATCTTCTTTACATATCAGATTTTAATTTCACGTCTTGCAGATGCACTGAATCGATTTATGAGCTCCGAATGTCATGAGAGAAAAGAAAATAAGAATTTAAGAAAACAGAAATATAGAGCTTTTCGAGAAAAATTGAATGTAAGTTCCATAATATGTTATACTTTATTGGTGCTTGGTGCTCTTATCTTTTACTGCTTAACGGTGGCAGAGCAAACTTGTTGTGCAATAAAAAAAGTCATTATTTGAACAAATTATTGCTCCATAGTATGAAATCTTTCTTTTCTTTAAACCTTGTATGTACCAACCATTGAACACTTCCCCTCTGTTTAAGTCTGTGAACAAACAATGCCTCAAGGTGTGCTTCTGGTTCTCCTTTTCTTCCTCACTGTTATGCAAACAATGTATAATACTATTAACAATTCTAACCAGAGACTAATTCCCTTGACTTGGGATGTTGCACTGAATTAATATGCTCTGAATACATGACATTAGTAGGAATAAAAAAAGGATATTTTATGGTTTCTTGCTTAAAAGAGCCTTATTGCTTGGACATTGCCATAAAATGTTATAACAAAAGCAGTGATTTTTGAGATAATTCTGTTGGTAGCTTATATGTGTGGGCTTCCTTGTATTGAATATGTTCACTAATTTTCAACGTCCAATTTTGCTTCCTTACTTTTCATTTTGTTGAGTCCTTCCTCCAAATGGATAATCTTGTTGGCTGCATATTCTCATGGATGCTTTTTTGTCATTGTTAATACAGGCTTGCCAGTAAGCCCTAAATACAAAAGTTCGACAGATTTAGAAATTATCTAAAGCGGCAGTTGACGTGGCGGTATGTTCTCTAGCACTTGTCTCTCACTACTTATGCTTTTGTCCATGTTTCTTGTTTCAATTCAGAGTAACATGCTACTTTTCATTTGTTCATGATCAATCGTTGCCATGAGATTTAATACTCATCTTGGAAGGGAAGGGTTCAGTGGAAAGATTAAGGTTAGCTATGAGGAGAGAACCCTTTCAGTTGAGGTTTGCAACTTGACTCCTGTAATACTCGGTCATGCACACCTGAAGAGGTCCCAAGTTTGGAGAATTTTATTGGCAAAGAAACCTATTTCTTTCGTAATGGTGAATGTTTGGTTTTCTTAATGAAAACTGAAGAAGCTCGAAGGAGAGCCTTTAGGAAGTGAGATTCAAAACAAACTTTGACATTGTTACTCTTCTCGCTAAAAATTCATTTTAACCATCTTCTCTTTGTTGGGTGATCACACTTTATGGTTTACTCTTTTCAATAATTCTTGGATCATCTATTCAGAGCTCATGTTTTGGTGATTGACTAGCGATGCAGGAACAAAAGAAGCAACTTGGTGGAAAGTTGGACAGATTGCTCAACAATTGTGATCGCTGGCATGTAAATCAATATAGTTCTTAGAAGAAGATCGGAGAAGAATCGGTAGAAGTCTACACAAGTTATTTGCAATAGATAATGGTCAGTTGATCAATGTACAGTACCATCTTGAAAAGAACTTAATAGAAAAGGCCAACTGAGAGTGAATCCCAATGGAAAGAGCTTTAAGAGATTAGACATCTAGACATCCACTATTTTTTTAGCCATTGTGGATTAACTGTTATGTACTGCTCCTAAGACAAAACAGTAGTCTGCCAGTGTAAAGAAAGACGCCGTAATTGAGCTACTTGGTTTTGGTTGTTCATAAAAAAATTGACTGGATTCCATTACTACAAAATTGATTAACTATAGAACCCGCTGCAACGCCCCGGCATTGTTACTAGTCTAAACTAATGAGTGAGGCGTTAGATAAGCTATCTTCCACAAAACCCACTATTCTTTCACAAGGTTTATTTTACCAAGACACACGTGTGTGTTGTGTGTCAATAAAATCTTTGTTTTTTTTTATTAGGTTTTTTCTTTTATGCTAATCTTTTATGTTATTTTTTGTAATATAAACACAATTTAGTGAAGATTTTAAGCGCTTGGCTTTCTAATAGTAGAGATGATGAATTGCCTCCAACATCTCATATACACAGTTCATTTTATTTCATGGGTTGATTTTACATAAGCCAGAAAAGTTGATTTCGCATGAAAGTAATTATTGAGGATTATAGTCAAAACTTTTATATGTCTAAAACCACTTTCGCCATTAATCTCGCTCTCAAGTTCTCCAAAATCACGATCAAATTCGAGAAACCACAAATCATGCTGCTATTTTCATTACCCGAAACCACAAATCATGCTGCTATTTTCATTACCCGATTTCCCTACCCCAAATCTCAACTTCGCTAGATTGTATATATTATTCCACTTCTGTCTACCGAAACTAAATGCCACAACTTATCAGAAATTTTGGAGTACTGTATAAGTTTGATGCTCATGTTTTTACTAGACTAGTCAATAATTACATTTTTTTCACAAAACCAACATGTGTTGCTCATGCGAAATCAACTTTTTCTTTGGCTCATGTGAAATCAATATGAATGAATTGTGCATGAGATGTTTGTATTAAATCAACATGCTTTTACATAGCCGCGACAACAATAGATAAGTTAAGTGAAATAAACTATGTATATGAGATGTTGGAGGCAATTAAAATTGGTTTGATGATCTCGGATTGGGGCTAAAAACTCTTTCGTATCGACAATCTCTATATCATGGTGTTTTTGATGATCATTGGATTTTTTAGGATTAGAATTCGAGTAATCAAAACCGTAATAATATAGTAGAGAAAATGATACATGTTCAAGATAACGTTTACAAAGTTCAAAGTCCCGAAGCACAAATGAGTTTTCTATTGGTTTAATAATGTGCTACATGTTGCTTAGAGCACAAGCCTCTCAAAATCCGAATTGGACTACGAGACAAAATGGGAGGTTATGTCTTTGTACGGATAGAACACCAGCCAACGAGCCAAGTGGCGAAAAATAGTCCATTTCACAGTATAGAGAAGATGGAATCTGAAGTTCACTTTTACGTTTATACCCTTGCATACATTGCTAATATCATAACAGCATAACTGCCCCGATCGTCAATGTAGTTGATCTCTATTTATGTCTCTTATTTGATCATTAGCTCGAAATAACAATATATTAAGATATAGTTAATGTTTAACAAAAAAAGAAAAAAAGATATGGTTAACGATTCAAGCCAATCAATACTTTGAAATCATTATTTGATAGTTCTATATAATCAACTAACAAGGATAACATCGTTTTTTTTTTTTTTTTTTTTAAATGTCTATATATAGATTGTAAGTCAGATTTTCATTAAAAAAGAAAATAGCTTTTTATAGAAAACCCGTGTAAAATTCTTTAACTGAATTTTGACATGTGATTATGCCCATTCATGTGTTAAAAATGCTATTGCTATGTGCTTCAATTCACGGAGTTTTCAAATGTTTATTTGATATTTCTAACAACGACAGTCATATTTTAATTGTTCTTTGTACTCATACTCAGTTTATTATAATTTAATAATCTTATTTACATTTTACTATAATTAAGAACTAGTTTACGAAAGTACGATATAATTAAGAACCGGTTTATGAGACTAGGATTTCAAAATAAACTTCAACCTATTAAAAGTAGCTCATTCACCATTTGTTTAGTAACTTCATTCTCCATCATACGATCAAATGTTTCGATCTTTATTCGAGTCGATAACCATACTAAATTCTTCAAGAATTTAGATTGTACCATTCCCCGGTCCAAAAAGGCAAAACAATCACAAGACTCCCACACATAAAAAAAGAAAAAGAAAAAAAAAAGTTGACAAACTCACAAGCTGAAGCAGGTACTTGACAACAACACTCGTCAAAAGTCGCGACTCCATCCATAACAGAGTGACAATCTCGTAATTACAACCGACCTCAAGCCCAAAACCGTAAACTCACCCTCCCTCCTCCACACTCCCCATACCAGTATAACCGAAAACCCCGTCTTCTTCTTCAACTGATCACTCTCCACCTTTCTCTCTCTCTCTGATGATCTCCATGAAAGAACCACCACCGCCGCCGCCTCTTTCCCGTCGCAAAAAGCCCACGGCCGCCTCGAAACTCAAGCTCGTCTGCAGCTTCAACGGCGCATTCCGCCCCCACCCGCCGCCGTCCGGCGCCCTCCGCTACCTCGGCGGCGAGACCCGGATCGTCTCCGTCGACCGGAATTTCCCTTTATCCAAGCTCCGAGCCAAGATCGCCGACCTCTCCCCCGCCATTGCCTCCTTCGTAGTCAAGTACCAGCTCCCCGTCATCTCCGGATCGGCCGCCTCCTCCTCCGCCGCCGCGCCGCTCCTCCTCCTCGACTCCGACGACGACGTCCGCCGCATGGTCGACGCCTTCGAGAAGCTCGAGAGGTGCGGTGAGTCCGCCCGGCTCAGGCTCTTTGTTTGTAGCATTAACACGGCTAATGGACTCGGGTCGGTTCAGCGGGCCGGGTCAGAGGCCCAGACCCGGGTGGGGGATAAGAAACATGAACCGCTGAGGAAGATGGTGCTGAGGCAGCAGTTGCTGGCCAAGCAGTCGGGGTCGGGTTTGGGCCGTGGGCCTGGTGAGACTGAGAAATGTGAAGTGTGTGAACCATTGCTTATAGATTTAGACACTGATTGCGATAATGTGGCTCGGTTTTCAGTGGCTAGGTGTAATGCGTTGAACCCCAGAGATGGGAATGTGAGGGTTGATCAAGGTTTGGGGAAGGTTTTGTGTAATGGGGTTGGGGTGAATGATCAGGCAGTGTTGGCAATGCAGGGTTTGAAGCCGGTGAGTTGCTCCGGTGTGAAGCCGGGTGGTAAAGGTTTTGATGTTAAGAATGGGATGAATGGGATTGGTAATGTGAATAGAGAGAACAATTGTAGCTTAGTGAAGAATGGTTTGAGTTGTGATTCAATGGCGGATGCCGGCGATAGGGTGTGTGGTGGGTTAGATAGCAGCATTTGGAACCATAGGTTTGGTGGGAGCGATGCTAGACATCAGCGGTGTATTCCCGTTTGTGTTAGGAATCATAGGGGCAGCATAACTGAGATGGGGAACCATAGAACTGTTAGATTGGATGGGAGGCTTTCGACTAGGAAATGCTGCATTGGACTTAGGCCACATATGAGCATTGGGAAGCAGGGGCAGGCTGTGAGAGTGTATCATCCCAATTCATGGAGGCAGCATGGTGGTTTTTCGATCATGAATTCTAGCTCAATCAAAGACAGGTGCTTGAGTGGTGTCCAACATAGTGACCAGAAGCGAAGTGAGGAAAACGGCCCTGGAATTTTACAGCATATGCATGTGAATCTTGAGGAATATTGCTTAGATTATTATAGTGAGTTTACAAGAGTGGGTGATCAATCACACTTGAACTGTGATGTTACTGAGAATTTGTTTCCATCTGCGAGGACTACGGACACCCGGGAAAATCTTGTAACTGTGTCTGGTTTTGGAATGTGTGAAGGTCAATATGGGACTTCATATGAAAGTGTTCATGGAGTGATCAGAAAATGTGAGCCTATTCATTGTGATCCTGACAAGGAGACATGCCTAACAGACATTGTGAACGGCCCTAACACATCCGGCGCTATTGGTTCTAAAACTGGCAGTAATAACATACAAGATTCAAATAATGGAGCAACATGTTCAGTGAATAGTTCTTTCCGTAATCTTTCACTGTCCAAAGAAGTGGAAGGTCCTCAGCTCTCTTTTCATGCTAGCTGTGTGATGACTTCTGCTGCCTTGCTAAAACCTCAATCAAAACTTACAGATGTCATGGATGAAGGACACTTCATCTCAGGTCCTCAAGTCAAGGAATCAAATGGAGTTGCGTGTGAACATTCATTCAAGAATTCAGCTAAGATAGAGACAGGCAGCGAGCATGTTGATGAGGATAGGGAGGAATTCCCATCTAGTTTAAGCTTTACCGAAGAGGTAATCACTTGAAAACATGTCATCAAAAAAATAAACTGTTTTGTAGGATTTTACAGGCTTTAGTATTTGACTATAGGAAGTAAGCTTTCGTCAGCTTTGACATTTAATTCTGTTGTCTTAGGCCAACCATGGAGAAAGTTTTAATTGCTCTAAAGTAATTGGTGGAACCTCCAACGACCTGGCTGCATTTTATACTCACCTAGCCACTCGAGAGCTGCAGGTAAGCGTTGGAACCTATAATTTCTGCTTTGATAAGCCTGTGGAGGCTGAAAGGAAGATGATCATATATGATTGAATGTCTGTTGTTCAACCTTTTCAGACCATCAAAAACTCTGACCTTGAGTTCATAAAAGAGCTTGGTTCGGGAACGTATGGAACCGTTTACCATGGGAAATGGAAGGGCTCTAATGTTGCCATAAAGAAGATCAAGCTAAGTTGCTTTACAGATGGGGTATTGGAGGATAGATTGGTAATGATCTTATACTTTTGTCCCCCAGATCAATTGTTCAAATTTTCTGCTTGTTATGCATAAACTCATCCTAGCTAGGAAATATTCAATGTCTCACTACTATAGTAAGGCCATGTGTACCTGTATCTTGTGTACCAACTCTTACTGCTTCTCTTACTGCTACTCTGCAGCTTGCTGACTTTTGGAAAGAAGCTCACATATTAGGACAACTTCACCATCCAAACATTGTGGCATTCTATGGTGTCGTCACAGATGGACCAGTGACAGATTTGGCAACGGTGACAGAATACATGGTAAATGGCTCCTTACAACAAGTTTTGCGAAGGAAAGACCGGTAAGATGAAGAATAGCTTGTGTTCATAAACTAATATGATATACCATTCTTTTTGTTTCCTGTATTGAACAATGTAAAATGATTATTGATTTTTGTATCAGTTTCTTACCTTAATGCTGCTTGCTAATTGTTATGCATATTTTAGTTATGTTTTCTGCATAGCTTAGCCTTGGCACGTGTAATGGTAAATAAAACCTGAGGATTTGTAAGTCGAAGGGCAAAGTGATCTCCAACAATTTTGATTTCAATTCTATTATAGTCTCATCAATTTTATGAAGTTACAGATTATCTCACTGTTTACACCAGAGTGTTCATACTTCTTGATTTGGTGGGAGCTAGAATGTTGTGCTGTCATTTCAAGTGTGAAATACTTATCAGTCAATCTGTAATACGACTAAAATGTTAAAAATGTAGTGTATGTTGTGACTGGCTAGTCTTTAGTCACACCCTCTCCCTCTTCTTCTCCTACATTCTTGGAAATCCTGACCGAAAAGGGTGCCTGGTTAATTACCTTGATCATGTTTCCTTCTTACTTGCTTTACAGGACTATTGATCGTAGGAAGAGGCTAATATTGGCAATGGATGCCGCCTTTGGTATGGAATATCTTCACGAGAAGAGCATTGTCCATTTTGATTTGAAATCACATAACTTTCTGGTGAATATGAAAGACCCTCAGAGACCAGTATGCAAGGTATCCGATCTAAGAAGTTCTGTGTTTGTTTATCATAATTTCCCCCACCATTGTTTTTGGCTCCATGTAATATTTCCCTTATAATGTTGAAATTACACTTAACTTTGTTCAGATTGGTGATCTGGGATTATCTAAAATCAAGCAGCGGACACTCGTCTCTGGTGGAGTACGAGGCACTGTACCTTGGATGGCTCCAGAACTTTTGAACAGCAACAGCAAGAATAATTTGGTAACAGAAAAGGTAAACATTTTTGTTGATTTACAGTCTTATGTTAATCAATATACCGGATCTCATTGACTTACCGTGTCCTCGACTCCTCGTATGTAGGTGGATGTATATTCATTTGGGATAGTTATGTGGGAACTATTGACTGGGGAGGAGCCATATGCAAACTTGCGCTCAGAGGAAATAATAGGTAATGTGCAATTTCCTTCTGGAAACTGTTGGATTTCTTGTTTGAGTGATCACTTCAATTTGTTTACAACTTTCAAACACCTTATTATGTTTTCAGCTGGTATAATCAAAGGTAATCTCCGTCCTGAAATACCAAGCTGGTGTGATCCAACATGGAGATCACTAATGGAGAGATGCTGGTCATCTGATCCGAAATCTAGGCCACCCTTCTCAGAAATCTCAAAGGAGTTGCGTGCAATGTCTGCTGCTATGAACATCAAGTGACACCACTGAAGTTGAGCTGAAGTGAGCCACATACTGCCTCTGTCTCTGGTACCAGCGACTATAGATCATTAGATCGCTTAGTGTAAATATTTCGGGAGCCGGCTGAACAGCAGGAAGCACACATGCTGAGACATGGACTATTTTTGCCGTCCACTGTCATGTGCTTAGAGCATTAGAGATAGTCAAGCTGGGTGAAAATTTTTGTGATCACCGGTTTGCAATAGGGTAATGGCTAGCATTACGTATAGAAATGCTGAAGTACGTTAAAGAATGAGCTTCAGTAGTTGAATTGTCCCTGAAGTTTCGTCGCCAAGGTAGAACGAGATTGCTGCCTGTGATGGACTGATAGTTTCTTTGAGGCTTTGCAATGGTCATGCACTGTTGCATATTAACTGTAAATAGTCCTTTTCTGAGTTCTGGTAGGAAAATGTGATTCTCTCAAAGAGGCATTTCAAAATGTCCTACCAAGTTATGGACATTGAATTATCAGAAGATTTCCTTGCTGTAATGTGATGGTCCTTTTTCTTAGCATTCCTTGTTCTTTGTGATTGTGGCCCTAAAGAAAGGCTGGCTATTATTGCCCAAACAAACCGAGCTGGCCTTGGCCTATTACGTTAGCCAGAATCAGTTCTTATATTGTTTAGATAATTACCCAAAACTACAATTTTGTACTCATAATTACCAATTGCAAGATCTGTTTTTTTTATACCACTAGCAGGATTTAACACTAACAGACTTTTAATCCGTCCAATATTAAATGACATAATTGACCCTCAAAATGTAAAAATTACAATATATGCCATCTATATATATTTAAAAAAAAAAAAAAAAACTCACAGATCTCTCTCTCTCGTCCTCAAACCGACAAACCCACCCAGACCCAAACCCTAGATCTGAGATTGGAGGCGCCGAGGGGAGGTGGGCGGTGGAGCAGATCGAGGCGCGAGGCCGGAGAGACGCGAGGCGGAATGGGCACGAGGCAGAAGCGAGGCCGGAGAGGCGCGAGGCAGAAGCGAGGTCGGAGAGGCGCGAGGCCGGAGAGACGCGAGGCCGGAGAGGCGCGAGGCAGAAGCGAGGCCGGAGAGGTGCGAGGCCGGAGCGAGGCGAGGCGCAAGCTGCGAGCTCGGAGACGTGACGACGACGACGACGAGGAGCGAACGCGAGGCCGGAACCGGAGCAAATCGAGGTAGCGGAGGCGGAGCCAGGGAACCGAGCACGACGGCGGAGACAGGGGGACTGAGGAGCGGCGGAGCCGGGGGGACCGAGGGTGACGACACTCTCTCTCTCGTCTCTCCCTCTCTACCTCTCCCTCTCTTGCTCTCTCTCTGTCTCTCCCTCTCTACCTCTCCCTCTCTGGCTCTCTCTCGTCTCTCCCTCTCTACCTCTCCCTCTCTCTGTCTCTCCCTCTCTGCCTCCCTCTTTGGCTCTCTCGCGTTTCTCCCTCTCTACCTCTCCCTCTCTTTGTCCTTGGTGTGGTGTTTGTTGTTTGATTTGGTGTGGTGTGGTGGGATTGGGATTTGGTGGTTGGAATTGGATCGGTGGAGGCCGGTTTGTGGAGGAGTGAGGGATCTGGATTTTTTTTGGGAGAATTAGGGTTTTGAGTAGGAGATACTGAGGCTCAGTATTATTGAAGTGCGGTGGAGGACGGCGGAGCTACTGAGCCTCAGTATTATTGAAGTGCGGCGGAGGACGGCGGAGATACTGAGGGTCAGTATTTTTGAAGTACGGCGGAGGACGGCGGAGATACTGAGGGTCAGTAGTATTAAAGCACGGCGGAGGACGGCGGAGCTACTGAGGGTCAGTAGTATTAAGTTGAGTTCTGAGGATCAGTAGCATTAGGCTTAATGAGGGTAATTATGTAATTTAAGACTTAATTGATTTTGTTAGTTTTGGATGGAACCTTGCTAATGGTAATTTAAAAAGAGGACCTTGCTATTGGTAATTATGTACCCAAAATTGTAGTTTTGGGTAAAAACCCCTATATTGTTCCTACCATATGCTTATCTATTTCAATACAATTACCTATCCTCAAGCTTATCAATTCCAAAACCAGTATTGGAGAATGTCCAGGATGATCGACTAGTAGCATGTTTGAAAATCAAAATAGATGCAGAGGAATGAGTTTACGATTTCGATTTTGATTTTCAAACATGCTACCAGTCGATCATTGATCATCAGACGAGAATGAGTACGATTTCAATTATAACAATATCTAAACACAACTCAAAAAAAAAATATGTCATTTAACTTAGCTGAATATCAAATCTAAATGTAAATTTAAATTTTGAATCGATAATTGACATAGTAAATGCTAGATTCTACATTTAGATTTGACAATCAATTATCTATTCCATTCAATGTGTCATTTATACTTTACAAAAATTAATGACATCAAAATTTCAAATTTAAAACTTTAAATAAAATATAAAAAGCACAAGGAAGAAGAGTAGTCCACGTCAGCACTCCCGACCACGATGTCCGAGTCGGAGATTATATATATATATATATAAGTATATATAGGCCTCCAAGCTTTCACTAATTTTTTCTTTTTTCTTTGGGAAAATGTCTATTTGGTGCTAATTTGACCCCCTGACTGCCCATTCAAATGACAAACTTATTTTTTTCCCCTATTCAACATAAGGTAACAACTCTATTGCCCATTTGAACAAATCTTTTTCAATTCTAGTACAAATTTAATTTTTTTTCTTCCTTTTTTGTCCTTTTGTCTTATCTAACATATTTTTGAATTATAATGTGTTGAGAAAGTGGAAGATAAAAAAACAAACTTTGCCGAAATATCACCCAACTCCTCCGGCCTCCCATGGCCGGTCGCCGGAGCCTGGTCGCCGGATTCCGGGCACCAATTTTTTTTTTTCGCCGGATTTTTTTTTTTCGCCAGATTTTTAATTTTTTTTTTTTTTTTTATAATCAGGTTATTGACGATGGTTACTAACCCTCAGTAAATAATTTACAGATTACAGTAAATAATCGATTATTGACCCCCGGTAATCGATTACTGGGAGTCAGTAATCGGTCAGTAATCAGGTTACTAACCCCCAGTAATCAATTACTGACCCCCAGTAATAAATTACTGACTCCCAGTAATCAGGTTACAGATTCCATATTTTCCAGTAACCATGTTACTGACCCCCAATAATCGATTACTGACCCCCAGTAATCCATAACCAGAGTTCATGAAGTTGTAAAACTTTGATCACAAAACATCCACACTATACTGGTACTAAGATTTCATTGATAACTTGACAATAACATAAAGAACTTGCACATACAATACAATGAAACTCTACAGATTTCATGAAGTAATCAGGTTACTGACCCCTAGTAATCGATTACTGACCCCCGGTAATCGATTACTGACCCCCGGTAATCGATTACTGACCCCCGGTAATCGATTACTGACCCCCGGTAATCGATTACTGACCCCCGGTAATCGATTACTGAGGGTCAGTAATCGATTACTGACCCTAACCAAGAGAAAAAAAAAAAAAAAAAAAAAAAAAAAAACCCTAGTTTTTTTTCTTTCCGTCGCCGTTGCCGCTAGCCTCGCTCCTTCATTGCTTTGCTGCCATATAGTGATGGAGACCATTTTCTAGGGTTAGGGTTTTATCTCCCCTTCTCCTCTTCTTCTTCTTCTTCTTCTTCTTCTTCTTCTTCTTCATCTCCATCAATCTCAGCCCCACATCTTCACTCCACACCCAAATCCCAAACCTCGATCAGCTCTACTCTCATCACTGCAACGAAAAGCAACACCACCCTCCTCCTCTTATAACCAGAAAAAGCCTATAAGAACACATCTCCCTCCCACAATACAACATATCTGAAGCCTCTGGACCCGGATCGCCGCCCCTCGACCTCGACCTCGACCTCGACGAAGAAGCCCATCGTCTGAAGCTCGCTGCAGTCCAGATATGGACACCCTTCGCTGCTCTTCCCCAATCCGACGGAGGAGGAACATGAGGCAGATCAGCCTCGTCTGAGGAAGTGGGCGGCGGTGGAGGCCGAGTTGGTGGAGCAAATGAAGGCATAGGTTGTGGTTTCCGGTGGTGAGGTGGTGGTACAGGAGAGGAGGAGGAGGGTGAAGTGAAACCCTAATTAGAGAGAGAGAGATTTATATATGGTTTTAGTATAGGGTAATTAGGTATTTTTATCAAGATTCATTGGAATGGGTAGGTAACATTGAAATGGGCAAGTTTTTCAAATTTTTTGTGCAAATGGTCTTTTTCCCTTTTTCTTTTTGGGTAGCTGCTCTGCTCTCAATCAGTTACCCTAGAACAAAGAAAAAGAGAAACCTGCTTCCTTCTTCAGCTCAAAGTCTCAAACACAATAATCCCCATCAGCTGCTTTTTTCTTAAGCGCTTTTTAGAGTCTGACCCGGCGACATCCCAATTGAATCCGATGGTTCAAAGCTAGGGTTCCTAAAGTTTGAAACTTTATAATCCGGTAATTCTCTTACCTAATTCTGCGGTCCGATTGTTCCTGGATCTGGGTATTGTCTCGATTCGAGTTCTTCTGGGCTCGGTTGTTGCGAGTTTTGCTTAAAGTTTTGATTTTTATGATGAAATTGGGGGTTTCTGCGTTTTGGATTCCCCTTGTTCTTATGATGAAAATTGGGTGTTGGGTTTGGTTTTTGTGATCGTGGATTTTAATAAAAGAGAATAAAGGTTTGGTTTTGCTTCATTGTTTGTGATTTGGGCGATAAGGGTTTACTTGTTTAGTTGTTTATTAACTCAGAGTGGATTATTCGGTAGTTTTAGTTTTCCCCATTTTTGTTTTTAGCTGTGATTAACTGAGAGTATTGCAATTGAGGTCCTATCTGTCATGAACTCATAGATGTGTACATAGTTTCAGTTGATTTTTGTTGTTAGGCTTGTGTATGATTTCCTAGAAAGAGAAAGGAACAGCTTGGAATTTCCGAATGATAATTCTAGTTTGTGTGAATATCGAAACTGCATTACAGGTGGTTTGGTGTTTGAGTTGTCAAGTACAGGAGATAGATTGGATCACTTAACTTTGTATTGAGTTTTTGTTTGTTTGTGTTGTTTCCTTGAATGGTAGTGTTTAGCTTCTTGTAGAATTGCTCTCGAGGCTTTGGTTTTGAATTGTTTCTTCATAGAACGTATGCAAAGACTTGGTTTTCAATGCTCATAGGAATATTACCGATTCATTGTGTAGTAAGAGTTTTCAATCTTGATCCTACAACGCATTTTGGAATTTTTTATTCTTAATCTGGTAATTGTCAAATGTGTGTGTTTAATTCTAGGGCCTTGGATGCATTTTCCTTTATTTTTTTCAATAAAGTTGTGTACTCAACTTGTTTCCATGTAATGGATATTCCTGATGCTTGTATTAAGTATGCCCTTCAAGTGTTATTTGTGTTGCTCATGTTATGATTTGGCCTTTTTTAGTTCCAACCTGCCACCATCGTTTGGGAAGAGCGTGAAGTATCTCTGATAGCTCAAAATGCCTAAAGAAAGAAGGGACCGTTCTGTGTCTCGGGAGAGGTACAGAGCATCTCCCTATCCATGCAGCTCCAGTCATACAAAGCGTCCTTCACCCAAAATTCCGGCAGAAACTGAGGAAAATGTGAAAGAGTGGGAAGAAGCTAGGTGCCCAGTTTGTTTGGAACATCCACACAATGCAGTTCTCCTCATATGCTCATCTTTTGAGAGGGGATGCCGCCCTTACATGTGTGACACAAGCTACCGCCATTCAAACTGTCTAGACCAGTTCTGCAAGTCATTTTCAGAAGAAGATTCACCAGAGATGCTGCCACAAGAAGAAAATCTGCTTTCAGATACTCTGTTGCCTCCTTTTGAAACGTCGGAATCAATAATTACTGAAGTTCAAACTGATATAACTGAGGAAGAACCCCCACCCATGATTCCCATATCTTGTGAACACCAGGAACAGCCCAAGCTTGTGTGCCCACTCTGCCGTGGGGAGGTAAAAGATTGGATAATTGTGGAGCCTGCTCGTTGTTTCATGAATGCGAAATCAAGAAACTGTTCTTGTGAGACGTGTAGTTTCAGCGGAACCTATACAGATCTCAGGAAGCATGCAAGGCTGGAGCACCCACAAGCACGCCCATCAGAGGCAGACCCAGAGCGACAGCGTTCCTGGAGGAGTATGGAGCGGCAGAGGGACATTGGCGATCTGCTCAGCACACTCCGATCTTCAACTGGAGAGGATAGGGATGATGACAGCAGCTTGGCAGTTGAACAGGATGGAGGAGGATGGTTAACTGTATTCTTTTTAGTTAGAATCTATCGACCTACAGCTGGGTCTAGTTCGAGGAGCAGCAGTTGGTCTCCTACCACCAGAACTAGAGCACAGATTAGTATGAGAAGGAGGGCAACCAGACTTTGGGGAGAAAGCTATGAGGGTGAAGCTGCTTCTTCTTCAAGAGAAGCCGACAATGAGTCTTCAGATGGTGGATCAGCCGCCCCTACTAGGAGGCAGAGTGCGCGTCTGAGGCAAATGCGACGGACAACCCCAGACAACAACCAGCCATGATTGCAGAAGAATGTAGAGTCGGCGAAGTTGTTTTTCATTTTAAGGTTTGAAAAGTAAGTTTGCTAAAGTTCTGTAATCGGCAGCTGTCAGTCGCTTGCTGATGATTGAAATTCTGATAAAAGAAATGTGCGTGGTTGAATGCCTGTGTTCTTGGCTCGGGTGGATTAACTGAAGGGAATGAATCCGTTGTATGCTTCTCGCCCAGAATCTGCTCCTGTAGGAGTGTGGAGCAGTGTGGCTGAGTAATTATCCAGAGAGTGAAAGAAATGTAATTTTTTCTGAAAACAGAACAAGTTGATTCTATATATTTTCTTTGTAAGTCTTTTCTTTATCTCTTTATAATGAGAAATTAAACAGTTCAGTTTGCTTGGTTTGTTGATAGTTTGATTACTGTTTAAAACAGGCTGTTAATACCTGATCCAATTACTAATCCAGATTATATAGTTTCAATCTATCAAATCAAAACCTGAACAAGCAACCTCTTGCAAGTGCCGCTATGAGCATCAGAGTTGTGGAGTCAAACTCATGGATTTGGCTATAGATTTCTACATCTTTCAACGATTACTCAATGTTGAAGAGCTAAATGTGAGGATCAAGACGATCCTAAACGAACAATTTATAAAATACAGTGTTAGATTTTATTAAAGAAAAATTAGAAGCACGTGAATAAAAAACCTTATATTATATGGCACGACATTATAGTATGAAACTAATATGACAGCCAAGAGTTTAATAAAGCAAAGCAAAGTGGACGACGACCATGTTGGTCATGTTTCTCCACTCTCTCTCAATTAATCATTAAAATCTGTGTATTCCTCAAAAGTCCCAATCCTTTCTCACCTCCGATCTGTCTTTCTCTCTCTCAACTCTAAGGCCCTGGATGGACTGGTAAAGAAACCCAATTTGGAATCTGGGGCTGTTTTGCAATTAACAATTCATTTGTGGAGGAAAATGGGAGCCGAGAGCTCCTCCAGTTCCGGCGGTGGGATTGATCGGAACGACAAGAGGTACGAGACTCCGGTGGTCTTGAATGTCTACGACCTCACCCCTGTGAACAATTACTCAGTTTGGTTCGGCCTCGGAATTTTCCACTCCGGTATTGAAGGTCAAAAATCTCATCTTTCTTTATGTTTCTTGGTTTTTTCATGTTTTGGTGATCTGGGTTTGGTTGTGTGTTGGTTTTTGCGTATTGGGTTTTGTGGGTAGTTGTGATGAATGTGCATTTATGATTTTGGGTGTATGGCTTTTCAAGATTGGTACTTTATACCTTGTTGGGGTGATGCTATTGCTTGTTTGGGATTTGGGACTTGAAACTCATATGTCTATATTTGATATGGTTCTGGTTTATGATGAATGTATGCTGTGCTTGACGAAATATAACTGTTTTGTTGGATTTTGTATTGAGTACATGAGTTTCTTTTGAACTGAATAGTGATTAGATGCATAGCAGCAAGATAAATATGAGGTCATTGTGGTTAGTGCAAGTGTTGAGTGGGGGTCCTTGGTAAACTTTCTGTTTGATGAATGAATTTCCGGGTTAATGTAATGGATATGTGTTCGTGGGTGAGTGTGGGATTGTTCAAGAAGAAAGCTTTTGATGTAGTGGTAGA
Organism: Potentilla sterilis; assembly: GCA_963682095.1. Lineage (NCBI taxonomy): Eukaryota > Viridiplantae > Streptophyta > Magnoliopsida > Rosales > Rosaceae > Potentilla > Potentilla sterilis. Next base: position 2,286,785 of record OY821761.1, read on the forward strand.
TGAAAGATTAAATTGCCTGATCAGTCGTTGTCTTCTTAATAGATACTGTTTAACCATATTGTTTGTTTGTTTGTGAACAGTTCATGGTAAAGAGTATGGTTTTGGAGCCCATGACTTCCCAGTTAGTGGTGTTTTTGAAGTGGAACCGAAGGCCTGCCCGGGTTTCATTTACCGATGCTCTATATCACTTGGTCGTGTAAACATGTCTCCCTCTGAATTTCGGACATTTATTGAGAATGTTGCTGCAGAGTATCATGGGGATACCTATCACCTCATCTCCAAGAATTGCAACCATTTTACAGATGACGTAGCTTGTAGGTTGACAGAAAAACGGCTCCCTGGTTGGGTGAATCGGCTTGCTCGATTAGGTAAAAGAGAACTTATACTATGGACTTCTGGTACTCATTTTAAACATGTGTGTTGGATTTTTTTGGTGAATATGTTTGGTTACTGCTGTCTTTTAGTTGTAGAGAACAATGGTCATAAATCCAAAACGTCATTGCTGGAAAGAAAATCACCCATTCTTGATGTACTGAGTGACATAAATGTGCAAAATGACATCATATATGTGTTCTGGATTTCTCTTGTTTGATTTGTCTTTATTTCATTTCATATTCAGGGGATTGGTCATTTCTATAGACGCAAGTACTTGCACATGGGCTTTCCTTTGCTTAAATCAATAGTGAATATTTTGTTAAGTCCATGTTTTGTTTGGGAATTTCAGGTTCTTTGTGCAGCTGTCTTCTTCCAGAAAGCCTTCAAGTGACTACTGTCAAACAGACTCCTGAATACCATCACGAATCAGGTAGTGTAGTGTATTTATGATACAATAATGGTGTCTCTAATTTTTTTTTTTTTTGGATAAGATTCGAGTGTCTGTAGTTGCTTTAACATTACATTTGGAACTTATTGTGCTGCGTTCTGGTTAAAATGTATCCAGAAGAAGATGGTACTGAATCTCTAACAATCACCACGCCTCGTGAGTCGACAGAAGTTGATGATGATCAAGAAAAGCGTTTGCTGTCACCATTGGCTGCAATATCACCAGTGTCTGGATGTGGGGATGTGACTTTTATTAAAGAGGCCCAAACGTGAATATAAACCGCAATTTTTGTTTTCAGAAAAGAGGAAAGAATCACTCCCGAAGAGGATTGTTAGGCCCATCATTCTTCTCCCCTGTTTGCAGAATCAAAGCTGCCCGAATTGTATTGATTGTTTGTATGCACAAGTGTTGATCCCATTTGCTTTAACTTTGAGTTCTTTTGGTACCATTTCAACCACGTTTTGCAGTTCCACTTTGTGGAATCTGAAAGTAGAAGGTAGTTTGTTGTAATTGATTATTTGTGTATGAAGGCTTTGAAGTTTGAAGGGGCTGTTTTGGCTAGTGATGATTACATCTCCCTCTTGTGAATCTGAATTGAGTTTTCTTTAACTCTGTTTTTGCTTCCTTGCGTTTTCTTTACCTTGCACGTTGCAAATGAAGTGATTTGGTCGCAGGCCTCATAAACTGGGATGAACCAGGAGGAAAGAATAGAAGGGTTGAATTGAAACAGGAAAGCAATAACCAAAGAAACGGAATTTTACACATGTCGTATGGTAGTTAAGTTTTAGCTGAATCAGCCATTGAGAAAGTGAGAAAGCAACTATGAAGCTAAATAATGTAGTCTCAACTCAGACTGAAAATTTCATCGATAAAAACTCGGACCCTGAAATTAGACCAAAATTTGAAACACGGTATTAGCTCCAGTTCAAATTTGGTGTTCACATGGCATCATTTATGATCCAAATAATGAATATATTATTACATACGAATATGGATTTTATCCACCAGCCAAACAATCATAAACCTTAAAGGACATATAGGTCATAATTCGCTGCCAAACCACTGAAATTTTTCATGTTTCTTACACCTTCCCTTCATGTTCTGCCTGTTGCTTGAGATTATCATGGTGGCAAACTATGAAGAAGTTCCTTCAAGCCCCAACTTTGAATTTAGCCAGCTACAGACCTCATCCATCTCTTCAGGAATTGTGTAATGACCAAGCCTGCAATTTAGAACAAAACAATCTTATAATTCCTTGATAGAACCAAAATTAAAAGCTTTTCAACAAAATCTCGGACCCCATACCCATTATAGGATTTGAACGTCACGTCCTGAAATCCAGTAGCACCCAGAGCTTGTGAAGATTTCTCACCAAACTTATAAGGAACCACATCATCACCTGCAACACATCATAGTTGATATAATATTGTGCATATTGGCAGAGCACTGTGAACGTGGACAATTAACTAAACCCGTATAGGCAAAAGACAAATAAGACTCATGGTATGTATATATGAGAGATGCAAAACACCTTTTCCATGACATAATAAAAGTGGAAAGGAGGCAGCACATCTTGCAGCTTCATTTGCTTCTTCAAATTTCTTATTCAAGGTCCTGAAAGAATCAGATTTGTAACTAACTGCAAAAGAGGATACAGAGTTTAAACTGAGATGAGGAGGAGTGTGAGAAGCCAAACTTGGAACAAGGGAGCCATCCACTGAGTCCAACTACTGCACTCAGATTGGATGGGTATGGAGTACCATCACCATATTTCTTTAAAGCAAAGCATGTGGCAGAGTACAGCGCGGTAGCTGCACCCATACTAAAACCTCCAACTCCAAGTTTAACTGCAGCAGAGAGAAACTTGATTAAAAATGATATTGAGGTTCATTGAAGGAAAAGCTATAACAATTGTACTTCAAACGCCTAAGGTGGGGGAGTAATTATTGAAGTCATGTTTTTAAGATAACCCACAGATCTTGAGGAGTCTGATGCCTTAGAGGCTTCTCTTGATCTTCACAACATAAACACTTAACAGACTATAAATGAGATATAGCAAGACTCAAATGCTAAAATCCAGCAAAAGGAAACCTACTGTCATCAGGCTCGGTAGACAGCAAATTAGCAACATGTGCTGCTGAAGCATCCAAACCCTCTATATCATCTGGAGCATCTTCTGAAAGTTCTCCAACATCAAACCCTGTTTATATTAGACGCAGTTCAGGTAACTTATAAAATTCTGATGATTACAACAGATGATATTTTATTTCTGTGTCACTATTTATGAGTGATGATAATGAATTAATCATTTCTCTTCAGACAAGATGTAACTCAAATATGGAATAAATATAGCTGAATAAATATTAATGTGAGTGTAAGGAAATAAAAATCTTACAGGCAGTTGAAGGAAAACCACCAAAAACTGAAATTGGTTGAGTAGGAGCAGTGGGACAAATCCATTTAATCTGCATCACAATTTTAAATATGGTTAACCATGAGAACACTCAACTCCCAGTAGTGTAAAACAGTCAATGTATATTCATTCTTACATTTGGAAGAGGAAGGGTATCCAAGAGCTGCGACCAGCTGGAAAAAAAAAAGTATGAAGCGCATACTAAAGAGAAATAAATATATCTAGTCTGAAAAAAAAAATCACTAAATTTGATAACTGTGAATTTAATAACTTTCTACGAATAGTTATATAAGCAGAGGGGAGTGGGGACAAGAACCACCTTGAGCCATTATCACCAAGGCCATGTAGCCAAACTACAGTGGCCTGGTGTTTGCCTTTAGGTCGCACTACATAGGTTCTTCCAAACTTAAATGCCCTTCTAACAGTTCTACCACCTGACATCAGGTTACAATCAAAATACATAAGAAAGGTTGGATAAAGATTAGAGCCGAAAGAATGTAATTTCTAATCAAACAGTTCAGTAAACCTGCTCATTACCAACATAGAACACCAAGAGAAATTGATAACTAGAAAGGCAAGCTACAGTATTAAACAAGGAAATGGAAGTGATGATCATTTTCAGCATGGGACACCTGTCATAGAGATCACTTTACCAGACTACAGTAACATTAAGAATGGCAGACAAACTAACCAGAACCCACATACGGAGACGTAAAGCTCATATCAGGTACCCTCAAGGAAAATAGCACCAACCACACTCCTACTACAGAAAATGTAAAGATAAAGGAGCACAGAACCTGCAATAACAAAAGACCATCAATTTCAGATTATCAGCTAATTCCCGTTTGTAGCTAAATTATAATTCTCATGGAATACCTCACCCCCACCTTAGGCCTAGGGGATTTAGGTGGCCAGACTACCCCATGTTAAAACATCTGGTTTATGATAAATCTTCAATCATAATTAAGGACTTATGCAGAATAACAACCATATTAGTAGAAATTCACTTTTCGTTTTGTCAATGACAAACTATAGTCAGGATCTGATTCTTTGAGAACACCTAGACCTACATTTTCTTTACCTTTTCAATTTCAAAACCATAATGTTCACACATGTAGATTACACTTAGCATTCGGAACAAAACCTATAGCTTACAGAAGAACTTGACTTTGACACCAAAAAGCCTAAAAGAACTTAACTTGCAGATAGCTCAAACAAACAGGGTGAAGGGAAATAAAACAACACTTTTTCAGATGCTAACTTATATCAAAAGCATTTTGAAAAAACAGTGAGGTCATGTTGCTAGAACACCTTAAAAGGTTACGCCTAAACTATGGCATCTTCCTCTCTTATTGAACTGAAATAACCATAATCTAATAACAACGTGCTGACACAAACAACATCAAGGAAGTGTTTTAAAAGTTGGGAATTTTTAAGTTTCCCCAAATGTCAAATGTGCCAAATGTTGCTCCAGTGACTCCTGTCGAACAATTGATCAATTAAAATGAGGACCGTGTGATACATAGAAATGCCAATTTGAGATCCCAGAAGTGATTAAAGGTTAAACATTGTTCACAACACCCCCTTAACCCAGAAACCAGAACTAGAAATGTCAATATGAAAAACCAAAATCATAAAGTTGTTACCATCTGAAACATAAAGGTTTATAATTGAAGCTATAAACATATAATGGTAACACTTGAGCACCCAATACTCATAAACTAAAGCTTGAAAATTTAACACAGAGCAACTCAATATGAAAGTATAGAATCATAAAGATGGTATCTTTGAAACATGGGACACAAATGATATGATAAGCCAAATGAAATTGAGCAGAAACAACAATTGAAAAACTGGGTTTTAGGGTTTTGCACCATTGTTACAGACCTCAAGTAGCTTTAGGTGGGATGATCTCTCTCCCTCCTGTCTTCTCTCTCTCACAGTCTCACTTTTGTTTTCTCTCTGCTTTCCCAAACAAAACTTAGTTGTTTGTCGTTTTATTTAATGTCGTTTCTTGTTGTTATACTATTCAAATGAAACGGAACCTCAACCGTTATCATGATCTTTTAAAGACTTTACCCACTTGATTAGATTATCTGCCACGTGTCCCTGTAATAGAGGAGAACAGAAACTCCAGTCTCAGTACATAGACCCAAGACACTGGAGATGACAAGCTGGGGGACATAGGTTGTCTATATTAAGGATGGACCCCACTTTCTTGACCTCATCGTACAATTGGACTGAAGTACCCTCTTGAAATCTCCTCCAATTCTAGAGATCACTATATTTTTTGCCTGGTGGATGATATTTTCAAGAGAATAATTAGTTGGTAAAACACTAAAAATTGACAGGGTAACTGTTCTTGTTATAAGCCGACTAACTGAGAATCCTGAATAATCAGCAGTTGGGAAATGGTAAAACTTGTACTTCTCAAATGTCCATATTGATCCACTTGATCAAAGTTAAGTTGATCCACTTGATCAAAGTCTCTATCTTAGTGGTTGCTAGGATGCCCAAACAAGTGGTTGTGAAAGATTCAATGAGGTGAGGAATGGGCATTTAAGGTTTTGCTGAACAGTTCTACAAGCAAAGCCCTCACATTCATAGGTTCTACCTTTCTATGATCATACATTTAATTCACAGATATAACATCAATTTCTGGGTATACAAGTAAAAAGCTCGAATATGTTACAGGGCTGCAGAAAATTTACACTGAGGACAAAAATTGGTATAGACCTAAAAAGAACAGGTCTTTAAGCAAGAGTTGAGCTATCTTGGTGTTATAGCAGACATTGCAGTTGCATATGAGTAAGCCGAGGAGGAACTTTCATTATTGCTATCTACTTGTTGAGCTGCCAAGGTAGCAACAATGTCTGGCCTGTGATGACCATTGATCTGGGGCTGTGATTCTTCTTCGTCTAGTGCCAAGAAATCTACAATGGTCATTTGAGTATCAGGAGGCTGCTCCACAACCAAACCCCCTTCAAGCATTTCAACCACATGAGACATTGAAGGCCTAAGACTAGCCCTCTCTTGTATGCACCAAATGGCTACATGAACAAGCCTTTTCAATTCCCTCTCATCAATGCCTCCACTATCTAATAGTCTCTGATCAACAATCTCCATGAGCTTTCCTTCTCTCATTTTCTCATTCACAGTTTTGGGGAAGTATTGCCATTTCCTATGAGGCCTGTTATGAGTACCCTTTTCGATGAAGCTCACATTTCTTCTGCCTCCAATCATCTCAAGGAGCACCATTCCATAACTATAAGTATCCGATTTCTCTGAAATACCATGCTCCAATAGCCATTCAGGAGCTAAGTACCCTCTAGTGCCCCTTATTGTTGTCATAACATTACTCTCCTCTCTTCCCACTAGTTTTGACAGACCAAAATCCGCCACAATCGCTCGGAAATTCTCATCCAAAAGAATATTTTCGGGCTTAACATCAAGGTGCAAGATCCTTTTCCTGCAATCATGATGCAGATAAGAAAGTGCTTTGGCAACATCAATAGCAACTCTGTACCTTAAATCCCAAGACAAGCACCCTCCACGGCGATTAGGCCTTACCCTTCTATTGAAAATCCAACAGTCCAATGAGCCATTTGAGATGAAGTCATACACAAGGAACCGAGGCCCTGCAGGACTAACACAGCAATATCCAAGAAGCCTCACAAGATTCACATGTTGTAGACTAGCAATTGCAGAAACTTCTGATCTAAATTCCCTATCGCCCCGCTCCTCCACATCAAGCCTTTTAACTGCAACAGGAGTTCCATCACTGAGAATCCCTTTAAACACTTTAGCAGATGCCCCTTGGCCAAGCAATGCCTTGAAGTTGTCTGTGGCTTCTTCTAGCTCATTGAACCTAAACTTTGTGGGAACTCCAGCTACTTTCCGGAGGAAGCTATACTCTATCCTTAGCTCACGTCCTTCGGATTTGTACTGCGATTCCATCTGTTTTCGCCTGTAATTGTAATGATGCCGAATTATTAGCCATGCAAACACACCAAGGATCACAGCAATTCCTGCCCCACAAATGAGATAGAAGGTACTAGAAAGCTTGAGAGACACACGAGCAACGATGATGAAGATGATGAGGAGGGTGACTGATGAAGCAGCTATTATGTTGGCTTTCTTGTCCTCCATCATATCAAAGTTTCATTTTCTGTTTCAGGTTAACACAGAGAGACAGTAATGAGCTTCTCAAAAAAAAAGAAAAAAAAAGGTTTCTTCTCTCGTTGAACATGATACTTTTCCTGAATTTATTAGTTTCCAATGGCTAGGGTGTAACATGCTTTGCATTATTTAATCAAAGGGTAGAAGTGTTTCCATCTACGCAGATCAGCCAAGGTTGAAAGTTTGAATTATGTGGGTCAATTTGTTTTCTACTCATCAACAAATGGAGCCAAAGAAACCACCAAGAAGTTCACCTACTTACTTGTCTGACTTTAATCTTTATATTTAATGCCAATTATTTGGAAACATATGTTGCAGAAAATATATACTTATGTGAAATTAAATAGCCATTTTCACATCAAAGTTCACTATAATGTGAGGAAGAATGTATATCTGACCTGGTCATTGACCATGTAGACATGCACATTAGTGATCAATTTTATTAGTCTTGACTCATTCAATTACTTTAAACTAATGAAACCTGCTGCAAGTGATCAAGATAACACTGGCTGACGAGGTAACACAAACATATTGCTTAATTTGGCCTTAATGGTGCGCTCAAGACAGAGTTACATTGAAATATTCATTTCAACACTGACTGAATCATATAATACTATCAGAAAGCTTGAAAGAGTAACAAGACTGCAGGACCGAGTCCTAGAATCTACATATGAACAATCTTCTGAGATTCACGGATCATAGAGGTGAAGAAACCAACAACACTAAAATTAATTTATGCTAAGGGAAGAAGGGGCATTGCACCCCTGACCCGAATTAACGGGTGATGCTTTGAACAGCATGAGAGGATTAGTATCATATTATCACTATCAGAAAACAACAATGTGCAACACTCCAAAGGTTTGGATTCGTATCGATATACTATAAGTCTATAACCTTAGGAATCAGTCTGTACATAATAGAAAAACAAAGTGGGATTAAGGCTTCTTGTTACAAACAGATCAAATGAACTTACACGTCCTAATATGTTTTGGGCTTTTAGCATCTTGTAGTGTCTAAATTCCATTTCTTGGATGTGGGTATACAAGAGGTCATGTGTTTTTCCCATGTTATGTACTTATGTTTTACCTGACTTAACCTTTTTACCAAGATTATTGGACCCTACATGCTTTAGGTCGTTTTAAACTATCGCCGGAGCCTCACCCTGGACTCGTCTACATCTACTACGTTGCCCTAAACCCCAAAACCCTCCTCTCTCTCATTTTCGTGTTTGGTCTTTCACAGCATTGACCACATACCACAACACTCTTACATGGGGAGCTACACAAACGGCGTCGTTTCAGACCAAACCGGCGCCGCCAGCAATGGCCGCGCTACGGTGGATAAAGGCGTCGACTTTGCCAATTACTTCTGCACCTACGCCTTCCTCTACCACCAGAAGGAGATGCTCTCCGATCGTGTCCGCATGGACGCTTACTACAACGCCGTCTTCAAGAACAAGCACCACTTCAAAGACAAGGTAGAGCTCTCTAAGAAACCACCCTTAAAGTTCTCAACTTTACTGCTTAAAGCTTCAACCTTTATACTAATCAAGCATTGACTTGTTACTAGCTTGTTAATTTTATTGAAATCATGGAATTTGGGGTTGGTTTGGTTAATTTGCAAGAGGAGTTGTATGTTAAGAAGAGTAAAAGAATGAACTTTACTGAGAAAGTCTAAGTTTTTGAAAGGATGAAATTTGGGGTTAGTTTGGTTAATTTGCAAGAGGAGTTATATGTTAATAACTTTAAAGGAATGAACTTTACTGAGAAAGTTAAGAGTTTTGGATTTTACTTGGGTATGGTGTATGTGGTAAAATGGGGTTGTTTTGTTGGAACTATTGAGTTTTGGGGTTAATGTGGTCAAATTGTGGTGTAAGGTTGTGTTGGATGTGGGAACCGGGAGTGGCATTCTCGCAATTTGGTCTGCGCAAGCCGGTGCAAGGAAGGTGTATGCTGTGGAAGCCACTAACATGGCTGAACATGCGCGAGAGCTTGTGAAATTGAATAATGTGCAAGATGTGGTTGAGGTGATTCAGGGCTCTATGGAGGATGTTCAACTTCCAGAGAAAGGTGAGGCATATATGAGTTTTTGTTTTTATTTTCTGATTTGAGTTTGGGAGTTTTTATTTTGGTGTCATGTTTATGTGATTTATGTACTGGTGTGTGCAGTTGATGTGATAATTTCAGAGTGGATGGGGTATTTCTTACTGCGTGAGTCGATGTTTGACTCTGTAATATGTGCCCGTGACCGATGGTTGAAGCCAACTGGAGTCATGTTAGTGTTCCTTCCTTGCCATTTTTGTGTTGAATGTTGGCTGGCTTTGTCAAATGCAAATTCCCTCTGGTTTTTCAGAGCGAAACTTAAGTTATACGAGTATACAGTTTATGGTAGGTTCTTTTGTATACCACTTTTGTCAGGGAAAATGTTATATCTTCTATGTTAGAACCCGCCCACTCGTCACATTATCAAAATGGGGATGTGTGCCAATTTCACACCCCAAGCAAAACAATGTTTTGAAAGAACAGTTTTCTAGTTGTTTCTTGGGTTTAGGGGATATGTGGTATTGCCAAGGGCTCTTGTTTGTCCAGATTTACACACTCAAATATTTCTACTAGAAAAGGGTCACGTGCATCTGTTGTGGCAGTCGTTAACTGCAGCCAATAAGCCACACAATGGGTCATATGAAATAATCTGCAGTAAACCTCACACATTTTGCATGTCCCTTAACACTAGATTTTCCTGTTTTGACCAAATTCCTCATCTCTGTTTTCACCTGTCCTTTTCTTTGATTCTTGAAGTGGAATTGTACTATGATGGGAATTTTATCTCAAGTGTGTTGCGCCTGATTTACTAAATTGATTAAGTAATCTTTGTGCACTTTTATGAGGATTCTACAATCTAATTGGAATAAATTTTTGATTCTACAGGTATCCTAGTCATGCTCGTATGTGGGTGGCACCTATTAGGTCTGGCTTAGGTGATCAAAAACAAAATGATTATGAATCATCAATGGAAGAGTGGTATCGTTTCACAGATGAAACACAATCTTATTATGGTGTTGATATGGGTGCTCTAACAAAACCTTTCTCTGAAGAGCAGATGAAATACTATCTTCAGGTGATTGAGTGTTGATAAGTTTTGTGGATGAAATTTTATATTATGATGTGCGCTATTATGCAATATCTACTAATAAAGGGGTTGCTTGCCTTTTAACTTCCAAACCCAGCCTCTTAAAATGTTTGTTCACAGAGGCACTTAGTTTCTTTACTAAAGGAAAAAAGAATCGTAATACCCTGTTCAGTCATGATTAATGTGCCACATTACTTGGGAAAACAATTAATGTTCATCATTTCCCTTTACTTACATATGAATCAAAGCATGCGTCTTCATAGTGTTAATATCTTGAATTTACTATTTAATTTTTGTAGACATCGTTGTGGAACAATCTTCATCCCAACCAAGTTATAGGGACAGCTGCTATACTAAGAGAGATTGATTGTTTAACTGCCTCTGTCAGTGACATCCTCGAAGTGAGATCAAACTTTTCATCTACAGTGACTCTCCCGAACACAAGGCTCTGTGGGTTCGCAGGATGGTTTGATGTTCATTTTCGAGTAAGTTAATCTTCACTGTACCTTCATCTTTTCGAATGCCAGGATTCCTGAACATTCGTGTACTTGCTATAACATGAAACTTAATATGTTCTGGTGTACCAGGGACGAAAGGAGGTTCCAGCCCAGGATGAAGTTGAGTTGACCACTGCTCCTAGTGTAGATAATGGCACACACTGGGGTCAACAGGTTTGTTATTTCTGAATCATGTGTCCTATATTTTTAATTTCTCGTCAAGAAATCACAGGCATATGGGAAATATTTGTGGTAAAATTCAAAGAAATCCCAACATTATGGTCAACTCTGTATCACTGTAGTCAAATGCTTATATTAAGGACTGAAATTTGTAAATTGATCGGCCAGTGGACAAAAAGTAAATACTTGTTAAGTGCAATGTTGGATGTGATGATACCTGTTCCCTTCATCTTATATGTAAATAGCAGACTGTCTTTGTTTCCCTTCTTTGATCAAAACATAGCACAGTTTCAGCAACCAATGATGAGCTAAGGCATCTGCTTGTTCTTAACTGAAATATATTCTGTTATACTCTTTGGTACTTCCATGCTTAGCCCTTGTTTGTTGAACAGGTTTTCCTCTTGAACCCTCCAATCCGTGTGACTGATGGGGACAATCTGAATGGTTCTTTCTCAATGAAGCGCAACAAGGAAAATCATCGTTTGATGGAGGTTGAGTTTAACAGCGAGATCAAACAGTACTCTGGACAGCTACTCCCGCCCTTCAGAAATAGGTATTTCATAGAGTGACTGGAGGCAAGGTTCATCCCCACCAGCATATTTCTGGAAGTCTGAATTGTCCGAAGGAATCAGACTTACAAACTATCTGTAAAAGTTTTGTGGGAGTTTTCCAGGCTTTGCTGGGTTCATCCCCACCAGCATATTTCTGGAAGTCTGAATTGTCCGAAGGAATCAGACTTACAAACTATCTGTAAAAGTTTTGTGGGAGTTTTCCAGGCTTTGCTGCCATTCTGCTAAACTCGGATGTTCGTGTGTTTCTAATTTGTTAAATTTTAGATAAATTATGTCAGCTTCATAAAAGTTGTCTTTACAATGTCCTGTTCCAAAATGTATCCGTACACATTATTGGCAATTGCTTGCTAAAATGATCAATCCACACTACCTATCAGCTTCAGTTAACTGTTTGTCCCAATTTGTAACTGCAGATCAATATCTTTCATTTCAAGATCTCTTTTATAGTTTTATTGGTATTCGACTAAAATCTACTTCTGGCTTCTTTTGGCTGGTCATTGTTGAATTTCAAGATATGACTCGACTCAAATTCTGGCAGGTAAGCATATGAACTCCAATTGAATAACTGATAGTGCGTTTTTCTCATACATGTGTTGATAATGGCTTGAATCTAGGGTCTCCTGCAACTTGGCCAGCATGTTGAAACTATGTATTCCTATTGTTTTTCCTTTTCCAGTGTGTTACACATGCCAGCCCATTAGTATTCTCTGTTCTTAAAACTTGTATGTATATTTGACTTCGGGGCATCACATGCACATGGTGATAGTGACGTGCAGATCTTTGATTATAGTGGAAGCTGCTTTTAAACTAAGTTGACATCCTTACAAGACCATTCAGAACCTTAGAATTTGGTATTTAATTGTCAACGATCGGCCAAGTTCAAGGGACTCAAATGCATTTTTGGCTCTGCAAGCAAAGCTGTTATCCTCGATTTCCAGGCGTTCTAACAATGTTGGCAAAGCTCCATCGTATATTGTAATCATTTACCTTTTCCCTACTATAAGATCTGATAAACACAGCCTCCTGCCTTCAGTTTTCCACAGCATTACCTCTCTGTATACCTGTAATCCCCGAGAATGCATCGATCAGCAAGCACCACTCGAGCCTCTGAGGAGTTCTTGGTGAACTTTTCACCTGCGTCTCTGTGTCTAGGCTCTCCGCTTCTGAATACTACAGCAGTTGCCTCCCTTGAGGACTTGCCTGTATATGATCCAAATTCAGATGATCTAACCAAAAAGGAAGTTGGTCTACATCATCATAATCCTTCAGGAGAGAATACCATTCACCTAATTCCCCTTGTTATATTTCTCTGTGGTTTTATTCTTTGGATTTTCTCTCATCCAGCTAAATTGTAAGCACAAATTGTTGTTATTCTCTTTTTGCTTTCGTTTCCTGTGGAATGATTAGACATGAAGAGTAATCTGATGCCAATTTGAAACATATATATTATCAAGTTTATATATCTGCTTAGTTGCTATGGTTTTCTGTGTTTGTTTGTTTTGATTTCACATACTTTAGGCTTTAGCTTTTGATTGTATGAAAATTTGTATATTTAGGCAAGTCGTGGAAACTTGGCTGTTCGTCACTTTCATGAAGTCGATCATGTTTGGACCACTGGTTAAAGGTCGAAGGGAACTGTATAGATCGAGAGGTGCATTCAGATATGTAGAAGCTTGACTACAATATCCATGTGAAAGCCACGAGTCATAAGGCACCGGTGGCTTTGTAGGGCTAGGCAGGGTTAAGCGCGGCTAGACGTGTACAAAATAAGGCTAGGTGGATGTTAGGCGGGTATAAAATAAAGCTAGGCGGGTGTTAGACAGATGTTCGGCGGGTAACAAAAGAAGGCTAGGCGGGTGCTAGGAGGATGTTAGGTAGGTAGCAAGTAAGGCTAGGCGGGTATTAGGCGGATGTTAGGTGGAAGCTAGGCGGGAGTTATGATTCCACATACTTTAGTAGAAAGTCGTCAATCCCAAAAGTTTAAAACAGGGTCTTACTATAATCTTTTGTTAAGAATCTTAACATTACAGACCAAGGAGTAAATTGATCAGCAAGATGAGAAGCTTGCATGGATCTGAAGCTCATTGGAGCAAATACTCAATGGACCGAGCTACGTATACATTACCCTGCGGCAAGATCATAGCTAGATCACTGCAGCTAGTTCTCATTTTTAGGTTTCACATACTCGTTACCTAATTGGAACCACTAACATGATGAAGCTATTTTGGCCAATATTAGTGAAACAATAACAACTCCTTTCATCATCGATCTTTGTCTCTGTCCAAAGTGTTTAAGATTCACAGGACCAGGCTTGGCATAGAGTACTCGTAGCAGAGACCTCTCTCGTTTATCGATCACAGCTCTAGTGCTCTAGTGCAGGTACACCTCGTCGAAGAGAATCTTTCCCTCTCCGACTTAGCATACCCAGACTTTGTCGTCGATGACTTTAAATCCTAGCCAACCCCCTCTCACCGCCAACCATACACCCCAAACACTCTTCACCATTCCCGGCCAGGTTCCCAATGAATCGAGGAGAGAGATTCACTGATATGCGGAAGGCGTAGGAGTGTAGGACACGTTGACGTTTATAGTATTGGCCTCTTAGAGGATAGATTTGGGCTTAGGAAATTGGTCTCTGCAGCATCACAATCCCTCAGGTGGTTTTGCTCGTCGGATTTTCTCTCATCCAGCTATATTTTACAAGCACAGATGCAAACCTAGCTTAAAAACTTTCCTATTTTTTCTTGCTTTCTTTTCCTTTCTCCACTGGAGTCTAATACCATGGTCCATGTAAAGTAATCTGAACGATTTGATCTGCTTCGTTGCTACGGTTTCCGGCATTTGGTTTATGAAAATTTCAAGAACAAATTGTTCAATGCAAGTAATAATACATTTAACTAATTTAAGTTAATCCAGCAAGTTTGAGGCCTAATGTATGGAGTATGCCCAACTGTCTCGTATAATCCATCGACCAAACCCCATTCCAATGATTCCATACCTCCACAAGCAACAAATGCATGCGTGCACCATGCCATTCTTGTTTAACTAATTTGTTTGGTTTCTTCTTCAATCTTTTTCCCTTGCGAGGCAACAGCAAGAAATGCTTGCTGGCTATGGAGTATCATGCAAAACAGAATAAAGTTCGGCGGCCCTAGCCTCTTTATCATCTCTAAATAAAAAAGCTAAGCAAGATGACAATAGCAAGATGGCATATCTAGTTAGAAATGTGGTTTCAACAACAGCTTTCAAAATCGTGATGCTGCTGTCTTTTCCTTCCAAGCAACACAAGGTATGTATATCACAAAGACATTTCAACTTTTATATATCAAAGCGTGCATGAAGCCAATAATCCACAAGGGATGTTATTCTTATATACACACACATGCATATATACATGTATATGAGAGGAAACATATATACGTGTTAATCCAAGATTACACTAATTATACACATATTCTACGTTTAATATTCTAATATAAACTACCTTAATGTAATAATTCGATTACCTAATTGACATACTTATCGATGAATGATTGACTGGTAGAGAGGGAGACAGATCGAGTTGGAGTTGTTGCATATATACTAACGTACTTTAGGGTTTCTCATTATATATTTGCAGGCTGCTTCTTAATAGATATGATCAAAATGAAGCCAGCCAACAAACATCATAGAGCTGTTTTACAAATTAACGTGACTATGAAGATAACATCTTATATATGCATATCATCAGATACGTACGTATATGCACTCAAGTTTCACCATGTCATCCAAAAGAATATGATTAAGTGATCACATAAGACAGTACTTTACACCATAATCATATATCATTTTGAAATACTAATATCTTTGATCCAAAACTTTGTTAAGATATATATATCAAAAGGGGGTGTGACCTTTTTCATGGTGGCTATCCTAATATCTTACGCACATAATGCCGAACAAGATGGTTGTTCTGGCGATAGGGATCGGGAAAAGGACTTTAATTTGTTATCTATGATAGTGTGATTAATTAAAATGACAACTAGCTACTTAGTTTGATGAAGAAATGACAACTAGCTACTTAGTTTGATGAAGATAATTAGGCTTCATCGATCACATTAGTATAAAACTCTCGCTCTCTCATATTCTATTGCAATGTGCGTGTTGACATGTTCAGAGCTCATTGAGTCAAAGTCGATATTTACTAGTAGTTATTACAATTCAAAGTATGGCAACTTGACCATGCATGGCTCTATGTATGGGAGATCATAGACCTAGGTCTTGCTAAATTTGTCTTCAGAATACAAAAACTCACGAGTCCAAACACAGATTTCCACCCTTGACAAAGAATTCCAATATATTAAGAACCTATTTATGTAATTCCCATTTTTTAAAACAAAGTTAACTTGAAAACTTTGAAATGAATTTGATGAATGAGGACCAAATGCAACTCGATCAATTTGAAGGGTGGACTTTGGATGAAGGGATTGATGGTTTTAACTAAGTTGACATGGTTTGCTGTTGAGTTTTTATTCACATCACATATGTTGAATATGGAAGAGAAAGACATTGGCGAATTCAAAACCATGATATGACGATATTAACGAACAATTCTTTCACCGGAATATGTTTTGTAAAAGAAATTACTGACAATTAATGATGATATATCTGAGAATTTTATGTGTTGAGATTGAACAGGAAAGATCGAAATTGAGCAATGTCCAGCACCATACATACAATAGGGCTAACAGTTGGGCTGTATGACTTGTGCTTGGAATTCCCTTTTAGCTTTTGTTTCTTCTTTTTTAAGTAAAACTACCCAAAACAATATCGTTCACTCATTTGCAACTTTGAATCGATTTCTGAAAGAAAATATGCAGGACCAACTTATTACACTGCCTCACTACCTTATCATCTTCTTTTGAGTAGGGTAACCGATTCTTCTGGCTCCACCTCCCCAAGCATGAACCTTATTTATGAAAATATTCCAAACAAAGTTATTGCTTCTTCTTTCTTTTCTTTCTTTTTTCTGGTTCTTGGTGAACACCATGAGATATATAAACTCCAACCTCAAACTTATAACTTCTATTAGTCATTATGGATCCACATCTCAAACTTCCAGTCATTATTCTCAACTTGCCATACAAATGCATACAATACAACCCAAAACCAATTAATTAGCTAGTGAAGTGAATATACAACATATGAATAAATTTGGGTCCTGAAATTTATAACTCATCACTCCAAAACGATTTTATCGCATTTACTCTTGCATTATCTTTAGTAAGAGAATAGAATAGTTCGTTTTGTGCTTTAACGCATGTCTCTATTTTTAACTTGCATTATCAAAATGAAAAACCACAAACTACACGATCAAAAATTGTCGTTTTTGCAGTAAATATGAAACGCAAAAGAAAGAGGGTATGTGCCATAGTGTGCACACACATGATTTACCATAAGATGTTACAGTTAAGGCCCACCTCACCAAGCTATTCTTGGGTAGATGGAAACCATGCCATATTCGTTGCTTATTAAGCCAAATATTTGGACCCCTTTTTAATACTCCCAAAATTAATAATTACTATCAAAAACTAAAACAGACACAACAACAAGAAGAAGAAGAATCATCATCAGAGACTTCAAACTTTATTTTCTGATAACCAATCTCTCTCCGAATTGACATTAAGGTCAGTTAAAAACTCTTGTGTTACGTTTTTTTTTCATCTCTCTCTGCATTTACAATGCATGATCAATATCTGTGCTTTGATTCCTTCCATCTCAATTCAGTTCAATTCTTCTTCTTCATAAAGATTACAAATTTGCAGAAAATGTGTGATTTTTCTTCTTGGGTCAATCTGTTTTCTCTGACCCAACTCCTTATTTGCTGAGAAAACGGTGGAACCAAGAAGAAACAAATTGGGGTTTTTGTTTATTTAGCTTGTTTGGTAGGATAAAATTTGGTCGATGAAACTAAACCATGGAGTTGTCTTGAGCTCAGTTGAGTGCTAAATTTGAGTTTTCTGAGGTCATAATCAATGAGGATCTTAGGAATTGTAAGTATGGTGCTTTTTATCCTCTTGCATTTTGTCAGCAGCCAATCAAGGCATATGTTTTGGCAGCTTGATTTAGATTTCTGAACCTTTTTAGAGTTTCTCTGATTTTAAAAGTAACAAAATTTTCAAGTTTTGAGATTTGATGTAGTGTTTGGTGGATAAAGATCGGAACTTTACATGATTCCCAGATAAGACATAGCTGTGAGAGATCTTATTTGTTTGATAATATTCCCCTAAATGTGGATGTTCCTTTTTATCGTTATGTTAATCATTTAATCACCATGGATCCTTTGTACTGTTCCTTGTGGTGACGTTAAGACTTATCATCTCATTTCCGAACTGAGACTCTTGTATTGTTTGTTAAGTTTGTGTCTTAAGTTTGTTCTCTTGTTCAAAAGCAGGTTTTGCGATTGGGAATTGGGGAGGTAGTATTATTAGCATCATGAGATTCAAAAAAGGGAGCAATGTTGAAGTCCTGAGGAAAAAGGAGGTGCCTTCAGGATCTTGGTGCTGTGCTAAGATCATCTGCCGTGACGGCCACAAGTATACTGTTAGATATGATGGGGTAGAGGCTGCTAATGATGACACCTTGGTAGAGAGGGTACACAGAACTGCAATTAGGCCTTGCCCTCCTCCATTGGAAGTTACTGAGAATTGGGTTCCTGGTGATATTGTTGAGGTTCTTGACAATTTCACATGGAAAATGGCAACCATTTCTGAAGTTTTAGGGAATAAGTATTTTTTGGTCAGGATAGTTGGATCCTGTCGGGAATACAAGGTTGGGAAACTGGAAGTTCGAGTCAGACAATTCTGGCAAGATGACAAATGGGTTGTGGTTGGGAAGGTAATATCATCTGAATCTGTTTTGCTTCACAGTTTCTTCATGTTACATATTGCAGTTTTATGAGCGAAATTCTTTGAAGTGTTGAGGACCTTCTTGCGATGTCGATGTTTCATCCTATATCTATTCTTTATTTGAATCCAATCTTTAGGTTTTTCACTCTGAATTTTGAATTTAAAATATACCATAGTCTGTTTCAACTTATGCAATAAAGCTTTCACAAGTTGTTGTCTGTGTTGCTTTCGTGTGCTAATCTCTTCATCACTTTCTGGCACACAGGGTTCAAGTCAATATGAGAATGGAAAGCATGGTGAAATTTCAACTCAAAAAGCTCAGAAAGTAAATTTCATGAAATCCCACACAGCATCCTCTCAGAATCTGAAGAGAGGATCATCATACTTGTATTCTCAAGATGAAGCATATGGTGGAGCTGCTGAGAAGTTTCGAGCAATTGAGAGAGATGGCCGGTGTCAAAGAGTCATTGCTAGCAACTTATCTAGATTAGCTGAACAGGTAGATGTTGCTTTGCCAAGTCAGATGCTGGGTGGAAAAGAAATACATGGTTCTCTTAACAACAGAACAACTGTATTGTCTGAGGTTGATTTAGAAAAGAGGAAACCAAATGGTAATGTTGGGTGTTTGTTTGCTGTTGATTTGAAGTCAGATGAAGTTGATACTGTTACGTGCTCGGTAGGTAGTTGTAGCATCGGTAGCAATGATCCATATAAGTCACCTCATCATGTTTCTTCTGGTTCTATTGGAGATTTTGAAGACCAGTTTTGTGATGCTGAATCTGTTTGTCACTTGCAATATGAGGAAGGAAACTGTGTCCTTCCCACAAAGAAAGAATTGGCTGCTGAGATCCATAGGTTAGAGCTGCAAGCCTACCGTTGCACAATAGAGGCATTGCATGCATCAGGACCTTTAAGTTGGGAACAAGAAGAATTGGTGACAAATCTTCGTCTTTCGCTTCAT
Source organism: Potentilla sterilis (assembly GCA_963682095.1). NCBI lineage: Eukaryota > Viridiplantae > Streptophyta > Magnoliopsida > Rosales > Rosaceae > Potentilla > Potentilla sterilis. The sequence goes on from OY821761.1 coordinate 2,306,426, forward strand.
ATATCAAATGATGAACATTTAATGGAGCTTAGAAACTTAATCTCTGCAGATAACAACATTCAAATTAGATGACAGGAAAACTAGAATTATGTCTTGTGATTCATCTTCCTTCTAGCTGTAGTATCTGATAAATGAATTTCATAATGACCTGGCTGCACTGTAAGAAACAAGATGAGTTGTTTTCATATCCTTTTGTATTTAGTTAGAACACATAGCGGTTCAGTTCAAAGTTCAAACTCAATGTAGTACAAACTTTTCTAAGTATGCATCATATGAAAGACATCTTTGATAATAATCAGTCTCTTCTGTTTGTCTTTCTCTGGGGTTGTACTAATAGCAATATCATGATTATGAGATTCATCATATGTTTACTATTGGAAGTGGTCTATGTGTAACTTTTTAAGCTGCTATGAGTGTTTTTCTGCAAGCAATCGAATTGTGAGTTTGATTTGCCTATGTTTAATTTATTTTTAGTCCTCTTTTAATTGTAAAGTTTGCAGCTTTGTCTTAGATGTTCTGGTCATGAGATATAAATTCCATGGTTTATATGAGAATATGACTTGATTGTCACCCTATCACATGGAAGTATGTCATTTCATTTGTGAGTAAGTATTTATGCTTCCCCTGCGTTTTCCAGGGCCGAAGTAGGAGGATTGTCCCCTTACTTTCAAGTCTCCAAATTTGATGTTGGGGCTTGCCAGCTTTCTCTCAGTTACAGGATGGCTTATGATGCTGTATTACATTTGGTTTCTGCATTCTTCCATTTCAGGCCACCTGTGAGCCTTAGATGCCTGTTTTGCTGAAGGTTGTAAGACAAGAATCTTGCGGCTGACACAGGATACCTGACATGTGGATGCTTGAAAGGTTTTATTTCAAACCTCTGCTTCAGCTCACTCATGTATAAACTGATTTGACGTGCTGATTTCAATTTTAATATCATCTGTTAGAAATTCATCTTGTGAACACAGGTTGCATTTCATATTGTTTTCCTTCATTTTATGGTTCACCCCACCGTTTCCTTTATTTGGTGCCTTCTTATTTGGTCTGGATATTGTAACTGTATACAAGGGATATCTTGATTCAGTCAATACAAAACCATGTCTGAAATGAAGTGAAGCAGCAAAAAACCTTACCTTAAAGTAAAATTTTCTGCTGATTATCTGTGCAGTCAAATGTATGTGAAGAATTTGATGTTTTCTGTTATTTTCAACTTTATGACTTAGAGTCAGAAGTTCAATCATGATTTTGAGATAAAGACTCAACCACCTCTAGTTTCTTATAAGCCTAATTGTGATGCAACATACTCATTGGTGCCCCTGAAATTTGTCACTTGACGACTTTTACATGTAACTTCTGCATAAGATGCGGTAAATATGATATGCACATTTATATGCATGCACATCTGCGCACATGCTCTGTGATGCTTTACTTTAGCAATTTGTGGGCTGAAGATGGTTGTGATTGCTGGCTCTAAGCATTCTTGTTGGGAGATGTATAATTGACTGTAGCTGCAAATGTGGAAAATGTTTTATTTTGATTGCATGGTGACTCACTTAACAGCATACAGGTGAGAAGATCTCCTCAATATAATCAGTAACCAAATTGCTGACTTACAGTAATCAGCAAGAATATGTAATTTCCTCTGAATATAATCAGTAACCAAGTTTCAGTAGTAAGAAGATTTCATTTCCGGATTGTGTAGACCACTGAATTCCCTATTGCCTATTCATGATATGTTTCCTTCAACTTATCTGCCTGGTTCTGTTGCATTGCTCCTTTGGTCCCTCGCATCTGCTGCATTAAGCTTTGGTGATTACATTAGTTAGTGATTTGTACCAGTGAGCAAAGTATTGAATAAACATGGTGCGGATGGTATATTTGTATGGATCACTTAAAGGTAATAAGCCTCACAGTAATAGAATGACACTGAGCCTAGTTAGATAAATGAAAAGTTTACTTGTTCTGCATGTTCCTTTCAGCTTGAAGGACCTCAGAATGTCTTTTCTTCCTCCATCTCAAGCTGTTTTATATCTCTTTTGTCAGTTGTGTGGCTTCAAATCTTGATTTACGCAGCCCAGTTTTTACGGTTTCTGCTGCAGAATTTTTCTATGGAAATATTTATCAGTTAGGCCAATCCTCTGGAAACTAAACATAAAGAACAGAATGGTGGTTAATCACCTAATTGTAACAAGGCAAGATTGGAGGATTGCAATACTGATATCACGCCTACTCAGTAGTTTGTTCAATCTGATGCAACTATTTGAGGATCAAGAGCATATGAGCTGATGAGCTCACTGAACTACATCAGCAAAATCTCATTGCTGCTTTGGAAATCAAATGATTCAGCTAATATATTGTTTGTTCACATGTACATTCCAATGGAAAACTCAAATTGGATTTTCATTGATATTTTATATTATTCTTTTATACTAGAGAAGATTTCAGAGAGTGTAACAGAATAATAGAGTGAAATTTCAGAGAGATATTATTTTCTCCTATCCTGCCACTACAGCTTAATGGTTATTGAGACCAACTGTAAGCGTCTTAAGTTGGTATGCATTTTGAGTTTTGACAGATAAAGCTTTGAACTTCAATTGAAAGTTGGAACCTTGTATGACAGTTTAAACCAGCAAGAAGAATGCTTGCAAGTGAAATTACCATCTTTTTGGGCTTTATACATCATTCTTGTACAGGACATAATATACCATTCTTGGGCTTCATCTATGCAGTATTGGATTGTAAACCCACCTTCTTAGAATCATAATGAATCTCATCTTTAGAATCTCATCTTTATGTTTACTGTATGACCTGGAAGAAAACTTGCCCAGAAATCAATCTTATGCATATCTGGCTAAAGATTCTTAGTATCTTTTCTGTCTATTTTTCTTTTGTTTTTCATAGAAGCTGCACCAGGGCCATTTGTTTTTCCTTCTTTCTTGACAGGTCAATGTCTATATCTATCAAATTACAGGCACATATCTGGAGCATGATTCACAAGTCACATATGCTTGGTGTAACCACTATCATATTCACAAATCGTGTTTGACTATACAGATAAACACATGGCACCCTTCAAGTTTATAGACGCGTCCTGAATATAGTTTTGGCTCATCTTCTCCATCTTGAAGAGAAGCAAAGAGGCAAACACACAGGTGCCGTTGTCACTGAAATGAGCAACAAGGTTCCAAGGTGTCATTCCTTTCTTGAATTTCTAGCAAGAAAGGCTCTTTTGGATTATCAAAAAATGAGTGTGGGGGGTGGAGCTGGTGCATTTATTTGGCTCCCACCAGATCCTCCCTGCTATTGTCTCACTCTCTTCTCCTCCATGATTGGGATTCCCATGTGATTCTGCTCCTCCTCTAAATACTCAGACACACTGAGAAAGAGAGAGAAAGATATAGACAGAGATGTCTGAGTCTTGTTTGGGCTAATTCTCCTCCATGGTCCTTAAGGACCTTAACCTATAGAGTAGTACCAGTACCACTGCCTACCTTCTCCTCAACAATGTTTTAGGTGTGGCTGCTACTATAACTATATGATGATGCAGATGCAGAGCTATTACTATGACCTTGCTTCTTTCACTATTTTGGTTTGACAGATACATTTTGGTCCTCATCTGTAATAATATCCCCAATATCGACACATAACATGGCATTCGAAAATCTAACAAGTTGTTGTCATTTCCATATATATATTTATGAGCGTCTCTTCCTCTATACCTAAGCTGTACTACACCATTTATTGTTTTCGATCCCCATTTTTCTGGTGGTGTTCTAGTTTTACTTCATCCCACTCTTTTGAGTTACGTAAACGTGTTTTTTCTGTGTTCTAAACAATTGGGGTGAGAGTTCAATCAACCAGTTTTCAATCACCGTCGCACTGAAAAATTTATGCGGAGCAGGAGGGGACACTCATCGTTCATCATGCTCTATTAAAAATGGATCTGTAACATATCTGTCAGATTTCCAATACAACTAACAGAGACTTCTGAGCAATCCCAGTAATCAAATGGTAGGTAAAGATAGGGCAAAACAGTGAGATATGGATGATACGTAGATCATAAAGAAAGAGCGAACAATGGCCAATCATATAATGCAGAAGAGAATTACAGAAGGGCATAGGAGGCCTTTGGTCTATGACAGACCGACAGTGCTGCATTAATCAAGGGCAGACATTACATGAGCCAGCTCAATTGCTTTGGCACGGCTGCAAATTTGGGAGACATTGGTGGGGGGATTTTCATTAATATAAACTTAGCTAGCTAGCTGGTTTTGATTCATTATATTAGGGAAAGATTATACAATAGAGATGACTCTGCCACAACTCTAGCTCCATCTTAAACCATTTTCTAGGGATCTATAAAACTCGTATTTTTAATCTGGGTGAAGAGGGCAGGGGAAAAAAAAACTCATTTCAATTCCTGAGACAGATCAATTTTTTCTTGTTCCTGACAAATATATATAATCTGCTTGCAGTTCTTAGGTTTCAAACGGCTAGCTACTTGCACAAAAAGAAAATGAAGTTCAAAATAACCTCTCAACTTTACTCCAAGTTTTTCTGCAATGCTGTCTTGTATATATTTACAAAACCATGGAGCTAGCTTGACCTTTTGAGATGGATCCATTGGAGAGGCGCCTGGGTTTGTCCTCTAACTCGATGAGGGAGACAGTGTCTAGATGTTAATGTTATAAGCATGCTTTGTAAATTAAAAATAAGGGCCAAGATTAGGACATGGATTACTATTTATGAGGGGAAGTGTGTTGCAGACTAAACAATTGGGAGGAGAATCATGGGTACGTGAAAACATTATATTCTTAGTTTTTCGTGATTGGAGTATCGTAAAGGCAATTCTGGCTCTTCCTCATGCCCCTATCTCACTCTCTTCTATTCAGATTTTCAGATAGAAAGCAAAGCAAAGAACACTTCACCCAAGATTAAGGAGTGTGCAATGCATAATAATGGTTATGGTCCTTGTAGAGCTAGCTAGCACTTTGTTCTAGATAATTAATCATGCTTCGTGATAAGGAAGAATAATCAGGTTATAATCACCATTAATGCCCTCATACCTATTCTACATCATCCCTCATCGAAAGCGAGTGCGAGAGAGATTGATACGTAGATTTTCTATTTATTATTACTTGTGTAATTCGTTATCTCGTTTCTATTACATTAAAATTTAACTGACACGATGAATGTGATAATCGTTGTTTTGTTTTATAAAAATTGACAAGTAAGAAGTTGTTTCATTTCAAAAAGTGAGAAAAATCGAAATAGGGATGAGTGATGAGTTCACTGTAGATAAGGAAATTAGGGATGAGTGATGAGTTCACTGATCACATGCTGCTTGGCATGCTCTTGATTCCTTCAAGGCTTTAACAAAAGCTAAAATACACCAAAATAGAAATTGAAATAGAAGAGGGTAGATTTGATTTGTAGCTCCAAAGCTCCAAACCCACATGCTACTTTGGGGACCATCAAAAACCCCAAAAACTATAGAGCTACCTTCCAAGAGCATGAGGAGATCCCAAAAAGCAAATACAAAAAGAAAGGAAAGGTTGTTACAATTACATCTCTCAATTCAAGTCTCAACAACACAAAACAAATCTTACAAATTGAACTCAAAACTCAAGAAGCCCTAAAACCCATAAAAGAAGAATGTATCAAAAAAGTGTATATTTGCATGCTGGATTCACATTCACCTTTGCTTTCATTCTTAATTCAAAACAAGATTTCTTGCCTTGGGTACAGCATGAGTCACTCCTTGAATTAGTTTAGTATTACTCGTACTAGCAATATCATAATCTAATCAAGAATACATGCATTCATTCTTATAACATATATATGAACATTTAGGGTTGTCATGAAGGATTTGAGCAGCCCTTGTTATGCTAATTTTATGTGTTTAAGATAGCCAAAACTACTTGTTGCAATGGAGAGGACAATGGTTATATGTTCAAGGACTTGAAGATCATTATAGTTGTTGCCCTTAATGGTATTAAAAATCTATATGCATTAAAATCATATACACTGGCCGGGTTTTGAATCTCTAACTTGTAGCCGTGTATATAAGCATGTATTATATATAGATATAGACAGCTGCTCTAGAGTGAGCCATAAAATAAGCAAGCAAATGTTGATGTATGCATAGTTTTGCATTGGTAATAACATTGCTACATTTTCTTTCTCGGGTTGCAACAACTTGGTTTCTAATCAACTAAACTCTTTCTTCTTCAAAACCCAAAATTGATCAATTTAGTCGAAACCATATGCAACCAATTAAAGATTCATTGATGGAAACTGATGGTACAAAACTTTGTAGCAACAGAACAGAATATACATTACATACAAACGAGAGAACGATAGAAACATAAGCTAGCTACCTACTTGTTAGCAATTTACTAAATCCTAGACTGAGAAAAGAAAGCTTACATGCCAAGGTTAATACCTTTCCTTTGGTAAAAAACCATGGCCATGTTCAAGAGGGGGTCAGTAACGCTAGGTTAAAGGGAATTCAACATATTTCTCTTAAGATATATGCCTCTTTAGCTCCTATAGTTATATGAAAACCCAGCACAAAAAGAAAAAAGAAAAAAAGACGAAGAAAATGAAAAACCATATTGAGTAAATCGACCAAATGGGTATTTCAGTCAATTTAACTTTGGGATCCTATACCCGCACTCACACACAAAGGATTGGTATGCATAGGAGTAGAGATAGATCAAGACTCTTGGGGGAGACGCTGAAATATGACGGGTGCACCATATTGGGGGTAAAGCATCATCAGGACCGTTGGTGCGTGTTGATAAGTGGGAGACATCCTAAATGTGAACCGTTGAAGCATGATGGCGACCGCTAGTTTCGCCTGTAAGAGCGCTAGATTTTGCCCAATGCAAGTCCGGGTCCCGATCCCAAAAGGAATGAACGCCACCGGATGCTTGGCGGCCCGAGCCACTCCCTCCGCGAACCGGGCCGGGTTGAACTCATTCACGTCATTTCCCCACAAGGTCTGATCATGATGAATGGCCAAAATGGGGATCAAGAGCTCAGTCCCACGAGGGATCTTATATCCCCCGAGCTCCACATCCGTCCTCGACCGTCGAATTGTCGCGACCGTGGGCGGGTACAACCTTAGGGACTCATTCAGGATCATATTGAGCTGGAGACAAAAATAACTTCCACTATCACTTTATAATTCTCGAATATCTAAAATACCCTTATAAGTTGGGCGAAAAAGGTGGCAGTTTGATTTTTGTTACGAGGAAACAAACATGGGTAAGAGACGAGACATGATTTTTGTCGTAATGTTGCTTACCGTCTTGAGCTTTACGACATCGTCTTTGGTGGGTATGTCACGTGATCCGCACACCCTGAGCACCTCGTCACGTGCCTGCTGCTGCCACTGTGGATGCATTGCCAAGAGAACCGTCGTCCACGTCAGCAAATTGGATGTGGTTTGGTTGCCAGCAAAGAAGAAGGCCTTGCACTCTTCAACAATGTCGTTCACTGTAATGGGGTCAAGGTTGGATGTGGGTGAAGAAGCCTCCGAGGCCTGAATCATGAGCCCTAGTAAATCCTTGGAACATTTTCCGGTCACATTCTTCGTCGAACTCTCCCTCCGAAGATCGATCAACTCCATGAGCTTTCTCCTAATTTCCTTGTCCAATTTCCACGAGTTTATGTTTCGTCTCGTGGGTAAAAATCTGAAAAACCAATTAAATTCTAAGTTCACCGGGTTTAACAACATAACATGATAGACGGTAACTTTATTTCGTTTATGTATATATTACCTATAACCGGGGATGAAGACTTTTTGAAAGGCCTCGGCAACGAAGATAACTTGCTCAGCTTGTAGCCTGAAAATGGCTTTGCCGTCTTCATAACTGGTACCGAATGCAGTTCGGGTGATAATGTCTTCTGTTAGGGTTCTGAACGATTCAGAAACTTCAATCTCAACCTCACCGGAATCGGACGACATTGCTGACCATTTGTCCATCATGTCCACCATGCTCGTTGCCATTAGAGGTATGAGTAACTGAAAAAAATCATTAATCATCAATATTAATGAAACTTGGAATTATTACATGTCACATTTAATTAGGAGAACTTCAAGACTCGCTAGGTAGCTTGAGAGTTACGCACCTTGAGATTCTCCATATGAAACGTAGGGGTGATGATCTTTCTGTGGTGTGCCCATTTCTCACCTTTGAGGCTCAAGAGGCCGTCGCCTTCGAGTTGCTTCACCAGTGGATGAGCCTCATTCTTCTCGTAGAATTCCGACTTGGAAGTAAACACTTCTCGGATGAGATCGGGGTCGGAGAGTGTGAGCCGAACTGTTGGTCCGAACCACACAAGAAATGTCGCACCTATTCGAAAGAATCGTAAACAAGGATTATGATCAACTAATTGTACAATTAGTTATAAACATGGAATGGATAGTGTAGACCCTACAAAGGGGGGGGGGGGGGGGGGGGGGGGGGGGGTGGTTTGCGGAGAGAGGAGAGAGAGAGAGAGAGAGCAGCAGCAAAAACAAAAGACAGTAGAGGGAGGAAGAAGACAACTCAAGAACAAGCTATATAGCAATACCAAACATATACATACATACAAAGGCTTTCATTTGGGGGACTCCAAGCCCCCCTATGAAAACAAACGAAAGAGGACGACAATCAAAAACTGAAAAGCAAATGAAAGCCTTGCTCTCCCCACAAAGAAAGTTGATGCAAACCTCAAATTAATCTGTCTGAAATTGAGTTTACCACCATTTTCTTGAAGAAGAATGGATTAAAACACAAGGAGAGATAATAAGAAGAAGGTGGGAAAAAAAAAAACAGATAGCTATAGCTGGGGAAAAGAACAAAATCAGAACTTCAACATCAAGCATCCAAAAAGCTCAGAAAAAGCAGCCTGAAAAAGGCTGAAGAAGAAGTACCCAAAACTAAAAATGAGCCTTTTCTAAAAAGCCTCAAATTCTGATCACCATCTCAAACCAAGCTAAAGGAACAATCATGCATAGCAGCTACAAGCTAGCTAGCACACCCATCGCTACCACTTTAATCATTTAACTTCAAGACTTTATCCTTCTCTCCAGTTCATCTTTTTTCTCAAACACAGAGACCAAAGACAGAAGATAGAAGACTCCAATTCCCCCACAGATACTTGAATGCAATACCAAGCCAAGATTTTGAAAACCAGTTGTGAAAACTTGGTGACAATTTTCCTTCTTCTTTGTTCAGGATATGAAAGTATGAAACAATGAAACCTTGTGATGAGAGAGAGGGAGGTGGATAATTACCATAGATTTTTTTCCAGTGATGGTAGAAAGGGAGGACTCTGGGGAGAATATTGTGACAGGAAGAAGGCATGGTATGAGAAGAGGCCTTGATCATCATCCCCACAAGCTCTTTGACATTTCCAATGAAGAACTGATAAGGAGGCCCTCTGATCCCTTGCCTTGAGAAATGCTCCTCAATTCTTCTTGGCCTCCACCAAAGCAGCACCAGAATCCTCAGACCAAAGACTCCAAGAATGAAACACAAAGACACAAACTTGAGCCAGGACAAGAGCTCCATGTTGATCACTACTATAGCCTCTCTCCCTTTCTTCCTAACTCCTCCTAAGTCTTGCGTCTGTTACTTGAAGTGTGTCTTGGTTTTAATACTAGGAAGTCTGAGAGAGAGAGAGAGGAGGTGGGTTTTAATTTTTAGGAGGGAGGGAGGGAGGGAGAGAGAAGAGAAGCTAAGTAAGCAAGGCCAACGGCGTAGGGGCCGCCATTGGAATTCTAAGGGTCAACGAGTGAGAGGGGAGGGGAGGATTTGTTAATAACATTTTCTCTTAATTCTTTGAGGACAATGTTACCCTTGCCTTTTCTTCTTTGTATTATTATATCCCACCACTAGATTTTCGAAATTATTTTCTATTTTTATTGAAAATATCATAGCCTTTTCTTTTTCGAAAAACAAAGTTTTTTGTTGTTGAATAATGTAGTGGGCATGGTGATGAACATTCTAATGCAAGAATGTTCCGTGGCTCCGAGCCATATGAGAATTTTGATTATCATTTTATATTGATGTATATGAGCTAATTATTCAAAATCTAATTAATATGCACCAAAGTAATTAAACTATAAGTTTTACCCATAACTAGGATGACTCTTGCTGCCCCATGGGGTTTTTTCTTGATCAATTCTTTCTATATTTAACACTACACTAGCTATCTAGCTACTTGTGCATTTCTTCTAACAACTATTAGCTAGAGGGGTACGTACTTGTAACTCACTAATAGAAAAACTTAATAATATATGGAGAGTTCCATGGTCTACCTTATTGCATTTGGCAATTCATTGTAACTGGTGTTCAAAACCCATTACCTTATATTGATATAATGCCTTCTATTTTTTAGAATGAAACTAACTACATATGATGACATGCCATGTTTTTTTCTTTCAAATTAATAAACCCTATGGAGATATTGATATTAATGTTTACATTATTGCTATTAATTCAACTCAATAAACACCACATGTAAGTATTATGGATACAATTTAGAAAAGAATTATTGGTCAACTCCATGATTTTATATAAATGCTAATAACCCATGTTTCCTAAACCCATAATTAATCCATCTTTTGACATTGAAATAATTTGTGGTAATCAATTCAACACCAATATTTGTAGTTTCCAACCTGGCCATTCGTTGTATTGGTGGAAGTTCTAGTATTATAAATGAAAGACTTATAGTCACTATAATTGAAATGTAACGCATATGTTACAAATGAAAATTCGAGTGTCTTCACTTATTATTGATAATCAAGTCAAATCATAAAAATAATATAAACACGATCAATTAAAAACAAACTTGTTAGAATCGAATATAGATATAAATGGATCAAGCAAGAAAGCTAGTAAATAACCATGGTGGTTCCTTGAAGGGGGAAGGATATATGTAGGGAATGTTCATAGAGATAGTGGTATAGTTCCTTTCCTACCTTCTTCCTTGTTCCCAGGAAGATGATGACTTGGGAATTAGGAATTGAAGGAGAAAGAGAGATGAGGAGAAGGGGGAAGGGGGAAGGGGGCACAACACAAAGAAGGTTGTAGTTTTGGAATGTTGCTCTTTAATTTGAGCACATGGAAACAAGGCTGTCTATTTTAGGGTTTCTTTTGTGAGGTTTGGGTGGGGAAATATGCTCTAGTTGACCCAAACAATGGGGTACCCACGCAAAGGCACCCTCCCCTAATCCTGTCCTAATAGTCCCAAGACATGCTGGCCCATGTGCCCTTTAGGGGTCCTACGGATTTAAAACACAACTCAACCGTTACACTTTAACATCTTTGGATCATCGAGTTCATATACCGAGCTCATCATCTTCATGCCCGAATTCGACAGACGTTCACATTAATCTCTAATTAATTTGACCATCACCAATAATAGTATGGAATGTTGTAATACAGTTATATATATATATATGTACAATATATATATATATCTATATATATATATATATATATTTAATAACCACACAGTGAGATAGACGATACGTTGTTTATTGTATTATATGCAATTGATGATGACTCATACAGTTTAGATATATTGGACTAAATATTGAATCGGTGATTTATAATAATCTCTTTATGAACTTGATTTATGTAGTTATGTACTAGTGTGAATGTCTTGAAAGGACGTGTCTACTAAGGAGACAAGGACCAGCGCAATACATGTGTTTGTGGTATTATAATATAAACCTCGCAAATGGTTAGAACTGAGACGTATGAGATCAGTGATTGACGTGAATGCCCGAAAACATTGCATTCACTAAATAGGGGGCAAGAGCACACACGATACACGTGTTAGTTTGACGATCGGTTAAGAATTCAAACTTATCATGAATCGAACTGAAGAAATGACCGACTTTTCATCTTGTGAAGATATATTTGATAAGATTGTGAATGTTAAAGAACAATATATATTATACATATATATAGTAACAAGATAATTTCGTACACATATGATATATTGTAACTGTTTATCGAGAGTTTTAAGTTTAACAGTATTTGATAAGATTGTGAATGTTCAAGAACAATATATATTCTATATTTAGTGACAAAATAATTACGTACATAAATAATATATTGTAACTGTTTCTCGATAGTTTTAAATTTAACAGGTATACAACTGATAATAACCAAAACAAACATATATCGATAATAATCAGTAAAACAAGTAAATAAGTAGTACTAGTCGGAGCTATGAATCGATCGACTAGGGTGTAAAGAGTCGTCAATCATTGTACCTCGATATAAGCATGCATTAAGTTTAACCGAAAAGCATACATAGAAGAGTAAGTGTGTGTCAGTCGATCTGTGAGAGAGAAAGCAAGAGCATCGAATTGAAGCTCTCAAGAAAGATCTGAACTCGTCCTTGAAGGCATGTTCATACAAATCAAACTTTAAAAAGCAGGCAAATACAGATTTGATCAGAAGCTAGGTTTACTTGCAACCATAATTTTTCACTCTGCAAAATTAGAATCCCAAAAGGACGGAGCAGAATCTCCAATCACTTAAACGAGGCCTGGAGTTTTCGAAAATGACCAAAGTAATCCAACCAATAAAGGCTGCAGCTAACTGGTGAGGTACCTTTGCTTGCAAACTTGTTTATTACATGCATTTTTCTTTTCTTATTTTCCAACCTTTATAAGGATTTGAATGGTACCGAGCAGAAAAACCAGAAGAAACTGCAGAGATCAATCAATGGCTGTGTCCCATTATGTTATATCTTTGTGCTGTCACTTCATGAAAGATGGATGTATGCATATTTCACAATGTGTGATCAAAATTTAATTATCTACTATCTATTTCGTGGTTGGATAACTGCAAATTACCAGTACTTAATTGGTAACTTTTACTCCCACATATACTTGAAAAAGAAACTCGGAGTATATATATATATACATGCATGCTTAAATTGAGGACAGTTTCTCAACACCGTAAACTATAATCATTCAATCTTTCAAGTTTTTTGCAATACTAAATCAATCATTAAAATATTAAAATTGCATGCATTATGTATGAAGATAAACGTTATGTCGAATAGACTTTAACCGTCCTAATTATATGTATAATTTGCTAAAAACAAATGAAAAAATTTAAATAATTGAATTACATGTTGGACATTCCATTCTCTATGAATTCTATATATCTCAGTATCGCTGCATATAAATGATTGAACTAGCATAGATTCATTGATAAACTCTGGGGCAAGTGCAATGAGAATAATTGACAATAATTGGAGCTAGGCAATAGCAATCACTATTTTTTTTTTTTGCTTTCTTCCTTTCTCCTAGCTACAAGATAGAGAAGAAGAGAGCCTTTAGAAGAAGGTGATAGAAAGATTTAGTTGGTAAAGACAAGCTAAAAAGAGCAAAAGATGGGATCTTGCACATATGATTAGATTACAAATCCCTCCCCCACCATATCTTATAATCTTTTTCTTTGTGATCATAAGTCACCCCTCCCTATATTCATCCTACAAACAAGGATAATGATTTGCTGCTAATAATACACACTTAAACACATGTTATTTCATATATGGGCATTACCTGCTCTTCAACTTGAAGTTGCTTATTAACAAATAACAATTTGACCTTATGAGAAGCTTAATTGGAGTATCCATAGGTACTCATGCCAAATCCAAATTCGATTTGAATCTTTTGAGTTTTTCATCCGAGTAATTATGCCAAAGGGTAATCACAATCTTTGATTTGATAACGCGCACTTAGGCTTAAATTAGATAGAATTTGATGGTCAATCAATCAAAGTGGCATGGACTAGTTTTCCTCGATCACTATCAAATTAAAGAGGCATGCGTATGCGCATGCTTTTTGTAAAATAGCACTATTTCCCTTTGAATGAGTTTGTTTGAGAATTTTGTTCTCGTTAGATTGACTTGTTGGGAAAATGATGCAATTCAATCCCTTTTGTTACTTTCCGTCGCCATAGTTTTGCAAAAGAGCAAAATTTATGTTGAGTTCTCATCACTTTCTTTATATGAGTTTGTTTGAGAATTTTCTGTCATTTGAATTGACTTGTTGGGAGAATGATGTGATTTAATATTTTTTCTTACCTTCTCTCGTAATAATGAGATTAAAAACAACCGAAAGAAAAGAAGAGTGTATGTGTACAAATCAAAATTATATTCCGTGCAGTACACTTTTGATATTAGAATTTGAGTGTACTTTTACTCACATTTTATTGTCAAAAAATTTAATGTGATGTAAACCGCATTGTCATTTAATAAACTGAAACTGACTAATTAATTGTAACTAAAGTTCATGTTGTCACACATTTATTGTCACAACTAACTAAAAGTCTTTTTGTGTTACCGACTAATTAAAACTGATATTCTTATCCTTATTCTTATTTTTATTTATTATTTCTTTTTTGTTATAAAAATATTGTCCGAGCGAACTGTCTCGGACGGTAGCCGGTTGAGCTACTACTCTGGAATCGAGACTAATTAGACCTCCTTATTATGAAAGTTCTTATGGCGTCCGCTGCATTTGCAGCCTAACATGCTCTTTTTGGACCGATCTCATTGGTATTTCTTTTTTCTTGATAATTTCTGCTCGTTGCAAATACCAAGAAATGGAGGAAAAAAAAGGTAAATATTGCGTCACATAATCTATGAATAACGGGTTTTCATCCACGCAATCAACGGCGTGACGGATCCAGATTGTAAGCCACGTGTCTCACAATCATTGACTTCTCACTAAACTTTGTCCGCATATGAGAGCCATTTCGTTACATCAACTCTACCTTTTGGCAGATGCAGCATCGCTTAACTTACCAAATCACCCTTCTTGGCCACCTTCTATTTACTAATTAGGTCACAAATTTTCTTAATTATGTCACAAAAAAATTGATATAATTATAAGCACCTGTGAGATTAACTAGAAATATATACTTACATACGATTTTGAAAAAAAAATATATATATTATTTATTTCATTTTTGATGATCCTTAATTTTAAACGGTTCGTATAATCTATAAATTCTTTTCTAATTAATAGAGACTAGTTATCAGCACTTCTGACAAATACGTATACATAGAGATGCATGCATTGTATGTTCGTAATGTAAACTTGATGTGATCGATCTCCGGCCGGGTTAATGTGATGAATTATTCGAAAAGGATGGACAAAAACACATCGATCTACCACTCTACTCTTCCCAAACAACAACATGCAATGTTTGGATTTTGTTTGTCTCCGTTCAAATCGGATAGTCATTGATTTGGAATTTGTCTGATAAGAGTGTATGTAATACGAATATCACACCTAACTAGCTAGGGCTTCATACAGATAATGAAGAGCAAGGCAATGGTTTTCACCAGGAAAAGAACGTAGTAATGGAAACCCTAGCTAGAGAAGCCGACAGGGGCAGTGTTGGAAAACCACATCGATCTCATGCACTGCATATTGCATATAACGAAGCAAACTGGGCAATGGCAGGTGAGGTTTGTCTTCAACCTCGAGTATGATCGATCGAAGATAACAACCTCTGGCAGTAAAAGAATCACAGAATCACAGAGCAAGTAGAGGTCCGGCCGTACTTGTTTTTCTTATCGAACCCTCGTGATTCAAGGGTCAGTTTTTTCCCGCTTTATCGATCACTGCTTACAAACCCTAGATCGAGTACTGTTCGCTGCTGTCTGTGATGTCTATTTCACTACCTTTTAATTTCTTTCTTCCTTCCCGATACTTTTCTCTTTTCGATTCCTTCTCATCGCCAATGAGATGAGATAAACTAGCTTATACGTTTATTGATATCCATGCATAACAACAAGAAGTAGAGCAATTGGAAGCACAAATTAAGTGCCACATTCCCATCAAGAAAATTGTCATATATATGTTTTGTCTCTATAAAACCATCTTTGTCGATGCATGTCTCTTCCCAACAACCATGTCTTCTAAGTTGTAAGCTTCACAAACTCTTAATTGCCACTCCCGATTACTTTACTGCTTCGTTAATCTCCTTTTTTAGACAAGATAAATTATACTTTTCTTTGGTTTGGATATTATAAGGAGGGAGTGAGATCGAGGAACGTGGTATTGCATGGCACAAGGAAATCTTTAACTTAACCAAGTACAAATTAGGAATATGTTGGAGGAATGTTTACTGTCAATCATGTGACACCTCAAGTAAAGAACCTAAGTATATTAGCTCAGACTATTCCTTTAATTTCATACATCTAACTGGATCACTCTACTAGTTAATTCTTCTCGATCGGGCATAATTGGGTATATAAGACTGTCTAAAATATTCTACGTTGATTATAGATTCTTTGTTCTAATGATCAGGTAAAAAATCATAACGTTGATTTTGTAATTAAGAGTGAAGAACCCCAGAAAGTAATAAAAGGGGAATCACAACGGTTATAAGTTTTTCCATCACCAGCTTTTGCAGGATTCTCACAAGAATAGAGAACATTGCTACTCATTACAACAGCAAGGGCAAGTCATTCCAAAGATATGGAAGTATCATCACGATGCTTTTGAAAATTTTAAAAGTAAATACCCATGAATACGTACATCTAGTCTGCAAGGTTCGTGACACACACACACATATATTTATATATACCCGTATTTATATGAAGAAATGTCACAATCGCATAGTTACATATGTTTTAGATAAATTGTTGATCGTACAATATAAATTTGAGTTTGGTAATGAGAATAATGCAATCTCAAATTGAATAATCAGTAGTTGGGATCAAACTGTGGAATAATTAGTTGTGAGTTAAGTACAAGTACTTAGAGTCCACTATACAGCAATTCCAAAATGGCCTTTCGGGTAATGGCCTCCTCATCATAGAAAAGGGTAACTTAATCTCAATAGTTGTTTAAGCAAATCAATATTTAACGAGGACTAAAGTCATGGAGCTTTCTAATTGTCTAAGTGACTTGAAACCGAAACCAATGTTATGGCATTATTGACATATGTATGGAAATCCAGACAAACCATCGTATCAGACCCAATTAATTAAGCAAAGAGCCAAAGACAGAGGGGGTAGGCCGGAGAGGTGAGAAATAAGCCACCATGATCATCAATGGTGGTCTTAAATTCAGGTTTGGCTATATATTTTTTAACAGAACAGTAGGAAGAAGAGGATGAAGAAGGAGGGAGAGATAGGTGCATATACATATAGCCATAGACAATGACACTTGCTTTGGTACCCTGGCCTCCCTTATTCATGCCAGTCCCGTTACGCGTAAGCACATGCTGGCATTGCAGAACATGTCCTGCTGATCTGTTCCAAGTTTAGATGAAAATGAGGTACTTTGTATACTGTGTAGTTACTTCTACTGCAGGCCACCCTTGGCCTTAAGCCTGCCCTAATCCTACAATGAATGACATGGATTCCTTCTTCCCTCCAAGTCTGATCTTCATCATCATCATCATCATTCACGCCCTTCCTAGCCCCACATTGGACATATATACATGAATATGAAGCAGATGAGGCCTAGCTAGCACTTTAGCTTGTCTCTACTTAAATACTTATGCTCCCCGGCCTCCCTCCCTTCATCTATTTGAATTTCATATCTACTCATATGATGGGCCAAGTAACGATGAGTCGCAATCCTTATTCACTATTGCACTCAAAATACATGAGCTAGCCAAGACTAACATATATAGACACGTAGTAAATGCATATACACTGTACTCGAATACAGTCACACAACACGAATTTGTACTTCTTTGTGAAGAAGAGTGATGAAGAGCCCTTGCCTTTTATGGGATTTCAGTTGTAACAAATTAATGCGCAAACTAAAAGTATTAATGGATTACACATACTTATCGAACATGCCGATATTTATCAAATGTTGTCATTTAAAATGTTACGGATATAAAGTTCACTAAAGTCGGATACATTGATGAGAAACTAAGACATGCGATTTTTTTCTTTTTCAATGTGGGGTTACTAAGTTTTGATCCAAGTCACTTTTTTTTTTTTTTTATCAATTTACTCTGTCAAAATAAAAATGAGAAAGTACAAATGGGCAATGATAGACTAGCTAGCAAAATATGGAACAGAAAAAGAAAGGTGGGATGGAGCCATTTCACCAAGAGAAAGCAAGACAGAGAAGTCATTGCTAGGAGAGCCCATCCACGGATAATAGCAATGGAAACAGATTTTTCGAAAAGATATGACTCATCAGAAGAAGAAGGAGGGCTTTATGCAGTTTGCAGCAGCAGCAGCAGCAGCTTCTTCTTCTTAGCTTTGGAATCGATATCACATTCCTTGTGGCCCTGCTTCAATTGTGCTACTAGTGCTGCTTCTGATAGCCCACATTGCCTGAAGCCAGACACATTGATATCACATATTATATGAAGCCAATCTACCCGACCACCTACCGACACCGAAAGCCACCTTCATTTCAAAATCGACGATTTACCAGCTCCAGAGGGCCACACCCTCCCTTTCTTTACTTAGTCGTTAGGAATATATGTTATCTACTAAGCTTCAATGACGCGAGGATCTTGTGGAACTTAATCATAGATAGGGAAAGAGAGCCCCCTGAAGTTTGGACAGTGTCGAGGTCATGATAGACAAGAGAGACATGGTGGCAAAGTTAGGCTAAGACTAGCAGCTTTCACAATTCACATGTCCACTGTTGGTATAGGGAGTCCCGGTTGGAATGATGTGGATGTCCCAGTATTCACCCACAGTGGAATCCCTTGTAAGAGAGTCGGTTCTGTTTGGGTTAGTTGCTTGGAACAGACATGGAAAAGGACAAGTCCTTTTGCAATTGGGAAATCACACTAGGGTGAGACCGGGAAGCCACTATTGTCGTTTCAATGAAGCACAAGCACGCGTACTATTCACTATGCTTGCTTGCGCCTTCAGCTCCTGCGACGTCCCAGCTAGTGGCTTTTCTTTGGGTCCTTCCCTTTGTGCCTTTCTGCTGGATGCTCGCCAAAACCGAGAGGATCAGATCATTAGGTTGCAGTGACAAGGCAATTTACTAACAAGGTACTGATACAAGTCTCAAATTTAACCTAAAGGAAGACGATGAAGAGAGTTTTCAATCAGGCGGTCGGACCATCATGTTTGTCCATTCAGTATATAAAACATACGAAATCATAATTTTATGAAAATATTTCAAGCGATTACACTTCTACCCTACCAAAAATTTCCTCAAGAAAACCAAAAGGACATGTACGCATCTCTATGGCCATATGGACTTCACATGTTAAGGTTCTCTCATAATTATAGTACTAATGCAGTTAACTAATGTTTTCTTGTTCCTGGTTTACCAAATAGTACGAGACACAATTACACATCACTAGTACACAACCAAACCAAACACAACAGCCCCTTCCTAGTCCTAACTAACTTGTCACACAACGACAGCCCTGAAAGTACCACCATACCAAATGCACTTGTTATTGCAACAGCAAAACAGTACTAGAAAAACCAACATCAATCATGAACTAAGCTCAGACAATGCTGTTCTTGTTTCTGTTCTGGGTCGGCTCATTAAGCATTCAACAATTTCAACCTTTACATGTACGATCTTGTTCTATTACTACCATACCAAACGCACTTATTATTGAAACAGCAAAACAGTACTAGAAACACCAACATCACCCATCAACTAAGCTCAGACAATGCTGTTCCTGTTTCTGTTGGGCATTCAACAATTTCAACCTTTACCGATACAATCTTCGTCTTATCATCCCTCAGCATCGACACTGTAAATCAGTTGAGATATAGCTTGTTTAACCTCACCTCCATCAACACTCCTGTTTCTACAATGGAGCAGATACAATCTTCGTTTATCATTCTCAATGTCGAAATTGTCGTGACGTTGAAGCGGATTTTTGCTTACCTCCGGCAGCATTGTTCTGTTTCCACAATGGACCGTAAACACTCCTCGTCTTATAATGCTCAAAGGCCACATTCTAAAACGGGGTTTCACCTCTCCTCCAGCAACGCTCTTCTACTTCAATAATGAAGGTAATTCCTAAGATCCCATTCCAACAAGCCCATCAGCTACACTCAACACTAGGCAACTACAGCAATAGTGCAACCCAACCCCAGCAATACGCAACTGTTCAAAATCCATTAATCAAGGCCCAGTGCGTATTGAATTGAAAAAAGCCCATCATATCTATAACGGAATTCATTCTGGTAAGACACCAGTCCACACTTGAAATGGAGAAACTCAGGTGCAAATACAACCTACATATCCCAGCAGTTGCTCATTTGGGATGCAGCAAGTCTGAACAGGCACATAAAGACCGTAATAGAATTTCATAATCGATAAATAATCTTAGCCGAAGTAACATCTTAACTAAAGCAATTCACTGTAGTCATTACATAGAGAATTATGCTAAAAACCAAATCCAAATTCTGCCTATATGGCTGAAATTTCCAAAAGGATCCCGCAAAGAAACAATGGAGATTGAAAAGATGAAAGCCTTTCTAACAAGGACTCTAATCGAATACTTCATCATCATCATCGGGAAGTGGTTGGGCAGCTGCTATATTAAGCTCAGCCTCATGCCTGGAAGAATATCAACAAAAACCAGTGAGATGATATACTTTATACCAAATTTTCATTCTAATGTCATATGACTTGGTTTCAAAATCTTTTAATATAGAAGACGACTAAATAGCAAGTTCATGAATGAATGGGATCTTACTGTGCTTGAGCAGCCAGGTCAATCTGGACTTCAGGGGGAGCAAGAGCTGGGGACTCGACGAAATGAAGGTTGGCATCACTGAAACAGAGGCAATAATGGTGTTAAGTACCAGTGTCAGACATAATGATGTATACTATTAAAGTAAACTCAGATGTAATTACCCTGCAAGCTTCCTGGCCAAGTAGAGGAAAGGTTTCTCGAAATTATAGTTGCTCTTTGCAGATATCTCATAGTACTGCAAATTCTTTTTTCTATGGAAGGTCACCTGCTTAGCTTTAACCTGCCTGTTCTTCACATCAACCTTGTTTCCACAGAGAACAATGGGTATGTTCTCACAAACGCTGATAATACAAGAGACAAATGTAAACATTTATCACCAATTGGTTAAAGACGGAAAGAGTCAAGAACAGATTTCAATCCATGGATTTATTCAACTCACCGGCAAAGATCACGGTGCCATGTAGGAACATTCTTATATGTCAACCTTGCAGTAACGTCAAACATAATGATGGCACATTGCCCATGAATGCTGTAAAAATAAATTAAGATTCAGATCACAAGAAAAAATTACAACCCTCATTAACAAACAAACAATAAACTAAATCATGATAAAGCAGTGGTAATGGACACAAGTTCTGTTTCAAAGAATATGAGAAAGCTAGCACCTTCCGTAATCATTTACAATTTTTGTTTCTATGTAATTTCATTATACATTCAGTCCCTACATTGTTCTAAATCATCAATGATCAAAGTTAAAAGATTCAACACAAGGTTTCGAAAGACAGCATATATATATAATATATCAAACTCGATCAATCCCATAATCTTGTGTGAAATATCTTCCCACAGTTGGTAATGATAGAGTATATAACATCACTCACTAGTAACCATCTCGAAGACCACCGAATTTCTCCTGCCCAGCAGTGTCCCAGCAGTAAAACCGGATCTTCCCACAGTTGGTGAAAAAGTCTAGAGGATGAACCTCCACACCAATAGTTGCTGTTTTCAAATCAAAATAAACAACATAAGTCTCAACAGAAAAACTGGTAAGATAATCCAGTCTAATTTCGAAAGTAACCAGCTCTTACGTTCATATTTCTTCTCAAACTCTCCAGTAAGATGTCTCTTCACAAAAGTAGTTTTTCCTGCACAAAGCAACACCGTTCAGCCGCAATTCATATTCACCACAAAGTCAAAATCCATTGGCAAAAAACTCATGAACATAATTACACCTCACAGCACATAAAATCTTATTACCGAAGAATATAAATTCGTCTTTGTTTTAATCATGGTAGCATCACAGTAAAAAACACACATAATACTACTGTAAATCAAATCGATCAAAACTACCTCAATCTTGTAAGAACAAAAATTATAATCAAATAATATCTACACAAAAACGAGAGCCGTAATAAATTTCGAGATCAAAGTACATACCAGTGCCACCGTCGCCGACGATGACGAGCTTGAAGCTCGGATAGTCCACAGTCTGCTGGTTTGGTAAAGCCTGCACAAAAACAAAATCAATCGATCAAAACACTAAACCCTAATTCCGCAAAAAAAAAAAAAAAAAAAATTAAAGAAAAAAATTGATCGGAGCTAAAATGAAAGGCCTGATCGCGAAGAGAGAGAGAGAGAGAGAGAGAGAGAGAGAGAGAGAGAGAGAGTTACCATTGATTTGATGAGGCGGCGAAGTGAGAGAGGAGACGGCGAATCGGCGATGGGGTTTAAAGGTTGGTAGACTCTATTTATATAGGAGGCTTGGAGGGTGGGGCGCGTGGCTTTAATTTGACGCGACTATCTCGGCCATAAGATTTGAGGGACTTTTGTTCTTTTACGCTGTGCTCTAGAACCACCGATGGGTGGGTTGAGTGTAAAAGGGAGTGTGGACTGTGGACAGATATTTCACATCTTATTTTGAATTTTGAATCTCAAATCAGTAAAGGGCTTTTCTATATTGAAATTAATGTTTCGGCAACTGAAAATATAATTTTCCAATTGTGAAGATTTTGTATTATAAATGTTAAGTCCATAATCTTGCTCCGAAACGGGAAGAAATTTTTTTTTATAAGAATCATGTAAAACGATTTAATACAAAATTATCGTAGCGGAGTAATTCTCACAATGTCCAATCTAATGAGACAATGGCGCGGCGTGTAACTAGTAGCTACAAGTTATTTGTTTTAGATGGACATTTTATTCGTTTGTAGTTACAAATAAAAGACTAACAAATCCGTTTTTTTTTTTTTTGTCAAAAAGGAGGGTATTGGGAAAGACCACAAGGAGACACGCAATGGCCTGTTTAACCCGAAATCCAACACAGTGCCCCGCCAGAGACGCAGCGACACCCTCCTTTCGGGCTTGGAGTACACCTATAGGTGGGCTTGCCCTCCCCATATGGCATTTTATATTCACAAGACTCGAACTTGAGACATCTGCCTCAAGTCCCTCACTTTCTTAAGTAACTCAGTCAACTTGCCAACTGAGCTGGACCACATGGGTCTAACAAATCCGTTTTTCATTACTTATATTAAGTCTTTTTTTTCTTTCCTGAAATACTTTTGTTTAGCTTTTTAGAGAAGAATAAAAATAGGAAAAAAGAAAAACAGTGGGCGCATAAACCCGGGAGCAGAGAGAGACCATAGACGACCCGATTCTGGTATTGAAGCTAAGAACCTGAACCAAAATTGGACCCCCAAACCCTAAACCCTCCAGATCTCACGCCATGGCGACCTGGCCCTCCTCTTCCGATCCTGCTAATCAGTATGTCCTTCCAAACCCACCCTTAAATTTTCTCTCTTTATGTTTTCTTTTCAATTCATTGAAACTCATTCAACCTTATCAATATTAATCGATTATGAATGAATGTGTTGCATGCATGAATGTATTGAAAGGGAGGCTGTTCAAATTAGGAGGAGAAACAAGTCCGATCAAATTAAGTTCTTGATTCCTCTCATCTACGCCCCTGTTCTTCCCCTCAGTAAGTCCCGCAATTCTTGCCTCAGCTTTTTTGCATATTCAAAATTGTGATCTTGTTTGTTTTTGACATGTGTGTTTTTGTTTTTGCTGGTCAGTTCGGCTCACACTGAGGAAGCAGCCAGTTTTACGGGACCGTTTATTCACAGCTGTGTTGGTTGGAGCGTTTGCTCATGGCGCTTATTTGGTGTATCCTTTTATTGATATCGAATTCCGTTGTGATTTTTGTATTGGTGATATGATGCTAAGAGATTATTATGCTTATAAGATATTACCAATGCGCAAGTATTGATCTTTATTTTAGTGTTTTGATGCCACAAGGAGTTTGTTTTTCGCTTTTCTGTTAGAAATTTTGGATTGTTAGGGGATGCATTTGTAATGAGTAGTTGTAGAATAAGAAGCCTAACTGAACTTAGGGAATTGCACACCGGCATTTGTTTTAAATCTTTGTGTGTGTGAATCTTGGCACAGAGAGTTTACAATGTCTGAGTGGAAATAGAAACGTGCTCTTTGTATAGTTGAAGTCCCAATGTGCTCGTTTGCTTCTGTGATACCAATGAGCATAATCTACCGGGGAAGTTCTGGTGGTAGTTCGTAGGAAAAAGGAAGATAGGTCTTTAAGAGTGTCTGTAGGCAAGTGCATGAGGCAGTTTCTTATGGTTGCCAGCAAAAGGGGAAGATAAGTTGCCACTCCATGTATGGTTGTGTGAATTTGTCATCTGCTTTCTGTATTTTGTTCCAATTGTTCATTAATTATTAGGTGTCTTCCTATGGTATTTCATAGGAGGAAGAAGATGGTACGGGAATTTGTTTTCTGAAAATTTGTTTGAATCATAAGTTCAAATTTATATTGGTGGTATGGTAATGGATTTGAGATTTCAAATTAGGAATAGGTTACTGTCAAGCTCAGTTAAATAGATGCCTCATTCTTTCTTTTGTGCTTGCAAGTAAAAATACCCTCATGTGGTTCTTAGGGAGATTTGGTAGTCTATTATTCTGAAGCAATCCTTTGCCTTTAACCATGTTTACACTCAAATCGATACATTATCAGAGTTTAGAGTTTAGAGTTCTACTCAAGAATCTTATAACACTGTTATTAACGTTTTACAATGCTATCTCTCATCTTTGATTTTCTTCTCTGCATCATATTGTTAATCCTTAATAGACTTGTTCAGGTCGGATCTTTATGATATTGAGAGCAAGTAAATTTGCAGAGCATAGTTTGAGATATTAGGTAGCTTATATCTCTTCAACAACTTTGAATTGGTTTGCGGATTCTTTGCAGCTCAATGCTTCAATGGCTCCTACAGTATATACTAAAACAATTTTGATATAGTCTCTGGATGATTTCCGGATTGTATCCAGTTATTATTAACTATTTACTAGTACATTTCTTTTCCTTTTCACTGGGTGTCGACAAGGTTTTGAGACATTTTACTGATTACAATAAACACACATTGAGCCTGTTTTGTTAAGTATTGTGGTGATCTTATATGTGAATGTTGTCTTGATATAACGTAGAGGACTTGCAGTCCGCCTTGCCGAAATCCAAGCATGCTATCACTATTTGGACAGTTACACTTAAAATTGATAGCAATCTAATTGAAGTGTTCGTCGTGTGGATGCCTTTGTTCTGCCCAAAATCTGAGAGAGTTTGCCTCTGATTCTATAGAATATTCCGACTTCAAATATCTGGTTGGGTTAGTCGTCGCAAGATGTCCTTATCATCAAGTCATGGACATTTCATGAGCTAGCTATGATTTCCACAAGATGGTTGTGATTCACTGAGGCATATTCCGATATTGGATTCTTTCTACGATTCAGTACCTTTGCCAAGATCCAAATATTATGTATCCCACTTGACCTTTCATCCCCACGTAAAATCCCAGACCTGTGATAAACCCTAACCCCCTGGAAATACGACTAAAGTCCCTAAAACAAAGTTAGCAGAGGTCACTAATTCACTGATTAGATATTAATAAAACTAATTAAGTCCCATCATTCCTCATCATCATCATTATACAAAGAACAGATCAGACAGGCGGATAAACCAATTGAAATTGCAGAGTCGATTCAATTCAGACGCAAAGGATAAAGATCGGATCGTAAGTATATACAGATCAATAATTACATTCTTCATCAGCTAAATGACGCAATTAATTCAATAAAATGAACCACAAAATACATTAAAGTTTTTAACATTTTCAACCCCTCAAATCTACTTTATGAATAAAAATAAAAAATAGATGATCTGGGGCTCCGTGACGATCTGATCCAATTATCCATGCGTGGTGTTGTGGCCGGCTCAGAGATCGAACCGGTTCTTGAAATCGGAGGCGAGTCTGGTGGCGATGGAGGAGTGGTACATGACGTCATGAAACGTCTCCGTTTCGATAGTCTTCAGCCGGAGCTGCTTGGCCTTCTCCTCCGTGAAGCAGCCCGGCGCGAACCGGGACCGCGGTGGCGGCTTGGATTCCGGTCCGGCCGGCTCGGTGGATTTGGCGTTTTTGGAGTCAATGTAGTCCGGTTCGGCGGACCAGCCGAAGAGGGGGCTCCACCACTTGGAGGTGCGTGCCGGGTCGGGCTTCCGGTTGGCGGCGGCGCACGGGCCGGCTAGGGTGGGCCGGAAGTGAATGAGATTGGTGGACATTTTGAGAGAGAGAAAAAGAGAGAAGAGAGCTTGAAAAGAGAAATGGAAGTTGCGTAGGGGTTGGAGTAAGGTGACAGTTTGCAGGTTGCGAATTTAAAGGGGAAGTGGGGGAAAAATGGATAAGGACCGACACGTGTTCGTTCATTAAATAACTCCGGGCACGTGTATTTAGGGACCCACGTTCTGCTTTTTCAGTTTTGAATGATCTTTCCCACCGGCTAATCCGGTCTCCGTTTAGATTTGGTCTTTGGATGCCTCCGGGAGGGAGAATGGACGATAATAGCCTCGCTAAAAATGCACACGCTTTTTCATCTTTTACTTTTTTTACTGTTGCATGATCAGAGTTCTTTTACTTTTACGACCCCCCTCCATTGTTACAGCAAATTCGCATACCATGCCACTTATCTCTTGTAATGTTGTGTGAAACTTGTTGTTCGATCAAATTAATTAATATTTAGTATTTAGACTTACACGCATATATAACGTTGAGATTTTCGTTTATTTTTATAAGTCATCTAATTGTTCGAGTATATAACTCATGTAGAGTTTAATATATCTGCATCGTAGAGTTTAATATATCTGCATCTATACTATTCGATCGCTCCTTACTTGCACAACATGAAATTAGTTTAAAACGTAGCATGTAGCATGCCATCATTGCGCTAGTGTACGTATGTAAGACTTGATCTAAAGCTCCAAATCTCATATACATCAACCCGTAAATGATAACTTTACCGTTCCTCGATCAGACCCAACCTAGAGAGCGAGAAATGAAAATGTCTCATGCAGATGGCATGCATAACGAATGAGTTGTCGTCGACGATAATGAAAACCCTAAATTGGAGCTTCCCCGAAAATGGTCTTGTTCTCTTGACGTATTGTCCCGACTGACCTTTCTAAGGTCGGAAGAAAGAGGCCAAAGTATGATTCAAATTGGTACAAAACAGTAGCATCGTTGATTCACAAGACGGAAGATTCCCCAGATGCTCTTGTTCGCGTCGGTTTTGACACTTGTCGAACTATCAACACGTGGGAGTGGCGGACGTAAGTTTCAGTCCTGGTGCGAGCGTGGCAGTACCTTTGGGTTAGGTACAACCTTGGTGGCGGACGACGTCTGGCGAATGAATCACTCTTGGCGAACGGATGACTCTGGCGAACGTGTTCGTCTGCTCCCTGCTACCTGACTTCTCGATCAAGCGACTGTACGCGGGCGTTGACAGACCGGCGCAGAGGCTCGAACAAGACCTAAGTAAACGATTACTAGGATTTTCTACTCAACCTCTTGTAGATTGAGATAATCTTACTTCGATCCTAGGATGCAAAGTAGAGCTTTAAATCAAGACCGCGAATTGTGTTCGTCCAACCTCTGGCAGATTGGGAAAGACTGTTACCGGGGTAACGACTCAATTTGTCACAAGGCGTGACGACTAGACTCGATATGTCTCAGCGATGCTTCGACACGAACGCAAGTCACTTTCGACAACAGCGGCAGGTGTACGGCGACTGGTGGTGGGCGTAGGTTTGCGGCTTGGTTGGAAGAGTGGTCGTTTGCAGTTGGTGGAAGGCAGTTCGCGAGAGATTGCTCCGGAGAGGCTTGCAAGATTTGCGAGACAAAAGCTTGTAGTTGTATGGTTGTGAACCCTTTCTATGTTGTCCTAGAGTTCTTTATATAGTGATCTCAAAACCCCAAATACGTGTGTATCAAGCATAATGGATTCTGATATCGAATAAGATTGTATTACCTTAAACCATCCCCAACTCGGATTCCTATCAGGACTCCAAATCCTCTCATAGAAGGAAACTGATTTAAAACATATCAGATTACCCTTAATGGGTGACCCTCTGGGCTTCGGCCCATAATCTCGGGTAAATGTTAATTTATACCCAAACATTGCCCCCCAGCCTTCGAAATTAAAAGCCCATTAAAATTGAAGAAGGTTGAGAAAGCCCATTCGGACTCATTTAAAAACCTGAAGAATGCGTCGTTCCCTCTAACCGATGCAACTTTACCAATTCGAGCTCAGAAGACTATTCATGAAACCCTAAACCGTTTCCAGACACACCGCCTCAGAAATTCATAGAACCTCTTTCAGATTCTATAAAAAACTCTGATCAAGCCTCACCATTTCACAATCCGAATCTCAATTCAACCATTATTCTTCCAACATGGCCCTGGAAATCAAGCATTCAGAAGCTCTTCGCGGAAAGGAAAAGATTCTGAATTTCGTTATTGAGGTCGGAAGTCCCTTCCAAACCTCACTCACCCCGCCGGATGATTACGGCCGTGCCGGGCTAGGTCCCAAACAACGGGAAATCACCCCACTGGCCCCATCTTCATTCGCGGATCCTTGCCGTCCGCCTCCAGTGGCATTTCGCGATCAAAGTATCAAACTCACGAAGTGTACAAATCACTTTGAGGTCCCCATCACCCCTGGCTGTTGGCCTTTACCAACCCCATCAATGATTAAATGGTACCAAGCCAAACGAAAGGTAGACGCCCAAAGATGGCGCCACGCTGGAATAACAGAAATCCTCGACCTCTGTTTCAATCTGAACCCAAAAGGTGGAAATCGATGTGCATTCTTGTCCCTAGTAAGTTTTTGGAATCCCTCTTCTAACGCCTTCGATTTCAGCTTTGGCCAAGCTAGTGTCACCCTCCTAGAACTGTACGCTGGGTTAGGGTTTCCTTTGGGTAGAAAACCCTTTGAGTTAGATGATTATCCCCTGGACCGAATTCCATCTACCGTTATTTCTATCTCCAACAACATGAGCTATCAACCCTGGATAGATGAATTCAGCAAGAAGCCTGACGACATAGGAGGAATCGCCTTCCTTGACTTTTGGCTGAACAAGTTCATATTCTGTTCATCTGCTTCCAAGATGTCCAGAACCTATAAAAGGATGGCTGAAATCCTTTATGCCTATGAGGAGATAGGCTTAGCCCAAATAGTCCTCGCACACCTGTAGCGGGGACTCCATACCTTGTCCATGAACCCTTTCTGCTTCAAAGTTCCCGGACCGCTCTGGATTCTGGACATATGGGCAAACATGTATTTTTCGAGACTCGCCTCAGAACCCAGAGACATAGGAGAGAATCGAATAATGGGCGCAGCGTATGTTAGCCAACCGCCTAAGTATGGGCAAGGTTACGCAGCCTGCTTTGATATTATCTACCAAACCGACGCCCAAGGCTTCTACTCGGAGGCTCATATGCTCCTGACCCAAAAGCACCCTCCGACTTTGAAAACTGGCTTCCTCCCCTCTGTTGACCAAAGCGATGCAGGGAAGAAACTGTTCCTGCAGTGTGTATCCATGGCGGATCTTCCTTTGTTCTCCTCGGACAGAGGCGGTCAAGGCTCAGAGGTGTATGCCACTCAATTCTTTGCTCGCCAGCTTAGGTTAACGCAACATGCCCCCTATCCGCCAGTCCAAAGCTGTAATCTGTTCTCGGCTTGGCGACCAAGCAAGAGCACCCCTGTGACCCCCAATGTTCCATGCTCCTCCTCCTTACGTCATGCGACCCTCCCAGCTCTAGAGGAGTGCTCAGAGCTTGTTATCTCCAGGCGTGCCACTGATGATTATGAAGCCTGGTGGAAGGAAATTCGCGGGAAAGCCTTTCAAAAGGAATCCCTTTACTATTTTGTAAAGGTGTTTGAGAAACATCGCGAATGCCTTACTAACCAAGATGCCCTGGTACTTGACGGGGGTCCCTTGCACCCTGAACTAACAAGTGAAGAAGCTCAGGTAATCATTCGCTAAGTTGTAACTCACCCTAATTATGGATGTGTTTGGAAAAACCACTAACTGATTTTTCATGCCACAGGTCTCCAAAAAACTCCTTCCCGCCATAAAGAAAAGGAAGGCTCCTCAAACTCCTCCGGCGGCGGCTCAAAGCCAAAAGAAAGTAAAGCCTCCTCCCCCAATGATTGAAGAGGAAGACAATATGCCAGTAAGTTTTACATTAATCCGCCATGATCCGCCAATCATTAACTGCTTTTTCTTTAGACCAACTTATAAGTCTGATGTAGTTGGCGAACTTTCTTCCTCAGTGACTTATGTTTAGGCGAAGTAGACAACCCGCTCCTGGTGTTACTCCACCTGTACCTAAGCCAATTGAAATTTCCTCAGGTGAGTCTTCCAGCTCTGTTAGTTCACCATCAAGTGGTCCTGAACCTGGACTTAGAATTCCAGAGACTTGGGACGAAATCCAGTCCGCCTGGCGAAAGATTGAAAGTTTTCTTGATCAAAGCCGGAAAAAACCTCCAATAGATGCAACTCCTCTAAACTGGGTTTCTCCTGATACAGGTACCACCTGCACTCCCTTGGCCAATCCTTCAACTCCAGTTCTGACTAATCCTCTGATCAATCCGGCCCCCTCCGCAGAGAAAACCGTGGGAGAGACCTCATCCGCCCGAGCTCCAACAACACTGGCGATCGTGACAGAACCGCCAAGGGTGATACTTCTGGAGTCAGACCCAGAACCAGAAGTACCCGGGGTGACCACTGAAGAATTCCTGGAGTCAAACCCGGACGTTGTCATAGAGGCCGGCTCCTACCAAGAAGTGCCCCCAGCTTCCTCCTTGAGCGGACCTGTGAAGCCAGTAACTCCAATGGTAGAGATCCCGACGGATACCCCTTCTGAACTAGAGGTACCCTTCTAACAACCTTTATTCATTTTAGTCTTAGATTGTTTGAATATTAATTCTCATCACACTCATGTTCTTTCAGGTGATAGAGACTCCTATCCAGCCTAGGAGTGCTGAGAACGTTGGCGAATGGAGCTTGGTCCCATTTCTTCCTCAGCCTAAAACCCAAAGCAAGGGTCCATCCGCGTCAGACTCCCCACAGATCGCCACCACTGGCTCCAAGTCCATCCCTCGGCTTAGTGACGATCCGCTAATGCAGCTGCCAACCGCAAAGAAGGACGAAGCTGAAATACAGGAAGCCTGGAGCCTCATAAGCCAAATATACCAGGAAAATCTCACGGATGTGAAGGTTCGTGAAAGGATCCAAAGCGCACTGCAAACCCTGGCGAAGCAAGTTCACCTCCTGCCCGGCACAACTCAAGCCAGGGTAAAAGAAATTCTAATCACTCTCCCCAAGCTCCTTGCAACCTTTCAGAACAAGGCAGGCGAGGCTCCAAAAAAGGAAGCCACAACCAGTAAGAAGACTTCGGTCCTGTCCAAGGCCATGGACTCCTACTCCTCCCTTGTACTTTCTGTGGAACAAAAAGACGGGGCGGAAATCAAACGCCTGGAGCAAGAAAAAGAGCATCTTAATCGAAAAATAGCAATGGTGCGGGAGAGGCAAAAAGCTCGTCTTGACGCAGCATATCAGCAAAGGGCTCACATAACGAAGCTTCGGGCCGAAACAGAAGAAAGCCAAGCAGCTGAACAAAAACTGAAGGCAGAACTCCAATATTTAAAGGCTAGGATAGCAAGACTAGGTCTTGAACTGTTTGAACTCCAAGTCATGCCCCCTGAATAGATTGGGCCCTTACGTAATATCTAATTTTCATATAATATTGGATAAGTACCAAAAAAGTCCAACCCAAATGCGAAGCCCAGACTTATCTGGCCCAACTTCAAGCAAAAGCCTAGCATTTAATGATCCCTATCTGCAACTGTCAATTTCCAAGATATGGTCAACGGTCAATCTGAAATTTAAACCTCGTGATCTCCCAAACCACCAAACGGTTGAGGACCATAAAAACCTTCATAACTCTGACAAGACCGATGGTGTGAAACCCTAATTCATCACAGCCGTTGGATTTCACTCGCCATTCGCTATATATTGGAACCTCTAGTATGCAACGAAAACATATCTTTCATTGCCTTTTTTATTTCAACATGTCTATTCCATCCTCTAGCTCCTCCACCAAGCCGCTATGGCTTCCTCAGTCTTTTCCCCCAGATTATACAGAGATGTTTGTCCAAACACCTTAAGTCATATAATCTGGTATTGGATATCGTCTAAGTCACATAATCTGGTATTATGCCCGGTTCAGATAACGTGGACCCTGGATAAAATCCCCAAAGCACGAACTTCTTCCACGTTGTCCCTGGGTATAATAGCGGATAGTGGCTTAGGCACCGTCCTGGTTGAATTTAGGAGTGGAAAACGGCATCTACAAGCTGTTTATGAGCGGCGGTTGTAGACTTCTTCTCTTTTGGTCTTGTGCCAACCGTTCATGCTCCTACCTCTACCTCAATGAGCCTGATTGCTTCCACCCGCTGAAGCAACCAACGAGTCGGTGAGATGGAGAACAACCTGGACGTTGTTCGGAATCTTTTGAGACAGCTCCATGGGCAAAAGAATCTGTAAAACAGATCATGCTTGTTCAAGAATTTTAGAAGTATAGGCATATATTTAATTCTGTACTTGTAAAGCTCTTGACCGCAAAGTCATCCATGAAAAAAAAAAAATTATTGACCTTATCAAAAAATAAAAATATTGTTGTTTTCCGTATTGAATGTATTTATTATAACCATAAATTGTTGAGAACCATAAACATTGATTCTCAATCAAACTAAGTAAACGAACCTTAAACAGATTCATAACAAAAGAAAACGAAAAAGATTAATGAACCTCGAGCAGATTCATCTTCTGCATTCTATTTATCACTGGCGAACTGAACCGCTGGCGGACTGAACCGCCAGGTCTTCTATCCTCAACCGCCAGGTCTTCTATCCTCAACCGCCAGGTCTTCTATGAGGAATATCCCTTGTATTGCCCCCCTAGTATCCTTAGGCTAAGGCAAGGTACGCTGCCAAAGCCAAAGGAACTAAGGCATAGCGTTATTGTGTTGGTAGGAGGCCTTAGGCCGAAGCTTGCCCCCCAGTCTCAACCATAGCGGGCGGCTCTTCATATTCCCAAACGCTAGGGAAGTACTTCTTGAGATGGCGCCCATTGATAGGGTTTCGATGGACGTCACCCTCCAAATCTCTAAGTTGATAAGCACATTTGCCAACAATCCGATCAATGACAAAGGGGCCCTCCCACTTGGGAGACCATTTACCACGTCCAGTATCTCGTTCGCCAAAGGGAAGCATAGCCTTCCAAACCAAATCACCTTCACCATAGGACTTACCCTTGGTTCTTTTGTCGTAAGCTCTGGTGACCTTTTTCTTCTCCAAGACTATGTTCTGCAAAGCGTCTAGTCGCTGCTCATCGAGATCTTCATGCTCCTGGAACATAGCCTGAACATAGTCATCTCCAATCAACTGATGCTGCTCGCGAACCCGTAGAGATCGAACATTGATCTCCAAAGGAAGAACAGCATCATGGCCAAACATCAAGGCGTAGGGAGTAGTTCTTGTAGGAGTTCGTTTAGAAGTACGATACGCCCACAAAGTATGGTCTAGCTCAGTATGCCAAGTTCTGGGATTATCCGCCAGCATCTTTTTGACGATAGAAATAATAACCTTATTGCTAGCTTCAGCCTGGCCATTTGATTAAGCGTAATACGGCGAAGAGTGTAAAAACTGGATGCCATAATCTTGAATGAACGTCTGTGTACTCTCCGCCATAAACGCTGCCCCCCTGTCCGCCACAATACACTCGGGAATGCCATAGCGCCAGATGATATTCTGAAAGATGAAACGGATGACCGTTGTTGCATCACAATTTCGAACAGGGATGGCTTCAACCCACTTGGTGAAGAAATCTGTGCCAATCAGCAAGTATTTATGTTGGAGAGAAGAATTTGGATGGATTTTCCCAACAAAGTCAAGTGCCCAACTCCTGGCGGGCCAAGGTTTGATGATAGGCTGCATGGGAATATTAGGAATCCGTTGAACTGGTCCATGAATCTGGCACTCAATACAACCTTGGGCAAAGCTGATGCAGTCTTTGAGGATAGATGGCCAAAAATAACCATATCGGCGGATCAGCCACCTCATCTTTGATCCACTCTGATGCGAACCACATACACCCAGGTGGACTTCACGCATTAGCCTCTTGGCTTCTACGCCAAAGACACACCTGAGGTCCACGCCTTCCTCGCCCCGGCGAAGCAGCTCGTCGCCTTTGAGCAAATAATTAGTAGCTAAGTACCTAATTCGCCTTTCAGATGGGGCAGAAGGGTCTTATAAATATTTAATGATTGGTTGCCTCCAATCAGTATCGATAGTGTCTAGGGTAGCAACCAACCAATCGCCTCGTTGTTCCCTTCTTGCAGCAAAGGATGGTAACGTCCTGCGTTCTACTTTCAGGATGCGTTCCTTGACGTCATTGGCAAGAGTAATGCCCGTGGCGAGCTGTGCTAATTCGTTGGCTGCAAAATTCTTTTCACGAGGGACATAATCGAGCACCACATCAGCAAATTGATCTAACAACTCTGATGCTCGCTCCCAGTAATGTATTAGGTGAAAAGACACGCACTTGTATTCGCCTAATAGCTGCTTCATGATTAGTAGAGAATCACCATATACTTCGATCTCTCTGGCATCCATATCCAATAGTAGTTCTAGACCAATGATAAGGGCCTCGTATTCAGCCTGGTTGTTTGTGCAAGTCCACTCTAGCTGGAAAGAATAAGAGTGGCTTGTCCATGATGGACTCTGGATGCAAATGTTTGCGCCCGCCAAGGAATCTGTACTACTACCATCAAAGTAAAGGATCCAAGACACCGTTCCAATCATGATGACGAAAGGGATAGGATCTTCAACCGATTCGTCCAAAGGATGATGAAGTAGGAAATCAGTTACTGCTTGACCCGTCATCGCCTTGAGCGGTGCATACTGCAAAGAAAACTCCGAGAGAGCTAAGACCCACTTGCCGATCCTACCACGTAAGATAGGCCGAGTAAGCATGTACTTGACCAAGTCCGTTTGAGCTACCACAATGGTGGTAAAGGAAAGCATGTAGTGGCGGAGATTGGTCGCGGCAAAATATAATGCCAAACATAGCCGCTCGATAGGAGAGTATCTTGTTTTTGCATCCAAAAGGGTCCTGCTGAGGTAAGAAACCGCATATTCGACTTTCTTACCCTCTGTAGTAGTTTCATCCTGAGCCAAAAGCCCAGTCACATAACTGTTAGAAGCAGAAATGTATAACTTGAGTGGGATCCCTGGTTTTGGCGGTCGTAATACTGGCGGACTGGCCAAATATTCCTTAATTTTATCAAAAGCCGCATGATGCTCAGGTCCCCAAACAAAGTGTTCATCCTTCTTGAGTTTCAATAAAGGAGAGAAAGGAGCAACCTTCCCAGCTGAGTTAGATATAAAGCGTCGAAGAAAATTGATTTTGCCCAGCAAACTTTGAAGCTCCTTCTTGTTCCGATGTGCTAGGGCGTCTAGAACAGCATGTGCTTTATCTCCCGCCATTTCAATGCCCCTTTCATGTACCACGAAACCAAGGAAATCACCAGCACGAACCCCAAAAATGCACTTGGCTGGATTCATTTTGAGCTGATGCTTCCTCATTCGTGTAAAGACATCACTTAGATGGCTAATATGGTCTAACCTGGATCAAGACTTAACCACCACATCATCGATGTAAATTTCCAAAATGACCCCGAGGATGTCATGGAAGATCAGGTTCATAGCACGCTGATATGTGGCCCCTGCATTGGTCAGGCCAAACGGCATGCTGAGATATTCAAAGGCTCCGACAAAGCCTGGGCAACGGAAGACAGTCTTGTGAATGTCCGGCTCGTAAATTGGTATCTGATGATATCCTGCCGTACCGTCCATGAATGATAACATCTCGTGCCCTGCGACTGCATCCACCAAAAGATCCGCAATAGGCATCGGGTATATATCCTTTGGTGAAGCAGCATTGAGGTCTCTGTAATCGACACAGACCCTAATTTTACAGTTCTTTTTCTTGACATGAACCACATTCGCCAGCCACTGCGTATATTGGGCTGGCCGGATGATTCCTGCATCAACCATGCTTTGAACTTCCTTCTTGACTGCTATAGCGGTTTCAGCGTTCATTCGCCTCTGCTCTTGCCTAATAGGCCTGGCTCCCTCCTTGATAGGTAAACTATGGCATACCAAATCTTTGGACAATCCAGGCATATCCTGATACTTTTCCACAAAGCAATCCTTGAATTCTTGCAGCAAATTGATTAACTGCTGTCTCAGTTCTGGTTCCAGCTGCTGACTAATCCCGACTTCCATAGGTTCGTCGGATGTACCAAGGTTGATTTTCTCCACTGGGTCACGGACCTTAGGCGGAGTGTCGTCTAAAGCTGCTGGTGCAGGCGGAATGGTCTCCACTTCTTCAGTGGTAATGACGTCGTCTTCGTCGATACACTCAACTAGAGCGACCGTATCCGAGGCTAACTGGTCAGCCCTAAACACCGCCAGTCGCTGAAGTAGAGAGGCCACAGCCTCTGCCTCCTCAGCCTTGAAATCGTCAATCATGTTGACGATTGGTTGAAAATCGATGGAGACAGGCCGAGAACAATATGCCTGAGCTTGAGTTAATCCTCACCGTGTGAGATCAGTAGAGGTCACCCCTAGCGGGCGACCCCTATTATTAACCCCGTCAATCACAAGAGGACGCATAGAGCTGTAATAAAAATCCGCTTCCAATGTGTTAGTCGCTATAGAAAAAGGGCGCTCGTCCGCCTTGATCAAAACTGGTTTATCAGAAGCTGGATCCCACATGAGCATTTCCTGATGTAGCGAAGATGGTACTGAATATGTTTTGTGGATCCAATCACATCCCAAAATCATCGTGTATGGGACCGTAGTCTCCGTGACGAAAAGACCGTGACAAGCGTTAGAGGGTCCAAGTTTAACCTTGAGCACTAGGAAGCTAGCCGTTTGAGCCACAGCACCAGCAAACCCTCTAACCTTGATAGTAGAGTTCTGGATCTTCTCTCTTGGAATTTGAAGTCGCTCCATAGTACTAAGCATTATAACACTCACCGCCGCGCCTGTATCGATGAGTATCATGTTCACTTGGACACCCTCCACCTCTGCTGTAACGTAGAGAGGCTTGAGATGTTGAGTCATTGTAAACGTAGGCTTAGGAAAAACCATGTGTGAGCTATGAAGATTAGTGACCCCATCATGGTCAATGTGTCCTGGTGAGGAAATCAAATCCTCGTTGGCGGGAAGATCTTCATTGTCTGACGTTTGAATAAGACAAACTGGCTTGTCCGCCGCCTCCTCTTGTATGAAATAAGCAATTGGGATCAGCGTAGACAAAGCATAACTAGAGGATAACATGAAAACCATATTACAATCTAGAATTGGTTCATCACCGTATGTATAACCTTCTTCATCCTCTAGCATATCGTCGTCCGCATCCGGCATGTCCCTATCGACCCGTGATAAGTTCGTAGGCACCTTAGGCTGTGAAGGTATAAGAGCAGCTTCTGCTTGCTTCACAGAAAAATCAGTCTTCAACTGCTGCGCTACGAACTGAGGAAAGGGCTGATCACACTGTTGACTTACAGACTTCTGACCAGTGAGAACTAAAACCGGCTGAGCCGATGACCTGCTAAGGACCGGAGTAGATTCCTGAGTATCTGATTGTATCTCAGGGACCTTAGCGGTTGTTGGTGTGGAAACCGCCGTCATCCCCTTAGGCTGCCATTTCAAAACGACAGAGTCTACCCTATCCGTTTTGTCAGAGGTTATATGGATAGACTTGGGCTTTGGTGGGATCTCAACAGCTGAGCGAAGGGGTGTTTTCTCTGGAGAATATGCTAATTTCCTCCGCGGAGTTCTTTGAGGTGCACCATCTGCTGCTGTAGGATGTGCAATCCTTTCATGAACATTCCTTCTTCGAGGTGGTGATTTTTCCTCCTTCCATACCCGACGAGAGTCTATATAAGTTTTGGATTTGTAACGCTTATAAGCGTCACGTATGTGCTCCACGGGCATGGAGAGTTCATCAGGAGTCACCTTCCCCTGGTTCAAAGCGTCTAAAGTCCTTCTCGCCTTGCCGTATCGCTTTTGAACATTCCTAGTTGGAGGGGTTGGTGCCTCTACTACTGGTTTGGTTACCGAAGGTCCGGGGTCTTGCCGGGACCTTGCCGGAGTAGCATAAGCTGCTTTCTCCTGGTGATGATATTTCGCCCGCTTGGGGTCACCAGACCTAGAGCGTTCCGGCCATGGATGGGTCCGTTTGGCCGTCTCAAGAGCCTTCTCTGTCGCCTCCTGAAGCGCCTTCATTAGCTCTTCGTGTGTAAGAGGTATACGACAATCTATCTTACAGTTAAGGCATAATTGAGCCCTAGGTACCGTCACCATTTCTTCCCCGACTGGCGGATTTACTGGCTTGTCCGCTCGCGAGGCGTCATTGGGTCCATCTTGGCCGATGACATTCACCCAAAAGTGTTGAATGGATGCCACCGTGTCATTATCAAACTGCAGGATTCCCTCATTCAACCATTCCTGGATTTGATCCTTCAATTCTATGCATGCAGACGTGCAATGATTATTTGAATGGTGGAAAGAACAGTAGAATCCGTCTAACCCAATACTTTGGTGTTGTTCTGGCATGTGTTCAGGAGCAGTCATTCCCTTCTGGACCAAGAATCGCCAAATCTCCTGCGCCTTGTGCGCGTTGTAGGTATAGGTTTGGAGTCTAGAACCCTGTTGACGAGGTTCCAGTTCATGGCATTCGTTGGGAACTAGAGTGACCATGTTCACCTCCGGAAAGGGTCGAGCCTCCGTCCAAGTAGGTTCCTTAGCAGTGTCCATCACCATGAGCCGCTCATTAATCCATGTTTGGATCTGGTCCTTGAGCTTGACGCAGTCCTTAGTATAATGGTTATTCATGTTATGAAAACTGTAGTACTTCTTGCCCGCCATATAGTCTGGCTTAGGCACGAAACCGCCTTCGTGTTGGAGCCGCCCTTGCTTGAATAATTCGGCGAGGATCTCCGGAGCTTGATGAGCATTATATGTATACTTCTCAAACTTTCGTGTTGGAGCCGCCCTTGCTTGAATAATTCGGCGAGGATCTCCGGAGCTTGATGAGCATTATATGTATACTTCTCAAAGGCGGACTTCAGAGGCAAAGAAGTCATAATCTTAACAGGTTCCTTGGCGAACCTTACGTTCTTCGGTTGTAGCGGCTGGCGACCCAACACCTCTACAACCGCTACGTTGTCTTCGTCTTCAGCATCCTCAACCCACGTGACCGTTGGCGCAGGATCGGCCTCAATAGTCGCCACCGTCTTAGAAATAGGAGGGACACTCGTCTTAGGTTTCAGAGTACCCGGATAGTACGACAGTGGGACGCCCTTCCTCTTGCTGGTCTGAACCCTTGTTTGGTCGAGGAAGTGTTGATGCTTGGCTAACCTATTGGTTAAGTCTGCCATATTCGTTACGTACACTTGTTGGAAGTGTGCTTGTATCTCCGGCTCGAGCCCTGCAATTGCCAGCTCGATAGTGGTATCTTCTGCTAGCCTATCTCTGCATTTAGCTCGCAGGAGTTTAAAACTTTTCAAATAATCGATGGCGGATTCATCAGGTTCTTGGTTAGTATCCGCCAGAACCTTAATGGTTACATTAGCCTCGACAACCCCAAATATGGTCCTAAAGAGACCTTCCATGGATTGCCAATCTGGAATAGAGCCTGGTGTTAGGTCTCTGTACCAAGCTAAGGCCGACCCCGTTAGGGAAGTTCCAAACAATTTCAACTTGAGAACAGGGTCCTGGGCATAGGGGCCACATTCGTTGTGAAAACGAGTTATGTGGGTCTCCGCATCTTCAGAAGATTCGCCCGAGAAATGGGTAAACCTTATATGCTTGAAATTCACGGGCCATGGCGTTAGGTTAGCAGCACGTGTTAATGGATTGGTATAGGTTATACCAGGATCCGGCAAACCTTGCATGATCCTTAATTGCTCCAGAAACAGCCTCTGTATGTCGTTGCGAGTCATAACGCCCTCAACGTCTTCCTCTTGATCTTCGCCTTTGTCGTCAGATGGCGGGTTTATCATCCGTCCACCTCTCCTTTATTGTCTTGATGGAGCAGCAGTTTCAAACCCCCTATTACGAGGCTTAGCTGTTTTAGCTGGACCTTTCTCCATTGTCCTCCCAGGCTTCACTGGAGGGGTTAGCTCTCTTGGTTCAGATATCTCAGCATCAAATGATAAATTGGGGTGTGTAGAGCTTATTGGTGGGTGTGCGGCCGTGCGGGGGGTTGATGGGTTTTCGATAGAAGGCCACGAAATTCAAAGTGACCCAAATAGGCCTGTAAAGAGAATTATTGCCTAGCTATACGATTAGTTGAGGCCCAAAAGAGACCTAAGAAGATGTCTTAACCTCACGGCTGAACCTTTTTTTTTTTTTGGGAAAATGATCAATTATTCAAAAATACAGCTTTTTTTTGCCCAGTCTAATGATGATAGCCTATTCCAATAAGTCATTCCAAATGACTGAACTACCCTGATTAAACAGTTATCTTAGATAATTCAGTCCAGTTCAAACACAAACTGTTTCCTTACCGAAACCATCTCTCCCACAAAAAAAACTTAACCATCTCTCTCTCTCTCTCTCTCTCTCTCTCTCTCAACGCCGACCCGATCCAACCTGAGGACAATAGTAAAGAAGAGGAATATAGTACTCCAAACTTTAATGAATGGGTAAGATGTTCAAATTACTATGGGTTAGTATGTAGTATTATATCCGGTGTAAATGGTTTGGGCAATCAGTTTTTGCTTACAAGAAGTCAGCAAGTTGCATTCTAGAGGCCAGTAAGTTGCTTAATGGGGGTCAATAACATGCTTACTGGGATCTGTAAGTTGTTTTATGGGGGTCAGTATGTAACCTGATTACTGAGATTTAGTTTACCTAATTACGAGATCTCATATTCAAAATTCTCCGATCCTCCGATTTGAATTTAAAAATCTCACCTATTTTACTCACTCAAATTATGTGCGAAACTTAGTCTCTCTCGCTCTCTTCTTATCTACAACGGCGGTTATCAATCTCTCTTCTTATCTACAACGGCGGTTATCAACGTCTCATAATGTTAAAATTCAAAATTTTGTTAAAGACGATTAGAAAGACAAAAACGGAAGAAAAAAAATTAAAATTGAGCCAGTACGTTGATAAGATTTGTTGAATTTGGCAATAAGAGTGGTTACTTTATGTTTAGTAGGATAAAATATTAGGGTGGTTATTGGAATGGGTAATGGGGGGGACAAATTTGTATTGAATGGACTTTTTTTTTTTGGTATCGGACATCACGGCCGAACTTGATTGAAGGCAATATCAGTGTATCACCATGCATGCCCCATCAACCTCCCTAGCTAGGTCATCAGTTTAGTAAAGAGCTTTCCCATCGTTCTATTATATTACGCTGAATGATATTGTGCCTCACAAGAGTGTTCACTTGCGAGAAGAAGGAGATCAAAGTTGTCTATGATGAGAACAAACCCTAAGCCTAATTATTCGTATCCGATATGCAGAATTAGTGCAAGAATGTGCTAGCTTAATCAAAGCTCGAACATGCTAAAGTTATCACTTGCTTGTTTTGGACTCACTGCCTCCAGAACTTCACGGAAATATTAACTAATGATGCCCGTTTCAGGTTAATTATTAAACTCCGGAAGTTACTAATAAGTCCACAATTTCTCTTTCGACCAACTTGGTGTCAATCACGTAGTTGTTGCTCCGTCATAGTTTCCATTAGTTCATCACAAAATATCAAGGTTGGCAAGACATGTATAGTCAAAGGCCGATTGCATATTAATTTCATGTTATCCAAATCAAAAAAATCTCTCTTTTTTTTTTATAATATATTAAATGGAAGAACTATACAAGATTAGTCCCAATTTGATCGATCCTGATCGACCAAAGAGATACGAATACCGCATGCATGTATACATCGAAGGTCTTTTGGATTTGGATAAGCATACGAATACATGCATGCATGTCAATACGAATACCATATACGAACCCAAGCTATCAGCCAAGTCGAAAGTCACAATTGAAGCATCATGATCGATCAGTTGCTGTGGTTACATATATGTCGGTTGATTGAAGAAGCTAAGCAAAGCTTAATATATCTCACATGCGCTGCCATGCAACTTGGGTGGTCCGCTCTCCAGAATTTCGAGACCACAATCCCACATGCAGAAATTGAAGACGAACGTTGAAGAATTCCCATAGGGACAACTGAGACGACTCTCTCTCCCAGTTGGAATGAAAGACATTAATCTTGTGTGTACGTAGCTTGGCTTCTGTCAATTTGTTGGGTCCATTTCCTACGAACCTAATAGTAGGCTTGGCTAATATAGTAACCCAGAATCCTCCCATCTTCAATAATGCTTCTCAGATCTTTATGCAAGGTCTTGACTCAAATGAATGAATTATTAAGGTGGTGGGAAGGAACTGGGACATTTAATCATTGATATTCTCCATTGGAGCTTTGGAAAAGGTCCCAAGTTAGGTCCCAATCGGCCAGTCACTCCTTCGGGTTGGTTGCCATTTCTAGGTCTATGGGGCTGCATGAGCTGACTGGGTTTGTCTTACCTGCTGCTTAATTGCCTCTTCGTTCTTCCATATTTTTTTGGCCTATCCCGTTTCACTTTCAGCAACTGAACCACCGACCCAGTTCTCCATCAATGACCAGGTTAATTATACAGTGTTTTAGACATGTTTTGACCTTTAAACACGAATCAGATTTACCTAACAGTGTAATGAGTATATTGTTGAAACAAAAGGGGAACAGTACGTTAAAGAGATGCTCTGGTCGTCGCCGGCCTGATCATTGTGATCCCGCCGACCGTAATCATTTGTTTCTTTCAACACTTTTGCCCCTGGGATTGATTTCTGTAATCTAATTTACATATCCAGACTAGGAGAAACAAATTGAGCAGACCATTTACGATTATTTTCATGAATATATAGCTAGCACTTCTATGCCATCATAGTGTTTTACTTTGTGTGTTGCTGACTTCTGAAGCCCAATTATAGGCACTTCTAGTACCTAACCAACTTTAAGCTCTATATGCATATATGGCCTGAATCTACCATCGAATTGAATCCACATGGTCAGCCGCGTCTCATAATTGAAAGTCATATGAATCTATCTAGCTAGCTTTTAACTATATTCATACTCGGTTGGTACCGTTGGTTCCTACCTAGCTAGACAAACTAGCACTGCGCTCTCTTTAAATGTCAGTCATGCATAGTGCACAGTGCACAGTGCCCTGTGATTAAGGTTATGATCTATATGCTGATTATATTCTATTATTCAATGATTAATGAAGTTCACTTATATATATAATCAAATAGCCCCCCATATATATAGCTAGTATTTATACTAACCCAAAAGTTGTTGAAGCTTTCATTTTTTCTCTGCTGCAGAACCTGCATAATCGATCACTGCATTTCTATACATATATACACATAAACTTATGACTCTACTTTGGAAATCATGAGATGGAAATCATGGAATGATGGAAATAGTGCATATATGCATGCAACCCTTCAATCAAGCACTCGTCCAGAAAAGACTGGTCCAGTTAAAACCCGTGTGCCTACAGATGAAAAGCAAATTTGCGATACTGGGTTTAGACTTTAGAATCTCTCACGGAAAGACAACTAAACCCTTTGAAAATTGTCTGAAAGCTTACAGTGACCCCATGAGATCAAACTGGGACCAGGTAGATACTTCTTTGTGTTCCTTCAACTCAATTATCAAAATTATAATTTTTGCCCTAGCTTCTGGCTGCGTCTATCTATTCTGAAAGAGAATCTAAACACACCCTTATTATATCATTTATATGTATTTGCTTCCTTTCCTTTTCCGCGCCTCTGTCTACCATAAAATCAATATGCGGTCATGGATGATGAAATATAATATTTCGGGAATATTTCGAACATAACCTAAGCTATAACTTCAAAAATAAGTCTAAGCTATTGATCCAGTTCGATCAGATATAAGCTTTCTCTTCGACCCTTAACATTTAACAAGACGTTCAGAATTAAGCAAGAAGTGATTGATCGATGAACGTCAAACCCTATAATTTTGCCGACAAATTGTAGCTTGTTTTCTTGTCTTAATTTGGTTTACTATTTTCTTTTGTAAATAAAAGG
Organism: Potentilla sterilis; assembly: GCA_963682095.1. Taxonomy (NCBI): domain Eukaryota; kingdom Viridiplantae; phylum Streptophyta; class Magnoliopsida; order Rosales; family Rosaceae; genus Potentilla; species Potentilla sterilis. The sequence goes on from OY821761.1 coordinate 2,350,777, forward strand.
AAAATCGAACCCAAACCTTGTGTTGTTAATACTTGTACATGTTGCATTAGTTTTTAGTTAAACACATGCAAGTTGTATTAGTTGGAGACGATTGATCGGCATATATCCACGTACTTATTTATATATATATACACAAAAATTTACCGATATGTATACGTATATACAGACAAGTTTATGTCAAACAATATATATGCGTAGGAATACACATATATACTCGAAGTTTACTACTAGCCAGCTACACACGTAAGTTTCATGTATCTCAGCGATCGATCAACAATTTTGATTAGAAATGGTAGGGCATACTGGATTCGCCTTTTCTTGAACACAATTGAGACTCAAACATGACAAGCGGTCACTTTATCACTGTGCTAGTCAAAATTGGGAACCCAGTGATCTTTTTGGTAATCATCGATCAACAAACTTCATGGAAGCACCAGTCAGGATTTCCAAATTTAATTTCTTCAGCCTACCAGAGTACCAGACCCATCTTTCACTCGTGTATGTTGCTTCCTATTCCTTCACATGGTCTGCGTAGAGAATTCACCATAAGAATGTCCAGGTTCCAATGGCTGGTGGGGATGCTTTTCAACGTGTTCGTCGAGTTTCTAATTAATTGACGTTCTTATCAGTCATACTATGTCAATGAAATTTTCTTCACTTGAAATGAAAGGAAAGATTGTTTCTGATTCACACACTGTGATCGATCGACATGAAAATCACAAGCTAAACGTACGTGTCGAGCATGCAACGGTGTTAGAAAATGTTGTTTTTGAATAACTAGCTAGGTTCATACTTTGCTTATATATTAGCATGATTCATGATCCATGATCAAAGAGATTCTCCCCAGCGACATAGAAGAATGTATATATGTGGCTCAAAAGCTATAAACTGAGAAATAAAAGATTCAAAGTGAAAAGTTGATTGAATGAATGATTACTCAAACATCATTTTGATTGTTGGTGGTAGGTTCTTGAAGTTTTTGGAGTCGGAGCTATAGCAATTAGTGAACCCTATACGGCTACGGGCTCTTCCCTTGTACTTAATAAACTCTAAACTCTTTCATTTTTTATTATTTTGATCATGCAGCTATAAATTGTATAGTTGTGTAAATGATCAATTTCTCATATTTCTATTATAAATAGAGAAAATTCAACTTTTCTATATTATCGACGTATTGTATTTAGATTTGTATAAATATTTTTTTAATTTACAAATTTTGTGAAAAGTCCACATACAATTTAAAATGTTCACAAAATTTAGTTGAGTTTTTAAAACCATCGACTTTTACACATACTTTATATTGATTTATAAAAATCTATATACTTTATTATGAACGACTTTTACATATTTTTCAATACAAATAGAAAAAAAAAATTTATTTGACTTGATGTAGAGTGATGCTTCAATCTGCTCCGCGTAATCAATTTAATATATAAAAAAAACATTCTTTCAGTTTTTGTTTGGGCAATGTACGTAACAGATTTATCGGGTTGGCTTGCATGTATTTCTGTCCAAATTTATACACAATAGAGACAGCTTTCATCTTTTATTCCAAGTAGAGACGTTGCAACGACATCCGTCCTCGATAAAACTACAAGTCAATATTAACAAGGGAAACAAAACTCTTAGTCACGAAATAATTGAGGTTCCATCTCCATATAAGATGTTAATCATGATAACCTTACAGATCGACAACAAATACGTAGTTTAATATATATTCACCTGATCAATTTTATTTATTAACTAACGACTATCGTTTTTCCCAAGTTTAATCCATAACTTATTCGATTCTTAGGGTGGTGTATTGTATTTGGATTTCTATAGTATTTTAAAGATTATTATGAATTCTACAAGTTTTGGGGTATTCAATTTAGATTTTTAGAATAATATTTTAAATCCACTAAAGTTTGAGGGTATTTAATAATGACTTTAATTAACTTTTAGAAAGTCTATAAACGTTTAAGGGTATTCAAAAAATTTACGAATTTTAAAAGATTCATTAAATGATTGATTTACATTGATTGTTTAGTGTAAATTGTAAATAAAATAAAGATTCTATCAATCCCCAAACTCTATACTCAAGATTTTCGTGGATTTATAATTTGTTTTCTTTTCATTACCTCTCTCTCTCTCTCTCTCTCTCTCTCTCTCTCTCTCTCTCTCTCTCTCTCTCTCTCTCTCTCTCTCTCTCTCTCTCTATTAATCCAAACGGATCACAATTTTCTCATACATATTTTACAATAGGGACTAGCTATACAAGTTGGTAGTAATAGTACAACGAGTACATGACGACGACTCCAACTATGTTTCTCACGGCCGAATATATCAGAAATCCCACGCATTTCATAAGTTATCATATCAATTAACTTTCTGGCACCAACTCAATCTAATTTCAAATTTTATCGACCAACCTCTCTCTCTCTCGTCATTTCCGTGGATTTATAATTTTTTTCATCATTTTTATCCTTATATTTCTTCATTATCCATAATATACATGTCTAGTTTGATACACATATAGAACTAGTTAACTTGGAAAGATTCTATGTTAATTTTTTATTTATTTACTTATGTTATGTTGATAAAGTGATTAATGATAAAAAGTTTGTCAAAATCTATGAGAATTCATAAAAATTGTATTTTTTATTTTCACAAGTCCTTAAAATTAAGTTTCTCTTATAAATCGAGGAAAATCTAGAAGATTTTATAAGTATGTATAAATCTAATAACTCTTTATGAATCTATCACTAAAAAAGTCACATAAATCTGAATACAATACACTCCCCTTAGAAAAAATGAAAACTAGGTTTTTATTATTAGGTACGGCCTATTTTAGAATTTCATAAATAAATGAGAAATAAATTAAAAACCAAAATAAAGAAAAACAAATTCAATAATAATGAACATGTTGGTATAAGAATTTGATTGCATAAAATATTATAGAAAAAAATGGGAAAAAAGAATATTAAGAAAGAGAGATGATATGTTATTAAAAAATTAAAAATAAAGAAATGACGGATGATTAACCTCTTCATAAGCAGAAAAGTCTGTCGTAGACTTTTCAAAATTTTTGGTTTGGAGGTTGGAAAAATATTAGAGTTTAGTATGTATAATTTGCACTACGAAGTTTATGATTATCCATGAGTTATTAATTCTATAAGTATGAATGATATTTTGAATACCCTCAATATTTTTTTTTACGTCATAAACGAATACTCCTAAATTTTATAGATTTTATAAAGACTTTTGAAAATTTTAATTGAATACATCCATAGTTTTATGGATCAAAAGTCTATATTAAATACACTCAGATTTTTAAATTCCATAAATTTGCTTAAAATTTCCATTAATTCCACATATATATATATACAATGCACCCCGAATTTTGGTTGCTAATGATATCCTCTGTGGATTAGTATAATATTCTATTGAAAGAATCATTTCCATCAAATTAATTTCTAAGTCAAATTCGTTGTCGGGATAGAAGTATTGTTTTAATTTTTTTTTTATCAATATAAAATTATGTAACAAAATTAGAAACAATTTGTCAACTTGAACTTGCACCTAACCAATTAAAAACAGGCAACAACTAGCTAGGGTTCATCAAATGGCATATGAAGTCAACCATTCTATTCTGTGCATGCGTTGGACTTACCTGGAGAAGTGGAAGAAGGCGTCTTTCTAGCATATGATGCACCCATGCGTGTTCCTTAAATGGTCATGTTCTTCATCATTGCGACTCTTAATTTAGATATACGGCGGCAGGGGGCAGATCGAGAGGGGCTGACCATCATAGAAGGACAATCTGGATTTGCCTGGTAGATCAATTTTCTTCTTCTCTAGCTTTCTTCTTCTTGTTCACAAGTCTAGAATACTCGTAGTAGATAGATCGATGTAGAATCTATCAATCAAGGGGGACGGTGACATTTCGATCAAATCTTACCAGTTTTGCACGGATATCTAACTGAAAATGTGTATCACATATCTACACTTTGCTTACGAAATCACCATTTCAGCTTAATGATTAATTTTTTTTAGCTTAACGATTAACTTGCATAGAGCTTGGACTCTGAAAATGTACGTAAGCTAATTTATGGTGTGTGTGTGTTTCTTCTATTTGGTATGCATCTGCATGTTCTGATTACGGAATGTTTTTGTTTTACCATGCCATTAGGCACTTCAATACGGATTGAGCAAGATTCAAGTAGTAGTAGAACAAAAGTATATCTTTCTTTATATGGATGCGAGTAAGTTCAAGTAATTTAACTAGCTAGTTGATTCGTTTTAGAAAATGAATGAGGAAATGAGGAATTAGTTTTTTATTTTTTATTTTTATTTCTATTTTTATTTTTTAAGAAAAGAAAGCTAGGAAGTTATTTCTTAATTATATAGTTTAAATGAGGATAAATTTATTTAGTTCGCACATATCGTACGTATGACTTCTAAATGTTAAGTAATAAAGTATTTAATTGGTGTATCAATGTATGCATATATTTTTAAAAGGGTTTTTTTTTACCAATAACTATAATTTTGTGGTGCTATTTACCAATAACAAGATTGTCTTTTGAAATTACCACTAGCAGGTTTCCATCCAAAACTAACAGAATCCGTTAACTCATAAATTACAAAATTACTCTAAAAAATATCCCCTTCAGAAATATGTACCTCTAATGCTACTGACCCTCATAAAATTTACCTCCGCCGTGATTCTAATGCTACTAACCCTCAGAAAATCCAACTCCGCCGTCCTTCGCTGCGATTCTAATGCTATTGACCCTCATAAATCAAACTTCGCCGTCCTCTGCAACACTTCTAAAGCTATTGAGCCTCAGAAATCAAACTCCGCCCTCCTCTGCCGCGCTTCTAATATCACTGAGCCTCATAAATCAACTTCAAAATTAAATATCTTCAAAACCCTAATCCCTAGCCTCACCCTCTCCAAAAACCTAATCCCTAACCTCACCCAGCCCAAACAAGACCTGTGTGTCGGAGTAGGCCCGGCCCAAGATCATGAGTGGCTGATCCGACTGTCGGTGCGAGTAGAGGAAGATCCACGCGGCGGCGAGGCCGATTAAAGTGATGGAGGGTGAAGGGGTGGGAGATGAGCGAGTATGCGAGCACCGCGGCGAGGATGATGAGGTAGTCGATGCGAAAGTAGGCGACGCTCTTCCTCACGCGCGAGGCCGCGTCAGAGAAGGAGACCGGACGGGAGAACGGGGGTGCGGTCGACGAGCTCGAGCCAGGGGCGGTGGTTGGCGAGTCAGGGGGTGCGGTCGACGAGCTCAACCAGGAGAACGGAGTCGGGCTCGGGGAGAACGGCGCCGTCGACAACTTCGTCTTCTTCCTCGTCGTCTTCAGAGTCCGGTGGTGTTGGTATGAGAGAGAGAGAGAGAGAGAGAGAGAGAGAGAGAGAGAGAGAGAGAGATATTAGGAATATGTGATATATATTAGGAATATGTGATATATATTTATATGGATGACATGGGTTATAATTCATGGATTTTTAGGGTTAATTATGTTATTAAATCGTGGACGGGTTAATAACCTGTTACTGTTAATTTCATGCTGATGGTATAAAAAAATTAGGTCTTGTTATTCGTAAATATCACTATAAAAATGTAGTTATTGGTAATTTTATATTTTTAAAACCATTTGAGAAATTAATAATAACAACTATGAGATATATATGTTCTCCTAAAAAAAATAACTTGAGATATGTTAAAAATCGATTAAATCATTATTTCAAAATTGAATAAATTATTCAACTTTATCACATCGATTATAAATATCAATTATAAACTTAAAAATGAGCTAGATGCAGACGACATACTTTCATGGCCTCACATGAGATGACGACTATATTGGATGATATAATAATATTAATGGAAATATATATAACTACATGATCCATAGCATAATTGTCCACGACAATTTGATTTGAATGGAATAGATCTCACTCCGATTCTCATAATTGATCTTATTATGAATATATAGGGTAATTCTTTAACATAATAATCAACGAATTCAAAGATTTACACCACGTAAAAGATGATCATCCTTTGGTAGATAAGTCATCCGAAGTTCTATGCATGCAACTGATGCAAGTGTCTTAATCGAAGAAAATTCCAAAAAAAAAACTGATGCAAGTGCCAAGAAGTATGAAGATTCCAGAGGTTGTTGCCTTGTTTATTGGTAGCTAGGGACATATCAACTCTACTGCTCTTTAAAATGTAGGATATCTCATAGGACACCAATTCGTTTCATTTGTACAACCATATTATTAAACCAAGTAATATGAGAGATAATACCGAAGTTTAGCTAGGATGGGCGAGCAGTTCTATTTCTCCAACTCGATCATTCTTGTCATTGTCTGTTCAATTCCATCGATAGGTTGGAAACCCTCAGAGAGAGAGAGATATATATATATATATATATATATACAGTGAGTTTCTAATGCAGACGTCCGTAACTTAGCAAACCGTACGGATTCCGGCTTTTCGGCCGGAATCCGGTCACCGAATTCGATCTCCACCGTTCAGATTATAGGTATGCGTGTGTAGATCAACCCTGTAAAATTTCATCCAATTCGGTGATCGTTTGATACCTCAAAATCGCGATTTACCAACCGGAATCCGAACGGTTCCAGTCTACTGATTTCTGTCCGTTCGTGTAAATCGCGATTTTGAGGTATCAAACGATCACCGAATTGGATGAAATTTTACAGGGTTGATCTACACACGCATACCTATAATCGGAACGGTGGAGATCGAATTCGGTGACCGGATTCCGGCCGAAAAGCCGGAATCCGTACGGTTTGCTAAGTTACGGACGTCCGCATTAGAAACCCACTATATATATATATATATATATATATATATATATATATATATATATATATATATATGACAGTAGGATGATTTTGACGCATCTATTCACAACAAATTGCAAACTCTATATTTGGTAAGTTCTATTTTTCTTTATTACAATTGTCGTGCATGTATCACCTATTTTTCGGATTCGGATTCTCTGCTCATGTTTCTCTGTTCATATTACCTCATGCTGCATTTAGGCTATCCAATCTTAATTATATAGTCAGATTTTCTTACATTGGTGTTGACTTCACATTACATGAGTTAAATACAGAAAAAAGCTTGTTCACATGATTACAATTAGATATACAAGATTTATTTATGAGATAATATGAACAGACAAAGACAAATATGAGCAGAGTCCCTATTTTTCTAGTAATGATATCTAAACGGCTCAACAGACAGTCTAGCTCATGCTACGACACGGCGTGTGAGTTAACCCGTTTTACATGGACGGTTAGGTCCCCATACTGTGTTACTCCCTTTACAACAACCTTAGCCCATAGATTGCCTCATTAGTCATGCGAGCCTTACACCACCCCCATTCTACCACAGTACCACCCCTATTTCTTAATCGTTCAGGACTGTACGTCTAAGGGTATCTGGCGGTGGGAGGAGACAAAACTCTAGATTCACAGGGTCAAAACAGTCAAAGCAGTAGCAAAATACCACTTTTGTAGGAATTAATGGTCCGAATCCGATGAGGAAACCAGCCGTAAAACCAGCCGTCACGGCGTGCGATCGTATCTCCCGAATTATTAGCTTCCCGTATTTTTTTTTGTTTTGATTTTGAAAGGTAGCTTCTCATTTTATTATAATCCAAAAAAGATAAAATATTACAAGGACTCTCGAGAAGACCAAGAACCTTATTTATAGCAATCTCTGGCTTAAGCCCCCGAGGAGACACAGCTCTCTTTGTTTCTCTAACTCAAAAACCCCGAAACAATCCCAACGAAAAAAACTAGTTCCCAATGGCGTTCAGTGGTGTTTCAATGTGCGGCCAAGAACAGCTGGACTTGTCCAGAGACGGCAGCCACTATAGCCTTACCACCGGAATACTGCCGTCTCTTGGCGCCAGGTCTAGTAACCGGAGAGTGAAGCTCGGCCGGTTTATTATCTCACCGTACGACCGGCGATACAGGTTCGTCTCTGTTTTCAATCTGAGTATATATTACTTACGTTGAAACGCCTTGAATAAATCCATTTATATATGGAAACTAGTTGTGTAAGTATAGAAATATATATTCTGGGGTGGCTGCATTATTGGTTTGACTGAACTATATACTGGGATTATATTTTAAAGGTTGCCTTTCCTTCTGGGTTGTGTTTTGAAGAACGGCATTGAAAACTCGGTGGCCTTCCTATGCATGCTTTCGTGGTTATAGTGACAGCCTTACAACTGGGTCTCTGTGTATTTTTTTTTTTCAAATTTTTGTGTCATATTTGTCTACTTCTTTTGGTTTTATTGGAGCCTTGTTACTCTGCTTTTCTTGTTGATTCTTCCATTATTATCGTTTTCCGGCGAGAAAAGACGACACTGAATCTTCAAGAATCGCCTTTTTCCGTGATCAAAAGGATTCATTTGTTTCTGCTTTTAAACCTTTTGCAGTTTTTACTATATTTTTGTTTAAAGGGTGTTTTGCTTAAAAAATATGTGATAAACGTGGTTGTTATTTGTTTAGAAAAAGCATTTCACTGTAAAATTCTGCGGGGGGGGGGGGGGGGGGGGGTAAAAGTTTCATTCTTTGATTCCAGATTGTTTGCTTTTTCTTCCATATGAGTTTGGACCAGGCCTGTGACTGCTATTCCAAACAGAAACCGACATATCAGTTCGTCAATTTTATGACATGCAGTGTTCGTATTTGGCTTTGAAATAGAAAAGAAGGGGATTTCAAGTCAGAGAAGAACAGTTCCTAATTGGAGGCCTTAAAAACATTCTTTTTTGACTTGTTAGGAAAGCAATCAGTTTGATTTCATTTGCTGATTTCTTGGCAAATTCTATAAGGAAACCAAGTCAAGTTTTGATTTTGCTAGTCACTCAACCAACCATTGTGTTTGAAAATCTGCATTAGTTATATTCACCAGTGATTTTGATTTTATACTAGTTCTGGGAATTCTTTACTCGGTTTGGACTTTGGACTAGTATGATGCAAAACAATAAGGTGACTCTGTTCTATGAGAAATATAAGAAGTCTTGCTAAAATGGGCTCAGATTAAATTGTTTCTTGCAGGATTTGGGAGACATTTCTTGTTGTTCTGGTCATCTACACTGCATGGGTCTCCCCCTTTGAATTTGGCTTTCTTAAGAAACCAGAAGGACCACTCGCCATTGTTGACAATATTGTCAATGGCTTCTTTGCTATAGATATTGTTCTTACATTCTTTGTGGCTTACCTGGACAAGGCTACATACTTACTTGTTGACGATCAAAAGCAGATTGCTTGGAAGTATGCAAGTACGTGGTTGATCTTTGACGTCATATCCACAATTCCTTCTGAGCTTGCTAGGAAGATCTCCCCTAAACCTTTCCGGTCATATGGCTTTTTCAACATGCTACGGCTTTGGCGTCTTAGAAGAGTTAGTGCTCTATTTTCCAGGTACAGGGTTTTCTTCAATTAAGCTGCGGATGGGGAAGTGTATATTTTCTCTGTACTAACTTCGCATGATTCTGTTTTAACAGATTGGAGAAAGACAGGAACTATAATTACTTTTGGGTTCGTTGTGCAAAGCTTATTTGTGTAAGTATTTCTAATGACTCGAGGATTGTTTACATGAGAAAAGTAAGCTTTACAACCTTACAGAGCTTCGGATGATCTTTATGCAGGTCACTCTGTTTGCGGTTCACAGTGCTGGATGCTTCTATTATCTTCTTGCAGCCCGTTACCGTGACCCCTCCAACACATGGATTGGAAAATCAATGGAAGACTTTCTTCAGCAAAGTATCTGGATTCGATACGTGACTTCAGTTTATTGGTCTATCACTACACTCACAACAGTTGGCTATGGAGATTTGCATCCTGTCAATACAAGGGAGATGATCTTTGACATATTCTACATGCTTTTCAACCTTGGATTGACATCATACTTGATTGGAAATATGACCAACTTGGTTGTCCATGGGACCAGTCGAACACGAAAATTTGTGAGTAACAATTGCTTGCTTTCTGGATTTGGTGGAAGAAAATGAGCAAATTGTGAACTCATGATTCATGTTGCCTTTGTTTTTTGTCCTTTGACAGAGGGATACCATACAAGCTGCCTCCAGTTTTGCACAGAGGAACCAACTGCCTGTTCGCCTGCAGGATCAGATGCTTGCCCACTTGTGTTTGAAGTTCAGAACAGATGCAGAAGGACTGCAGCAACAAGAGACCCTTGATTCTCTTCCTAAAGCCATCCGCTCAAGTATTTCACATTATTTGTTTTACTCTCTTGTCGATAAGGTGTACTTGTTTCGTGGGGTTTCAAATGACTTGCTCTTTCAGTTGGTAAGTTCAAAGCTATCTGAAAAATTTCAATTAAATGCTTGTCTTACAATGAAGTTTCCACAATATGATGAAAGATGTTTAGCTGATTCTTCTTTTCTCCTTTTTCAATCCAAAGGTCTCAGAGATGAAAGCCGAGTACTTTCCTCCCAAAGAAGATGTAATATTGCAGAATGAAGCACCTACAGATTTCTACATACTTGTCACTGGTGCTGCGGTAATAATATGATCTTTTGTTTTCCCTTCAATATTCACAGTAATTATTCATTTTTCCGTGCTACTTATTTACAGTAAACTTTTCGAACAGTGTACTTATTGTTTAAATTTTTAAACAGGATTTAGTGGTTCTCAAGAATGGAGTTGAACAGGTAAACTCCAATATTTGAACAAGATATGCATGATGTATCTACCTATGATTGATGCTAGCAACCTTGATGGTGAGGAGTCTGACTCCCTAATTTAACTAATTGCAGGTCATTGGTGAGGCAAAAGTTGGTGATCTCATTGGTGAAATTGGGGTACTGTGTTATAGGCCACAGCTATTTACAGTTAGGACCAAAAGGTTGACTCAGCTACTCCGGCTGAACAGAACTACATTCCTAAGCATAGTGCAAGCTAATGTTGGAGATGGAACTATAATAATGAATAACCTCCTCCAGGTCTGCTAACATGATATAACCTCCTACTAAACTATCCTCTGTTTCTATTTTGAATGGATTTTGACATGCTACACTGTCTTAATGGGGCAGCATTTGAAAGATACCAAGGATCCATATATGGAGGGAGTATTGGTGGAGATTGAAAACATGCTAGCTCGTGGTAGAATGGATCTACCTCTCAGTCTATGCTTTGCAGCAATTCGAGGAGATGACATGCTGTTGCATCAGTTGTTGAAACGGGGTTTGGATCCGAATGAATCAGACAACACTGGAAGAACAGCTCTGGTGTGTAAAATCTTCTGCTACTGATTTTACTTTGTCCTAGTCCACAAAATTCTGAATATGATTTTCTAACAATAACTTTCACATCCTCTATGAAAAACCAGCATATAGCTTCATCCCAAGGAAGTGAGAACTGTGTGCTTCTACTATTGGACTATGGAACACTTCCTAACAGTAGAGGTAAGACAAGGTCCTTTACTGTAGTTAATCTATCAGTATTTGACTTTATCAGTATGAAGGTTGATCATATTACATGCATTTGGCTTGATATTGAGTAATCTTTGAATGTTTCAGCTCCCCACCTAGATATATAGATCATATAATAAACACAAGAGATCTTATCAGTTTAGAGAACTTTGCCTTGTAGTGAAAATAATAGTCTAGTTTGTGGACTTTTAGGAGTGCTGCTTGCATGTTTTTTTTTTTCTGAAGTCCAATAAGGAAGATAATTCAGCTCTATATTATTGGTATAAAATTCCAGTGCAGATTTGAGTTGTTGTAGTCATGTTGCAGCTGTGATAATTCATGCATTTCTTTTAGTGCAATTCTGTTTGTGTGTGTGGGATCCAAGTCCCAAGTGTTGACCATTGGGAATTGGCCTAACCTGATTTTGTTCCCTTCTCAGTTCTCATACATCCATGACTTTTGTTTTTCTTTCCCTTAATAGTAAGTTAGAATATCATATCTCTTGAGTGTTGACTTTCCTAATTAACTACCAACTATATCAATTATTTGCTTCATTATGTTTTATTATAGTCTACCAGATCATAGTCATCATATATATATATATATATATATATATAAATACACACACACACGCATTAGAAACACCAGTTGACTTCATAACATGATCCAAAAAAAAGCTTCTTCATCGCTTTTAATACACGACTGTGCGGGAGGCATGCATCTGCAGCTCACTTATTGCTATATTAAGTAACTTGATTAGTAATATAAATCTATTTGAATCTCCTGGGGATCTGGCATGGTTATTGTTATAACGAATGTAAGAAAAACACAGAATTACGTGGTTCACCGCCTCTGTCAGCGCCACCAGACGACTAGTTCCCGGCACATACTAACTGTTATCTTATCCCAGTTTATTGAGTATATTATCTTAAAGATGGTGCCCCCCGTCCTCTATAGTTTATCACAACATGCAAGCAAGATTGCAAGATTGAAAGATACATCTTCATAAGGAAAACTTTGATGTTACTTCTTGATTCAATCTCGTAGTTTGTGTATATAGATCTTTGTGACATGCGTTTCCTTCAGTGCCCACAAAGAAGTTGTAAATTCGTATTAGTAAAACAAGTCGATGCATCATGGCCTTGTTTTGTTGTAAGAAATGTGCATGAACATGTATTGTTTCCATTTATTAAAACATATGAACAAAGACCTTAACTGTGTTCTGTGATTTATAGACTCTGAGGGAAATGTACCACTTTGGGAGGCAATACAGAACGGTCATGAATCGATTGCCAAATTGCTGGTTGACAATGGTGCAACTTTGAATGCTGGGGATGTTGGTCAATTTGCTTGCTTTGCAGCTGAGCAAAACAGGTTGGACTTGCTCAATGTGATAGTTCAGCATGGAGGTGATGTCACAACTCCTAGAGGCAATGGAACCACGGCTCTTCATGTTGCTGTGTCCGAAGACAACATTGAAATTGTGAAATTCCTTTTGGATAAAGGAGCTGATATTGACAAACCAGATCTCCATGGCTGGACTGCAAGAGCTCTAGCTGAACAGCAAGGACATGATGAGATAAATAACCTTTTCCAAACCAGAAAAGAGCCCAAAGATCAATCTGTTGTCGCCATTCCTACTGACCAGAAGACTGGAATTCGCTTCCTCGGGAGATTTACAAGTGAGCCAAACATCCATCCTGTCTCCCAGGAAGGCTCATTTTCAGTACCAGATGGGGGATCATGGGGTAGAAGCCGCCCAAGGCGTAGGACTAACAACTTCCACAACTCACTCTTTGGGATGATGTCAGCAGCACACACAGGAGAGAAGGACTTGTTCTACTCCGCCGTAAGGGAGCCCGCAGAAACCACTCCTAAAGGTACTGGGAGTAATCCTAACCCTGCTAGAGTGACAATTAGTTGCCCTCAAAAGGGTGAAGTTTCAGGGAAACTTGTGTTACTTCCTGCCAGCTTCGACGAGTTACTCGATCTTGGTGCTGAGAAATTCGGTTTCACTCCGGCTAAAGTTCTGACCAAAGATGGAGGAGCTGAAATTGACGATATAGAGGTGATTAGAGATGGTGATCATCTTATTTTTATCAGTACCCAAGATGAAACTCAAGGATGTAATAACGAAAATACTCCAACTAAAAAAGATGTGTAGTATGCATGGGAAGTCCATTTTTTATTCTCTTCCTGTACTTACTACCACAGACAACCAGAAGATTGGTTTGTGTTGTAAATTAAGATGAAAATACGGCCAAGTGGCCAACCTCTCTTTCAAAATCTATCATAGGAAAGAAGACACATTTGTAATGTTTGTTTTGTGGGATTGTCTAACCCGAGCTTAATTTCTACCAGATGCTGAGACTCCTGAAGCTCAACTTATCCTACAATAACCCTAACCCACGTTTGGTGCACTCCACATTTCCTTCTATCTCCTTTAGCGCTCTTCCTCATTGAGAGACAAAAAACAACCACACTCACACACGTAAACCAAATACCAGAATCAAAACCAATTCTTTCCTCCATTCCCAAATTCTCAATCACCATAATCATTAATCTCTTTCTATTACCTCCCACATATCTTCAGACCCTAACCTCTCTTCATTCACCTCTCCTTGAAGAACGTTAGCGTCACGTTCTCTTCTGCAACCTCACTCAATCGATTCAAGTTAATGAATTATTACCCAGAATTATATACCCATGAAATTGATTAGAATTCTAGCCAGCAGAAGAAGTCCAAACCCAGAATTCAAACCAGTGAAATTGATCATTCTACCACATCAGCCTAACCAAAATGCAAATTGATCAAAATTCTTAGAAAAAAAGCTAACCAGCTACCAAATCCTCAAAATTATGAGAACTTATAGATAAAATCCTCTCTAATTATCAATACCCAATGGAAAATTTAGAGACCTGCTTGTGATAGGTAGATTCTTTTCTGTTTCTTTCAAGGTGATCTGTGCTAGTGACAAGGACAGTTGTGAAAGGGGTTGGTGATAAATGACTATATAGACCAGGAAGGCAAATATAAAGGTAATTGCGCTTTGAATTTTTTGATTATTGAAATTTCCACTTAAACTGTTGTATACGTTCATTGTGAAAAAGAAAGAGGTAGAGAAGAGAAGGACTGTACTAAGTAGTTGTGACCTGTGAGCACTCTACAATTCATACGTGTTGGACCAATTTTCACAATTTTGTCTATCAAATCATATCATTCACAAGTGCATTTGGTTGTTTTGAATCATTAGCAATGGCTTGAAATTCTTTATGGAAATTTTAGCGTAGCTTGGAATTGGAGTTCTTTGTAATTTGCACACTCTTGATTTTGTAGGTTGTTATGTTTCTTTCCACAAGTCCCATTTTACAATATCTAGACATAATGTTTTCTTTTGATTTGTACAATCTTCCACACAAACGTCCAGCTCATGTGTTATAGTCAAGGTCAAGCAAGTGGAATTGATCCACATCAAAATCTTGATCAAACTTTCGTGAATTTTCCTTCATATTCGTCATCTACAAAAATCAATATTCATCTAATTGGAACAAAACTAAACACAAAAAATAATTACAATATACGACATTGCAAGATGAATTTTCGATCATACAGTCCATATATTCGACCATTAGATCATATATCTTGTAAAGTATTCATAAATTTAATTGTGATACGACTATCTTTGTCGATGAAGAACTTGTGATTATGTACAAAATGAGCCAGAATTACCTGTACATCTATATTTGGACAAGACGAACAATTTCCAAGGACTTCCACAAAAGCAAGTCAATTGCAATTTCTACACACATGTATTATGTCCAAAATTTGCGGGCTTCAACCTCATACTGTGTCACAAAATGAGCTGAATCGATTTTCTTGCAATCATCTACCACCCATTTTGGATAGAGCTTTCCATATTAATTTGGGGTGGCCATAAAATTACAGTATAGTGAACCACTATTTGAGACTATTGTTCATTCGCTCTGTGTATAGAATATAACAAACTGAAGGAAAAAGAAAAACAATGTACTATATTATCCCCATATTGACGTCGTGCTGGGTCGTCTTCTTCTATCATTATGTGAGAGTGAGACTACAGATAATCAAGAAAGATCCAATTTCCAAAGACTTGCTTTGGTTTGGACCAAAGCAAGTCAATTGCTCTTTCTCACTATTGTATACGCGTAGTTTCTAAAATCCTTTTGCTTCAACTATATATAGTTTCACTTTTATGTTTGCGAATCATCTTCATAATCATTATGTTATTCACTGAAATGAGTGGTAGGTCGATGCAACATTGCGTTTTGGTCGGGTTTGTGTGCCTGTCCATCATGTCTGCTATTTCTTGTTCAAGTGTTGGAAGCTCCAACAATATCATCATGTGCTTGGAGACTGAAAGACATGCTCTTCTCCAGTTTAAACAAGGCCTTATGGATGAGTCTAATGCTCTTGCTTCTTGGAAACCTGAGAAAGATTGCTGCAAGTGGAGAGGAATATCATGTAACAATCATACAGGTCATGTCATCACTCTAGATCTATCTTCTACTTTTTTAAGAGGTGAAATTAGTCATTCACTACTCGAATTAAAGAATCTAAATTACCTGGACCTCAGTAATAATGATTTTGGAAGAGTGATGATTCCTAAATTCATAGGCTCTCTGAGTCAATTGAAAAAACTCAAACTTGTAAATTCTAATTTCAGTGGACGTATTCCTCCTCAGCTTGGAAACCTCTCTAATTTGCACAGACTAGATCTTTCCTCTAACGAAGGTGTTAGTTCAGAAAATTTCGAGTGGTTAACTCATCTTTCTTTTCTGAGATACCTGGACATGTCATCTGTAAATTTTTCAAAGGTTGTGAATTGGCCACAATTTTTAAGCAAACTCACTTCACTAAGAGAGTTTCAGTTATCTCGGTGCAGCCTTCCTGATGTTAATCTTAGATTAGTTTCCTTTATTAATTCTTCCACCTCTCTTCAACTCCTTGACCTCTCTCATAATTCTCTTAATTCTACTTCAATATTCTATTGGATAGCTAATGTCAACACCAACTTTGTTCATATTGATCTAAATTATAACGAACTTAAAGGTCCCATCCCAAATGTCTTCACAAACATGCTTTCTCTAGTAACACTAGATCTGTCTGCGAATAACCTTGAAGGTGTGATACCAAAAAGCTTTCAAAACTTATGCAGCTTGAAGTCGTTGACCTTATCGAATAACCAATTGTCTGGAAACATTGAGGACTCTATACAAGCCTCGTATTGTGCCAACAACACACTCGAGACCTTGGACTTGCAGTCTAACCAGTTTTGGGGTTCAATTCTAGAACTGCCAGGTTTTTCAAAGTTGAGATATTTTTATCTCTCTTCGAATAATCTAAATGGGTCTCTACACGAGAGTGTCGGACAACTTTCTAGCCTTGAATATCTCTCTCTCAGCTAGAATTCTATGAGTGGTGTCATCACAGAATCGCACTTTCAGAACCTCTCTCATTTATGGTATTTGAATCTTAATTATAATCGTTTCTCTATCAACCTCATCTCCGATTGGAATCCACCATTTCAATTTACTGGTAAGCCCAGCTTGTTGGGCATGTCATCTTGCAAGGTCGGCCCAGCTTTTCCTAAATGGATTCTAAAGCAGACAAATCTTACTCAGCATTATCTCTCCAATAGCGGAATATCAGGATCATTACCTGATAAGTTTTGGGATCTATTTCCTCGCTTAGGTTGGTTAGATCTCTCTACGAACAAAATCCATGGGATACTCCCGAATCTGTCAACAACGAGCTTGGATACAGTTTATTTGTCATCTAATATGTTTTCTGGTGCTGTACCATCATTTCCTCCGACGCTCTACGACTTGGACCTCTCACATAACAAGTTTTCTGAGCCCTTGTCTTCCTTCTGTGCAACCAGGGCTCCAGACTTGTCCTATCTCGACATTTCTGACAACTTACTGTCAGGGGAGCTTCCTAATTGTTGGATACAATTTCACTATATGCGTTCATTGAATCTTGGAAGGAATAAGTTATCTGGGAAACTACCAAGTTCATTAGGAACTTTTAAGTGGATTAACATATTGCGTTTACATGAAAACAACTTTGCTGGAGAATTACCTTCTTTAGAGAACTATACCGACACATGGGTGGTTGACCTAGGCAACAACAACATGTCAGGAAAGATACCAGATTGGGTTGGCCAAAGATTACCAGACTTGTTGATTCTACGCTTACGCTCCAATCATTTCCATGGAATCATACCTTTGTTCCTGTGCAATCTAGTCAGCACTCATGTTTTGGACCTCTCTCACAACAACATTTCAGGGGCACTGCCCCATTGCTTCAATAACATATCCGCTTTGGCTAATGATTTTGAACCACGTGTTAATATGGAACTTGTGTGGAAAGGAATAGAAATTGAGTTCGGGAGAAATCTTGCTGGTATGAGAAGCATTGACATGTCAAGAAACTATTTGGTTGGGGAACTTCTGCCGAGTCTAGCAAGTATGGCCGAGTTGAAATCCCTCAACTTTTCAAGAAATTATTTGACAGGAAAGCTTCCTGAAGACCTTGGTAACATGAAGATGTTGGAGCCTCTTGATTTGTCAAGAAACAATTTATCTGGCAACATTCCTGCAAGTTTTTCAAAACTACACTTTCTCGGAGTGCTGGACGTATCACACAACCACTTGTCAGGCAGAATTCCAATAGGCACCCAACTTCAGAGTTTTAATGCTTCTTCATATGCCGGAAATCTTGGACTTTGCGGACCACCGTTGACACCAAATTGCTCACGAGATGGAACAACTGAAGATGATGGAGGCAATGCAACTGATAACGAGGAACACAGTAATGATGGTCTCCTAAACCTGGGATTCCTTATCAGTACAGTGTTGGGATTTATCAGTAGATTTTGGATAGTATGTGGCAGTTTATTGCTTAAGAGCTCTTGGAGATACGCCTATTTCAAATTCTTGGATGATTCAGGAGATTGGATTCATGTCAAAACGGTCGTGTACAAGGTAAAAATGCAGAGGAGACTTCAAAGATGAATGGTACACTAATCTAAACTACATTATTAGTTTCTTGTGTTTATGTTTCATCTTTTTGTAATATTATTTTTTGACTGTCATACATTTGTTTCAAAATGATGTCAGGAAATTCTGGCGTTGATGGAAATGAACCTAATAACCCCAGAAGCAGAGGAATTCAAGGCTTAATGTATCTGTTTACATATGTTATTGATTTCCCTTTCAGCTCCTTTTCAGCTGGAAATAAATCTTATGCTTGATTATCTTGAGAACTATATATGATTGATGTATTATGGGCTAGTATAAGCTCTTTTGATTCCGTAGAACAAAACTTTCTCTAGTTAATTGAAATTGGCTAGCTGGTATTCCAGAGATTAATTTGAAGTTATGTATTATAATATAGCTTGATCATGCATGTTTCTATCATAAGTCTGTTGTTAAATCTTATAATAACCATCGATCGCTGCCTCTGTCCTTCACTCCTTCTATGTATGTCCATATTCGAATCCAAAATTTTAAAACTAGGCAAGCCCTTCTTTTTTCGAAATGGATTTCGATGCAGAAAGACTTCAATATTATCTTGCTGGAACACCGATGAGTCTCTTAACTTCGTTTTGGTAAGCTCAAACTTCTGTAAAAAAATGTAAAAACGGCAGGAGAGTGTTTTGAATTTGTTGATAGAAGTAGTTGTGTTGAATGACTAGGCCTGAAGGCTGAAATTGGTCTCTCTATCTATAGCTGTTGTATATTGCTGGGTTACTGGCAACGGCAGAAGGACCTACAGGACATCCTAGAGCAACCCTACACAATTAACCTCCCATCAGTTTTTACCTAGCGAAAAACTAACAGGCCGTTATCCCCATAAATCGCAATACTATAATGCCTTGTACACGTGTCGAGCGACTGTGGTGTAGATTTCTGTTTTTGGAGTCAAGCATGTTCTTGACTCAAGGACTGAATAATTTTCCACTATATGATATATACTTTCACTTTCCAGCAGTTTGCGCATCATCTTCATAATCATCATCTCGTTCACTACAATGAGTGGTAGGTCTATGCAGCATTCTGTTTTGGTTGGTCTATGAAGCTCCAACAATATCATCATATGCTTGGAGAGTGAAAGGCATGCTCTTCATCAGTTTAAGCAAGGGCTTGTGGATGAGTCTAATGCTCTTGCTTCTTAGAAAACTGAAAGATTGCTGCAAGTGGTGAGGAATAAGATGCAACAACCAAACAGGTCATGTCACCAGTCTTAATTTCTCCTTTATTAGATATGATGCAGATTTCAATGTTGATGATCTTCCTTTAGGAGGTGAAATTAGTCCTTCACTACTTGAATTGAAATATCTAAATTCCAAGTTTTCAACCATTTCTCCAGGAAATTCAAGTCAGAATGGGTCCTTGTGGTGAACTCAGATATCCAGCTTATCCAGAGAGCAATGGAACATGGACGTTTCCAGGAATTGGAGAATTCCAATGCTATGACAAGTTAACCATTGTGTATGAAATAGATTTTTCTTTTCTTCTTCTTTACATTACCAACAAAATGAAAGGCACCTAAAATATTGTAGAGAATATTAAAATGAAAGGCACCTAAAATATTGTAGAGAATATTGGTATATATAATATTTCTAAACAAGTTTTTTGTTTTTTGTCACAGTACATGAAAGCTTCCCTGGAAGCATCAGGAGAGGCACAAGGAAAGAGAGATTGAGGGACGACTGTACCCCATGATTCCGGCCAGTACAATCAGTTTCCTGAAGACACTGGATTTTTCAAACGAGAGGGAACTTGGAATACTGAGTGTGGACGGTTCTTCCTCGAATGGTACTCAGAGAAGCTACTAAGGCACGGAGATAGACTCCTGGTAGCTGCAAAAAGAGTGTTTCAAGGAACTGGAGCTAAACTATCTGGAAAGGTAGCTGGGATTCATTGGCATTACAACACAAGATCCCATGCTGCTGAATTAACTGCTGGCTACTATAATACTAGACTCAGAGGTGGTTACATTCCAACAACAAAAATGTTCAGCAAACATGGGGTTGTATTAAACTTCACCTGTTTGGAAATGAAATATGGAGAACAGCCTGACTATGCAAACTGCTCTCGCCTGAGGGGTTAGTCCGGCAAGTAAAGATGGCAACCACGAGTGCTGGAATTGATCTTGCAGGAGAAAATGCACTCGATAGGTATGATTCTGGTGCATATGGACAAGTTTTGGCCACAAGCAGATCAGATTCCGGCAATGCCTTGAGTGCTTTCACATATCTAAGATTGAATAAGAGATTGTTAAGGGGACAACTGGAGGAACATGGTTGAATTTGTGAAAGGCATGGCTGAAGGTGGCCGGAATGAAAGACTGTCAGAGTGACACCTCTGGAACCGACCTTTTATGTCCGTTTTATCAAGGAAAAGAATATCCAGGAAGACAAGGAAACTGTTCTTGTGTAGAAATATTGTTTAAGTGCATCTTTATGTACAAACAGAATATCTGAGTATATAGTTAATGGACAAAATACTGGTCACTCCTTATACTTTTAGAGTATCGACAGTTTCGTTCTCGTGCTTTCAATTTCAACTAGTCACTCCTTGTAATCTCAATTTTCGACAAATTAGTCCAATCTGTCCAAAATAGTTATTAACTATTTTCTAATTTCCTCAAATACCCTTAGGTGTTGTT
Source organism: Potentilla sterilis (assembly GCA_963682095.1). Taxonomy (NCBI): domain Eukaryota; kingdom Viridiplantae; phylum Streptophyta; class Magnoliopsida; order Rosales; family Rosaceae; genus Potentilla; species Potentilla sterilis. The sequence goes on from OY821761.1 coordinate 2,371,967, forward strand.
TTATTATTTTTCTTATTGATTTCTTTTCATTTTTCTTCAAAATCAAAACCAAAGAATACACAACCCACCATGAAAGGCTACGTAGCCAAATTAAGTTTGAGCCCTATTGACAAAAAAAATAAAAATAAGCTTAGCGTAGTAATGTTGTTTGTAAGCTTAACTATATGAAATTGTAGTTATTTATATAGTTTTATTTATGAGAGTTGTTAATGCTAAAGATGATGATGAGAATTCTTTTTAATCGCATTTTGGCTTAAATTGATATGATAGAGATTTGATAGAATTTTATTTTATCGTGATTATGATGATGTTATTTGATTTTGTTAGCCAATATGTATCAAATCAATTTGTATTTTTTTTTTCCCGATTGCAATCAGTTTGCAATTATAATTAAAATTCTTGGATTGAAGATCGACAATCATAAACTCAGATATTCTGGAGCTTCTTTTGGTTTTGGTTTTGAAGAAGAGAAAAAAATAAATAAGAAAAATAACCTAAGGGCATTTGAGGAAGTTGAAAAATGATTTTGGATGAATTGGACTAATTAGTAGAAAATTGAGACCACAAGGAGTGATCAGTTGAAATTGAAAGCACAAGGACTAAACTGTCGACACAGTACAAATATAAGGAGTGACCAGTAATTTATCCATAGTTAATTACTGTAATATAGTGAGAGAAAAAAATAAAATAGGGAGAGATTGAGGGATTAATTATTTTTAAGCAAGCTATTCTTGGCATTAGATGCTGAGGCGTAAGATGGTTAAACAATTCCCTGTATATGTCTCCATTACCTGAATGGTCAGTTGATGTTCATTCAAACCAGGTTTTTATCTACTTTAGGGGATGTTAAGGTGACTGTTGATATCTAGTCTGTTTCTGTTTGAATCTGTAGACTCACAGAGGTACAATAAAGGTAGTGGATACGGGTGCCTGGTGCAATATCCTCCTGCAAATCCTGCTAACTAAGGGAATACCGAGATGACCGGTCTTCACCTCTCCGATGCCTAAGTCAGTACCGTTGGTATAAAGGGATAACTTAAGCGGGAATAAGTAGTTGGAGGAATTAGTTACCTATTAATGAGGGTAGTTGGGGCCCTTATATAGGTTGCCGAGCGTGAGGTCTGAACTTGCTTTTCGATGTGGGACTGATTCTCCCTTCTGCACATATTTTGGGCAACCTTGATGGCCTGTTTGGCCGACTGGCACCTCTGGTTCCCTGGCCCCGAGTTATTAAATAGATGGCCGGGTCCTGGGTTCGGGTGTTCATGATCCTTCTCCGTTCCCTGGACCGGGGTCGGGTATGGTTGTTGTGGGTCTGTGGGCCTGGGTAGCCCATCTATGGCTACTGTCAACAAGTCCCCCAAGTTCCCGGTCAAGTGCAATCTTGAATGGAGACCTAAATTGTCTAGCTCTGCTGGCCCGCAGACCCACATGGTTACCGACCCAACAGTGCCCCTGTCCCCCAAGTTCGCGTTTGGCCGGGCGTTCGAGTGAAACATGTTATGATGATGTGATACAGTTGGTGCATAAGGGTGTGATGGATTGATCATGCGGTGTTAAGATCCATCATGCCATGCATATGCACCGGGGTTACCAGATGGGTGCATAGAATGATAATGTGGCGTTGAAATCCGCCGTGCCATGCATATGCACCGGGGTTACCGGATGGGTTTATGGAATGATAATCGAGTCCCCCAAGTGAAGGAAGGCAGGTTTTAAAGCCTGCGGCTTCTTGTTTACTTGGGTGAACCTTATGCCACCAGGAATCCTGGTCACTGCCAAAGGAACGACGCTCTTGATGGGTACAAGTTTCTATAGTGATACCCGGCCTTTGTTGTTTTACGAGCGTTGGGTCAGTGATTCCGTTGTTGTTGGGTGTGTTACCGATCATGTCACAGCCTTGGTTGGAAGGGGCGTGACGTATTCGTGCAGAGTTTCTAGCATGCGGGAAGATTTGTCCTGTGTTAGAGTAACAATTCTCCCGGTCAGTGACCCCGTTGGCGTTGGGTGTACCACTGATCGTCTCAGCCTCTGTTTTGACCGAGCGTGAGATATATGTGCAGGGTTTCTAGCCTGCGAAAAGATTTGTCCTGTATTAGAGTAACAATTCTCCCGGTGGGGTGGTGTAGAGTTAACAAATCTCCCATGGGTCCCCAATTTTTCACAGCTTGGTGTGATGTAGGGTTTCTGGCCTACTGGAAGAATTTACCTAGGTTAGAGGTAAAATCTCTCGGGTTTATAAAGCTCGTGTGTTGAAGCCATGAGTTATTGCCGGCTTGTCCGTAGGAATTTTTTGGGTAGTTGGACCGCTTATTCCGTAGGAAAGTGAGCGGTCAGTTGGTACCAGCTCGATCAGTGGGATGCCGCAGCCGTTAGTTAGAATAGGCTCTATCGTTGGAATGCCTCTGAAACTGTTGGAATGCCTTTTACCCGGTGGAATACCTTGTACCGTTGGAATGCCTGTGACCCGGTGGAATGCCTTGTACTGTTGGAATGTCTGTTACCCGGTGGAATATTAAGAGATCGGTGGAATGTCACTAGCCCGGTGGAAATGGGACGGTGATAACCCATTTGATTGCCCTTCCCTTGGTTGTACTTGGCCCTTGGGGTTGGGAGGGGGGTGGGGTTTGGACGTCTCGGTTCTACCCCTGTTCCCTCAACTGCCGTCTGTAAGCAAGGCAAGTGTCTGACATGCGTGTATGGAGAAGCCCATCAGTCTCATCGGTTATGATGGCGTGGGGAGTATATCGGTCCTAGGGCATGTGTCAGTAAGGGACGGTGTGAGATGAATGGTCCGGATCCGCAGGCGTTTGACTTGTCCTGATTTGAGTATTTTGGGGGGATTATAGGGGCGCTTAGGGTACTGGACCCGTCTATATAAAGCCCTTTCTTGTCTTGAGTGTGATTTTTGCTTGAGAGAACGCCGAAGAGGGATCTGGAGAGGAGTTTGCACCAAGAAATTTCTTGCACTATTCGTTCTGCCAGGCGTGCTTGCTCTTTTATACGATTGCTCAGTGTTTTCTCGTGACCGACTTCCCTTGGTTATGCATACAAATCGGTGAGTTCAACCTCTCTTCCTTTTTCTTGAGCATTTGGTTTGTTGGTTGTTGCTTTGTTGGGTTTTATTTTTTGCCGGGGGATACCTACCGCATTGAAACTGGGTTGCTTGTGGCGAGAAATCTGCGGGAGATTTTGGCGAGTAGCCGCGGAGGGCCTTGTTTTTGGGTTCTTGCTGACCGGTGAGGTTTTATTTTCCTTCCCCTAGGTCAGATGGACTCTGGGAACTCTAGCAGGAGTGCTGAGTCGGCCGTTAGGCCACAGCTGTCGAACAACCAGGAGAGGATGGACGACTGGCTTGCATCGTCTTCCTCGGTTTCCGGGGCTGTCGCGCGCTCGACCGGCGAGACTTCGATTTTTGGATCTGCAGGCCACGAATAGATCCCCCACGGGGTAGTCTTTCCTGGCACCGCTCCCGGTGGGTACGTGATTACTGACGGTGAACGGGTCATGGAATGTGATGAACCGGAGGGTACTATGAGTGCCGCATAGGTTGCCGCCTTCCGGGTGACGTGGGGTGTACCATATGAGGTTTTGTTGCAGCTGCTGAACCCCGGAGAGTCAGCCTGTAACCCGGAGGTGGGGTGGGTTGCGATCCACGGAGATCAGTTTCGTCATGGCTTCTCCCTCCTGCTGCCAGACTTTGTGCAGTACATTCTGAGCGCGTTGAATGTGTCTCCCGCACAGTTTCCCGGAAATCAGTGGAGGCAGCTGCTGAGTCCTGGTTGTCTGTACGAGCTGTCTGGGATGAGCGTGCCAACGGTGAATGAATTCCGAGCGCTGTACAGGCTGACCTACTCTAAAAAGAAGCAGTCTTGAGGGTGCATAACTTTTGCCGCCCGGCCTTACAAGTCGATTGTTACCAACCTGCCCTCCTGGCTGGATAAAAGGTGGAGGAAGAAGGTGCTGATGGCAGGGTAGGGGGGGGGGGGGGGGGGGGGGTGGTGGCAGAGGAGGAATCGATACGTGCCCGGAGCCTTTCATCCCATCGGTGACTAGTCTTATGTCATGTCTGACCTGGAGCGGGACATGGTATATTCAGGTACTGGACCGAGCTTGAGTGGAGTTCCTCCAACTTCATCAGGCGGGAGGTGTTGGAGCACTGTGGTCTGGGGAGGGATCCCGGTGGGTTGTGGGGAATTTGTTTTTGGCACTGTTCCCGCTGGTTCTGTTTATGTTTTGTCTAATCGTTTGTTTGATCGTGCTGCAGGTGCATCATCCCGGGTGGTCATCAAGCCAGAGACAACTCTATCCATGGACGGTGAAGATCTCGTCTTGAGGCTAACGAAAAAGGGAGAGGTCGTGTCTCGGACCACGGTGGATCGGGATACCGGTGAGCAGACCAGACATGCTGAGCCGGTGGCCCTGGATGTGGAGGATTACACGTTGATGCATGTGAAGACTCCTGCGGCCATGCCCTCGGTGACTCCCGGAAAGGGAAAAATCGTTGGTGGGCCCACAAAGCTTCCCGGGAGCACCGGTAGGATTCCTCCCCGGCTGGGGTCTGTCCCGCTGCTAACCCGGGTCTCCGCGCCTGGCATTCGATCACGATCTTCTTCTCCCGCTGAACTAGGTGAGAAGAGGAAGTGGGTCAAGGAGGTCCCACCCTCTAAGTTGGTGACGTTGACCGGTCGGTCATCTGGTGAGAACTTAGCTAAACGGCTGAAGGTGACCACTGGTCAAGCGACAACCACCCAGGGTGTTGCTGCTGGTTCCTCTAGCTCTTCGGGCCCGGTGGAACCTATTGACACGGAGCGGGTGCCCCTCTCGGAAAAGACCGTGGATGATCCGGTCATCCGTAGTTTGCTGAAAGACCTAACTGGCCTGGGTTTGGATAAGACTGAGGCTGCTGCGGCCCGGCCGGAGGAGGATCGGCAGAAGAGAAGGGAACTGGCTCTCCGGGTAAGCGTGACCTATGGCCGTTTTTGTCTTTTACCACTGATGTTTTTTGTTTCTTTGTTGTCGCTCTCTAACTGGTTCTCTATTGTGACGCAGCTGTTGTATAATCAGTACCAGCCAGATGCCAGCGATGAGCTGCCGGGGCTGAGGAAACAGGTGGCTGTCCTGAACAGCGCCTGGGAGCGCCTGGAAGCTGAGAAGCTTAGGCTGCAGAGGGAGAAGGCCAGGTTGGAGGAGAGGGTTCGGAAGCAGGTGGCTAAGCTAGAGGACCAAGTCTGGAGCCTCGAGGAGGAGAAAGAGAAGGCTGAAGAGGAGAGGGCCGAACTGGAAGCACAGGTGGAATCGCTACAAGCTGAAGTAAAGGTTGCGACCGGGGCTGTTACTGCTGCCGCTGCCGTTGGGGAGGAGGACTCGGAGGTATTCGAACGGGTGGTGGCGAAATACCAGGAGAGTAGCCAGTTCCTTGCTCTCCTGGAAGGGGCCAGGGATGCGGGTATCTCTGATGCCTACCTGGAATGGGAGGAGAAGGGGTTCCTGAATACCTCACTCATGCCATCCACGCAGGCCAGTGAAGGGCAGGCCGAGGAAGAGCAGCAGCCGGTGGAGGATAACTAGCCGGAGGAGATGGAGTCCGGGCCTGTTGTTGAAGAGGTAGCGGCTGGTCCCGAGGAGACCGTGGTGGAGGAGCAGGCGGCGGGCGAGCAGGCCGCAGTCCCTTAGCCTTATGATTTTGTTTTTGTTGTGTTTTTTGTTGTTGTACAAAACTTGGATCTATTGAACGATACACATTTTTGCCCATAGTTGTGTTTTGTTGTTGTTTTTTTTTGTGTGGGTCGGTGGTTTGCCTTGTGCTTTGCTTAAACAGTTGAAATATATATCCTAAGGTGTTACACCGGTTGAACCGTTGGAATGCCAAGCTAATTATGTTGGAAAAATTAGCATTTAGCCTTGGGCTCCACACTTCTAGAGCATCGCCGGGCCTAGGCGCGCTTACCAGCCCCGATCCTGGTCGGTATCAACTTGGTCGTCTCCTTGTTACCGCTGCTAATTAACCCCTGCACCGCCGTTTTGAGGGCGATGCAATCGTTTGTCCGATGAGTGGCTTCATCGTGGTAGTAGCAGTACTTGCCGGTTTGCGCCTGGGTGAGGTTCCCTTTCGGGTGTTTCCTCTTTGGTGGCGGGGGAATGATGCTCCCGTTGTCGTACAGAATTTCCTCGTATGAAGAAGTCAGCGTGGTGAAGACTTCTTGACGTCCTGCCGGCATAATCGCCAGGGGGCGTTCTTGTTGGTACTGTGCGGCCCTCTGCCCGCCCTGGGGCTTGTCAGGGAAGCCTCTCTGGCGTTGTTGGCTCCCTCAGTTCCTGGCCGGTTTGTTGAGTGGGGCGCCACGGTCCTGGCCCTGCTGTTGGGTCCTGTTGTCTTGCCGGATAGGGGTGGGTTCCTCCCGCTTCCTTTTTAGCAGGTGTTGCCCATAGGTTTCATGATTGGCCTGAGCGTGCTTGATAGCCATTGCCATTATCTCATCGTACCCCTGCAGGAGTTCTACCCCCACGGCGTAAGAAAATTTCTCGGGCCAGAGACCCTGCTTGAAGGCCATCTTGGCGATCTCTTTGTCTAGGTTCCTAACCCCGGCTGTCGCTGTTTGCCAGCGGTTAACAAATGCCCGCAGTTCCTCGCCATTTGCCTGCCTACAGTTGAAGATGACTGTCGACGTCTGGGCTCCTTCAACCCGTAGGATGAAACGATCGACGAACCAATCGGCCAGCTGCTCAAACGCCTCAATGGAGTTGGCCGGCAGCTCATAAAACCAGTTGAGTACCTCTCCGGATAGAGTTTCCTGGAAGATGTTGCAGCACACGACGTCGAAGTAGCCCTTTGGGCACATTTGGATCGAAAACTGTCCAAGTGCTAGTACGAACAGCCGGCCCCTGAGTATGTCAGCTTCATGGAATTTTGGTTACCTGAGCTCCCGGATTGCAAGACCCGGTTGGAAAAGGGTATGTTCCGTTCATTGAGCCGCGCTCCCTCATGCGGGGGTGCCGCCCGTCTTTCATTGGCCTCTATTTGGGCCTTCATATTTGACACGGAGTCGGATAGTACTTGCAGTTCTCGTGCGGTTGGGCTCATGGCTTTGTCCTCAAACAAAGCGTGCTGCCGCTGGCGGGTTGGTGTGCTCTTTGGCGGGGCCGTGTCGCCCGGGGACTCCACCCCTTAGAGCCAGTGCCCCTTCCCCCCAATGATTGTCCCGTTTCTTGGAGTGAGATCTCCCCTGGTAGTGGCACGTGTGCCCTCGCTAAAGCAGCGTTGCGCTGGTGTCCCCTATCCAGCGCAGCCACCAAGGCGGCATTTACCGTTTCCATCTCCCGGTACCGGGTATTTGCTTCTACTCTATCCCGGTCGCTCTCCGCGCGCAGGCGGTCAACTTCCGCTCTCACGAGCTCTATTTCTCCGGCCATATCGTACTGGATGGGGCTATACGCGACATCTTGGCCTCTGTCGCTGGCCAGGCTATCCTCCCCATCGCTCGGGTCGCCCAGGGATGTCAGCAAGGGGCCGAGGTTCAAGAATCAGATGTCCTCCGCCGAGGATTTCCCGCGCGTGCCGCTACCGGGCGCACCTATCGTACTTCTCGATCCCCGATTGGTGACCTCGTCATGCCCGGAGAGCTGCTCTCGTATCACAACCGGGGTAGGTATGAGTACTTGTTCCGTCAGAATCTGCTGATCCTCCCCCACAATCCCTTTTCTTCCTGCTTTTGAACTTCCGGTCATATTTGTGGTACAATCCCCTTCCTTCCCCCCCCCCCCCCCCCCCCCCCCCCACTGGTAGTGCAACACAGCCTTTAGTAAATCTTCCTACAGACGGCGCCAATTGTTTCTGTTTGAATCCATAGACTCACAGAGGTACAATAAAAGTAGTGGATACGGGTGCCTAGTGCAATATCCTCCTGTAAATCCTGCTAACTAAGGGAACACCGGACTGACCGGTCTTCACCTCTCCGATGCCTAAGTCAGTACCGTTGGTATAAAGGGATAACTTAAGCGGGAATAAGTAGTTGGAGGAATTAGTTACCTATTAATGAGGGTAGTTAGGGCCTTTATATAGGCTGCCGAGCGTGAGGTCTGAGCTTGCTCTTCGATGTGAGACTGATTCTCCCTTCTGCACATATTTCGGGCAAACTTGGTGGCCTGTTTGGCCGGCTAGCACCTCTGGTTCCCAGGCCCCGGGTTGTCAGATAGATGGCCGGGTACCGGGTCTGGGTGTTCATAATCCTTCCCCGGTCCCTGGACCGGGGTCGGGTATGGTTGCTGTGGGTCTGTGGGCCTGGGCAGCCCCTCTATAGCTACTGCTAACATAGTCCAGTCTGTCAAGTAATATATATTCATGCTTCTTAGTGAAGCATCTACAACTTCCAATACATCATCAGTAATTTCTATATTCTTTGTTTATTGTTTCAACAAAAGCTACAGTGCCTAAATGGAAGTTCATACTAAACCATTTCTGTTATCCTTAATGTTAGAAAGGATATCCTGCTATATATGTTTCTTGCAGCCCATAGAAACACACAAAAGCTTACTAAGGATCTATATCAAACTGGTTTCTTTGACTTCACTTGTCTCTTTCTTGAATTAAGTTTAAACAGCCACCAGCTCATCCCTTTCTATACGCTGAGCTTAAACCTCCCTAATTTCAAGACTTTTGAATATTTCTTGCTTTTGTTGATGAACAAGAAACTAGATCGTACTAAAGTTCAATATCTCTCCAATATTACCATCTTTACCAGGAAGATAAAATGCTTCATGCATATATAGATGTGCCCAATGATTAAAATGTCGATATCGGTAGAAATATCGGTCGGCCGAAAAAAAGAGATATCGAAGATATTTCGAAAGAATTTTTTTATATTTAAATATAAAATTTATTCATTTTACATATAAAATCGTAAATACATACAAATAATAGCTTCATTTAGTACCAGAAAGAGACTCTAGGTGCTTCAAATTCCCCATGTTGATTCACGAAAGTACAATAATCTGACCAAGACATTTGACCTATATAGTATGAATTGTAGTGATTAATATGATAATCATATATCTCTTTAGAACTGCCGACGGTATCCCCTATAATGAGATAGTAAGGATGAATCTAACGATATGATTGGTCATGCACTTCTTCATATTGACCATATTCAAAAATGTTATAACCAAATTGATTGTTGCCTTCATGCGATTCATTTGACGTCCCATTACGCTCTGTGCCTAAACTGATAGAATCAAAACTTAAGGTAACTTAAGCAACATCTGATTGGATACTTTGATCATCAATTGCACGTCTAGTTCTGCTGCCATGCCGATTCTGCTTTTGCGCACCATGACGAGCTTCTCTAGATCCGTGGTTTTCATCTTGGGTGACATGATCAAAACTATTTTCATATGTAAACTGGTTTATGTCTCCACCGACAGAAAATTGTCCATATTAGAACCCTGTATCTCCACCATTTGTTTTTATATCCCTCAAGGTAATCACTGATTACTTATTCAATCACTCTTATCCTAAATAGTCTCGAATCTCGTGAAAAAAAATTATTGGAAAATTTTACAGATATTTCTTTAAAATATCAGAGATATATCGTAAATATCTTAAATATCGGAGATATTTTAAGCTATCAGAAATATATCGTAGATACAGGAAAAGAGATGATATTTACCTTAAAAATATATCGGTCGGCCGAAAAAAGGAGATATCAGTAAAGATATCGGATATATCGCAGAGATTTTAAACCCTGAATGTGCCTTAAGTCCTTAACTTAACTAACTTATTCTTTTTCGTTGTTTTAGCGTATAAGTTCACAACTCATAAAACAACCAAGTAAATGCCACGACAGACCACAGGCAGAAACAAAACATCAAGCACTTAGCCATTAGATTTACATATTTATGTACAAGAGAGAGAAGCCAGAGCAGTAACATAACATCAGCCTTTCATAAAAGTAAAGAGAACATTGCATGGAAAATCCAACATTAGCCTATCAGAGCAGTGACCTAACATTAGCCTTTCAGAATGCTCTTCATCAATTTGAAAGACGAAAAAGTGTATGAATAACACCAACTACATTACCTAATTCATTGATCTCGAATAACAACTATGTCACAGCAGGAAGCTGTATCTACAATTCTAGTCAGCATACAAAACTTTATATCTAAACTCCATAGGAAACGCACATTCCGCTGTCAAGGATAGGTAAGATGACCTGAAAACAGCCGAAGATGGCCCAGGGAGTTTTCCAGTGAGGCCTGAAGACAATGTTCTCCCCAAGCTTTTTCAAATGAAGGGATTTCCTCATAACCACCTGATGCCATCAACCTGCATCCAATCACCTGAATAAGTCGTATTCTAAACAGGGATCCCTACTTGAGACATGAATCAAGTTTCAAACTTAGACAAGAATTCATATTCTGATTGACATTTCATATAGCTATTTTAAATCACAATTAGTTTTAAGCATGCAGAGAAGAGTGTCAGGTATAAAAGTAAATGATAGGCTACTTAAAATGCACCCAAATGGAGCGATCCAAAAGCACCTACTGTCTAGGTTCAAACACCACATCATTCCACCGAAAAATGGTTCAAACTAATCTTGGCCAGCAATAAGAACACTATGATTCCAATTCATTTTGAGCCTGTAATGTGACATCAAAAATTTCAACAGTGACAGAAGCAAGAAGAAGCATGTCCTTGGGTTTACAATGAGTAAACTTTAACTGAATTGCATCCTGGAGTTACAGCATTGGGTTTTTACTAAAGTCTAGTAATTTTTACCCAAGTTCTCTACTTTCAGCTTAATAGTGAAACCCTTTCAGTATTGACTCAAAATATTACACTCAGTTGCAACAAGAGCACAAATTAAACCCAACAAAGCACACCCATTAAGAATTTTTTAGTAAACAAATAACCAAGTGGGTTTGAAGCAAAGCACCCAGTGAAGTCAGGCATGAGGTGGTGGATCGGAATTGGGAATCTGACGGCGAAGGTCTTCGATTAAGATTCCTAGCTCTTTGCGTGCAGATTCTCTTCCGAACATGAAGCCGTACCTGATTCACAAAACTCAAACCAATTATCTGTTATGATTCACATAAAGCTCGTCTAACACAGTCCAGTCCCGCCTACCAAACGTCATCATTGATCATTACTCAACGACGGAGCATTTCTAGTACCGAAAGAGGGCCAAGAGAAATAGAGAACAAGAAATGCAAAAAATCAATCTTGCAACAAAAAACTATGTGAAGTGAAAATTTTCTTGACGACGATTAGTTTGTCTGGTATAGTTGTTCAGTTGTTCTACTAATATACTCTTTGCCAGCAAATGGCACAGAAAAACAGAACCTGGTTATATGCCCCGCAAAATCTAAATGTCCAAAAGTTCCATATGAAATTAGAATTCTCATCTAGATCAATGTCGTCTCAAAAGATGTATCCAAAAAAAAAAAAAAAAAAGTGTCGTCTCAAAGGAAGATGCAAAATGTTGTCTCAGGAACTGAAGGAGGCCTAGGCCACAACGGGAGCACAAATGTGCGTGGCCAAGGGCATGGCAACACGGCTCAGATGATTCATTTAGATCCCCCAAACCTGTTATTCTCTTCCTGAAAACATTTGTAACTTTCTTCCTGTTATGATATTACATTCCTGTTATCATATTATGTACAACTTTGTAAGAATAAAGACGCAGCAGACAGAGCTATGCCACAATTGTACAGATGAGTTCAAAGCTTCAAGTATAATTTTCAACGTTGACGAGAACAACACAATTTACAGCCTTGCGATTACTTTTGGACACCTCTCTCTCAAAAACGTCATTTATGACCACTGTTGGACAGTCTATCTTTTCTAGAGCAGGATGACATTTTAGTGAATACTAGTGTGGAACTAAGCTTTTCCTTCTCTGCTCTATTAAAGAGTTGCTGTTACCGAGCAGAAATATGCATCATGGATGTCATATTCTGATACATTTAACACTCAAAAGAGCATTTGAAAAGCCTCATCTTTCACTACAGTAACTTGAGCATTTTCAGACGCTCTTCATGTTCGGGATCCAACTTTGGTGGGGTATAACAACCATGAAGATCCTCCACTATGTACTCCTGCAAATTGATAACAGCATAAGAATTCTTCGACTTTTGATTATATGAATTCTTCCAAGTTTATCAAAAACTAATCATAGTGTGCAACTAACCTTCGTGAGTTCCCTCTTGGTCAGGATATGGTAATGTCTCTGCCAGATTCTCTGAATAGCCATAGTAGCAGCCAGGAAACCATAAGCTATGCCAAGAATAGCAAAGATGACAACAAAAACAATAACAAGGGCAAAGCATGCCTCCATAGACGCAGGGAAACAATCCAATATTCCCCATCCATAACAACAGTTCTGGCAGCCAGCCATCCGTGGGTCATTGCTGTTGAAGGATGAACAGTGTAGTATAAGCCCAAAGAATCCAAGCAGCACAAAAAAGGCCAAGACCCCTGTTAACAAGCGCATAAAGCAGCAAATTAATACAAGTCAATAGATGCAAGAGATTAAGAACAAAATGCAAAATCATAATCCTTCTCATGCAGAACTAGTTGAAAGAGAACCCTGACACTACTGATGAGTAACCCTGACACTAGTTGAAAGATTTAAAAAGGATGAAATGACAAAAGGGGCAGAAGTGCCTGTGCATGAGGGGTATGTCATATGCATTGGGTGGCAGCAGCACAAAAAATAATGGACATTAAGGTCTTACAGTTATGTTAATGTTATTCAGAATATTACTTCAAACAAAGGGGGTTCTATGTGTATGGAAAGAAAATGATATCATGATTGTCTTTATTCTTGTAAAAAACCCTTACTTTCCCTCAAGATCTACCATTCTGCTACTTATGATGGAAAATATGAAGTATAACAATATCCTGTATCATGATTATTTCTGATAATGAGCATTTAGAACATAAACAACTTAACCCTGAGTTGTTCATTGGATGCTACAGACTTGAGATCACCAGATTATTGAAATATTTCAATGAAGCAAGTAAAACTACACCACCTTATTTTTAAGTAACAGTTTTAAGATTAAAGAGGTTCACCTATACAATAGTAAAATGGTATGGGGTGTTTTGACAAGATACGATCCCAACCATCACTGAATGAATTCCTGAAGGCGCCATCTTTGTCCATCAGATATGCGAAGCCACCAATTGCAGCAATTACCTGGAAAGTAAAGAAGAATGGTAATCATAAGAACTCCAACAATAGATGAATTCCATCCCGTATAAACCTTTTCATCCAACCTAATGTAAATAACAATCACTTACTGTTTGTACAGCAACAAATACAAGTATAACATCCCTTGCCACAAAAATTCTGAATTTTAGTTTACGCCAAGTGTTATCCTCATACGATTCAACTCGAAGATGAAATTGGGCTTTGCAAGTGGTGCAGTGAGAGAAAGCAAATCCTTCCTAGAAAGAGAAAACCAAAGTTCCATGGGAGTAAGTCCAGGCAATTACAAAAATAATACATTCCTAACTCTTTGAGAGAAAGAGTCACCAAATTCCAAAATGACATACTCTAAAGAGAAAGACTAATTACCTTAACCGAGCGCCAGTGATCAAGACAGGATGTATGCACAAACTGCTGCGTGCCTTTGCACAAGCATGGTGAGATCAACTCATCCCCTGTACAGTTATAGAAGCTTAAAATGAGTAACAAAAGATGCGAAATACCCAAGCAGTAGAACTGAGTGCTAGAGACCCATTAAGATTAACCAGGGTCTACAAGAAAATCCTATTCAGATTTTCCTATTTACTCTTAACCACACATCTCTAGAACTGAGTGCTAGAGATCCATTAACATTAGGTTCTATGAGAAATACAATTCAAACTCTCCTATTTACTATTAACCATACATGACATATCTCCTACTACGGCACACTCCCCACTTAAATTCAGCTAAACTTAAGACCTGCAAAGCATAATTCCTAAAGATCGTATACACCAAATTGTACCACATTACACTCATTTCAACTCTCGAATGGATCACATTACTTTCCATCTCTAAATAACATTTATCGGCGAATGATTATATCTTCTTGCATAAAAAAATCCAGCAAGACACAATCTATCAACACAAAACAAACACAATCAAACGTGATCAGAACAATATGCAATATCTTCCAACCCTAAGAATTCGACCTGGCTCAGCATCGCTTTCAAGGCAAATGCGGCAACAAGCAATAGAACCATTCTCAAGGTCTTCATTCCTAATCTCACTGGAGCTCGCCGGAGACGAAGAAGACGACTCGTCGTCCTGGTTGTTCTGTAGCAAAGGGTCCAAGTCACTACTAGGGTTCGGCTCCCTCTCTCCTCCTACTGGCTCAAGCTGCACTTCTCCCTTCATCGATCAGCCTCAGAAAACCGCTCAAACCCTAAAATTGAACCCCCCAATTCACCGATCAAAATACCTAATCAAATTACACACAAATTTCTCATACATCAAATTGAGTCTGATTGAATTCGAAAATCAAATCATCAAATAAAATTGATTACATAAAATAAGATAAATAAATAAAAATACCTAGAATTCTTTAGAGAATTCAAAATCGGAAACCGGAGAAACTGAGGAAGACGAAGAATTGGATAAAGCGGTGTTTCCTATACGACGTGCCGTCCGCGTCTCTTAATCATTGACATTACTATATTGGGTAAGTTTTTATGGGCCGGGCCCCATGAAAATGTAGTTTGGGCCGGGCATTATTGGGCCTCTATATCCAACTCGGTTTCCTAGTCCTCGCCGAACTCCTTCTCGAGTCAGGAATAGAATATGAAATGTGTATGTTAGTATGAAATGTGAGGCCTTTCCTTTTAGGACTCTGAATCCCATTTCAAAAGGGATTAGTTATTGTGAGTCTATAATAGGAGGCTAAAAACAAATAGTCTGTGGAATATTAATTGAAAGTTGTGAAATCTGAGGACTTTCTTGAGTTGATTGCAAGCTTGAAAGCATATATAGTGGAGTTCAATGAGATAGAGGCCATGGTACAAATGTTGCTACCAATAATAAAAAGCAGCAGAGTATTGGAACCAGCTTCGTCTGATAGCTTTAGAGAAACAAAAAGGAGGGCAGCAGAAAAATCATCATCAATCGATGTTTACGACATCCCAAAAGAACTATTAGTTGAAATCCTTTGTCGACTGCCCAGCGCTGAGTTTGTTTGTCAATGCAAGCTTGTTTCAAAGAGTTGGTGCACTCTCATTAGAGGTCTCGTGTCAGATTCTTATTTCATTGGCCGCTTTCTGTGGCACCAAAGAGAAAAGCAAACTGCAATACTTGCTGCTATTATAAACGAATATGGGAATGAACTGATCCACGGCACAAAAGAAGTGACTCTAAGAATGAAAAGTCTCTTCAATTTGATAAAAAAAGATGTACCAGTGCCAGTTCCACGAGTGTTATCTCCACGAGTGATGACTACATGGAATGACTTGGTTCTCTGCCGCACAGACAATGTAGATGACTGTTATTATCACATCGGCAATCCACGGACCATGCAACTGGTTAGTCTTCCTCCCACACCTCGATGCTACCGAGAGCCTGCTGTGGGATTCATCTGCGAGCCTTACTATTATGAGGGAAAAGAAGGTAGTATTGTTGTCGCCGAAAGTGATCAACAAGAAGTAGAAGAAATGAAGGTAATCATAACAAATGCAGAGTTTAAGTTCAAGGTTGTGAGAATTCTTCCTCCTGCTGATCTGCTTGAACGTTGTTTCGAATTTAACATTCAAGTCTTCTCTAGTGAGTCTGGTGAGTGGAGAGACTCAGTAGTATCTTGTCGACAGGGCATTAGTTTTAGCCAATTACTTCTATCCGAAAGCGTTGCTACCAGTGGAATGCTATATTGGAATGCTACAAATGGTGATATACTTGGCCTCGGTCCTTTGATGATCAACAACAAGAGTAGTACTACAATTAATGGTGATAATTCTAGCTATCAATTTCATGTAATTGAATTTGATCAGCTGGATGATGCTCGGTATCCTTGCCGTACAGTTCCACCTTTTCGACTTAACTTGCACCGTGGATGTCTGCAGTTGGTGCGTAAGGAGTGTTATCAGGTTCTCAATACCAGTGCTAGGCTATCGCTCTGGGAATTGAAAAAAGAAGAACTACAACAAATGGATGTACAAGGGGGTGGAAAACTGGGTCGGAAACATAGGAGGACTTATATGCTGGACCAAGAACTTCCGGAGGATACTACGGGGGTGATCTATCAATGTCTCGACCCAAATGATTTTGATGCATGTATGGTACGTTTACAAACAGCCACTGATCCTGATTATGTATATACATATTACAAGTTCAACATTCACACAGGAAAAAAACAATCTATGATGAGTACTGAGTTGTTTGGTGGCTGGAAAAAATTACAATTTAGGTTCACATGGTGGTCTACACCGGTTCCTAGAATTTCTGGAAATGAGGAAGAAGTTGTGGCTGATGGATTTATCTTAACCAAGAGAGGAAAAGGGTGGAGAACACCAAAGATGAGGTGGTGTTAGGAATGTAGAGGAGGCCCAGGAGGGTGTGGGGTTTTCAATACCTTGACATGTTTCCCAATATAGTGTGTAGTGACAGTAGTGTAGTGTATGCACGAACTTTTTCAATCATTAATTACAAAAATGAGAATTTGAGCATTTGAAATGTTCATGTAAAAGTGAATACAATCCTTACTAGAGGAGATCGAAATCGATTGAGGCTCGTAGGCATATCTGCCTGACCAACACTATTCTCCGGTCTCGACCGGCCACCGTAGTTCTCAATCCCTTCTTCAAGCTAGCTAGTTCGATTTCAATGAAGTTTCATTATCGATCTTTACCAATACGATACACGATTACAAATTACTTTGGTGCCCTAATCTCTAGCATGCATTTACAGAAATTATCAGATGGTTCTAGTATTCACAAGCATAGATTGAAGCAGGGTATGGGCGTGTTGACTATGGCGGAGCATACAAGTCTGATGACTCTGGTCCCTTGCTAATATGAATGCTTCTAAAGTCATGGCCTGAGTCTCTGGCCTTTTTGACTGGTTGGAGAGTCCCTAGCTAGTAGCTACTAGTCCTACTACTACTCACTTTCGAAGGATCCATGCATGCCAACAAATTCTACGTTCCCAATTCAATTCCAGACATGATTGATTTCTCTGCAACCGCATGGATATTGACACAGACATGATTATGCACGGAACCTTCTTAATTTGAATCTATTTCGTTCGTCTGGCTCATTTTCAATCCTGGAAATAATTAAGCTCTATATATTATATATCTGATTTATTAATTTACCTGCTTCCTAAATATATATATATATATATATATATATAATTTTTTTCAGGTGCGGACGTCCGCACCGTGCGGATGCCGCGTTTCCGGCTACCGACGAGGCGGCGACGGCGTATCCGGTCACTGGGCTTTGCTCCCCGGTGGCCGGCGACCCCGTCTGTGCCGGCCCGAGCTCCATCGCCGGCCGGCAGCCGGCCGGAATTCAGAAAAATGACAAGTACTGTTCATTTTTCTGCATTTTTGCAGATTTCGGCCGGCTGCCGGCCGGCGATGGAGCTCGGGCCGGCCCAGACGGGGTCGCCGGCCACCGGAGAGCAAAGCCCAGTGGCCGGATATGCCGTCGCCGCCTCGCCGGTGGCCGGAAACGCCGCATCCGCATCTACTGTTCATGGTGCGGACGTCCGCACCTGAAACGGACTGTGTATATATATATATATATTTTCCAAGATTACAACCATGGCTTATGTGCTGATCAGATCTCCACATCATACCAAAGAATAATCTCAGCCAACTCCATTATGATTACGCAAATTGATCGAATCTGAATTATTTGTGAATATAAAAGAGTTTGAACATCAACGTTCATGAGTTTGAATTTAATTAATTTCCATATATGGTTACCGACCACAGAAGCTTCCAAAGACGGAGGCTGAGGGGCAGTAACCAGGCAACTTCAGTGATGCTAATGAAAAGTATATCAAACAACTAAAGTGTACGCATCTATTTGTATAGACGAAAACATGAGAATGACATATTCTACTTCTTCGTTGAAGAGGACAATTCTCTATCGATGTGTAGATTAATAAATGTGCAAGCACCAATCAAAAGCGTTTCTAGAATGTGTAATTAAATATTAAACTCACAAAATCAACCACATTTTAACCGCCATGATCGGCTCCGGCCAGCTAGCTATACCTTCTGCTGATGAATATATGAAATCCATACCCAAATCACACCCTGCATAATGGATATGAGTAACAAGAAGTTAATCACGCTTATATATAAACGACTACATCAATGTAACTCAATACTTATATGCATCTTTTACAGTATGAAGAACTGTATGGATCAAGTTAGTAATACACCAGACTACCATTTCTGTACATTTTTAGATCAGGACCAGTTGAAGAATATTTGATCATATTAGGTGAACTCAATGAAGGTGACGAAATCAATAAATTAACTTGACTTACTGTTGAAACTCAATGTTGATAGAAGCAGCGTTTGAGTTGGCAATAGCAGCGAAAGCCGTCTGAGACAACACCATGGTGGTGCCGTCCGCAGACGGCTTGGTATTAATGCCAGCAGCATAGTCCACAATTCTGATCTGAATGGTCTTGTCCGCAATACACGTCCCCGTTTGAGCCGCGCTAATGCATCTCACCAAGTACTGCCTCCCACACGACGCTCCATTGTCCCATATTCCATCTCCGGCCGCCGCAAACAAATTACTCGACGGAAACTGCGACGAGTCGCTTCCATAACAGTCGGTGGCTAAAGAGGCCAATACTTGCGATAAGGGCAATGTTTATAGTTACATAAATGATTCATGAAGATAGGTAAAGATGAACTTACGTAGATAAGGGGGAGCGTACTGAGCAGCAGTTCCTACGTCGCCGTTTGATGTCTGGAAAAGCTGTGGGAATAAGAGGACGAGAAATAATGAAAGGAACTGCAAATTTTGTGGATGAGTTCTGGTCATTTTTTTCCCTCTTTGCAGAAAACCAGAAAGGGTTTTGGGATTTTGTAAGATAAGCTCTGTACTTGGCAGGAAGGAGATTTTTGTATTCTATAGTTAACCAAGTCAATGAAAATAGCTAGAGAGTAGAGATCATGTTAATTTGGAATTGACGGCTAGGCCAACTCAGAACGCGGGTTCCGCCGTAAACGTAAGCCACATGGTATGAACTCATCTAAGACGTTTACTTTTCGTCTCTCTGATTGAAGGTCGTAGACTACTATGGATTGATGTATTAAAGATCGTTTATTTTGTATAAGATGGTTAATATTGATTGAGTCGGTCTCGACTTCTTAAACCCAGAAAGCTTTGAAGATCTGAGTCATCTCATCTAGATTCGAGTATGACTTACGTCATGCTTTGCTTCCTATCAGGGTTTCAGGAATACAATATAACAACATAAACTACGGAATTCAATGATTTTCCACCAAATAAGTATTGACTTTTGCAGTTCATAATTCAATGCCCTCCATTCAAGAACCAACCAACCAGATCACATCGACATTTCAATGATTGCTGTGTCCAATAGTTTTACTAGAGGAAAGTGAAACTGAAGCTGAATAGATGTAGACATTCAAATCTAGTAATCACAGAAATTTGTGTACCAAAAGGATCCCAGACAAAGAAAGGAACTTTGGTGAGTTTACAACAGTTAAAGAACTTGGCAAGGTAAAAGCAGTAATAAGCGTACGCATAGAATACACATCACTTCCACAGCTTGCGCAGGGACATATTCTTCTCTGTCTCCTTCTTCATAACCTTGGCAACTGCCATCTCAAAGTCTTCTTGGGTTACATGCACTCTCCTCTCCCTTAGAGCAAACATTCCTGCTTCAGTGCAAACAGCCTGCAGGAAGGAAAAGAATTCAACATGGTTAGATCTTATTAGTCCAGCAAAAAACACAAGACTTCCTAAACAACTATCCTAGTAAAAAGAAACACAGCAATACCTTCAACTCAGCGCCAGAGGCACCATTCATTTTCTCGGCAATCTTCTTCAGGTCGATTCCACGCATCAAATTCATTCTTCTTGAATGGATTTTCAGAATGTCCCAACGAGACTCTTCGTTAGGGTTGGGAAATTCAATCTTCCTGTCTATGCGTCCCGGCCTCAGCAGGGCTTGATCTAGAATATCAATACGGTTTGTAGCCATCAAAACCTGTCAAAGGTGCAATAGAATTATAAATGGTGAGGTTAGAACGAAGGATAACCATCTGAATGTAAATGTCATAATTTTAAAAGCCACATGATGCAGCATACTTTGATCTTGTTTGAGGCCTCAAATCCATCCAGTTGGTTAAGAAGCTCAAGCATGGTTCGCTGCACCTCACTGTCTCCATTGCCACTGCCAGATTCCATGCGAGCAGATCCAATACTATCGATTTCATCCATAAAAATGATAGATGGAGCATGTTCCCTGTATGAATGTAGCAAGTAAAAAGTGAGAAAATGGTAGGTGATACAACAGGGGAAACATTAAGGGCTGAAAAGCAGCAGCTTATAAATTGATAAGATCCTATCTACATATAATCTCATTGCTGCAGAGAAAGATGTTATATCCGTATTAATAAGCTGCACAGGTGTTGAGTCGCATTTATTTACATAGTTTACTTGTTACTTCTTTGTGTCACAGGAAAGCACATAAGACTGCACAGGAACATCCCTAATTCTATCCAGATCAGCATAGTTCAACCATACTAGGGGTACAATAAAACACAAACAGCAATAGAAAGCTTATACAAATCTAGAATTTCCTACAGAAATTAAAGCCTTATTGTAATATCCGAGAACCTACTAAAGTTCATTTAAAAGCAACAGAATGCAGTAACAAAGCAGATCAATTTCCATGCCAACAGCGCAATCATATGGAAAAGTCAGATGCTTAACAAGAGATCAAAACAAACCTGGCCATGACGAAAAGTTCTCTAACCATTCGGGAACCTTCTCCAATGTATTTTTGAACCAACTCGGAACCAGAGACCCTGATGAAAGTACAGTCAGTGTGATGAGCCACAGCCCTGGCCAACAAGGTTTTGCCAGTACCGGGGGGACCATAAAGCAGGACTCCCTGTTGTGTTTAAGAAAGAGAACCATCATATTAGTGACTACAGGTAAGTAAATGATAAAAAAAGCAGCTAATTTGGAAACATAATTATACCTTTGGCTGAGCTATTCCAAGACTTTCAAACAATTCGGGATGTTTAATTGGAAGTTCAATGACCTGCAAAAATGAATATATATCACTTAGACATGTCGAAGAATGGCCAGAAGTATTATCACATAGACACACGCCAAATCAGACAAATTCAGCAAGAAAAGAATCTAAATTCAAGCCAAATTTGAAACAGACTGAGGTTGACCAATGAACAATTAATCTTATCAGTTATCACCTACTAGAAGAGCTCTTAGTTATCTAATCAATGTAACATCTATAAGAAGATAAGAAACAGTTGAAATTATGGATGAAATGAAAAGGGGGATGAAGACGAAGAAGAAGAAGAAGAAAGATAAAAGGTAAAAACTGAAAAGGGTCTGCCTGCAAGCTATGTTTAATCTAATATTGGATTTATTTAAACAATTTTTGTAAGAGTGAAGACACGAAAAGTAGCTAGATAAATGCATGAGGGAGATACAGTTAGTTAGGTTAACAGCATATGAGATATATTCAAGTAGAAAACTGGAACTAATGGCCATGTAGCGAAAAGTAATGTGACAAAAACACAAGCTATTAGACAAATGTAGCGAGCAAAGAATCTAGATTCAAGAATAAGAAAGTGCAGAAGAAAACCTCTTTGATTTCTTTAATCTGCTGATCCAGACCACCAATCATATCATATGTAGAATCTGGAACCTTTTCCACTTTCATCAGATTGACTAGAGGATCTACTTTGCTTGGCAGGACTAAATGAAGAACATAGCTGTCATTGCGGAGAGCCACCCTTGTAGATGGTGTAATCTTTGTGATATCAATGTTCTTATCGATATCCACCACATATTTGCCTTCAGGGTGAACCTGGAAACAAAGCCAATCAAAAAATTTGCCAGACATTGTCATTGAATTACAGAATATACACTACATCACTGCTTGTTAAGACACACAGCCACTTACCTTAACCAAAACCTTGTTCTTTCCCATGACGTTGACAACCTCACCGACATAGGACCCAGGCTCCTGAAGAAGCTGTAGTTCTTCCCTGAGCATTCTCACTGTTCAAGACACATAAACATCGTTAAGTAAGACAATCAAAGATCACAAAAGGTTCCAAGTGCAAACATCAATCCAATAACTCAGTTAAGTAACACACAAGTGCAAACATCTATACAAACAAAGATTACAAAAGGAACCAACATCTCCTCGATTAATTTTAGTGCACCTGTTCACTCATCTTCTCCAATAATTCTAGTGTGCATATGTTCACTCATCTTCTTCACTAAGATTCACACTTTATCCTAGATATCATTAACCCAACCTCAAAAAACAAATCTTTGCCCTAATTTTCTCCCTACATAAAGCAAAATCAGACCTTTACGTAATCCATCAACAATAGCTAAGAACCCAATCAAATTATACAAGCAAACCCTAAACCCAAACTAAATTAAACGAACAAACCCTAAAATTCGCCGCAATTGAGAACCCTAAACAGGCCAATTGAAATTTTGGAAACCAATTACTATAATTAGGGTTAGGGATTTCAAAAAAAAAAAATTTGAATTTGCAATTAGAAATTAGAACCTCACCTCTGGAATTGAGCTCGTTACGCTGAGCCTCGAGTCGATTGAGATTGTGAGTCTTCTGGCGGACCTGAAGCTGAAGCTCATGAATGTGTTGAAGGTAGTACGGCCGGAGCCCCTCGCCGAGTTTGGAGGCGGCGAGCTTCGCCGAGCAGGTCTCCTCCGGCGCGGCCTCGACGGGCTTGGTCTCGACGCCGACGGCAGCCATCGTGATCAAGCGAAAGGTCTAGTCTTGTGGGTCGAATCTTTGAGATTTGAGATTTGGGGGTTGTCTGTGTGTGAAGAGTTTTGAGAGAAGAGAGATGTCGTTTTGAGTTGGGAAGAAAGTGAAAGAGGGCGTCTGTTATTTTATGGGGAGGGTTTCTTTTTGGTTAAGCTAAGCTAGCTTTGTTTTTACTGGTAGGAGAAGAAGGATCCAAAATTAAATTTATTAGCTATTTTTTTTCTTAAAAAAAATTGATTAATTAGTTATTTGGACATATAAAAAAATTAAATAATTTTTTTTAATAATTAAAAAACATATTTCAGTTTAGGGAGGAGATTAGTTGAATTCCCAAATAACTCTTGTGAAATTAATTGAATTCCCAAATAAATGTCTTAACACATACTATTTCTCTCTACTAAATAAATCGATATAATTCAAACTATATTAAGAAATACACAATTTGAAATCTCTTATTTAGCTACAAAACTTAAATCACATAACCATTGTCGTAATTTTCATTCTTTTTTGCATGCTTCACAATATATTAATAAGAACACACTATTTTCTTTAAGTAGAAATCACAACGGTGATTTAAATTCAATCATCTACAACCTCGAGTCCTCGATCATTCCAAATAACAATCATTTACGATCTGTCATTTACTTTGCTGATTCTAAAACAAAATTACACACTGATGTGGGCTGCATTGGACCAGTTAAGAAAGCCCACTAACGAGGCCCAAGAGTGGAAATTCTATATAAACTGAAGCAGTGGGCACACATGGTCTTTGCGCCTAGCCCTCTGTATGAGTCTGTTCCTCTTTTTATTAACGTTTTGTTTTAGATTTCCAATTTAGGTTTTCCTCTCTGTAATTTCTGCCATTGTTGTTTGAGGGTTAGGAGGTGTGGATTTGTTACTCAACTTCTAATTGATATCGTCTTCCCACCTGTGTCCAAATACCGCCAATTTCTTTCTCTCCCTAAAAATCCCCAAATTGAGAATCAAAGCTTTGATTTTTAGGGCAATTTAACTTTCTTTGGGTTAGGGTTTCTTTGTATTTCAATCTCTTAGGTACAGATCACGAAAAGAAAGCATCTTTTTTTTTTGTTTTTTTTTTTTTTTGTGGGTTCGGATTAGATATGGAGAAGAAGAAAGTCGCCGTCCCACTGGTTTGTCACGGCCATTCCCGGCCGGTTGTGGATCTGTTTTACAGTCCGATCACTCCTGATGGTTTCTTCCTCATCAGTGCCAGTAAGGGTATGTGTTTCGAAGTCGAAAAATTGGTCATTTTTACTATGTGTTTGGATTGAATTATATGCTTCAATAGTCCTCTGTTACTTTTTAATTTGTATAATGCTGTTTAAATGTTTGTCATTTGTGTATGAATCGTAATGGAGAGTTTGATTTAGTGTTTCGACTAGTATATGTGATCAAAAGTTATTATGGATTGAGTAAACTTAGGGAGAGATATGTTTTTAGGATATATGGTCCAGCTGGCCAGCTGAAAGAAAATGTTTTGGATCAGTGGTTTTAAGTCACGTTTAGAAACCATAGAGCTACTAGAAGTTGAAAGAGATTGTGTACTAGTGTACTGGACAGTCGCGAGCTTCTGTTTTTCTGATATTGATGAAGAAGGCGTATTGATTATATGGGGTGTTGGAATCATTGTTGTGTACTTTATCCTTCATGGTTTGTGATTGAAATTGTTTTTTTTATCTGTTGAAATCATTTATTTGGTACAACCTATGTGTAACTTTTGGTTTCTTGTGTTGTTAGATTCTAGTCCCATGCTGAGAAATGGAGAGACCGGAGATTGGATCGGAACATTTGAAGGACATAAGGGTGCAGTTTGGAGCTGCTGTTTGGATACTAATGCTCTAAGGGCTGCCACAGCTTCTGCTGATTTCTCTGCGTATGGGTTCCTCTTTTAATTTTCTAGTAGCTTTCCGTTTATTGGCTGTATCTGAGTTGAAAATGAAGTGTAACTGTTTTCTAACATATGTTATTTTCATATGCAGGAAAGTTTGGGATGCATTAACGGGAGATGTGTTACACTCGTTTGAACACAAGCACATTGTTCGAGCATGTGCATTCTCAGAGGTAGGCTCATCTTCTTGATACAATAGCTCTGTAGAAATGAATTCAACTTACAATATAATGAACATACAAATTATGCTCTTTAAATTTCTGTAGTGTTATCTGCTATCAAAACTGATGGTAAATGTGATGATAATGACACTTGACTAAAATGTGTTTTCCACTCTGTTCCATGATGTTGAATTCACTTGAGGAGCAATCTGCCTACCTCTTATTTGAAAACATTTTCCTGTGGTTTCAGTGCTATATAAAAAGGGATTTTAATATAAAGGCAGACTTGATATGCTTCTATGCTTAGCTGTTATGCATCAACAGCTAAAGCCTTGTAATAATATGTACTTCATTATAGTTGTTGCTTGTTTGAATAATAGTTAATGGCTGGAACTCTCATTTTTATGGTATGCTTTTTGTTATCTGGCAATTTTGTATCTCAATTTTATTCTGTAAATGGTAATAGGATACACACCTTTTGCTTACTGGAGGAGTTGAGAAAGTTATCCGTATATATGATTTAAACCGCCCAGATGCCCCTCCAAGAGAAGTGGACAAATCCCCTGGTTCCGTTAGAACAGCTGCATGGCTCCACAGTGATCAGACCATATTAAGTTCTTGCACTGATATGGGGGGCGTCAGGTATATATTCTACGAAATCAGTTGATGTTATGACGACTCATTGTTGTCTATGTGATTACACATATATATATTTTTTCCTATAAAGTGACTGGTAGTGATTGTTAATGCGCAGATTGTGGGATGTAAGAACTGGGAAAATAGTCCAAACACTTGATACCAAGTCATCTGTAACCAGCTCTGAAGTCAGTCAAGATGGCCGTTACATAACAACGGCTGATGGATCTACTGTAAAGTTCTGGGATGCAAATTAGTAAGTTGACTCATGAGTTAGAATGTTCAGTATTTTTTCAGAGTTTCTGCTCAGTTTGCTTATGCCTTTTACTTGATCTCAGCTTTGGGTTGGTTAAGAGCTACAACATGCCTTGCACAGTGGAATCCGTTTCGCTGGAACCAAAGTATGGCAACAAGTTCATTGCTGGTGGAGAAGACATGTGGGTTCATGTTTTTGATTTTCATACTGGTGATGAGATTGGTAAGTCAACCATCTCACTGATCTTCTTTTGGGACGTTTTTTTATATAATCTGTTGTGTTAATGCCTCTGATTTTCTGCGGTCTTTCAAATGCTGAATTGTAACCTATTGCTATTGTATCTTGATGCAGCTTGCAACAAGGGTCACCACGGTCCTGTGCACTGTGTTCGTTTTTCACCAGGAGGCGAGTCATATGCCTCTGGATCCGAAGACGGCACCATCAGAATATGGCAGACCGGCCCTTTGACTCACGAAGAAAGTGAGGCGCAGGCAGCAAATGGGGGGGTCGGAAAGGTGAAGCCACCTGTGGAAGAGGTCTCCTGCAAGATTGAGGGCTTCCAGATCTCCGATGAGGGCAAATCAAAGGAGAAGGAAGAGGCACCAGCAGCAGCCAACGTGTGACCTTGTCCTGAGGGAGTGTAATAGCTGTGCCCGGCACAAAGTTCAGACTTCAGATCTATCCTAGTTAATCACTACTTGGATTACATAGAGAGATGAAACAAATTTTTTGTACAACTTTTTAGTTCTCACTTCTGCATTGTTGAGATATAGACCATGTTCCTGTTACTGCTTGTTCAGATTACCTTATAAAATGAAACTTTTCAGCTTCTGGTTTTAATCTCTTCTACTCCTGAGAATAATTACAACAATGGGATAAGAACGTGCTGAAGTAAAAGGTAGTCAATGGTCAACTGACCTTTAGATTCAGAAAACGAATAGGACACAGAAACCTACCGTAAATAGGAAAAAGTTCGAGGGGTATTTTAGACAAAGTGTGGGTGAATAAGTTGGCCTTCTAAACTCTAAAGCTGAGGCCGACTATTATTTTGTGAGTTTGGGGATTCTCTCTCTCTAAAAAGATCTGGTGTGGTTTTTTTTTTTTTCTCTCTCTCTCTCTCTCTCTCTCTAGAGATAGCTCTCTGTAATCTCGAAGAATCAAAAAGATTAAATCTTTGGGTATTTTTCGCGGGAAAAGATGTCAGGGAAAGGCGCCAAGGGTTTGATTCATGGCAAAGGAGCCAGCAACAACAAAGATAAGGACAAGAAGAAACCCACCTCCCGATCCTCACGAGCTGGCCTTCAGGTGATTCTTGCTTCTTTCTTTTTCTTCTTTCTCGATTTTGGGATTTAGGATTTCCAATTTGATTTTCTGATTATGGTTTTTGGGCTTTTAATTTGGTAAAGATTGGAACTTTATTTGGTTTTTGGTATTGGGTTTTGGTTGTTTTTGGTGATATCAAAGCGAAATCCCCCACTTGAGATTTGGGTTTTAGTAGAGAGGATGAATGATCTGTTGAATTGTTGAATTACTTGACTATGATTCGGATCGTTTTAGAATGGAATGATTTAGAGGAAGGATATCGTGTTCTGTTAACCATGGTGTTTGTTAGAACCTAGTTTGAAGTTGTAAAGAGGTTTGGATAGCTAGATACATTGGAGTGTCGAATTTGAAGTTTGAAGTTTGAAGTGTCTTGCTACTATCGAACATGTGAAATTGATGTGCTCTATTTTGGATTGTTGTTGACATTATGAAGTTTCAGGGGGTTACTGTTTCGATAAGATAAGATTTTGAATATCAAGAATAGACTATGCTTGCCGTCTGTGCTTGAGACACATTCTTGCTGTATGTGTCTCAGTAAACGTAAATCTAACGCGAGGCTTCCTACTCATTATGAACAATTTCAAGATTGCTAAATTTCTACCCTACCATACCTTTGATCATATATGCTTGTTATCTCTTGGATTCAGCTATACAGTATAGATAATGTTGGAGTATGAATTATGTTAATTGCATAAGTTTTTGGATTGTGATATTAGAGTGGATGATCCTTACTTCCGTTGTTAGATACCGCACCTCCCAATTCAGTTTAACTTTCATGAATTGACTCTCTAATGGTGAGGGAATGCCTGCTTTTGAAGGAATAATGTAAGACCTATAGTTAAATAAACCCATAGCTCAAGTTTCTGATTATACTGTAAATTAAAAACTTGTCATAATATACCAATCTAAGACTTTCATTTTAAAGACATAGCTTCTGCCGTAATGTTTGAACTTCTATGGATTTTGTATCTCTTGGCTTCCTTTTTGTCCATTATTTACAACTCAGTTTATGGTTTCATCACTCTAGAGTTGATGGATTTTTCCCATTTACTAATTTATTCTGTGATGATAAATTTCTAGTTCCCTGTGGGTCGTATCCACCGCCTCCTGAAGCAAAGGACCACAGCTAATGGGAGAGTGGGAGCGACTGCTGCAGTTTATTCTGCAGCTATCTTGGAGTATCTGACTGCTGAAGTTTTAGAGTTGGCTGGTAATGCCAGCAAAGATCTGAAGGTGAAACGTATCACTCCAAGGCATTTGCAGCTTGCCATCCGTGGTGACGAAGAACTTGATACTCTGATTAAAGGTACCATTGCTGGTGGAGGTGTCATCCCTCACATTCACAAATCACTTATCAACAAGTCAACCAAGGAGTAGTGATGAGGGCCAACATACTGAGGAGGCTCTCCTTTGTGACATAGAATTATGTGTTTATTTGTTACTTTGCTAGTTAATTTTCATGTCTGATAGTATTTGTAATGGATAATGTGATTGGAAACTCTTTTTTTATTATTATTAATCTAGGCTTACTGTAGGAACCCTGTCATAATGTCGTATTGCATCGCTGGTATCAAAAGCAAGTTTGGACTACCATTGTTGTTTTTGTACCATTTTGTTTGCATAAATTCAGTTGGTGATGGCATAATTGCCCTCAGTTAAAGATTTATGCTGTAAGGTGAAAGGTGTACCCTTCATGTCAATGAGATGTCTATAAACTCTTTTGAGCACAAAGTTTCCACGAATCAACAGCACAAAAATTAGGAAAGAAAGATGGGGAACAAATCCCATCATCTAATTCCCAAACAAGAGATTTATGCTGTACTGCACCCATTTGAAAGGCTCGAATTCAACAGTACTAAATACAAAAAGATACCTGTCCTCAATACTAGCTGCACATTCCACTTAAGTGATACAGATAGAAACCATTAGCATTAGTACATAAGTGAAAATTATCCTGCACTCCACCCTAAATCACCAGACAATCTGCCCTAAAAGAAGCAAAATGAAAGTCCTTCCTAGAACCTTAGACAGGGAAAAGTAAGAAAACCAATTCTAAACATCTCATTAAGTAAAAAAATCTAGCAAAAGCCACCAAAATGGTAGTGGCATAAGAATGGGGAAGACCAACTTAAAAATTTAGAAGGTTGTCACTTTTAAAAGGTTGTCACTCTTGGAACATCGACTGGGAACTGATCAATTTCAGCCATCCACGGGCTCTTTTCCTTGGCAGGATCTATAGTCTTTAGAGCTTTCCACACAGCACTGTTACACTTGAATCCCGACCCAAAAGCTATCTGCCATGTTCTATCTCCTTTCTTGATCCTTCCCTTTGCTTCTGTGTAAGCTA
This sequence comes from Potentilla sterilis, assembly GCA_963682095.1. NCBI lineage: Eukaryota > Viridiplantae > Streptophyta > Magnoliopsida > Rosales > Rosaceae > Potentilla > Potentilla sterilis. Next base: position 2,401,617 of record OY821761.1, read on the forward strand.
ACTCATACCAGAGAGAACTGCTTGAGGTGTTTCCAAATCGGTATAGTGTCATCCTTGATGGCTCCATATGCCAATCAGATAGATGCAGGTTCTTCTCCAATTCATCCAAGACGGCTCTTCCTCCGGCATGTATGCAGAAATGGTCAAAAGCAAGTCTGAAATCTGGGATATAAGGTTTGATCTTCATCTTGAACAGTTTCCTACCCACCAAGGTAGCAAAGAAAAGCAGCTGCTCTGACATTGGAAGTACAAGAGGCCCCAATGTGGTGATGTTGGTCTTCAAAGCATCACCTGCTACAGCCATCAGATCCTTTGATAGAGTGACACCAATATGCCCAGCATCATCTTCTTCTTGAGTAACACAGCTAAAGCACTTGTCATCAGCACCCTTGTGCGTGCGGACAGTATGAACCAATCGGTATTTGGACCTTCTTCTGTCTGAGCTTTTGTTTGAAAGAAGTATAGCTGCCCCTCCCATCCGAAATAAGCAATTTGAAACAAGCTTTGAACGATCATTGCCAAAGTACCAGTTCAACGTAATGTTCTCCATGCTGATCACCAGCGCATAAGAGTTAGGATGCACCTGAAGAAGCTTTTGAGCAAGATCAATTGAGATGAGCCCTGCGCTGCATCCCATTCCACCAAGATTGTAGCTGACTATGTTCCCTCGAAGCTGGTAGTGGTTAATAACCATCGCAGAAAGGGATGGAGTTGGATTGAACAAACTGCAGTTGACAATCAAGATTCCAATGTCCTTGGGTTTTACAGATGTCTTGGCAAAAAGCTCGTCAATGGCACCATACATCACTGCCTCAGCTTCTCTCCTGGCTTCTTTCATTGACGGATTTGGAGGAATGTTGAGTACAGCCTCTGGAAGGTATGTT